>CM061062.1:80082321-80770321 GCA_030762895.1 Sophora flavescens
ATGGCAAGCAAAACTCGGTGGCTTTTAATCTTGAATTTGAATGCACCGACAATATTGTTGAGTATGAAGCATGTGCTAGTGGATTACAAGCGGCAATTGATCTTGGAATAAAATAGCTAAAGGTCTTTGGAGATGCAGCCCTAATCATTTATCAAGTCAACGGCGAATGGCAAACTAAAGATCCCAAGCTTATCCCGTATCAGAAATACTTGACTCGGTTAGTTGCGAAATTTGATGAGATTACTTTCTCGCACTTGACTCGAGACAAGAATCAATTTGCGGATGCTTTAGTCACATTAGCCACTATGACAAAGCTGGGTCTCCATACCATCGTCCAGCTTATTTAAGTGAAGGTACAAGATGAGCCAGCATATTGTGCACATATGGAAGAGGAGCACGATGGTAATCCTTGGTACCACGACATCAAGCAATATATGAAGAGTATAACATACCCAGCTGGAGCAAATTAAGTGAATAAGAGGACGATTCGTAGATTATCAATGTCCTTTTACTTAGATGGTGAAATTCTATATAAGAGGAACTATGATGGGGTCCTCATAAGATGTGTTGATGCTCGTGAAGCCCGGACTATCATGATAGAAGTTCATGAAGGGATATGTGGAACACATGCCAATGGTCACATGATGGAACACAAGATCCTATGAATTGGTCACTATTGGCTAACAATGGAAGCCGATTGTCTGGAGTATGTCCGAAAATTCCGTAAATGCCAAATATATGCAGATCAGATCAAAGCTCCACCGTTCCAACTACACAATATGGTGTCTCCATGGCCATTTTCTATGTGGGGTATAGATGTCATTGGACCAATCAATCCCAAGACTTCAAATGGACATCGCTTCATTCTGGTTGCAATAGATTACTTCAAAAGGTGTTTACCAAGTTCCTGAAAAGGGATATTATTTGTCGCTATGGAATACCAGAAAGAATCATTACAGATAATGCTACCAATCTTAATGGGGTGGATGTAAAGAAGTTATTAGAGACTTTTAAAATCAAGCACCATAATTCCGCCCCATATAGACCTCAGATGAACGGGGCGGGAGAAGTGGCCAACAAGAATATCAAGAAAATTGTTGCTAAAGTGGTCATAAATTATAAGGATTGGCATGAAATGTTGCCATACGCTTTGCATGCGTATCGTACCAATATACGATCAAGTACTGGGGCAACGCCTTTCTCATTGGTGTATGGAATGGAAGTTGTTTCCCCCATAGAAGTTGAAATCCCTTCATTAAGAGTGCTGATGGAAGCTGACTTGGAAGAATCAGAATGGGTGAAAGCTCGATATGATCGGTTAAACATGATTGAGGAAAAAATACTGGTGGCCTTTTGTCATGGACAACTATATCAAAGAAGAATGACTAAAGCCTTTAATAAGAAAGTTCATCATAGAGAGTTTCAACCGGATGATTTGGTGTTAAAGAAAGCACTTCCCAACCAAGAAGATGCCCGAGGAAAATGGGCACCCAATTATGAAGGGTCATATATAGTAAAGCAGGCATACTCAAGCGGAGCCTTGGTCCTAACAGATGAAAACGAACGAGAGCTACTGAGACCTGTAAACTTTGATGCCGTGAAAAAGTTCTATGCCTGATAAAAAAGAAAGAAAAAAAAAAGAAAAAGGGGCGAGCCCGTTAGGTTGAAAACCCACAAGGGCGACCTAAGCAAAAGTTAGGGCATAAATAAATAATTAAAAGAAAGCCTGTTAGGTCGAAAACTCGCAAGGGCGGCCTAAGCAAAAGTTAGGGCATTAAAAAAAAAGAAAAAAGAGAAGTCCGTCAGGTTGAAAACCCGAAAGGGCGACCTAAGCAAAAATTAGGACAAAGAAATTGAATCTTAGGCTGAAAACCCACAAGGGCATTTTAAGCGATATCTTAATGTTCACCACACTGGGGTAATTTTACTCATGAATTGCTACACCGGGGCAATTTTGTTTGTGACTGGCGACAATGGGGCAAAGAAAATCATTGAAATGTTAATGAAAGGATGTATGTGGAAGCTGAGACCAAGATCTGCGACGTCAAACAGTTGTTGGGAATCAGTTAAGAGGATCAAGGAACCAATACTTGGGCAAATTTTTATGTGGTTTTCTTTTGTTCCATTATCACTTTTCATACAATTCCCATACACCCCTTTGTATTTCCCCTATTTCTTTCCAATTTCCTTGTGTGCAATGTAAATTCTCATATTAAGGCAAGGATTTTATTCATCCATTTTTCCCTATTGTGCTTAAATCATGTTTATGCATTGAAATCATGTCTCAATTTAAGTAAATTTAAGTTTAATAGTATGATTTGATAATTCTAATGGTTACTTCAATGAATGGTTTGAACCAAAGAAAACCCAGCATTTCAAAGTCAATAAGGGAGATACCGGTGCACAATGAGGAGAAAAGAAAAGCAATAATGAAAGTCTCCACGAGTCCTAGTCTTGAAGGAAACAATCGCTCTACATGCCTCCACCGCTTTGAAAAAGAAGACCCTCCTATCGAAAGGAACTAACAAGACCCCGACTCAGAGCTGTTGGTAAACAAGGGTTTGATTGGTCAAAGTTTTTCCATGGAGCATGTGGTTCAACTGTAATTGAAGCAAAGGTAAAGAAAATAAAATAATAATAAGAAAAAGATAGAAAAGAGAAAGTAAGTTACCATCATTTTATTTATGGGATCTGAGGCTCACTGCAATTTATTTTTCGAGCTCTAAGGCTCACTGCAAATTTACTTTTGGGATCTGAGGCCCACTGCAAATTTATTTTTCGAGCTCTGAGGCTCACTACTAATTTTATATTTGGGATCTGAGGCCCACTCCAATTTATTCTTCGAGCTACGAGGCTCACTACAAATTTACTTTAGGGATCTGAGGCCTGTTGCAAATTTATTTTTCGAGCTCGGAGGCTCACTACTAATTTTATATTTGGGATCTGAGGCCCACTGCAAATTTATTTTTCGAGCTCTGAGGCTAACTACTAATTTTATATTTGGGATTTGAGGTCCACCTCAATTTATTCTTCAAGCTCTAAGTCTCACTGCAAATTTACTTTTGGGATCTGAGGCCTGATGCAAATTTATTTTTCGAGCTCTAAGGCTCACTACTAATTTTATATTTGGGATCTGAGGCCAACTGCAATTTATTTTTCGAGCTCTGAAGCTCATTGCAAATTTATTTTTGGGATCCGAGACTCGCTGCAAATTAATTTTTCGAGCTCTAAGGCTCACTTGGTAATTTTATATTTGGTATCTGAGGCCCACTGCAAATTTATTTTTCGAGCTCCGAGGCTCGCTGCTAGTTTTATTTTTGGGATCTGAGACCCACTGGAAATTTATTTTTCGAGCGTTGAGGTTTACTGCTAATTTTATTATCGGGATCCGAGACCCGCTGTCATTTTTATTTTTCGAGCTCACGAGCTTAATATTCTGAATTTTCTCCAGCCTGTTTCCCATCTCGGTCAAAATGCGAGTTCATTTTCTTTACTAGTTCCTTACTGCGAACACATGAAAAATCGTTCTTTCTTCATGTATCATAGTAATGAACAATAAAGATGGGCAGCTGTGAACACCCTATTTTGACCGGGTCTTTTTAGTTTTCACTAAAAAAATTTTAAAAATAAAAAAAATGCAAAGAAAAAAATATTTTGCCATATTATTTTATTGTTTGTTTTTGTTTATCCCAAAATCCAATATATATATATATATATATATATATATATATATATATATAAATAAAGACAAAAATAAAAAAAAGATTTTAAATTCTAATTTAAACACTTAGGTTTATTTTTGTTCATTATTGGGCCAAACCAGCAAAACCCATTACTCAAACCCATTTCCTTCCTTCATCCTCATCCAACAAACCCTAGCAGCCACCCTTTTCTTCCCTCAAACATTATTTTTTGAATTTGAATCCAATTGGAAAATTCCTTGAATTTTCTAGTTGAGGCTCACAAGTTTTGATTCTATTTCAAATTAGATATAGAAATTTTAATCCTTACAGATTTTTCGGATCAAAATCAGAGTGAATTTGGCATTATAAAATCACAAGAGAGGCTACAGAATAGGGGGAACAACAGTGAGAGCAGCAACAATTTTTTTTTAAAAAAAAGTCTCTGGAGAAATACTGACTGAGAGCAAAAATAGGGAGATAAAAAATACAAACAGGCACATACAGAGAGACGCCCTTCCTTGGTGACCACCACGCACCGCCTCCTTGTCCACCTCAGACCACTGCGAGTCATCACGCTCCGCCCAGATCCACGTGGGAACCGTCGTCCCACCGCACCGATCGTGCGTCGTGGTCACTGTAGGAACTCTTCTCGCCGTCCCGGTGTTGCCCAGATCCGGTCACGAGCTCACCGCCACCGTCATCCCCAGCCAAGCCGCCGCATCACTGCCTTGGTCCATTTCTCTGTTCTCACACGTACACAGGTAGAAGGGGAAAGGCCTCTCTGCAACGTTTCTTTTTATGCTTGTCCTGATACATTGTATTGGGTTTTAGTAGCTTTTTGTTTCCCTTATTTTTATTTTATTATCTCTTTTATTTATTTATGAATAATTATTTTTGATTAGTTGTTGGACTTGATCCCAAACTAAGTGGGTTTAACATGATTTTTTAAAAGAAAGAACCGGGCTAATAAAAAGTATATGAAACTGGATTTGATCTTCTTGTTGAAATCAACAAAATAGAATGATGTAAAAAAGAAACATTTAAAAAAAAATTTGGGATTGCTTTGTGAGATGTTTCACACTCAATTCCTTAGATATGAGATAACTCTGTGGACGTATCTGCCATGTTCTATCTCGTTTAGGATTTTTCGATAAAAAAAATGAAATATATAAAAAACCCTTTTTTAAATAAAAAAAACTTTTCAGAAAATAAAAAACAACCAACAAACAAAATATTTTCTACAAGAACTACGTAACTTTGAGTTTCTCATCGCAGCAGGGAATACGTAAAAGCGAGATTAATCTTT
The DNA here is from genome assembly GCA_030762895.1 of Sophora flavescens. Taxonomy (NCBI): domain Eukaryota; kingdom Viridiplantae; phylum Streptophyta; class Magnoliopsida; order Fabales; family Fabaceae; genus Sophora; species Sophora flavescens. The sequence goes on from CM061062.1 coordinate 80,087,311, forward strand.
CCGTCAAGCCAAAATTAATTTTTCCTTTATTTTTGTGTTCTTTTTAATTTGTTAATGTAGATAATTAATAATTTATTTAATGTTTTTGGGTTTCTTTATGACAAGTGTTATGCTCAATCTCTTAGCTTTGTGGTTGCCATATGAACTTACGTGTCACGTTCAACCTCATTTAGGATTTCAATAATATTTTTAAAAATTTTTAAAATGCAAAAAACCAATAAAGAAACATAAAATAAAAAATATATATTAATAAATAAATAAATAAATTCTTTCTTGTAAATATTTTTGGGGTAAAAAATAAATAATTTAATTTCGCGCAATTTATTTAAGGTATCATTCTTAGAATGGGCGATGTAGAGTGCTTAACACATTTCCTACTCGTAACCGACTTCCGAACTCATTTTGGTTCCAAAGACCATTTTTTAGGTTTTTCCAATTTTTATCATAAATAAATAAAATTGGTGACGACTCTACTTTTTCTTAAAATCTCTTTTTATCACCGTCACTGCCGCGATTTTTTTAGTTGCGACAAGCTTCACACTCTAGATATCCAATTATGGGCACGAATAAATATATTAGGGGTTGAATCTCACAATAATTAATATATGAATAAATAATAATTCGAATAACTCTATCCCATAAATAAGCTTTTGAGATATAGTTATGCTCAATTTTCAAATATATTTTTAAAAATTAAGTAAATTTTACATAAATTTCAATAAATAATTATACTTTTAAATACATGTAGGCAAACAAAGAAGCATAACTTATCATATTTTTAAGTTAATAAATATTTATTTTTATTCCATAATTTCTATTTTCAATTCCCAACATTTTCTAACTATATGGTAATAAAACCTTATTTTTAGTAAAATTAGATAAAAGAGAACTAGAGAAGTTACTATAGAAATAGGGGGAGTATAAGAACCTTATTTTTATATAGACATGTTAGAATAGTTAATAGAATCGATTTTTTTTTTTGAAATGAACAAGAAGATCAAATAAAACTCAATGAAGATCCTCTATAAGTTGATGTGAGAGGCTTCTTTTACCACTTTTAGGTCAAAAGTTTGTGTTGCTGCTGATTCTCCCATCTATTATGGGAAATAAGGATTTAAATATCCTCACAAAGCAATCAACACTCAATGCGAGGTTTATGAAGCCGAGTGTTAGCTAACTAAAGAGCACTTTGTTTTAGGGCTGGCAGCGCTCAGCGTCGGGCTTCCTGTGCTCAGCGACAGCTTGGCAGAGAACAGATTCTTATATTTATTTTCTTAGGGTCAACATTCTTCATTTAAGCTTAATCTTCATGTTTCTTGATCAATTCCATTTCAATTTTCATGTTTCTCCTTTTTATTAAATCCTAAATGACGAAAGATAAATCTATAAGAAAAGTTAATGAGTTGAGACTAACATTAATTGCAAAAAAAAAAACCAAAAACACTCACAACAACGAACAAAGACTCACTTGACTATTGATAAAAAATCTTTGTAAAAAAAAACAAAGACTCACTTGACTCAAATGACGATAAAACAATGACAAATTCATTCAGTTGAGAGTAAAATTCACTAAAAGGACATAGTTATTTGTTAATCTATCGGATTATCACAAAGGCAGCTAAGCACAAAATAAATACAATAGGTATACACAAAATAAATTAAACTTTTGTGATAACTGAAAAATAAAAGTAGTCCAATGGTGCGAAAATTATAATAAATGCACATGAAAAATATGGGGAAAAAATCCTTGACCTTAGAATGCATATTCAAGTGTTTTAACATAGTTCGTGTGAAATTACGACACTGTAGATTTAAGAGTGTGCTAAATATTTCAAACAAGTGAGGGATATTGTCCCATTTTTGTAAAAATGACCCTCCCCACTTGGGGAAGGCCTTAGGGCCCCCAAAACAATGTTGACAGACTATTTTTGCATATTTTAAAGTGATTTAAAGTTGTAATTTGGTTATGGTAAAACCCTTGATGTAGATGTTAAAATGTGTGATTTTTGTGTGGGTATGGATGAATGGTTGTAGGTGTTGCAAAATGGGTTTTGAGCCCTTAGCCGCTTAAAAGAAAAATCATTAGGTAAAAGTGTAACACCATTATCGGGCGTTACATCGTAAGTGATATTTTAAGGTCGAAAAGTAAGTTAATTAAAATTGACGATAAAAGAATGGGGTAATTTTTTTCTTTTTCATAAGTCGTAAATATAACTATTTTGTTTTAAATGAATGGACAATCAAATATTCCATTATCAAAAAAAAAAATCCATTATCACAATTGGGATCATAAGTTCGAAAATCATTTACATAATTCCCATCCCAACTCATAAACAGAAATCATAAAATGTACAGACTAAACATAAAGATGTGGAGACGCAGCTCCTAAAATATAAGATACTTGGAGTCACAGCTCCATAAACAGTTACATTAACTCCCAAACATACCCAGCTGGCCAAACTAAAATAGAAAAGACAATCATTTCTCATACATCGTGAGAAAAACAAAACCCACTGACGAGATCTAGTGGAAACTCTGTTTGAGTCCACTACCGACATCATCACAAAAGACACTACTGGAGCTACTACAGTAGTAACTCTCAAACTATGCCCTTTCCTCTTCCAAGAGGAAAAACATGGTCTACGAACCATCGGCACTCTGAAAGACGTCCACTAGAAAACTCTAACATATCGTCCGCATGCTCGAACCTCGACCTCTACGACGCATCAGCTAAGCGACATCTTGACGTCTCAATCTTCTCAAAAATAGTACATAAGGCACATAGCCAGCCGACATAGGCAATATAAAAATAAGGAGGTGAGATTTTCATTTATCTTACACATAAGGCAGACATGCAGTGGTACAACTCTTAGGTACGTACAATTAACAATTATCAATCATATCTACACTCATAACAAAACAATAATGTTTCACAGAAACATGACCGCAACACCGCGTTTTCCTAGATATAAGACATCTAAGACTTGAGGGATGACCTCTGAATTCCTATACCATGGTTTTACGAACAGTCGGAGAGAGTGATTCGGAGGATTGTTCTGGAGTCTACCAGCCTTGGGTAATAAAGAATGCGTCAATAGAAGAGGGCGTGCACGTCATAGGCTTTTTCGGGAACATCCTACACTACCGGAAAACACGTAGCATCTATTCAAGTATGTCAGTGTATTACCAGATCACCACGCCACAAAGGAGCAACCCACTGGACCTATGTGAGTATTTCATAACCCCGACATCCCCAAGCATCAACCGATCGGCCCTACGGAATTCACATCCGCATTAAAGTGTTAGCTCAATCTCCTAGGCACAACGACCTTACAGAATATAGTTTCACTATGTGTTTAGGAAAAATTACCGGAAAATGCGTTCTTCTTGTCTTTCCATCAGATGACATCTTGATTCCATCAAAATTTTCTTAACATGCTTTCTCAGATGCTAGACGTTCTTAACATCAAGCGAAAGTTCTTAAGTAAATTATCATCTTTGTGTAAATATATCTTAAAACATTTTGTTTAAAAGTCCTAATGCATTATGAGATTGGACACAAGTCCAATTATTTATTTCTCTGTACTCTTCTAATTGAGCATTTTTCTTTGGCTTCCAAGAAAACAAATCATTCCGAGTCCATGAATTTTTATGGAATATGGATAATGAATTATCCATATTTTATGACATAAGGTCGTGTTCCACCCCACGTCATAAATTATTACGTTCGTATTTTCACTAAGTCGTTCTTGACTTAGTTTTTTTTTTTTTTTGCATTTTACTGTAAAAACTCGTCTTTGAAGACTAAAATCGTTTTGGCTTAAAATCAAAACATTTAGATAAAATCATATCAATTTTCAAGAATAATTTCCATCAAATATACATAGGTATCAATTTCTCAAAACATTTGCTCGAAAATCCTTAAAAACATTTAACGACAGTTTCGTCGCTTTTTACTGAATTTAGGTTCAAAAGCCATATTTTTTAAAACATGGTTCTTCACCTCAAATGTATTACTCTCCTAGGTTATATTACTCATATGAAAATGTTGAAACACTGATTTTATATCTAAATCTCCATTTATACAAAATTTCTAAGAATTTGACCGAACGTCGTTAATTTTGTAAATCGCTTAAATCATTTTTCAACGATTTTACACTCTAATAGTCCAAAACTCATTTTGGAGTTTTAGAACAGTTTAGTAGGTATGAAAAACAGTTTCTAACTCTCCAGTTACATAAATTTTTGAAAATTTCAGTTTAGTCCCCAAACTTTCATTAATTACAAAAAAGTCCTTATTCACTTAAAACCTTATAACATTTTATTTACAACCTCAAATCACACCAAACCAACTTATTTAGAAATATTTTTCAGTTACCTTCAAATTTCCATAAATTACATTTCTGCCCCAAATATTTTTCAATAATTGTAAAAAGGTCATTGTATACAAAAAAACTTATAACTTTTTATGTATTAATCCAATTAACACCAAACCAATTTTTATGGTTTTGTCTCATCAATGACTACAATCTAACACACAAGAACATGAATTTCAATGCAGCCACTGAAATTCTCAAATTGTATTTTAGTCCCTAAGGACTCATAAAATCATATATTTCAATATACACATCCAAATCAATCCAAACCAGTTTCTATATTCTTATATATTCATTCAATCCTCATAAAAATTATTCAAACAATTTAAATCATTATGCAACCCATTTAAACAGCCAAGGCCGAATGGCCCAAGAATGATCATGTTAGGCAATTTTTCATATTAAATCCAATAAACAACCATCAAGTATCCAATTAGAAATCATTGAATCAAAATCAACATATATCACAATCAAGCATCAACCAAAATCCTCCAAGAGGATCACACACATATAAATCAATAAATTACCAAACTTTCACACTTATGATTTACAAGACCATTTATACTAAATAACACTAATTAAACCATCAACATATCTACATTAAGGTAGGATGTTGGTAATCTCCCCATACCTCTTGTAGATCACTTGAAGATCAAACAAACATAAGCTAAACCAAGTAAGGTAGGCCACGATTTTGTCCACCAAAACCTAGCCATGAGCAATCAATCAAGAAAATAAGTTAAGGAATGAAGAAAATCATCATAACCCACTTGCACATAGGTTCGGTCAAGTTGGAAAGAAATAGCTAGGGATCTCTAAATTTTTCAAGCTCTTGGATGATGAATATAGAAGTCATATGAAGATCATAGAAATTGATCTCACATTAAAATGATTTTTCTATGATTTTCTAGGAATTTTCAAAGTTCTAGATCTAAGAATTTTAAATGATAATCATGGCCTGAAAATCATGAAATGAATGAAAAATAAGACATGATTGATCATGTAGAAGAGAGGTTACCTCTTGATGAGGAGTAATGATCAAAACAAGCTCAGTTGAAAATTTGACAGCTTTGAGAGTGTGGTGGTGTTATGAGCATATCTCACGATTTAATCATCTAAAAATTACAAACTTTGGATTGTTAGAAAGGTAAGAAGGAGAGGCATAACTTTTATGATTAAGGTTTTGTTTGATTCAGATCATAACAGGGGCGTTAAGAGCCTTATTTCCACTGTTCTCTTGGGATGCTGAGGATTTTGAGCTATTATGGTAATTTGGGCATATCTCCCAATATACTTATTCGCTTTTGGTGACCTTTAGCTCGTTGGAAAGAAGAGATGAAGAGGAACAACTTTCATGCAGAAAGTTTTTTGAGTTTCAGAACAGAAAAGGGTCAGAATTTTGGTACAGTTTTGGTTGAGTATGAGCATCAATGAAGTCGTTATGTGTTCTTAGAGAAAATTATGAACAACCTTCATGAAGAAGATGAAACACTTGTGAAGGAGCAAAAATGAAATGGATATAGCCTTTTATAGAAGGAAGGTCGTGGCTTCAAGGGACCAAATGGTCAAAAATGTTGTCATGGTAAACTTGGAGTTACAAGGAAAGGTTAAGGGTATTTTGGACTTTTCACATATAGGTAATCATTATGCTATGAAATGAATATCTTGGTGGAGATACTCTTATGGTGGTGTGACTGAGTTTGTGCCACAAGAAGGAAGAAGATATTTTTAGTTACAAATCATGGTTGGCTAACCTTGGTTGGAGTTAACTAGACATAGGTTAGGTTAGGGGTATTTTAGTCTTTTCACATTTACTTGTCATAAATACACATAATGGCTATGGTGAGTCATTTGGTGACTCATTCCTCTTGAGTCGTCATGGATGACTCGTCGTTCTGTCCCCCGGTATATCTCTGCACATTCGTGTCCGGTTTCGTTGTTTACCCGATTAGGGTTTTTGAGAGAAAGATGATGAAATGAAATCAAAATGAAATGAGTTTGGTTTAGGGGAGAGGCTGCACGAAATCAAGTAATTTTAGAGGGTATTTTGGTCAAAATTCACTTAGGGACACTCTTGGAATTTTACTTAAAGATCAAGGGCATTTTGGTCTTTTTACATATAACCATCATTACTTGCATTTAATGCAAGATGACTAACCCCTATGACTCACCACCATGAGTCATCTATGATGACTCATTGTCCTCATAGATGACTCATTGTCCTCATTCGTCCGGTGTCGGGTTTTGTCTCTGCACCTCCGTTCTCGATTCTGTCGATCCCCGGTCGTCGAGTATTCGCCCGAATAACTTATAATAACCTATTTATTTTGAAAATTTTCAAAATAATCACTATCGTTGGAAAAAATAAATAAGAATCTTAACTGTTTCGTTCTCGGGTCAAAATTAGGTTTTTTGATCAGTAAAAACATTCTGTCAGTTAAAACGCAGATCGGGTTTCGTTTGAATTTTAAACTTAAATTTTTACCGTAACCTTCTACCATATGATTTTTTTTATCAAAAATCATTTTCTAAATCTCAGATAAAAATATAAAGAATAAAAAATTCTACCGATAATGAAAAACAGTAAAAACGGGATGTTACAAAAAGTATCTAAGCTTGACATATGCGATGGAAGTATATGAAATTTAGCTTGATCTAATTTATATATATATATATATATATATATATATATATATAGTTGGTGACCTTATTTGAAGATAAATCAAATTAAGAAACTTGAGTTTAAGTGACCAAGTGTGTTGGGGGTAAGTCCCAAATCCGAGTTCAACATGTTTCTTGGAATAAAGATATACTCAGGTGCATCGTGTTGCTAAGAGATTCTACATATACATATACATATACACATATACATGCATATATATATATATATATATATATATATATATATATATATATATATATATATATATATATATATGTTAAGAGTTGTATTTGGCTTGATACCTTAGCTGGAAAGTAGGAGAAATGGCCATTTAAATATCCTTGTGATGTTGCTTTGATGCTTGGACTAGTTGTGTGTTTGTATAGATTAAAATTAAATGGATCATGCAATGACCGTAAATCATAATAATGAACAATAAAACGAATCTTATTTGTGTGGCGAAGGAGGTCTTATGTGTTTGAACTAGTGATATGAGTTCATTTGCCAATGATCGAATGTTTTTATGTTTTGGATGACTAAGTGCTAAGTTGAACTCTCAATATATTGAGATACTTGAACATGATATGTGTTAAATGCGCAAGCATGTTGTGTCATTTCAATTATTCAATTATTTAGAAAATTTACACATGGACGTTGCTCACACTGTCGTCAACAACGAGTAGAGATATATGATTGTCTATTCTAACAATAAGAGATCGAACAACAAACCAACAAATGAGAAAACACTTTTTATAAGTAAAGATAAATAAAATGACGATGTAAATCACTTTTTAATCAACCTTTTTACTAATTATAGGGTGCAGTTTAATTGACAATTTCTATAAAGTGTCAAAAAAAAATTACAAGTTAATTTTTCATATGATTTTTTATAATTTAAATGTATAAAATGTTAAAAAATAGTATAACTTAATTTAAAAAATATGCAAGTAATGATTTAGGGGTAACTTTGTCCTTTTAATATAATTTATATCTGGTATGCATCAAACATTAGATAAAATCATAGAATAAGGATTTATCTTGTTCATATGGTATTATACTCTTATATATCCTGATCGAACCTTGCTTATTTTGAAACAAATACGAGACATCAAGAAAATATTTAAGGATCTAAAAAAAAAGCTAAAAACTTCTTCAAGTTATATACATCTCGGATGTTGTCATTATTACTATGATTTTTCTTGATTAATCAACGTGATTATAATTTTTTTATTTTTTATCATCAGTGTTCTGTTGTATTGTTAATCTGAAATGCTAATATGTATCCTCTAATGGGTTTTTGCTCTTTCCATGATTTTTAGCATAGGAAATAACATGATAGCTTATCATTTTCATTTTTTATTTATTTAGGGAATATAATAATTTCCCATTTCGTGAGTGGTGAATTTTATCCAAGTGTCAGGAAAAAATATAAAAACTTGAAGCTGTTATTATTGGGGACGAAGGGTTTTATTTTTTTCTCTATATGATGCAGTGCTTAAAAATCATCGTAATCTTTAAGCCCTCTTTTGTTTATTGAGGATTTAAATTGAACCCTTCACTTCAGGTCTTTCGTCGCTTACTAATATGCGGATACCCTTTGCGTAGTATTAGACGGGTCCTGTATAAAAATAAAAATATTCAGTAAGGGGGTAAAAGAATAAGAGGTTTCATTAGTGCTTATCCTTTTTCAAGTTCTCAAACCAATTATTCATCCTTATCGAACAAGCCCAAAGCTTTCTTCTAGAATCTTTCCATTCTACATTTTTTTTTTAAAACAAAAGGAATAGGAAATGACCAAAGCTAATTGACTAATTCTCACTTCAAGCATACAAATACAATAGAAAAAAAAATATATTAATCACTACAGTACAGACACATACGTAATTGGTCGAGAGCCACTAAACTTTAAAATAAAATATTATTACAACAAATGGTGTCTCCCTAGGTTGGGAAATTCATGGCATTAGCCATTAGGTAGCAAAAATGATGGTTGGGTCACAGCAGCACTCGTCCAAGAGGCAACAGCAACACAAAGCTGCTAAGCTGCAGATTTGGACAAAACAAGCAAACAATTAATACAAGATTAAAAAAGGCTTTAAAGAAGAAAGAAATTCATATATGGTTGAATTAAACATCAAAAACTTATCAATGTTACTTTTTGCTTAACTGAAGAGCAAAATCCCACCCCATATATGTAACAACTACTTACCATCCCTCAAGGAAACCTGGCTGTCTTTTGGGCGGTGGAGCAGCATAGTACTGCGGAGGTGCTGCCACCGGAGGCGGCCCCTGATAAGGACCTGTGTGGGACATAACAATAACATTTTTTTTTTTAAAGTAATAATTAACAATTAACAAATACAAATTAAGAAGTGTTTCAAATTCAGGCAATTAATTATTTGTGCAGTGGACAAAAATTGATCAACTGCAGCAATTGAACAATGATTTATGCAGTGAACAAAAAATGATCATTTTTCTTATGCCATAAAAAGGAGGAAGGAAATTCATAAACATCTATATATAGTGAAGAAAGGTTGAACATATTTAATTTGAGGGATGAAAGGTGTATAATATATTATATGATATATGTACCTTGAGCAGGATATGGATAGCCATATTTGATCTCACTCATCTTCTTCTAGAACCACCCTTGCAAAAACCAGATTGTCTCAAAATATTTCTTGTACTTGAGTTGGAGTGCAGGGCCGGGTTGGACATACATATATATGCACACAGATGTTTATAGGAAAAGGAAGAAAGAATATAACTGGTGAAGAGAATTAATTAGAAGAAAGATCCAGAAAAGACATCACATTTCTCTCTAATTGGATGTTGTCATGTAACTTCACTGTCACTATACTATATTCTATTGAAATATACATTCTCTTCTCACACTCTATATCCTCACATAAAAAAAAATATATATATGTAAAAATATCATTTCATATTTTATATTTTACTTTGCTAAAGTTATCCACCACACCATCTCCTCAGAAGAATAAGAATAATCGAACACACGATTGTGGATTCCAGTGGAAGACGACTATTATTAATTATATAAATAGGAAATGTAACTGCAAGAACATCTCAATCTCAAATAGTGTGGACGCCCTTTTGACAAGTGGCTTGATGGAAGGGAAAGAATAATCTTGTACAGCTTCTACTTCTTTAATTTGGAAGCTTCTTTCATTCATTAATTCACTTTTTATTCAGAGTACTTAAAAGCTTGGCATGCAGTCCCATGTGAATGAATACGAGGCTTGAATCTAAAAAGCAGTCACATGATGATCCTGGAGGCTGGAGGGCGCTAGCTATACGTGGGAATGGTGCCTATCTTTGCATTTTGGGTTGGCAATATATAGCTTTAAGGTCGAATATATTCCACCCACGGTTTCACACGCTTTCACCACGACTTCTAAGTTCTTTATGGGAAACTTAGGATCACGATAACCTGAGCAATTATTTAGTCTTTTTTTTCTTGTTGGTTTGTTGACTTCTGTAGTGTAATTTGCATAGCAAATTATCAATTTTGAAGTGGTATATATCACGTGCGACTCCACTCCTTTTCAATTTTATAATTAAATAATGGAAGTTGTATCTGTCATATGTTACTCATGTTTAATAAAAATATAACAATAAAGTCAAGTAGCTATTAGAGTTTAAATTTTTTCTTTTTTTTTTAATGATTGTATTGCGTCACTGTTAATCTTTATACATGAATGTCTTGATCAAAAAATTTATCCTTATTTACAAGTTTCTCCTTCTAGATCCCCAATACCGGGAACTTTTCACATTTTGGGCTATTGGTAAGTGGCTATGAGGTGCCGCAATTGGCTTGGCTATGGGGGAAGGAATCCGGGAGTATATAATCCAAAAATCTATGTATATACAACTAATCAACAGTAAAAGCCATTGTTGCATCAATGAACAATGAATTGTGGTTGTGGGGTGTAAAGTTTGGGGATACTTTGTATTATAAGGGGACATGTTTTGTATAACAGATAAGGGCCAATTGGCTGTAATTAAAAGAAGGATGATAAAACTTTGCAAAAGAGCGACTAGTGTGATGACCATACATAAATGGTTAAATTTGGAAGCTAGCCTATCCAAATATCTTATGCGGAAAAGAAAAAAAGTTGAAAACATCTAAGTTGCTTAATTTTAAGAGTTCGTAGTTCATAGTTCATACCAAGTAGTATTTAAAGACAAATGCAGATACTAACTAGCTCAATTGGTAAAAAACTTATCCAATTGATTATGAGGTCCTGAAATCAAATATTGTCTCCACCCATTTGCATCAGTAAATAATCGATGTTTACGACTATGAGAAAATGGTAGCACTTAATGGTCCATAAATTCAATTATGCAGCCGTTGGCTGCTAATTAAGAAGGGAAGAGGATGGTGTGTTTTTGGCTAACCAACAAGTTAACTTGAGGTCCACCATCTTTATTTAGAATTAACCTAAACTGCATAATAAAAACCAGTGCTAGACGGAGACATGCACCTATAGGTCTAGCTTAAAAAGGAATGTAATCCTTCTTCAGAGTTTGCCGAAGTTGGATGCCTTCCATCTTTACCATACATGGCTCATATTCTAAAACCAGTAGTAAATTTTAGCTCTTTCAAACAATACGAGCAATGGCGGAAATTTAGTAACAAATGGCCATATAGTGTTTAAATAATAAGACTTTGTAATTTTTTTAAAGTAATTAAATGGAGTTTCTAAGTTATATGAAAATCTGCAGCGGAATATTTTCTAAGTTAAATTGCTTTATATATGATTTTAAAGATAATTATTGTAAGAATCAAACATTTTTAAAAATGTGATAATTTCTAATTTGTTGATAGTATAAACAATTTTCATACAATGTATAACAATTAAATCCTTAAAATTATTAATAAAAAATCCAGTAAAATAATTATTAATAAAATTGTGGTATCCTAATAAAATTTTATTTGTTTCATATTTTTTTAATAAAACTGTGAATTTAGATCTCTACTTCAAATATCAATAAATGTAACTCGGCTAAAAGTATTTTCACTAGTCACTATTTTGTGAGATAGAATAAATACAGCACTACCACATCATAATAATTACAAATGTTGACGCGGCTTGCTCATATATAATTTACATGCGTGTTCAGAAAAGTGAGCTATCGAGAGGTTGAAGATGGTGGGATTTAGAGACAAAACTGTAATCTTAGAAATAAAAATTAAAGATAAAATATATAATTTTTTTTTTACTCAAAATAAAAAACAGTTAGGTTGGTGGTTGAGAATGAAATGAAATGAGATATCTGGCGCCCTGGTCGCGTTTTAACGGGTTGGTTCAACCGGACATGAATCTTTAGGCTACACGATTTGGGCCTTAGATCTATTTGAGGCTTGGAGTCTTTCTAATTGTAATGGACCTAAAAGGGTCTTTGTTGTTTCAGTTGGTGTCAAAGTGGGAAAAAAAAATCCATAATCCACGATAACCATTTCACTAAATTTTTTGAAATTAAGGGTTAACCCATAAACATAGTAAAAAGAATGCTAAGCATTGTCCTACTAGTTAAAGATTAAAAAAAGAAAGTTTTCTTTTCTTTTCTTTGATGTAATTTTTTTTTTTTTTACTTTTTTTTTCGCCATTTGAGCACAAAAAAAAGAAGAAAGTTTTCGTTAAGTGTGATATATCTAAACTTTTGAAGAGTGTTATCTCAATTTTTTTCATTGCAAACATGTTTTATCGAATTCCTTAACTAGTATCCTAAGAAGACTGGTTAGCAAGAGCCATATAAAAATACAAAAATTTAGACTTGAACTAAAACAATTTTTTGATGAGTTTAGTTTCAGTTTATTATCAGTCATTTAGATAAAAAAATTTATTATCCTTCATTTTACTATAATTTAATTGTGTTTATACTTTAGGTATTTGAATTAATTAATAGTTAAAAAAGTGCATAATTTTCAAGTATTTGAATTTTAAAATTGTGTACGTTTTTTTTTCTTTTTATTCGCTTTCCACCGAGGAAATTCGTCATAAGCCCCGCAAGAACACTAACGGGCCAAGTATGATGGTTAATGAGACATGTAGACAAGTAAATGGCCGTCGAAACTAAATTTAAGGATTGATGTGTCTCGCGTTTGAAAATTTTAGAAACTAAATGATTAATTTATTTTTTCCATGAACTAAAAGTGGGTCTCCAAAATTTATCAAGTACCAATTTGAGCCTTTACTCTAAAATCAATTATATGGATCCGTGTTTTACAAATTTTTTGTGTTTTTCCCCTTTTGTCATATCGCTGTTATTTTTTTACTTGCTTCTTGTCTTTAAGCCCAAGCTAAAAGCAAAGATTTGCCCAATTAATGGACACCACTGCATGTCATTAGGGATCTCAACCGGGCTGGGCGGGCACGGATACTGGTTACCCGTTACCCGTCCCGTTGGATAAAAAATCCATCCGCACCCGCCCCGTACCCGTACGGATACCCGCTTGACGGGTTCTTAACGGATTCGCGGATATCCGTGGATACCCGCGGATATCCATGGGTAGTTATGAAAAACAAACAAATTTATTTTTAATTAAAAAAAATACACAAAACTTAAACAAACCACCACATTAATACATCACACTTCAAATATCCATCAAACAACGCGATAGATGAAAATTATCTAGGAAATGATATAAGGACTTTGAGAGTCTTCCAATACAATGGATTGTGCTCCACCAGATTTAATCAATTCCTAATTATGTATTGTTATCGACCATTTCATCTACCCCACCTTGACCACTTGGTTCCTGAAAGAAGAAAAAAAAAGCAACTGAACAAAAATTCAAGCAACCAACATAATTATGAAGTTTGAAATGAAATCTTAAAAAATATTTACTAACAATTTCGGTATCCGTATCATCCAATATTGTATTTAATTCAATATTGTCAATTTTCGATTTTGAAGAACCTGAAAAAGAAAAATAAGTTAATTAAAAGACTTGTAACAATGAATCAATATAGATTTTTAATTAAAACTTATAAACTTTATTACCTTTAACATCGGTCCATAGCCAATCTTGGACACACATCATTGCCTCTAAAGTATCTGGAAGCAATCTACTTCGATGAGGAGTAAGAAACCGACCACCAGTGCTAAATGAAGACTCGGAAAACGGGTTGAGATAGGGACTGCTAAGAAATCTCTTGCAATCATTTGTAATATTGGATATTTTAACCCATTAGCCTTCCACCAACCTAAGATGTCAAACTCTTCATTTGAATCGGCAACGATGGCTCCTCCAAATAATGGTCAAGTTCGACTTAGTACTTGTTGTGAAATTTTTTTGGACCTCTTATGCTTGGCAAAATCGACCTCCAACCTTCTTTTCTTCCAACACCCACATCTACTTCATTTTGGTTTGGAGTCGTAGATGAAGTAACACTTTCATTACCCTTGACTTTCATTTCGGACTCTCTTACCATATCTTGGCAAATAGATTTTACCTTATCAATTTCATCATCGAAATTATCTCTATAAATTCGAGGAAAAAAATAATCCAACAAATCAAATTTGTACCTTGGATCTAACACAATGCCTACGACCATCACCCCATTGATCGCACTCCAATACTTGTCAAATTTACCAATCATGGTTGCAGCCATTTGATGAATAACCAAATCAGGACAACCAATCCACTCAATCAATGCCAATTTAATTTCACATATTTTTGGAAAGTAAACATTAGCGATTGAATCTGAGTACCGAAAACAATTGGGTAACATCATAAAATATTTCCAACTTTTGGCAAATTTCTTTTGCCATCCTCCAATCATTTTCACTAGGCAATGTTTTATATTGATGCTCACGTTGTGCCAATCAATCAAACACATCTTTATATTGTATGGCTACTTGAAGCATTAAAAATGTAGAAAAATTAACACTATCTCTAATATTGTCAATAGCATTACATGTCTCTATGAATTTCTCCTCTCTTTTGGGTGTAGCTGTCCAAAAATTAACACTATCTCTAATATTGTCAATAGCATCAGAGATTATGGACAAACCATCTTCCACAATTAAGTTTAGGATATGAGCACAATATCGCATGTGAAACAATTGACCACCCAAAACAAGAGACCTAGGTGAAATCTTATCTAAAATGCGTTCAATCATAGCATCATTCGTAGAGCAATTATCAACAGTCAGAGTGGACAACTTCCTATCTAGATTCCAATCCATCAAGCATTCAAGCAACACATCAGCAAGAATTTTAGTAGTATGAGGAGCAGGCACATAAATGAACCTAACAATCAAACAAATATTTCAATAATAATAATATCACCAACAACATAACAAAAATAATAAGAATTAACACAATGTCAAAATAGTTTAGTGTTGTTACCTAACAAGTCGACTTTGTAGGGTCCATGAATCATCAATAAAGTGAGCCGTGACAGTCATATAACCTCTGTTTTGATGACTAGCAGTCCACATATCAGTAGTTATTGCAATACGACTTTGATTCTTTGACAACGACTTCATCATACTCTCTTTCTCATCCTTATACAATTTCATGATGTCACTCTTAATAGTGTTGCGAGAAATCCCCTGAAATAAGGGTTGCATAGCATCACAAAATTCTTTGAAACCTGTGTGATCAACCATCTTCATAGGGTACTCATGAAGAACTATCATCTTAGTAAGTGCACGCCTTGCTGTGTCTTGATTAAACGCATAATTACCAACCACTACTGTTTCACCTCCAATTTTTCCAGTTTTGATAAACGCTTGCCTTATATCTCTAGTTGTTCGAAGTTTGCAACTTTGGAAATGATTACGCAAGTGTGATGTTCCTTGCTTTGGGTCACCCAAAAGTTTTGAGCTACAATATTTGAAAACGACTTTCAATTCTCCATTAATAATTTTGTGTAAAATGATTCCAAACATCTGAGGTTTTCTTCCTTTGAAATGAGCCATCTTGACTTGGAATTGAGCTTTCAGCTTGACTTGGAAGTGAGCCAGCTTGACTTGGAAGTGAGCTTTCAACCTCCACATTAGTCGGGACTTGCAGTTGCTCTTGCACATCTTCCACAGGAGTTGAGGTTTCTTCAGTAGACATTCTACAAACAAAAACAGAACTGAACTGAAGCAATTGAAAAGAATAGCAGGGGCATGCAGATATGTATGATGTTGTGGAAGTTATTTTCACAATTATGGAACCATTCTAAACAATTTCCTTTTACCACCTCACAATCCCAATCTAATGAAGTCAGGGTGGCTTTAGCCCTAGTCCCCAAATTGTGAGAGAACATATGAAATTGACCATCTCCATTGTTTATTGAGTATTAAATAAAGCTAGTGAAATTAACGGTTCGATGGCTAATAAATTAAATTCACCTTAATCTCTTGTTTATTTCAGAAATACAAGTTTGGAATAGCCTGGATTGATTACTTAGGTCCTGAAAAAAACCAATTAGTGAAAGATGTAACATTTAAAGAACAAATGAGAAAAACAATGGAGATAGTTTGATAATTAAGAAATCAGCTATCATTGTGAGAGAAGTTAGAGAACATACGAAAACAGAAGTTTGAAAATCAAAACAAATTGGTTGAGGTTTAGAGTTTACCTGAGGTTGCAGAGAACCTAGGTTGTGACGAATCTGGGCGGCGGAGGAGCGGTGGCACGCAAGGACGCTCCCTGAGTCGCGGCGAGCTGTGCTTGCGGGACGAGCGGTGGCGAGGGTTGGCGAGCGAGGACGAGCGGTGGTGACCGAGGATGACTGGACAAGCGTTGGCGAGCGAGGACGAGCGGTGCTTGCGGCGGCGAGGCTCTCTGCAGGCTTGAGAGTTTGACTAAAGAAAGGGGTTGAACGCTGAAGAAGGGGTGGTGTGGCCGTGTGGCTGAGTGTTTGGTGTGGGGCTGTGGGCTGAAGAAGAAGGAAAGAAAAGAAGGAGCTCAGGCTCAGCGCCGCATGTAGGTCAGTAGGGATTGTGTTTATGTGAACCGTGAAGTGAAGGGAAATTAGGTTAAAGCAGTTTAGTAGATATATATAGTCAGGGTATTATAGTAATTAGGTAACGGGTGCGGGTACCCGTGTGCACAGATAGTGTGATATCCGTCCCCACCTCGTTTACAAACGGATATTGAAATTACCCGTTTATTTTACCCGTGGGTACCCGTTTAGCTACCCGCCCCGTATCCGTTGCGGATTTTATCCGCGGGTATCCGCGGGTACGGGTAAAATTGCCATCCCTATATGTCATATTGATGTTAGGACTCTCAAAATTTTCCAAGTGGCCATGTGAGTCTGCACCCTCGATGCAGAGTGTTCCGATTATAAAATGGGCACAATCAATACTTTCTACTCAAGTTTTTTTCGCAAGACATCTAAACCTTGATCATGATGACTTTATCCTATTTAGCCCATTAACATAGCAACCTTAGGCTTTACTCTTCTATATAACCTTTTCTTATACAATATGATGGTATGATTGGTATCCAATGAGCATCACAAAGGATGAATTCGAGTCAAGTTGAAGCTCAATGCAAAACTATTTTAGGTTGGCTTAACGTTTTTTGTTTTTTTTTTTGGCTGTCTAATTGAATACAGCTTTCGAGCCTTTGCTCAAGTACAACATTCAATATGGCATAAAGCAAAATTCTTCAAGCAGCTCCTGAAAGAATTCAGCATAAGCCTGGTATGGAACGACCTGTCCCATGTCTCTTATATACATTGACTTGATTAGGGAGAGTTATTGGTGATTCATTACTTTCTTGCTGGACTTCACAGCTGCAATTGGGTTTGGTCTTACTCAGCCTTGACCCTTTACAACAAGAGAAGACTTATTAGCAAACAAATTTCATGTTGATGGATTTTACATGTACATGCGTGGGCTCAAACTCACTGAAAGTGATAAATTAATGAATTTTCTCTGCGAAGCTTCTTCAACAACTTGATAAGAAAAAGAAGGGCAATATTGAAACTATACAAAATGGATGCAATTAAATGCGATTGATTAAGTCACGAGTTTAGTTAAGCATATGAATTAGTGATATTATTATTATATATACAAGAGTCAAAATATAATAACAACCCCCTACATTTCCCACACAAAATGGCGCCTCAAAATGAGTCATCAAAATAGTGACGTGTACTAGTGTGAAGCCATAATGAAACTTCAAGGAAATTTGGGATGAGAGAGACTTAACCATTTACTTAAATTCAATGGAAGATGTGGTGGGGTAATCATAGGCGTTTGATTCTTGAGAAAACACAGACTTGGTATATGAAAATTCCACCTGTTAGGGTTGGCATCTTTGTTTTTTATAGCACAATGAAATAAATATGATTTTGGATGGGAACATCTAACTAAACCCTCACACTCGTCAAACGCTGGTACTATACGGGGGACGAAAAGGTTGCATCCAAAATTATCTTGATGATCATAATATCGAGGTGTGATTGCTACACTTTTGTTCCCTTGTATGCCTTTTGATGCAGTGTTGAATAGAAGGAGTGAGAGGGAGACAAACTTTTTAATTTGCAGATGTAGACACCGTTTATGGCATTTTGTATAACTTAACCTGCTACGTTTTGCATCAACTTTTTTTAAAAAATATCTCGACTTAATATCTTGTCTAATGAAAAAAAGAAAGATAATCTTACGATCAAAGATGATTGAGAGACCCAAGCAAGTCCTTTCCGCTAAAACCAATATCCATTGGTGCTTAGCGTAAACTTTTATTTAGTTTTCTTCACCTATTGATCAAATTGAAACACTTTACATCATGTTAACTTTTATACTCTATCAGCTATATCTGTTAATTATTAGTTAAGGTGTTATCATAAAAACAGACTAATTAAATGAGAACACCGTTAATATCTTTTCCAACATGAAATAATTTTTTTTAATAGATTGGCTTTGAGTAACAAGAAGAAAACAAACCCAGCAGCTATCTTTTCCCCTGCAAGGATTATATTATTTAGTCTTTGCATCAACATCTTAGTTAAACCTGTATAGACATAATGTTAAAATATGCTTATCACCAAAAAAAAAAATATTTGTTAAAATATGCCAACACATTTCTATTTTTCCTTGAACAGTTGATGTTCAATATAGATATAGGGTGCATTTGGGTAAACAACTTAATTAAGAGTTTATCACATAAGATCTTATCGTATGAGAGCTTATGCCATAAGCGCTTAAAGAAAGAAAGGGGTATGAGAGGATTCGAATAGTGAAAAACACGGAGATGGTGTTTAGTGCATAAGCTCTTATGATAATTCCATAAGCTTCTCCCATTGACTTATGAAAATAAGTCAAAAACTCCTTATGGGATGGCATAAGTTATTTTTATAAGCTCTGCCAAATACACTGCATAAGAGCTTATGTCATCAGATAAGTCAAAAGGAGCTTAAATAAACTCTTCCAAACGCCACTATATGAGTACTTTTTTTCTTTGTTCTGAATCACATCCACTCAAGAAACAAGTAAAATATCAGTCAAAAAAAAAAAAGAAAGAAAGAAAAGAAACAAGTAAAATATCATGAAAACTCTTAACAAAGCCCCGAGGAGCCTCAACACAATCTTGGGTCCCTCCATAAAATTTAGTTTTTTCTATAATTTAAATCGATATTTTTTTGGGGGGCATAATATAGAAGATAATAACATATTGGGAGTTCAAATTCAATTATCTATTTTTTTAATAAAATTAAAACACTGCTAAGACACTGATTAATAGCATAGAAACAAGTGTAAACATGGCCATAGTATTTCCATCATCAACATTATGTCCAATAGCAAGTAAAAGCTAACCTTATTATATATGATTACGAAAATAAAAGAGAGAAAAAAGATAAGTAAAGACATATTTAGTGTAATATTTCAAAATTAATACAACCATAATCATAATCAGAGCATTAATCACACTGGACCTTGAGAAACCTTGTTAACGGTTTTAACATCCTGACCCAACGACACCCCAGCTGTTCTGACATCAGAAGCGACGGCCGGAGCCATTCCTTGGTACGGCGGCGCGTGCACCACCCCACCCGGCGCAGTATAGTAAACTTGTCTCCCACTTACATTATCATACGCCATCTGTGCATACGCAGCAGCGCCCGTATTATCCGGTATCCCAGATGGCCTAACCACACCGAATCCTTCTGTGTATGCGCCACCTTTAACCGGCTGAGCCGGTGCCAAGTTTCCCGGAGCTGCCGATGAAAACACCGCTTTAGCGGGTGGTGCACCACCGTACACCGGCGCTTCACGGTAAGGTTCAGAAGTCATTCGCTGCACTGTGTAGTACCCTTGAGTGACCGGTGGCGCCTGTGGACGCACCATCGGCGCATGATAGAATGTTCCCGGCGCCGGAATCATATAAACAGGATGTTCCCCTCCACCAGGAGCATTCGATGCCGCCGGCGGATAAGCCTCGCCGGAAACATGCTTTTCCGGCCAGTAACCCACCTGATGCGGCGCGGTCGCCGGGAAACTAGACGACGGGAACTTCTCAGGCATCTTCTGAACGTAATAATCCCCGCCGGGATAGTTCCCGACGAGATTATCTTCGCTTTTTCTCCGATACGCAGCTTGATCGTTCTCCGCGATTTGCAACCGCTGCAGCTCCTGCTGCAACTGCCTCTGAACTCCGAACTGGTGGTTCACGTTCGGATCCGAACCTACTACCCGATCAGGAGGATTTACAACGGGACCTCTTTGCTGGTACTCCAGCGGCGGCGCCACAGGTTCCGGCAGCGGATCGCGAAACTTGACCGCGACAGGGGGAGGCGGAGGAGCAACAGCGCCCTTGTCGAGACCGAAGAGGAAGTCGACGTTGGAAGGAGGTTGGACCGGCTGGACAGGGAGAGGAGAAGTGAGTTGTACTTGACGATCAGAGAGAGGGGTGGAGATGAGGAATAATCGCATGCGGGCGGGTCTAGAAGAAGGACGGTAGAGTCGATCGTACTCGTGCATCATGTGATCGAGGTCGTCGTCGTTGGTGACGGAGATGAGAGCGTCAAGTTCCTCGCCGGGGAGCTGGTACTTGAAGGTGAGTTGGTCAGGAGGGCAGTCGGAGAGGGAAGAGAGCTTGGAGAGGAAGGAGGCGAACTTGATGTTGCGGTCGACGGCGAGGATCTTGGTGTCGCCGCCGACGTAGGAGAGCTGGTTGTCGTGTGTGCGGGGCTGGATCTTGCCGCCGTAGCTGCACATGAATTTGGGCTTGTAGTTGGGAGGTGGTTGTTGTTGTTGATCGTCCCATGGAGGTGGGTTCTCGAAGTCGATCTCTCTGGAGCGTGGAGAGGACTCGCCGGAATCTGGATAGGATGGGTATGAATAGTTTTCCATTTTTATGCTCTTGTTGTGTCTCTGGACCACTACCTCAACTCACAGGATATGTGGGTGGGAGGGATGCCACTGATACTATGAGAGAGAGAGAGGATTAGAGGAGACTTTTGTCACCTTATTACCCCGTTTCTCTTGTTTTTTTTGTAATTTAAAGTTATGTATTAGTAACTAAATTCGAGCTAAATAGATTAGCGGATTTTCTAAGTAAATATCATTTTTCATATTTATTAGTTAGACAGTTATTAACCATATTATTAACAAAATTAGTTTTTGTAAAAAAAAAATATTATGAGTTAATTACATCAAAATAACTAATAAGTGGGAATGGTATCTTGACCACTTTCGTCATAGTAAACTTGCTTTGCATCTCCTTATAGCCAAAATGTTCATAATTCAAACTCCAAGACAAAAATAAATCATTCTTTAATTAGTAGCTAAGAATTTTATTTGAAAAAAGTCTAATGAAATTGAAGAGTTCTAGGATGAAGAGTTTTTTTACGTATAAAATCACATTAAAGGAGATTTTAGTACATAAAAAGGCAAAAAAGAAAAAAAAAATGATGTCTTCTATTTTAATGCTCAATAAAACTTTTCTTTTATACCTTATTGATGAAGCAAAGACAATATAATTGGGGGTTGATGGTGTAACGAGTTACTTGATTTGAATGCCACTTGGAGAAAATGGAGAGTGAGACTCTTAGAAAGAAAGATTAATTTTGATATATTGTTGGTATAAAGTTTTATACGCTGTCAATCAATCACAAATCATGATATGTTTGACTTTTAAGATAATTAAGATAAAAGTCATATGTTAATTTACGAGTGATTGACAGTATAAAAAACTTTTGCATTCACAATAAATATCAATTAAATCTTTTTTTTTTGCAAATATTTCGAATTTAAGAAACTTTAATCATTATTAGCTGGCACTATTGTATTCTAATTGTTCTGACGAGAACAAAATGTCCTAAGTAGATTTGAGTAACTCTAGAGACCAATATACAATGTTTGATGATTGTTTGCCTTCTTCCTCCTTCGGACCCTATTATGGTCATTAAACCCATGGACGAGATTCCTTCATTGTCCATAACTTGTTCGACAAAGCCTTGACTATTGTAATTGTTATGTTCTTGTCACGATTGTCCTGAGGAGATCAAATCACGAGGATTTCTCCCGACTCAATAAGTGATGGGGATGAATCTTTTCATGGGTCGAGAACTTTGTGCAACCTATGTTAGGATATGATACTCTTGGCCTTTTAGGTGGGGAGAGAGGAAGTCTTCATGGGTTGAGGTCTCACGTGGCCCATGTAGGAACATTAACTTAATTATGTGAATTTTTCTTTACTACATTTTTAATGGTATATTCATGGTAAAATATATATAGGACAAAAATCTATTGTTCTGATTTCTATTGAGAGGATGAGTTATATAGCATATTCAATTTTTTTTAAAAAGATACATTCTAAATTCATAAATAGAAAAAAAAGATACATTCTAAAATGGTAGAGAAATTATATTTGAACACCAAGTTTGAGACAACATATGATATTTCTTTGGTTTTTTGATGTATTTTAGAGATACGTGTATATAAATAAAATAAAAAAAATAAATGAAAAATAAAGATAAATACATACGATATCATATACGATGTCAAATTGAATATTCAAATATCATAACTTAAAATTGTATCTTGTTTCTTAGAATAATATGTATCGGATGGACTGTATGGTTAGCCGTTAGCGTGTGAGGAGGGGCCCAAAGGTTATTGATTATTGAGAGAGTGTAGGAACTATGAAGGGATAAGAGAGTTACGTGAATTGACTAAGATTCCACTCAATTATGAGGCTCCCTCGGACACTGTTTCTCCCAATCTCCCTCCCTGCTCTAACGTGGGTAATCAAGAGCTTTACAACTTGCACTGTTATCACATGGAGGACAATTATCTCATACTGAGCTATAGGAGTATCATCGCAATTACCAGAAATACACACACATATATGGTTGATTTAGGTAATAAACGAAATATGCCCGAAGGGATTAAGCCATAAGATATTCGGGTGGGGATCCATTCGATCCAAATGATTAATTAGGGTGAGTTTCGAACCAAAAAGAAAGAAAGAAAAATCATAAATACATGTTTGGTGTTGATTGATTATTTAAAAAAAATTGTTTTCAATTACATTTTAATTTTTTTTTTTTTTGCAACATGTTTAATTTGTTGGATTCAATGTTGTTAACTAGTTTAACACTAACCAAGTGGTTGAACGCAAGTGGTTAACACATTGTTGACGAATCATTCGGGCTCTGCCCGAGTTCGATCATTGGGTATGCAATAACCCTTGGACAGGCTTTACTAACCATGTGGCCGACTCGAAGATTAGTCCCATAGCGGGTCCAAAGGATCTAAGCCGTAGGATACTTCGATGGCTCACTCGGTCCCAATGATTAATTAGGGTGAGTACCAAACCAAAAAAAAAAAAATAGTTTAACACTAAAAACTGCTCTTTTTTTGTAATTTTAAGCTTCTTTGGGCGCATAATTTTAAGCTTTTTGATTGCTGATTAATCATTCCAAAATTTTGACATTAAAATACCTTTTCACCATCCAACAAATAATATAAATCACTTCATATTTGTGTTTGAAATTTCCTACATAAATATACCTTTCAATTAACATTTCCAAATTTTGTCAAAAAAAAATTAACATTTCCAAAAAAGAAATCCGTTCTATCATTATTGATTTCAAATAAAAAAGTATATATATAATTAATTATTAAATATCTTTTATAACTAATCCAAGCATGCATCTTACACTAGAATTTTTTAGTCAAATTACTTTTTTGTCCTTATAGTTTCACTGAAATTTATTAAATAGGTCTTTACAGTTTAAATATTTTAATTATGTTCATATACTTGAATTTTTTTTTTTAAATACATACCTTTTATCGCAAGTTTTAGAGATTTAATTAAAAAAAATTAATTAACAAATTTAATTAAAAGTTATTTAAATATACAGATTTATTTAATAATTTTCAAAAAAATATAAACACTTATTTAAAAACTTTTAAACAATAATAAGAACCTATTTTAAAATCGAGAGAGGGACAAAAAAAATTATTTTAACATTATTTTAAGTGAAAATATGAATTACTTTATAACAAAAGTTTTAATCTAAGACTAATTGTTTTAAAATTTAGGAGGGGGGAGTTTTTTATTTATTTATTTATTCAGGCAAGCTGCAACGAGGAAGAATTCTATATTCAAATAAGCAACTTCATTGGAGAAAACCTGGTTGGGAGAGGTCGATCATTCAATGTCGTCCAGTATCTCGAGGGATTAGTCTCTCCAGTTACGTGCGGAGGATACCTGAAAAACCAAAAAATAAGCAACTTCACAATTACATGAAAAATAAAATAATTTCTTCTCGTAGAGATTATTCATCCATAAATTCATAATCCCCGGCGTCAGGAGAATTTTTTAAAAGAGTTAATTGCGAAAACAAGACAACTAATTAAGGAAGGACTCGAAGTCTCGAACCCTTAGAGCATCTCCATTGGTTGTTTTTTAAGGAACCCACTTTGGGTTTCTTATTCTTTATTAAACATTATAAAGTGGTCCCCGCAGTGCCACATCATACATAAGCAGCTCACCCATATTTTACTCAAATAGTTAAATTTTTAAGGAACCCTCACTACAAGAAAACACAGAATTACCGACAGAAGTTTTCCGACGGCTATGGTTCCGATGGACTTACCGATGGATTTGGCCGTCGGTAAGTGTGAATATGAAAAGTTTATGAATTTTCCGATGGAATGCCCGTCGGAAACGTTATCGATGACTTATCCGTCGGTATTTCTATCGAAATAGTGCGTGCGAATGGCAAAAATTAGGCGCGAAAGCTTATCGACGGGCTAATCCGTCGGTAACTACGAAAAACCTACCGACGAAACTTCCGTCGCAAACCTCATTATCAGTACTGACAGCCATTTCCGTCGGTAAATGTATTTTTGAATTACCGACGGAAAAACCCATCGGTAATTTAAAATTGGCCATCAAAAATTTTGACCTCAAATCCACTGAAAACCCTTTTCTCCCTCAGTTTTCTCTTTTCTCTCTTCTCTCTTCTCTCCTTTCTCTCTGCTTCTCCTCCGTCGCGCTCTCCACCACCGCTTTCTGTCACCACCGCGCCTCCCTCTCCCTTAGACCGCCGCCACCGTGCCCACCTCGCTTTCCACGACGCCACCACCACTACGCCTGTCACCACCGTGCCACTGTCACCACACCGTCTTCTCCTTCCCTCTCTACCACCGTGCCACCACCACCAGCGCCACCACTACCTCTTTGTGGTATGGATTCCCTTTTAATTTTCATTTTTTTAATTTTATTTTTATTAGCACCACCTTTGACCACCGCTGTGTACCACCCACCACCATCCCTTTTTTATTTTCATTTTCATTTTTTTATTTTTATTAGATTTTCTCGTTTTTCTGATTATTGGTTTGGATTCTAAAAGGGTATTTTTTTGTATTGTTTCAGAGTCACCAGCTTCCTTCTAAGAGCAACTCCCTCACATCCATTGCGGTACATTGAATTTTTTATGCATGTTGATGGTCTTATATTTTTCTTTTGAACAACATGTGTTGTTTGTGTCTTTGTTGGTATATTTTATTTCAGTGAATGATACAGCTTAATTAGTTGTATTATGTGCATTGTGAACACCTAATTTTGTCCGGATGTTTTAATTAATGTTTTGAAGAAAATAATAGACAAAACTAACAAATAAAAAATATAAAAAAAATTTGCAAAAAAATAATTTATTCTTGGCCCATTACACCATCAAATGGAGCCCATTTTCGTTTTTTGTTCCAAGTTATCTTTTGGGCCCATTATCCAAGCCCAACTAAAATTGTTTTTTTATTCTGATTTGTTAAAATAAAAAAATAATAAAAAGTAAAAAAAAAATTGAAAAATGGTCAGCTTTTACTTTGCCTCTTCAAGTATGGACCAGATTTTGTTTTCTTGGCCCCTCTTTGTCTTCTTTTACTTTTTTCTAAAAATGGTGGTGTACTACCTTTGCACCAGTACTACCCCTGCACCATTGCAACCAAGCAAGGTGGTGGAGCAAAGGCTGATTTGCTCCCCACTACTTGTACCCATACCAGCTGGCCTAACAAGAATTTTTGTCATCTTCTTCAAAAATTCTTGCTATAAATTGGCACCCATCAGAAGAAACAAAGGGGGAGGCTAAAAGAAAGAAAGAAAAAGGACGTAACAAAAACCATTCTCTGTAACTGCTCTCTTGTTTTCTCCATTACCATCATCAGTTTCCTCACCATTTTTTCTTCATGACCTCCCTCACATTTAAGCCACCATAACAACCATTCA
Source organism: Sophora flavescens (assembly GCA_030762895.1). NCBI lineage: Eukaryota > Viridiplantae > Streptophyta > Magnoliopsida > Fabales > Fabaceae > Sophora > Sophora flavescens. The sequence continues at coordinate 80,114,066 of CM061062.1, forward strand.
CCTTTGATACCACCATAAACACCATATATCCCCTTTTCGTTCTTCAATCTGTTATCTTTTTGTTCCCTATCCTTTCTCCTAAAACACAAAAACGAAACACATCCAGTTATCACCAATTCCCTCCCAATTTCATAGTAGCTCATCCATGACCTGTAACCAAACTCAATCACTTTGTCTTTTCCAGTTTAGAACTGCCGTCCTCCACCACTACACAGACGTCGCCGCCATCCCGTCGATTTAGTTCCACCTCGGGCTACAACCACAGTACAACCCCACACCAGATCTGCGTCCCACCCACACTGTTCAGCCATCGCGAGCTCCGCCTTGGTCGTTCGCCGCCCTCCACCACACAAGAACCACCTCGAACCTGCCTTGCCGCTCGACCACCGCACGGACCAGGGCGCCATCGCCTCGAGGTTTGTCACGGACCGCCACCCCTTTCAAACTCCACCGCATAGGACCGCTTCCCTCGAACCAGAGCCACCGTGAAGTCGCCGGATCCTCGCCGCTAACCACCGTGCCCCTCATCGCCGTTTGGGTCTGTAGCCGCCACACCTGCATCAAGGCTCATCACCCCCTTTGGACTCTGGGTAACGAAAGAGATAAGCCAAGTCTCTGATGCCCTTTTCTTTTTTGCTATTCCTTTTATTATATAATTCAAATGTTAGTTTATGGCATTTGGGCTTCTTTTAGTTGGGTTTAGTTTTGGTTTGTTTATCCTTTTTGTTGTTTTTATTAATGGTATGTGATTGGGCTTCTGTTTTCCTTTTGGGCTCATGAGGGGTGTTAGTCTTCTTAAGTTACTATTATGTTTCTTGTCTTTGTTTGCTATTTGGGCCAAGACTAAACCAGCAAAAACAAAAAAACTAAAAATCTTCTGAAATAACCTTTTGGTTCTCTGTTTCAAATAAAAATCTCCTGAAGTATTTGGAAACCAAATTGGCTTTTTTTTTTAATTCATGCAACGATTTACAATGTTGATGTGCGATTTTTAGTCCTCAAGTGTTGTAAAAATTGTAAGCGTTTATCGTATAGTTTCACTATCTTTAACCCTGTGCAAGAGTGAATTCTCTCGTCTTAGAAATAAAAACGTTTTTTATGATTCTATTTTGATAAAGTTTTTTTTTTAAATAGTAACAAATAAATAACTTTAAGTATCTCTAATAAAATTTTCACAAATAAAAATATTTTGAATTCACACAGCAATGTATGACGTTGATGTATGTACTCATCCTCAAGTGTCGTATGAATTGCAAGGGTTCATCGTATAGCTTCGCTATCTTTAACCCTGTTCAAGAGAAATTCCCTTTTGTAAAAGATGATAAATGTTTTTTTTTCTTTCAATTTACACTTTTAACCAATTTTACCCAATTTAATTTTATAAAAATCTCTTTTGAATTCACGCAACAATCTACGACGTTGATGTATGGACTTATTCATCCTCAAATGTCGTATGAATTGTAAGGGTGTATCGTATAGCACTGCTATCTTGAACCCTGCGCATAAGCAGATTAATTTTAAAACAAAATCCATTTTCAAAATCATTCACAAAAAATCAAATTTCCATTCAAAATTAAAATCAATCAACCAACCAATCAAACTTTTTTCGAAAGAACTACGTGGCTTTGAGTTTCCCATCGCACCCGGGAATACGTAAGAGCAAGATAAATCACCTTGTCAAGTCAAAACTAAAATTTCCCTTTTTTTGTGTCTCTTTTTTATGTTAAAATAATTAATCAAAATAATTAAACTATTCTATTTTTAGGGATGCTCTATGGACACGGTGTCATGTTCAGTCCCTTAGATATGAGGTTACCCAGTGGACTCATGTGCCATGTTCAACCTCATTTAGTTTTTATAAACAATAAATTTAAAAATATAAAATTAATAAAAATTTAAAATATTAAAAGTTAAAAATAATCCTTTCTTGTAAATTTTTTTGGGGGTAAAATAAATATTAAAAAGGCTATTAAAATGTTTTTTTTGCACAATTAACTTGAGGTACCGTTTTTTAAATGGGTGATGTGGGGTGCTAACACCTTCCCTACTCGTAACCGACTCCCGGACTCATCTCTCTCTTTTTTAGACCAGTGTACCTTTAAATAATCGGGTTTCCTTAGATTTTCCCAATAAAAATTTTAGTGGCGACTCCCCTCTTTTTTTTATCTCTTATTTTTGCGGCTCCTGGACGGGACGGTCGCGACAGCTGGCGACTCCGCTGGGGACCTTTGAGAGTCAGGCCTATAATAGTTGGTTGTGCAATTTTTTTTTTATAAAAAAAAACAGCTTTGAAAATATTTGTTTTACCCTTTTTGTTTTATTTCTTTTTAATGCTTTCATAACTGCTTTTGTATATTCTTACAACCTTAGGGTAGAAAACTTTTGTATTGGTGTTGTTTGTTCCTTATTTTTGCAGGTTTGGGGTAGTTTTGTTTTAGTAGGTTTTTGTGAAGGTTTGTATGCTCCCATCACACACATCACTATCACATGTTGCACACACTTTTGGGCTCTATACCCGAGTCTTGGAATGCCATAAGATTAGAAGGGGTTCCAATGATGTTATTGTGATGCTTTTGCGTCCCTGACAGTCACTGATTATCCTGCTCGGATTGCTACCGGTACATGGACTACCATATTGTGACTTATTTGTCCCTATGGTGATGTTCATGGCTTCGGTTCCTTATCTTTTAGATGAGGGTAATCCGGGGACCATATGTTTAGGGATCTAGATCTGTCCCGAGAGTCATGGACATAAAATGCCATTAGCAGCCTACCAAAATAGGGTCTCGACTTCAGAAGTCCCAACTTTAGGATATGACCTATGTAGGACAAAAGGGAATGCATTCCATCTTTTTCTGCAACATGAATAATCACATTTATATCTCATGCATCATAACGATTTTCTGTACGCATTCCACATGCACCTTAACATGTCATTCATTCGTGCATCCTATTACGCTCATTATTATATTGCATGCTCGTGCTTGTAGTATTTTAGGCCATGCATCGTCAATATGTCATTCATTCATGCATCTTGGTACATTCTCATGCATAAGTAATTTTGCTTTCCAAATGTTATTAATAAAATAAAATTTCCCTTGCACAGATAATTTGGTGAGAGATAACACCTTTGATAACAAGAGATGGAAAAAGTCAGACACACTAGCAATGCTCCCACCACCAAGAGCTCCAAGGTGATTTTGTACTCATTAGAGAATCTGAAATAGTTGAGCCAATCTTTGCCTCAAGAACATCGAAAAAGCTTCGTCAAGAAGTATGGAGGGATCTTGGATCTAATTTTCATACCGATTCAAGCTACTGCTTTGAGTGCTCTTAGTCGGTATTGGATCCCACATCTCAGATGCTTCGAGTTGCCAAACATGGACATTACACCCACCATTGAAGAATATGCTTGCCTGTTAAGGTTGCCAATGCAGAAAAATCCCACCGTGTACTTTTACATGGGGCAATACTTGACCACTGCGGGCATAGCAGGGTTACTAGGGCTTCCTGAAATTGAAGTGAACTTGACCGGGCACTCAAACTCCCCAGGGTTAACCCGAAAGTTTCTTGAAAATCATTTGAGGAAACTAATGGGTCGACAAGACTGGGAAACCTTTGAGAGGGTATTGGCAATAGCAATATATGGGTTGGTTCTATTTCTATCGGCGCTAGACATGATAGATCAAGCAGCAATGGACGTGTTCTTCAAAGTTGAAAGACAGAAAAACCCCGTGCCGGCAGTATTGGCTGAAACGCTTTTGAATCTAGAATTTTGCCAGCGGCATCTAAAGGGGAAGCTCAGATGTTGTGCACAGTTGCTCTATGTATGGGTCATGACTCACATGTACGCAAAAGGCTATATCAACCACCATTCAGATCCATTAAGAGGCTTCCATAACATCCCTACAAGACAGCTTAATGAAGAGGAATGGAAGAGCGAGTTTGACAAAGTGGAAAGAGACTCTTTCAAGTGGGTATGCCCATGGTACGAAAGTCAACAGGGGCAAGATATCGTTTATAGTTGTGGTGACTATCCCAATGTTCCGTTGATGGGACCGAGATGGTGCATATCCTACACACCCGCCATAGCCTTACGACAACTTTGTTGGACGCAAACTGTGCCACGAGAAGAACAGCTTGCTGGATTCTGTTTCCGATACGAGGATAGTGAGAGTACCAAGTTGTTGGCAAAAGAAGTTAGAAATACATGGAAAAATGTGAGGATGGCGGGGAGATCACAATTGGGCCGACTAATCCTAATCATTGTCTCGGAGTATGAAGCATGGAGAAAATCAAGGAAAGGTCCCGCCAACATGCCTGCAAAAAGCACGAAAGCTGAAGACTACTCCCCTTCGGTAACTCAAATGGCAGAACAACTGAAAGTCCTGGAAGCACAAATGAAGGAAATGGAACAACAAAAGCAAGATGACGAGTTGAAAATAGCCATTGGTCAAAAGCATTGTGAGAAGTTAACAAAGGAAAATGAACATTTAAAAGATTTGTGTGCAGATATCTCCGTAACCTCAAGAGTCCAGAAGAATACAGACAAGGTCCCGCCGAACGTCATGACTAGGATCCAGAATCTTGAAAGCAAAGTATTGTCCTTGACAACAGAGAGGCATCAACTAAGAAAATAAAAGCGTCGGTTAGAATAAGAAGTCATTCAGCAAGGAGATGTGAGAAATTCGTTGGAAGTGGAAGTCAATCGACAAAGGGGAGTCAATGGCAAATTACAAAAGCAAATCTATGCACAAGATAGGATGACTGATGAATTGGTACAAAAGGTCCGAGAGCTGAATATCCTACTAGTTGAAATCAAGAAGCAATGCGATTTAGGGTGGACCACAGCAAAACACTATCATGATCAAGTGGTTCAAGCAATGAATGCCGTGAAGTGGTGGAGAGAAGAGGCGCGAGAGTGAGGGATAGATATTGACATATGGAAAGAAAGATATATGAGCATGAATTTGGAGCTAAGCTATTGTGTTCCGAATTTTGCCCAACGCTTTGAAAAGGCAGAAAAACAAATTCGTGCGGACCCTATGCTTCGTCTCCCGGCTGAGTTGGATGATTTCATGCAAATGTGTGGAGGGTTTGCTCGAGGGCTAAAAAGAAAGTGACCTAAGCTATTGACTTTAAGATGAAAATGTTGTAACAATGCCGAGAATTATGATGTAATCCCAATCGGTGTATTGTTTTGAGGGGATTTTAATGAAATATGGCCTTGCCTCCATAGTTCTATGTATTGCTTTGAGGAGTTTTTAATGAAATCAGTTCTTTCTTCTATGATTCCTTCGCACTCCAACTCTTGCACTTGACTTACGACGACACCTATCGTGGAGCATGGTCTTCCTTTAGTATGTTGTCAACTACATCTTTGCCTTATAGGATTCTTCCTTCTGGGCAAAGGGTAGGACGAGATGTCTCAATTCAGAATTGCTAGTGTGTTTGAGACAACATCTATTGTGGAGAGTTGTTTCTCCCCTAGATTTGTTGTCAACTCCATTCCATCTTATGAGTACAATGCTCTCTATGTGGGGTGGAGGGACCATCTCTTGTCAGTTATAAGGTGTTAACTCAAAAAAAAAAATAATAATAAACTCCAAAGGTGATTTTCATAAAAGCTTTTTGCATTTTTCCAACATCACTTTTGTTTCGATTAAAACAGTGTGTGGTTTTTCTGAACAATTGCTCGAAGACACCCTTATCGCACTCGGTCACAGACAAGAGCCATGGCGGATGAACTAGAAGAAGTCCAAGAGATCAGGGATGAAGTCAGTCAAATCAAGGATCAGATGACTAAGATGATGGAGATCCTACAAGCAATGTAGAAGGAAAAGAACACAGGAGAACCCTCCAGCCTCGAACGAAGGACATCCGGCCACACCTCTCATTCCGCCCGGTTTTGCTCAGATTCCTATTCAAGGCTTCAACCAACCAGGGGCCATGATGCCTCTCACTATTTATCCAAGCAACCGAACTCATATTTCATTTGACCAGAACAATCCCCCATACGGTTTGCCTCGTGGATTTGTGCCACCAACGACCCCTAGCCCACAAGATGGCATTCAAAACTCCGAACATATCACTCAAACACAAACCCCCACCGATGCTGTCGAAACGCCACAAGCGCAAGCTGTCAACCCTACAGATGGTAACACCCCGACAGTGACACTCTCTGCCAATCCAAAAAATCCACAATACACCCTACATTATGGACCCCAGGGGACTCAAATGATGCCAAACTTCGGATCCTCCTACATGCCATACCCCTTTCCCCATAATATGTATTGTGAAACTCCAGTGAATCAGTCGGGAGGGAATTCCCGATCTAAAGAAAAGTTGAAAGTGTTAGAGGAGAGACTGTGGGCCATTGAAGGGGCAAATAGTTACGGTCTTTGGGATGCCTCGGAACTTTGCCTGGTGCCAAATGTTGTAATTCCACCAAAATTTAAGGTACCCGATTTCGACAAATATCGGGGAACCATTTGTCCCAAAAACCACTTGACCATGTATGTAAGGAAGATGGCATCATACGCTCAAGATTATAAGATCTTGATTCACTTCTTCCAAGACAGTTTAACCGGGGCAGCTTCAAATTGGTACACGCATCTCGAACGGGCCCACGTCCGATCCTTCAAAGATCTAGCAAATGCATTCCTGAAGTAATACAAGTACAATATTGACATGGCTCCCGATAGGATGCAACTCCAAAATATGGCAAAGAGAGACACAGACTTTCAAGGAGTATGCACAATGATGGAGGGAACTGGCTGCTCAGGTGGAGCCTCCAATGGCCAAGAAAGAAATTGTGGCAATGTTCATTGATACACTCCAGTCGCCCTTCTATGATAGGATGATTGAGAGTGTGTCATCGAACTTTTCTGACATGGTCATCATCGGCGAGAGAATTGAAAGTGGAATGGGGAATGGCAAGATCACTAAGACTTCAGTAGTGAACGGCCAGAAGAGAGCCCCGTTTGTGAAAAAGAAAGAAGGAGAAGCACACGCAGTAACCTTTGAACAAAAGAAGCCAAACCAATATATACCAAACCAAACATCCGCCTTCCGAGCCCAATACGCCCCATATCACCAAGCCAACCAGCCATACATCACTGCCACCTCAAAATTTCCAAATCCTCAACAGATGGCTCCTTACCGGCCATCATACCCCTCTCAACCTCAAACACACCTTACCATGCCACCTCAAATTGTTCAACCCCTAGGTCCAAACCCAAACACTAGCCAAACGAGACCACCGTATAACTCGGAGAGAAAGCCAGTACATTTCGTCCCGATACCCATGACCTATACTGAGCTACTGCATCAGCTTATAAGCAAATCTGTGTTGACTCCTATCCCAATGAAACCATTGGGGCCTCCTTATCTGAAGTGGTTTGACCCAAATGCTAAATGTGAGTATCATGCGGGGGCAATAGGTCATTCCACTGAGAACTGCAGGGCTTTCAAATTTAAGGTACAAGATCTTATTGATGCTAAGTGGTTGAGCTTTGAAAAGATGTTCGAATGGGGCACAAGGTCCTATGCCAAATCATGGGGGTTCGGGAGTCAATGCCATTGATAGCTTTATGGAACCTACTCTTAAGAGCCAAGTGGCTGATGTCAGAACTCCCATGAGAGTTATTTTAAGGGAGATTCAAAAACATGGATTGGTGCAAACCTCAATTGTTGAAGAGAAGACTCTTGATGAAGAGATAAGGTGTGCCTTCGACGGGAATATGGGGCATTCAATTGAAGACTGCACAGAATTTCAACAGGTTGTGCAACAGTTAATAGATATGAAGATTATCCTAATTGGTTGTGAATCGAATGAGTGTGGCATTAACATGGTCGCTGAATCTACAATTTCCCCAACTCCAGTTAAGATAACTCCTTTTACTATTGTGATTAATCCTCAACCGGTTCCTGAGCAAGTCGCCCCGAAGCCAGTGGTGATACACTATACTGAGAAGGAACCTATGCCGGTTTCGAGTGGGCCAACACCAGTTGTCATCCGAGTCCCAGGTCCTTTCCCTTACAAGGACACTAAAGCGATACCATGGAAATATGATAGGCAGGTTCAACAAAGTCCTCCCAACGGGACCACTGTGGTTACCAACATTTCGGGAATTGGTGGAATGACTAGGAGTGGTCGCATTTATACTCCGGAGGTATTGCGAAGGGAGGGAACAGAAAAGGAAGGAAAAGATCGCAAGGGGAAAGAGAAGGTGGAAGGAACGCTGGCTGAAAAGGATATCAAAGGGGGTGGCAATAAACAAGAGGTATCTGATGAAGAAGTCGACGAATTCTTGAAGTTCATTAAGCAAAGCGAATACAGGGTTGTGGATCAATTGAATCAAACTCCAGCTCGGATATCTCTTTTGTCTTTGTTGATGAATTCTGAGCCACATAGGAGAGTACTGATGAAGGTATTGAATCAAGTTCATGTCTCTCATGACATCACAATTGATAAGCTTGATAACATCATGGGTAATATCGTTGCTGACAATTATATCACTTTCACTGATGACGAAATTCCAGCTGAAGGAATGGGGCACAACAAGGCGTTACACATCTCGGTGAAGTGACGAGATCATGTCATGGCTAGGGTTCTCATTGATAATGGTTCTTCTTTGAATGTAATGCCAAAGTCAACACTGGCAAAGTTGCCTTTCGATGGAACTCATATGAAGCCTAGCACAATGATTGTGAGAGCTTTTGATGGTACACGAAGGGAAGTCATAGGGGAAATTGAATTGCCCATTCAGGTTGGCCCCTGCACCTTTGAAATACTCTTCCAAGTAATGGACATCACACCAACTTACAGTTGTCTCCTAGGACGACCATGGATCCATTCGTCTGGAGCTGTGCCTTCCACATTGCACCAGAAAGTGAAGTTTATTGTCGATAATAAGTTGACAATTGTTTCTGGAGAGGAGGATATGTTAGTAAGTAAGCCATCAACAACCCCTTACATTGAAGCTACCGAAGAAGCTCTCGAGACTGCTTTCCAATCGCTTGAAATTGCCAATGCCACCTATGTTGGGGACGGTGCTCCACTCTTGAAACCTCAGTCATCTAAAGCGTCCATTATGATGGTTAGGGTTATGCTTGAAAAAGGATACCGACCTGGAAGCGGTTTGGGGAAGAATAGCCAAGGTGTCACTGACATCCTCACGCTCACCGAGAACAAGGACAGGTTTAGGTTGGGATATAAACCCACCAAGGCCGACAAGATGAGGGTTATAGAAGAGAAGAAAACAAAAAGGTTGGCTCGGCTGGAAAATCGTGAATACGAGGCTGAAAGGGTTCCCATCTGTGACATTCGACAGAGCTTCCGAAGTGTAGGGTTCGCATTCCTGGACCAAGCAGCAGCTGTTGAAGATGATTATCTCACCGATTATGGTGTCAATTTGGTGTATCCATGCCCTCAGGATACAGAGCTCAACAATTGGGGGGTCATTGAGTTCCCCAGGACCATAGAGTTTTTTTCAAAGTAATAATGCTTATCCTTTAGCTCTGCCCAAGGCTTTAGGATTTTTGTTGTAATGGGCTTACTTGTTTCCGTTTCAGTATGACTTATCAATAAATGCATGCATTCAATATCTTTATGTTCTTATCTCTTTTGTTTTATACTTTACTTTCGCTTTTATTCATCGTTCCTCACCAATAAATGAAGTTTCCCATTTTTAACCTTTATTCATTCATCTTTCCCTGATAACTATCAAAATGCAGATCTAAAAGTGACTCTCTTGAAAATGACAGTGTTGGTAACTCAACATACAATTTTGACTATCACCTTGATCATACTGACGAGGTTGTTGATGATGATGGGGAAGTCCCTCCTGAACTATTGAGGTTGGTAGAGCAAGAAGCCAGGGAAATTCGACCCCATGAAGAGCCAAGTGAACTAATCAATTTGGGAAATGAAGATGATAAAAAAGAGGTCAAGATCGGTCTTTCCCTGAAAGAAAAGGAACGAAGCAGGTTGATCAGGTTGTTGATGGATTATAAAGATGTTTTTGCATGGTCGTACCAAGACATGCCAGGGTTAAACCCTAGTGTACCAGAACACAAACTGCCATTAAAGTCGGTGTGTCCTCCAGTAAACCAGAAGCTATGAAGGATGAAAGCGGAAATGTCTTTAAAGATCAAGGAGGAGGTCAAGAAGCAACTGGATGCGGGTTTCCTAAAAGTGGTAAAGTACCCTCAATGGGTTGCTAACATCATTCCTATCCCGAAGAAAGATGGAAAGGTTCGAATGTGTGTCGACTATCGAGATCTGAACAGAGCTATCCCAAAAGATGATTTTCCTCTGCCTCACATTGATGTTCTTGTAGGTAATACTGCCCAACATGGATTATTGTCTTTCATGGATGGATTCTCAGGATATAACCAAATCAAGATGGCACCAGAAGATATGGAGAACCTTTTGCTACAAAGTTATGCCATTTGGCTTGAAAAATGCTGGGGCAACGTATCAGCGAGCTATGGTGGCTTTATTCCATGACATGATGCATAAGGAGATAGAAATTTATGTATATGACATGATCGCCAAGTCTAGATCCGAAGATGACCACGTTGATAATCTGCAGAAGCTTTTTGAGCGGTTAAGAAAGTTTAAGCTCCGACTGAATCCAGTCAAATACACTTTTGGAGTGAAATCAGGCAAGCTTCTGGGGTTCATTGTTAGTCAAAGAGGAATAGAGGTTGATCATGAAAAAGTGCGAGCAATCATCGATATGTCAGCACCTCGAACGGAGAAAGAAGTTCGTGGGTTTTTAGGGAGATTGAACTACATTGCCCGGTTCACCTCCCAACTGACCGCGACATGTGAACCAATCTTTAAATTGCTACGCAAAAATCAGGCAGTAACATGGAATGAAGATTGCCAAAAAGCCTTTGAGAAGATCAAACAATACCTACAGGAGCCTCCAGTCTTGGTTCCCCCAGTTCCAGGAAGACCTCTCATAATGTATTTGACTATGCTAGATGAATCAATGGGTTGTGTACTAGGGCAACACGATGAGTCAGGAAGAAAAGAACACGCCATCTATTATCTAAGCAAGAAGTTCACCAGTTGTGAAGCCAACTACTCACTGCTGGAACGCACTTGCTGTGCTTTGGCTTGGGCGGCCCGCTATTTGAGGCATTACATGTTGTGTTACACTACCTGGTTGGTGTCCAAAATGGATCCAATCAAGTATATCTTTAATAAGCCTGCTCTGACTGGAAGAATTGCCGCTGGCAAGTCCTGCTATCAGAATACGACATTGTCTATGTCACCCAAAAAGCAGTAAAAGGTAGCGCTCTCGCAAAATATCTAGCCAATCAACCGGTAGAAGATTATGGATCGATGCAATGCGATTTCCCAGATGAAGATATAATGGCTTTGTTTGATCACATACAATCACCAGAAAAAGGCAAATGGACTTTGTTATTTGATGGAGCTTCTAATGCATTAGGGCATGGAATTGGGGCAATACTAATCTCACCGGAAAATGATTATTTCCCTGTCACTGCAAGGCTTTGCTTTGATTGTACGAACAATATAGCTGAATATGAAGCTTGTGTGCTTGGGATCCTGGCCGCGATAGAGTCAAAGGCAAGGATACTGGAGGTATACGGGGACTCTGCATTAGTCATACACCAGCTACAAGGGGAATGGGAAACCTGAGATGCCAAGTTAATCCCGTACCATGATTACATCAAAGGTTTAATTGAGCAGTTTGATGAAGTCACATTTCATCATATTCCCCGAGAAGATAACCAATTAGCCGATGCACTATCTACCTTGTCCTCGATGTTCAAAGTAAGTGACGAGAGGAACTTACCACTCATCAAAATGGAAAGCCGTGATCATCCTGCATATTGTCAATTGATAGAGGAAGAGCCTGATCAAGAACCATGGTACCATGACATCAAATGCTTCATCCAAAGAAGGGAATACCCTCCGGGTGCTTCAGAAAATGACAAAATAACTCTAAGAATACTTGCAATGGGTTTCTATTTAGACGGAGGTATTCTTTACAAAAGAAATCATGACATGGTGTTGTTGAGGTGCGTTGACGCAAACGAAGCTAAACAGATAATTAAGGAGGTACATGAAGGATCTTTTGGAACACACACGAGTGGTCATGCAATGGCCAAGAAAATCTTGAGGGCTGGCCAATATTGGTTGACAATGGAGGCTGATTGCTTTAATTATGCGAAGAAGTGCCATAAGTGTCAAATATATGCTGATAAGGTTCATGCGCCGTCGGCTCCCTTGAATGTCATGTTAGCACCCTGGCCGTTCTCAATGTGGGGAATGGATGTGATCGGGCCAATCGAACCAAAAGCCTCGAATGGGCATCGCTTCATTCTTGTTGCCATTGATTATTTCACAAAGTGGGTTGAGGCTGCATCATATGCCAATGTGACCAGGAATGTCGTGATCAAATTTGTAAAAAGAGAATTAATTTGTCGTTATGGGTTACCAAGTGAGATTATCACTGATAATGCGACTAACTTGAACAACAAGATGATGAAAGAGATGTGCGAAAACTTCAAGATAAAGCATCACAATTCCTCCCCGTATCGCCCAAAGATGAATGGGGCAGTTGAGGCCGCCAATAAAAATATCAAGAAGATTGTCTAGAAGATGGTGGTGACGTATAAAGATTTGCATGAGATGTTACCTTTTGCTGTACACAGCTACCGTACCTCTATTCGCACCTCGACAGGGGCAATGCCATATTCTTTAGTTTATGGGATGGAGGCAGTGCTCCCGATTGAAGTAGAGATCCCCTCATTAAGGGTATTGAGAGAGGCAGAATTGGAAGAAGCCGAGTGGGTCCAAGATCGACTCGACCAACTGAACCTTATTGAAGAGAAAAGATTAGCAGCATTGTGTCATGGCCAATTATACTAGAAAAGGTTGATGAGAGCTTACGATAAGAAAGTACGCCCTCGGCAGTTTCGGGAGGGTGATCTAGTGCTCAAGAAGATCCTACCAATCCAAAAGGATCATCGTGGTAAGTGGACCCCGAACTATGAAGGACCTTACGTTGTGAAAAAGGCCTTCTCGGGAGGAGCTTTAATTCTCACCGGGATGGATGGGGAAGATCTTCCACTCCCTGTAAACTCAGATGCAGTCAAAAAATATTATGCTTGAATGCACTTCCCAAGAAGAAGAAGAAAATGAAAGAAAAAGTGAAAAAAAAAAGGAAAAGCTCGCTAGGCTGGAAATCTGAAAAGACAGTCTAGGCAAAAGTTAGAGCAACCCGCTAGGCTGAAAACTTGAAAGGGCAGTCTAGGAAAAAGTTAGTGTTCAAAAAAAAACAATGGGAATGTTGTCAAGCCGATGAACTGGGGTAATCAGTGGGCTAGATGATGAAGACTTGGGCAGATGGCACGCTCAGATGATGATTAATGAGCAGTTGAGATGGTATGAGAGATACTAACACTAGTCATGGAAAGAGATGTCACTTGAGGAGATGTGTTTCCACTCCACAACCTTTTTGTAATTCCATACTCCATTGTAATATCTGCTTTATATACCTTTCCGGTCCAAATATAGTGACATTGACTCCCAATTCTTTTACCCTTATCTCTTTCTTTTAACTTTTGTCAATTGTGTGTGTGCATTCATCATGATAAGTATATACTGAAATGTGAAACATGTATTGGTGTCTTCAAGATGCATTTAGAATTCCCTTGAAAATCTCAAAAGTTCGTAAAGAATAAGATGATCTCCCGACAAAGGGCACCGTGGTCTACTGATAAGAAGCACGGGGACAATCATTGCAAAGGAAGCGTACCCTTTCAAAAGTGCTTAGCCTTTATTCTCCACGAAGATAGGACTTGTTTTAGTTCATCTCCGGGCTTGTCTATGATCAACACTTTAAGGGGTCAAGGGTGATAATAAAAACCAACTAAGCGATGAAAAATTAAAATAGTAATGTGTTACGAGATTTCCTTGTGTTGCGTTGAAATCATTTGAGGTTTTCATCAGGCATATAGGACATTTCTGGCATCATGCATTGCAATTGTTTATCTCTTGTGAGCACAAAACCCAGTAAATTGCATAAACATCGTAGGTTTTTACCTTTCATGTCAAGCTTCAGCGGATAACCGACTCCGCAAGCTTTTCGCATTTCCTTTCAAGCTTCAGCGGATACCCGACTCCACATGCTTCTTATTTTTCTGTCAAGCTTCAGCGGATACCCGACTCCGCATGCTTTTTATTTTTCTGTCAAGCTTCAGCGGATACCCGACTCCGCAAGCTTTTAACCTTTCTTTTCAAGTTTCAGTGGATACCCGACTCCGCAAGATTTTAACCTTTCTTTTCAAGCTTCAGCGGATAACCGACTCCACAAGCTTTTTTATCTTTTCTGTCAAGCTTCAGCAAACAACCGACTCCGTTGACTTTTAACATTTCTTTTCAAGCTTCAGCGGACAACCGACTCCGTAAGCTTTTAGCATTTCTTTTCAAGCTTCAGCGGATAACCGACTCCGCATGCTTTTTATTTTCTGTCAAGCTTCAGTGGATAACCGACTCCACAAGCTTTTTTACCTTTTCTATCAAGCTTCAACGGACAATCGACTCCATAGGCTTTTAACATTTCTTTTCAAGCTTCAGCGGACAACCGACTCCATAAGCTTTAAACATTTCTTTTCAAGCTTCAGCGGATAACCGACTTCGCATGCTTTTTATTTTCTGTCAAGCTTCAGTGGATAACCGACTCCACAAGCTTTTTACCTTTCCTTTCAAGCTTCAGCGGATAACCGACTCCGCAAGCTTTTAACCTTTTAATTTCAAGCTTCATCGGATAATCGACTCCGCAAGTTTTCTATCTTTTGTCAAGCTTCAGCGAGTACCATACCCCGTAAGCTCTTCCATCTTTCTGTTCAAGCTTCATCGGGTACCATACCCCGTAAGCTCTTTTATCTTTCTATTCGAGCTTCTATGGGCAATCCATCCCGCAAGCTCTTTTAATTATGTGTCCTTTTTACTTGTCAGCAAACCCCGGCCAAAATTGGAGTTCATGTCTTTACCCGTTTCTTATAATGATAATAGGTTAACTACGGTTATACCTACTATCTAATACGAAACAAGCAAAGAGGGGCAGCTGTGAACACCTAATTTTGTCCGGATGTTTTAATTAATATTTTGAAGAAAATAATAGACAAAACTGATAAATAAATAAAAAACTTTGCAAAAAAAAATTTTATTCTTGGCCCATTACACCATCAAATGGAGCCCATTTTCGTTTTTTGTTCCAAGTTATCTTTTGGGCCCATTATCCAAGTCCAACTAAAATTGTTTTTTATTCTGATTTGTTAAAATAAAAAGTAAAAAAATTTTGAAAAATGGTCAGCTTTCACTTTGCCCCTTCAAGTATGGACCAGATTTTGTTTTCTTGGTCCCTCTTTGTCTTCTTTTACTTTTTTCTAAAAATGGTGGTGTACTACGCTTGCACCAGTACTACCCCTGCACCATTGAAACCAAGCAAGGTGGTGGAGCAAAGGTTGATTTGCTCCCCACTACTTGTACCCATACCAGCTGGCCTAACAAGAATTTTTGTCATCTTCTTCAAAAATTCTTGCTATAAATTGGCACCCATCAGAAGAAGCAAAGGGGGAGGCTAAAAGAAAGAAAGAAAAAGGACGTAACAAAAACCATTCTCAGTAGCTGCTCTCTTGTTTTCTCCATTACCATCATCAGTTTCCTCACCATTTTTTCTTCATGACCTCCCTCACATTTAAGCCACCATAACAACCATTCACCTTTGATACCACCATAAACACCATATATCCCCTTTTCCTTCTTCAATCTGTTATCTTTTTGTTCCCCATCCTTTCTCCTAAAACACAAAAAAGAAACACATCCAGTTATCACCAATTCCCTCCCAATTTCATAGTAGCTCATCCATGACCTGTAACCAAACTCAATCACTTTGTCTTTTCCAGTTTAGAACTGCCGTCCTCCACCACTACACAGACATCGCCGCCATCCCGTCGATTTAGTTCCACCTCGGGCTACAACCACAGTACAACCCCACACCAGATCTGCGTCCCACCCACACTGTTCATCCGTCGCGAGCTCCGCCTCGATCATTCGCCGCCCTCCACCGCACAAGAACCACCTCGAACCTGCCTTGCCGCTCGACCACCGCACGGACCAGGGCGCCATCGCCTCGAGGTTTGTCACGGACCGGCACCCCTTTCAAATTCCACCACATAGGACCGCTTCCCTCGAACCAGAGCCACGTGAAGCCGTCGGATCCTCGCCGCTAACCACTGTGCCCCTCACCGCCGTTCGGGTCTGCAGTCGCCGCACCTGCATCAAGGCTCATCACGCCTTTTGGACTCTCGGTAACGAAAGAGATGAGCCAAGTCTCTGATGCCCTTTTCTTTTTTGCTATTCCTTTTATTATATAATTCAAATGTTAGTTTACGGCATTTGGGCTTTTTTTAGTTGGGTTTAGTTTTGGTTTGTTTATCCTTTTTGTTGTTTTTATTAATGGTATGTGATTGGGCTTCTATTTTCCTTTTGGGCTCATGAGGGGTGTTAGTCTTCTTAAGTTACTACTATGTTTCTTGTCTTTGTTTGCTATTTGGGCCAAGACTAAACAAGCAAAAAAATAAAAACAAAAAATCTTCTGAAATAACCTTTGGGTTCTCTGTTTCAAATAAAAATATCCTAAAGTATTTGGAAACCAAATTGACTTTTTTTGGAATTCATGCAACGATTTACAATGTTGATGTGCGATTTTTCGTCCTCAAGTATTGTAAAAATTGTAAGGGTTTATCGCATAGTTTCACTATCTTTAACCCTGTGCAAGAGTGAATTCTCTCGTCTTAGAAATAAAAACATTTTTTATGATTCTATTTTGATAAAGTTTTTTTTAAAAAAAAAATAGTGACAAATATATAACTTTAAGTATCTCTAATAAAATTTTCACAAATAAAAATATTTTGAATTCACACAGCAATCTCTGACGTTGATGTATGTATTCATACTCAAGTGTCGTCTGAATTGCAAGGGTTCATCGTATAGCTTCGCTATCTTTAACCCTGTGCAAGAGAAATTCCCTTTTGTAAAAGATGATAAATGTTTTTTTTTCTTTCAATTTACACTTTTAACCAATTTTACCCAATTTAATTTTATAAAAATCTCTTTTGAATTCACGCAACAATCTACGATGTTGATGTATGGACTTATTCATCCTCTAATGTCGTATGAATTGTAAGGGTTTATCGTATAGCACTGCTATCTTGAACCCTGTGCATAAGTGGATTAATTTTAAAACAAAATCCGTTTTCAAAATCATTCACAAAAAATCAAATTTCCATTCAAAATTAAAATCTATCAACCAACCAATCAAACTTTTTTTCGAAAGAACTGCGTGGCTTTGAGTTTCCCATCGCACCCGGGAATATGTAGGAGCAAGATAAATCACCTTGTCAAGCCAAAACTAAATTTTCCCTTTTTTTTGTGTCTCTTTTTTATGTTAAAATAATTAATCAAAATAATTAAACTGTTCTATTTTTAGGGATGCTCTATGGACACGGTGCCATGTCCAGTCCCTTAGATATGAGGTTACCCAGTGGACTCATGTGCCATGTTCAACCTCATTTAGTTTTTATAAACAATAAATTTAAAAATATAAAAATTAATAAAAATTTAAAATATTAAAAGTTAAAAATAATCCTTTCTTGTAAATTTTTTTGGGGGTAAAATAAATATTTAAAAGGCTATTAAAATGTTTTTTTTTGCACAATTAACTTGAGGTACCGTTTTTTAAATGGGCGATTTGGGGTGCTAACACCTTCCCTACTTGTAACCGACTCCCGGACTCATCTCTCTCTTTTTTAGACCAGTGTACCTTTAAATAATTGGGTTTTCTAAGATTTTCCCAATAAAAATTTTAGTGGCGACTCCCCTCTTTTTTTTATCCCTTATTTTTGCGGCTCCCGGACGAGACGGTCGCGACATGCATGTATTTAATTTATTTATTATAAATATATATGTCTAGTGTGTGTAAAGTTATTAATTTGCGTGGGTTTTTTTTGTCAATTAATTAGTTGTATATCGTGCATGTAAAGTTACTAAATGTGGTATGTTTGTTTCTGCCAAATGCGTAATAAACTTAATGTATTTCCTTAATATAATAAAATCGTAAGGACAAAATTTAGTGTAGATAACATTAGAGAATTGGTAAAATCGTTTTCCTCCACACCTGCAGCTGTGATGGAGCATATATGGCAATAACTTATGTTCATTGATTAATTAAGCACGATTTGGAATAATGAATTAAGTATTTAACGGATAACAAAATGTATTAATTTATTAAATAATTAAAAAAAATGTGTAATTAATTAAGAAGTTAATTAAATCATTCATCTCACAAATAAGTTAATAGTTGCACATGTCGCATCCAGAATATCTATTAATGGCGCGTCGGGGATATCTACTCATGGCTCATTGGGAAGCGTGGACGACGAAATCTTTTAAAATATTTGCATAACAATAAAATTAGATTGATTAAATAATTAAAAACATTAACAATTAAATAAGTAAAAAATAGAATATGAAAATAGTTAAATATATAAGTATAATTAATATTTTTTCAACAATAATAAACTTAAATATGTAATAACTTAATAATTACATAACACCAAAATTAAATTAAATAATCAAATAAAAATGATTGAATAAATTAAAATAGTAAAAAAAATAAAGATTTAATCAAAAGGGTGGTGAACAATTTAATAAATTTTGATTAGAGTAAGTGATTTTTTTTTGCTAATGCTTTGTTTATGATGGTTTCTTAAATATTGGTTTGATTGAATGCTAATAATGTCAAACTTTATGCAAATTATTTCTGTTACTTGAAGTTTTATTTTATCTTAGAGTGTGTGTATGTATGTATGTATGTATGTATGTATGTATGTATATATATATATATTATATATATATATATATATATATATATAAGATAATGCTAGAGATTCAAGGAAGGGAAAGGGGAAAAGAAAGCAGGATGAGAGAAATAGGAAAACAGGCGGAATTACATAGATTAAAACAAAATTAAAATATGGAAATTAAAACATGAAAACAGTAAAAACAAATACTGTAGAAATTAAAACAGTAAATATGAAAACTTCAAAACATAAACCCATAAAGGTGATAAAACCGACCAAGAACTGGGTAAAAATAGAAAGAAAATAAAAAGAAACCGGAGCGGAGGCAGAGCCTCACCAGAACCGGTGGAGGGAGGAGATGTTTTCAAACCATGCAGTTTTATTTGATTGAAAGCTTGAAAACTACAAGCTTGAACACTACAAGATTGGAAGATTGAAAAAGAGAAAGAAGAACACTGAGGAACTCACAGTATGAGAACTCTCAGGACGCTCAGATTTTCTTACTCTAAAATATCTCTCTAAAACTTCGGATGCTTACAACTGAACCTAACATCCTTTAAATAGAAGATTGAAAAATTACTATTACAACAGTATTGGTATCAATAACCTAGACTATTGTAACTATTTGAGAACAGTGCCGGTAACTTGACTGGGACTGTGCTGTCGGCAAGTGAATAGTGCCGGTGGTAAATAGTACCGGTAACATGACTGGAACTGTGTTGTCGGTAAGGAGCAGTACCATCGGGTGACTAGAACTATTCAAAGCCAGAATTTTGCTTGATTTGGCTGAGTGATTGAGATTATTCATCATCACTCAGGTTGACTGTAGTATCAATACCATAACAGTCATCTTCGTTTTGGTAAAAAGGATCTGAACAATAGCTTGAATCCTCTTTGTCTTCTTCATCAGATTGGGGAAGCTTCTGCTTGGAGGATTTTGATGAAGAACCTCCTTCCTCCTTGGCTAGCTTCAAGATAGCTTCCATATTGTGAATGAAGCTTTCTTTTGATTTGGATCCTGCTAAGACTGAAACAATATGAGATCTCCGATTTAAGAACTCACAAGTTTCTGGGTTAGCTGCCTTCATCCATTTAGGATTCTGCTGGAACCAGATTTTAACATTGTCACTTATGGCTGCCGCATAATTTAATTGAGACCACCACTTTACATAAGTTGCCCTTTGCAGGATTGGCAAAATACCAGGGTATTGATCTTGCTTCTGGTACTTGTATTGCCAGCTGAATACCCATGAAAGGGAAAATTTTGAGAAAAATATTAGGTTGACAGGGAAAGGACTGGCCTTTATGTCAAAGTATTTTTCAAATGTTTGGTATCCTTCAAGAACTTCATCGGGAAGAATCTGTTTGATTGGGCCAAAAACTTTCCACCAATGGACGAACCAGTGAGGAAATTTATAGTTAACATTATTCTTGAAGTAAATCAACCAAGAATGTTTACTCTGATTGTTTTGGTACCAGAAAATATTGTACCAAGCTTGTTGATAATCCCAGTAATTAAAACCAATGGGATCAAAAGTTTGAGAATTTTTTTTGAAAACATTCAAGTTTTTTCCAAATTTCCCAGGTGTTAAAACCTTTAAAATTTGGAAAGTTGAATGAGTGTATATTGATTGATCCTTTGGGTCACGATAATATTTGATAGTAACTGAGTCTGTATCAATCAAGATAAACTCGTAAAAATTTCTGTTTTTATTGGATTGAGTTTGTTGGAAATGAGAACCATTTTGAAAGATTTTGGAGGGAACTTTGTTAGGGTTATTATCCCAAAATCCTGGTTCCATTTGAACAACAAAATGAAATTGGTTTTTTGCAACATAGTTAGTTGCAGCTGTTTGAGTTTGGGTGTTGTCTTTTGAAAATCTTGTATCAGGTTTGACAACGTTTATAGGGATAGCTGTTTGGGCTAACTCTTTAATTAGGTCTTTGAGAGGGGGTGGGGAATCTGATTCATTCTCCACTCTATCTCCCCATGTTCCCTTAGGGAGTTTGGTCAGGCCTTGATCTTGGAAGGCTAACAAAGTTTGAATAGGGATGCCGTAGTCTTTTTTCGACTGTTTGGCTGTTTGCCGGGTTGAAGACCTAGATTGGGTTGATGACCCAATATTGATTGTGGGTTTTTGGGTTGATGACCCAGATTGTTTTTGGGTGGAAGACCTAGATTGGGATGCACCTTGGTGACCGAGTCCTTTAAGGACTATCCCTTTACCTTTCCCCTTTGCAGAGGAAGCTTCAGACTTTGGCATTGCTACCAATTTCTCTCTACTGCCTACCCTGTAAATATTCACGAGTAAGGAAGTCGGGAAGAGAATTTGAAGAGCCTTTAAGAAATTCAACATGCAAATCAAAAGCACTTAAAATTGCTTGCCATCTGGCAAAAATATGTTTGGATGCTAAATTTTTAACATCTTTTTGCATAATATCTTTAACAGATTTGCAATCTACTCTAACTAAAAAATTTTGAATTAGTAAATCAGATTGAAATTTTGAGATGCATAAAACTATTTCCAAAATCTCTTTTTTGACAGTAGAATAATTTTGTTGCGCAGAATTCCAATGTTTAGAAGTATATGCAATGATATGCTCTTTTCTTGGAATCCTTTGTTTCAAAATGCCGCCATAACCAATGTCAGAAGCATCGGTTTCAACAATTTTGAAAGCAGATGTATTTGGAAGATAAAGACATGGAAGATTCTTTATATGTGACTTGATTATTTTGACCACCTCAGTATGTTCATCAGTCCAAGGAGGAGGTTCCTTCTTTAGACGGTTATGCAAAGGTTTGATGATAGTGCTAAGGTTGGGAATGAAATCAGCAACATAATTGAGACATCCTAAGAATCTCTGAAGCTGAGTTTTGTCAATTATTTGGTCTGGGAATTTGTCAGCAAATTCGATTGCTCTATTGATTGGAATAATAGTTCCTTGGAAAATATTATGACCAAGAAACCTGATTTTAGTTTGGAAGAGATTGGTTTTGGTTTTAGACACCGCTAAACCATTTCTTTTGATCACACTTATGAAGATTTTAACATGCTTGAAGTGTTGATCAATGGATTGAGAAAAGACTAAAATATCATCAAGATAGACGATTGTAAAGTCTGAATAAGGATTGAAAATCTCATTCATAATTCTTTGGAATTCTGAAGGAGAATTTTTGAGACCAAAGGGCATAACATTCCATTCGTAATGCCCAAATGGAACAGTGAACGATGTTTTATAACGGTCACTTTCTTTGACTTCTATCTGATAGTAACCAGACTTCATGTCAAATTTTGAAAAAACTTTTGCCATACTTAGGCGGTTAAGCAAATCCCTTTTATTAGGAATCGGGTATATAATCCACCTAAGAGCTTGGTTTAAGGGTTTGTAATTAATAACTAAGCGAGGTGTTCCACGCTCAATTTCTGCCTGCTTATTGACGTAGAAGGCGGAACAAGACCAGGGAAATTTACTATCCCTGATTAAACCCTTTCTTAAGAAATCACCAATTTCCTTTTGACAATATCTAAGAAGCTCATGATTCATTTGGATTGGTCTAGATTTAGTTGGAATTTGCCTTTCGTTGAAATCTTGTTCACAAGGCAAGTCAACCACATATTTCTTTCTATCCCAAAATGTCGTTGGTAAATCAGAACAAATAGTTTTTTGGATTTCATCAAAGAGGATCTAGATCCTATTCTTGATGTTTGGTTGTTGTAATTACAACTCAATATTCTTAAAATAAATTTCTTCCTTCAAGAAATTGATTTGATTAATCTTGCAATCGAGAAGATTTAGATCTCGAATGATTGGCTTCCTGATGAAGGGAAAGACTATGTCTTTTCCTAGATGCTGAGTTATGATTCCATTGTGGGTAATGGAAAGAGAAAAGAGTGATCTGATGAACGGAGTTCCAAGCATCACTTCATTTTTCAGATTTCTAACTAATAGAAAAGGGGTTTCAACTTGGAGACCTTGATTTTCTATTAAGGCTTTTGACAGCTTGTAATTGATCCTGAGCTTAGAACCATTAGCTGCACTAAGCTTTTCGGAGGTTTTTTCAAAGTACTTGGTAGGAATTAATCCTTCCTGAATACAGTTTGAATCAGCACCTGTGTCAAAAGGTGTTGTAGAATCAAGAACAAATTCTCCAATAATAATTTTGATCTTGATATGGAACTTTTGAATTCTTAATTGATTTACTAAATTCAGTAATGCTTCATCTTCAATATCATCTTGAACTCTAGCAAGATTATCATGCGCATCTTCTTTGATGGCACTTGACTCTGGTTTATCTTCACCATCAGATTCGTCTGATTGAGCCTCAGCCATTTGAGACAAAATCAACTTGTGAACATCTTGTTCTTGTTTGATTTCTTTGATTTCTTTCTTTAGATTCTTAATCTCTTGCTGGAGATCTTGGATCGTGACAGGCTTAGTTTTCTGAGCAGCATCCAGTTGCTTCAGAATCTGTTTAAAGTCAAAATGATCTTTGACTATTACTTTACCTTTTCCTTTGAAATCGTTTTCCTTTGAGGATTCCAAAGTAGACTTAAGCTTATCCAGATATCTTCTCCTTTCATCTGGATCAGTTATAGAGTTAATGACTTCAAAAAGGAGATCTTGCTCCTTAGTTAAGACATTAATTTCATGGGATGAATCGGAGCTGAGATTGCCAATATCATCTTCTTGGACATTATTGATATCTTCAGAAAAATCACCATCTGATTCTTCTTCTGAAGTATCTGATCGAATCAAAAGGTTATTCAGTTGTTCCTCAACTGTTGGTTCAAGATTCAATTCTTTGATTCTTTTCTTTAGCCTACAGTATTTACTGATATGGCCAGGTTTGCTGCAATTATAACAAGTAACCGCTTTTCTATCACCAGTAGTTGGTTTAGGTTTGAATTATGGTTTGAATTCGGTTTTAGGTTTACCATACCTTTTGTTTTTCTTGTACTTAGTATACTTGGTATACTTAGCTTTTTGGTTTTTGCCTTCGTATTTCTTAGAAGACTTGGTTTTATCCTTTGGGCAAGGAGGTATACCAAATTGTTCGCAAAAAGACCCTAAATCCTTTTTGGCGGCCTTTTCTTATTTGAACTGATCCCTGACTTTGTCTTCCTTACAAAGTTTTGCCCCTATTTTCTGGGTAGCTGCAATGAGTTGACCATAACTCAATTGCTCATATGGAATATTTCCATCTGGATATTGGGCTATAAGTTCATCCTTAACAAGATCACCTAAAGATGCTGGGAGACCTGCGATGAACTTTTCTTTCCAGAATCTATTCTGGCAATCTTCTCTGGTGTAAACCCTAGTTAGGAAGGTATCCTTATACCACCTAAAACTAGCTAAAGATCTACACTTAAGATTGGACAGTAATTCTGCAGACCTATCCTTCCAAGTGGAAGTATTTCCCATAAAATGTCCGCATATTGAGAATATTAAGGTGTTGACCGCATCTGGAATGGTTTCACCTTCATTGTCATAGATTGGATTTCCTTCTGCATCAGTCTTGATAGCAGAAAACATTTGTTCTTTCTGTGTTTCAGAG
This sequence comes from Sophora flavescens, assembly GCA_030762895.1. Taxonomy (NCBI): domain Eukaryota; kingdom Viridiplantae; phylum Streptophyta; class Magnoliopsida; order Fabales; family Fabaceae; genus Sophora; species Sophora flavescens. The sequence goes on from CM061062.1 coordinate 80,138,538, forward strand.
AAAGAATAATCCCACCAACCTTTTAGTTCGCATGTAAAACCTGCAGACAAGATATTACAAATGGCTTCTTCAGAGCAATCATTCGTAGTCTGATATGTTGTAGCCATCATTGTCATATGCTGCATAGTCTGGAGCAGTTGATACTCTGTTTGACCATCTATGTTCCATTCATAGATGTTGTTGGCATTGAAACTCCTAAAAGTTGGAGTTTTTTCTTCAAAGAGCATATCTGGAGGAGTTGCTCTAGGATAATAAAGTTTGGAGGGTTTTCTCCAAGATTGGGTAAGGACATGATTGATATTAATTGGGGGTTTATCCTGAGGATTTGGTTTAGAAGTACTAGCCGTAGATTCCGTTTCTGAGCGCTCTTCGTTGATGACGTTGATAGTTGGACCTTTATCCCTGATTAAAGGTCTTCCTTCCTGATTATCAGAGGGAGAATCTGGAACAGCTAACTGTTTCAGTTTTTCTTCTATTTTTTCCCTAAACTCTTGATTTTCCTTTTTAACATTAGGATGAAGAAGAAGCAAACTATCTTTGATCTTCTTATTCATCTTAAAAGGCTTGAACAAGGGTTTCTCTAAGGGAATATCCTTCTTAATTCCTGAAGTAGATGCATGGGTGGTTGCATCTTTTTTGATCAAGTGTTCTCCTAACACTTGAAGGTATTTATTGGTATAATTGGATTGCTCCATAAGCTTGTTAATATCATGATTGGAAACTGCTTCATCAAGATTCTTGTTTTTGAAGGGAGCAACTATGATGGGTTTGTTGGTGAAGGGATCTTTGATACCAGGGAGTTGAAAAGAGTTATTCGGTGGTAACCCTGTCTTGATCAACTCACCATTTTTTAAATGCCATACTATAATGACATTAGTGGTTTTATCAACATCTATCCTTGTCTTCCAAGGATAATTAATTGAATGTTTGACTGAGTAAGCATGAAACCAGTCAAAAAATAAAACCTTTGTCTTAACATTGTTAAGGAATTGATAATATTCTTCCTGAATATTTTTCCTTTTTGTTCCCTTAAACTCCTACAAGAACCACTCTCTTTGAGGTTTCCATTCCTCAGAGTAAAAATCCTTGCGAAGGGATTCCTTATCTATGATGAACTTACAAATCATTATAAGATTCATTAAGAGAGGAAAAGGTTGGAGACTGAATTGATCGTTGATCATCTTCTGTCTGATAAATTGGTCTAGGGATGGTAGATGATGTATCTAATCCCTGAATATTCATGGTTGTCATCTGAGATGTTGTTGAAAAAGATTGTCATGAGGGAACAGATCTGAAGTATTCTGACCTAAGACTAGAGGATTTGCCTAAGCTGAAAGAATTTCTTCTTTCAAAGAATAATTCAGCTCTCCCAGTTGGGGTTCGAACTATGTTGTTGAAATCAACCGTTTCCCTTGGTAAAGCTGGGACAGCCTTATCCAAAATCCATTTTTCGGGGAGAACTACGTCCTTCCAGAGGATTGTTTTTGGGACAATCACGTTTGCTTATGTAACATTAGTAAGAAACAGGGTTGTCTCTCCCGATGTTCTATTTTTGAGAACTTTAGAATTACAGGAATTCATAGCCTTGTATTGAATCCTGTAAAGCAAAGCTGCTGGGATAGATCCAGGTTTCATGTCTAAGCCGCAGATCTTAAGAATTAGGAACAAGGAGTCTAGGATATTTTGATCCTGAAGACTCAAAGTTCTATTTGGATAACAATTGAAATAGATTGGACCATGGCTTAGGCTAGTTTCTACCGTACCTAAGAGGGAGTCTTGGAATTTATTGTGCCTAATATCCCTTAAACACATCAAGATTGAAGCGTTTAACCCTTCACGGATTAAGGGTTTTACAGCTATTTGAACACATCCGATGTGTAAGTACCTGTACTTTTGTTTGTGACCTTTTATTGTATCCATTGTGAGAAGATGAAATTCCTCACTCTCTGGACTGATTGGGATATTTTTCTCTTCTATTTTGATTACATAGTCAGAAGTGGTGAAAAACTTTCCTTCTGACTTGTATAACTCTTTTGTGGGTATTCTGGGAATTACCCAATTATCAATATCTTGATTGATATTTTCAAAGCATATTTCCTCATGGAAAATACTGCTTGGATTGGTAGGAATATCAGATTCCTGGAGAGATGAAGAGGAGGGTTGAGAAGAACGGAAATAAAGCTTGGAGAGGGAGCGAGATAACATAATTTTCAAAAATTCTGATATCATTGCCTTCCTTTGGTTCCATAGCAATTGTAAGTAGTGATCTAAGCCATACCCTGCTGAATATTTTTCATAATTTTCAAAAATAAAGTCTTTACATGAATTTACCGAAATCATTAGATCTTATTATCCTTAACCATAGTTGTACCATACCTTTGGGTAAAAAGGATTTACTTTAATTAACCAAAATCTACCTCAAAGTAGACTTTTTGCTACTCGTTATTCATACTTTGATTTATCTTGCTTCAAGCATCGGCAAATTAGACTTACTGCCTCATCATCCTTCGAGGTCTTACTGCTACAGCTTTAACAATATAAACCATAGCATAAACACGGAGGTTCTTACCAGTTAAAAGGTACCCAATCCAGTTAAGCATAATAAATAAAAGCCTATCTTTTGCGAGGGGTTTAGTGAAAATATCAGCCCATTGATTTTCAGTTTTAACAAACTTAATATCAAAGATGCCTTTCTGAACATAATCCCTAATGAAATGATGTTTGATTTCAATATGCTTAGCCTTAGAATGCTGAATTGGATTTTTAGTTAAGCTTATAGCATTGTAATTATCACACCATACAGATATGTTATGTTCATAAATAGAGTAATCCTCAAGTTGATGTTTTACCCATAAGAGTTGAGAGCGGCAACTAGCAACAGAGATGTATTCTGCTTCAGCATTAGACAAGGCAATGGTTGTCTGCCTCTTGCTTGACCATGAGACTAAACTTGCTCCAATGAAGTGACATCCTCCACTGGTGCTTTTTCTTTCTATTCTGTCTCCATCAAAGTCAGCATCACAATATCCCACTAATATGTATTCTTTTGATCTTAAATACAACAAACCAAGATTAGTAGTTCCAAGCAAATATCTAAATATTCTTTTAACAGCCTTAAGATGAGATTCTCTAGGATCATATTGGAATCTAGAACACATACAGACACTAAATTGAATGTCAGATCTGCTTGAAGTTAAGTACAGTAGAGAGTCAATCATACCTCTGTAGACAGTTTGATCTACCTTTTTACCTTCATCATCTTTGCTTAGTTTTGCATTGGGTTGCATAGGGGTTTTCATGAGCTTTGCATTTTCCATTTTGTATTTCTTGAGTATCTCCTTGGTATATTTTTGTTGATGAATGTAAATTCCATCACTTGTCTGCATGATTTGTAATCCAAGGAAGAACTTCAATTCTCCCATCATGCTCATCTCAAATTCAGCTTGCATTAGATTTGAAAATTCCTTTCACAGCTTTTCATTAGTTTCTCCAAAAATAATATCATCAACATATATTTGAACTATAACAAAGTTCTCTTTAGAGCATTTTTTGAATAGAGTAGTGTCTACTTGTCCTCTAGTAAAACCATTATACATGAGAAAAGAACTGAGTCTATCATACCATGCTCTAGGTGTTTGTTTCAAACCATATAATGCCTTTTTAAGTTTGAAAACATGATCTGGATTATCAGTATCCTCAAAACCAGGGGGTTGTTTAACATACACTTCTTCTTCAATTATACCATTTAGAAAAGCACTTTTTACATCCATTTGAAACAGGGTAATTTGGTATTGTGCAGCATATGACATTAAAATGCGTATGGCTTCTATTCTAGCTACAGGTGCAAAGGTTTCAGTATAATCAATACCTTCTTGTTGGTTATAGCCTTGAGCTACTAACCTTGCCTTATTTCTGACAACTTTACCATCTTCATCCAATTTGTTTTTGAAGACCCATCTTGTTCCAATAACTAACTTGTTTTTAGGCTTAGAGACAAGAGTCCAGACATCATTTCTGGTGAACTGGTTAAGTTCTTTTTGCATAGAAAGAATCCAACTTTCATCCTCAAGAGCTTCTTCAATGCGTTTAGGCTCCAAATCTGAAATAAAGGCCACAATGCTTGATTCTCTTAATGTGGATCTGGTTCTTACTCCCTCAGAAGGATTTCCAATAATAATATCCTTAGGATGATGAGTGTTGAACTTCCAATCCTTTTTGAGATAATCATGAAGATCTTGACTTGTCTGCTGACTGGTCTGTTCCACTTGTCTTTTAGCCTCAGGCACAGGTTCTGTTTTGGTTAGATCGGGTTGTTGACTTTCTGGCTTGTTTATATCAAGACCTGCAAGATCATCTTCTAGATCTGATAGTTCTTTATCAGTCTTTAATCCATCATTGAATTTAACATGAACAGATTCTTCAATAATACAAGTTCTTGAATTGTAAACTCTAAAAGCCTTAGACTTTTCAGAATAACCTACGAAAATACCTTTATCTACCTTAGAATCAAACTTTCCAAGATTATCTTTGGTATTCAGAATAAAACATTGACATCCAAAAGCATGAAAATAAGATATATTGGGGCTTTTTCCTTTCCACAATTCATAAGGAGTCCTTTTTAGAAAAGGCCTAATAAGTATTCTGTTTTGTACATAACAAGCAGTGTTTACAGCTTCTGCCTATAAGTACTTAGGGAGATTATTTTCATTGAGCATAGATCTAGCCATCTCTTGCAGAGATCTGTTCTTTCTCTCAACCACTCCATTTTGCTATGGAGTTCTAGGTTCAGAGAAATTGTGACAGATTCCATTCTCCTCACAGAACTCTCTAAACTGCTCATTTTCAAATTCTCCCTCATGATCACTTCTAAGGGTAGAAATACAGAAACCCTGCTCATTTTGTACTCTTTTGCAGAATACTGAGAAAGCCTTAAAAGACTCATCCTTGTGTGTCAGGAAGAGTACCCATGTATATCTAGAATAGTCATCAACTATGACAAATCCATATTTTCTTCCAGCCAGGCTGGCAACACTAACTGGTCCAAACAGATCCATGTGTAACAACTGAAGAGGTCTAGAGGTTGATACTTGGTTTTTAGATTTGAAACTTGATTTTATCTGTTTACCTCTCTGACATGCATCACACAAGACATCTTTCTTAAAGCTAATATCAGGCAATCCTCTCACGAGATTATTCCTTTTTAATTCAGAAATTAGTTTCATACTAGCATGTCCTAGTTTCTTATGCCATAACCATCTGTCATCCTCTTTAGACATCAGACAGGTTACACTTTGATCTGAGAGATCAGACAGTTCAATATTATAAAGATTTTATTGCCTTTTAGCTGAAAAGAAGGTTTTGTCACTACAGTCTTTAACTATGCATACATCCTTGGTAAAGGAAACATCAAAACCACTATCACATAATTGACTTATGCTAATCAAATTGTGTCTTAATCCTGTAACCATAAGAACATTAGATATAGAGGGAAGAGGTGGTTTACCACCAATAATACCAATTCCTATAACTTTCCCTTTTTGATTTCCTCCGAAGGCAACGTGTCCTCCTTTCTTAAGTTGGAGGTCTAGGAACATAGACCTTTCTCCTGTCATATGACGCGAGCAGCCACTGTCCGGGTGCCAACAGTGGTGTTTTCTTTTAGGTACCCATATTTTTCTGGGTCATATTCTGTTAGTTCTAGGAGTCTGTAAAGACTTCCTTCTCTTCTTCTGGATACACTTAGATATAACATGCCCAATTTTTCCACAGAAGTTACAAATAGGTGTTGATTTGGTTACATTTGACTTAACAGATACTGTAGGAACTTTAGTTGATACTTTATGATGTGTTTGATGAACATATCAAATACCTTCTTTGTTAAGAGAGTGCTTCTGAATGCCAAGAAGCTTAGTCAGATTGTCTCTACCATTAACAAATTTGGCAAGATCAGAAGTGAGCTCTTCCACTTTCTGTTGAAGTTTTTCAACTTCTTCAGATGGTGATGTTTCACTTGAGATCTTATCTTCAATAGACTTTTCAGTCTTCAGCTCACTGTTCTCTTTAGCCAGCTTCTCGAACTCTTGAGATTTCTGTTTATGCTCACTGGTGAGCTTTACATACTCTCTCTTGAGGGATTTGAAGGCTTTAGATAAGCAGTTGGATTCCTCCAAAAACTCCTCATAGGCATCAAGTAATTCCTCATAGTCAGGATGTACCTCATCATCAGAGTCTGATTCAGTGTTGGCCATCAAACAGAGATTGGCTTCTTCCTCAGTTTCTTCATCATAAGATGTTGACTCCAGATCCTCCCAAGTAGCCATCATTCCTTTCTTCTTCTTCTTGAATAATTTCTTAGAAGAGGCTTTATTGAGTTGAGGACATTCAGTCTTGAAGTGACCGGGCTTCTTGCACTCGTAGCAAACAATTGGACTTTTGTCTGTTGAGGTGGATTCTTTGAAGTTCTTGTCCTTGTTGAACCTTCTGAATGGTCTATCCCTCTTGAACTTCTTTTTCTGTAGGATAAGTTTTATCTTCCTGGTCAGGAGAGACAACTCTTCATTACTCTCAGAATCCTCGAGTTTTGATAGGTCAGCATCACTGGATGACTCATCTGCCTTCAGAGCCTTGGAAACTTTTGCTGACTTTTGATCAGCTTTCAGAGCAATTGACTTGCCCTTCTTTGGTGCAACTTCATCTCCAAGTTCTTGCTCATGAACAGTGAGTGTTCCAAGAAGTTCATCCATAGTCAAGGTAGTGAGATCCTTGGCTTGGGAGATAGCAGTGACCAAAGGTCTCCACTGTTTAGGTAGACTTCTCAGAATCTTTCCAACCTTCTCAGCATTGGTATAGAATTTGCCAAGAGATTTCAAACTGTTGATTATAGTTTGGAATCTTCCTATCATCTGAGCAACAGACTCACATTCCTCCTTGATGAACAGTTCATACTTTCTGACAAGTATGGCAATCTTTGATTCTTTAACTTTAGCTGTTCCTTCATGAGTGACAGCCAAAGTGTCCCATATTTCCTTCGCAGAGTCACAAGCACAAACCTTCTCAAACTCCTCTGGACTGAGAGCACAGATGATGTTATATCTGGCTTTGTGGTTAAGCTCCCATTTTGTCTTTTTCAAAGACCAAATCCACTGAGCTTTTGGTTTGTCAGTGTTATCATCATTTTTGGGAATGAATGGACCATCTGTGATGACATCCCAAAGATCAGAGTTTGTGGATAGAATAAATCACCGAAATCTATCTTTCCACTAGTTGTAATTTTCTCCATTGAAGTAAGGAGGTCTGGTTAGGGAGGCTCCTTCAGTCTGATGACTTCCACTTGTACTAGCTCCAGCCGTCATGTCTATTCTTTAGGACCTTTTACCTCTACACTGTTAGATGCTCAACCCAAAGGCTGAGCTCTAATACCAACTGAAATAGACAACTATAAACACAAGAAGGGGGGGTTGAATTGTGTTTATCAGAATTTAAGTAAAGTTGAAATCTTTTCGCAAACAAAAAGGCTAGACTTGGACGAGTGGAAGAATACAGGATGGATGGGTGACTTTTGCAAGCACACCACTTGATAGACGTAATAAAACTAAGGCAATTAAAGAGTTTAAGGGAAGAGAGATTGACACGGTTATTTATCCTGGTTCACTTTTCAAAACAAAGAGCTACGTCCAGTCCTTGGCAGCACCAAGATTTATCCACTATAACTGATAAGGTTACAGACTCAAGTATTATTTGCACACCCAGCCTCTTCAGGCTCAAGACAAGTATTATTTTCACACCTAGCCTCTTCAGGCTCAAGACAAGTATTATTTTCACACCTAGCCTTTTCAGGCTCACTCTGGTTTGACAGAATAAAAGAATGAAGAAATTAATACAGAGTAATGGCGTTTTAATGCAATGTATATTCTCTGTTTATTCATCTTCAATGACTTCTGTATTTATGGTCTTCAAGCATTTAGGATCCGTTAGAGACATCCACTCAGATGTTGGCTTCAAGCAGAACTTCATTAAATGCAATAGAGTCGTTCTGTGCAGCCATTAATGCAATAGAGTCATTCTGGGTAGTCATTAATGCAATAGAGTCGTTGGTTGTACTCTAACATGAAGGATCATGCTTTATTCATCGTGTTACAGCCATATCAGAGTTGTGTAGAGAGCTTTTTGTACTTCACTGAGTACACTTCTCTTTTCGTGTAAGGACCAGAGGTACTAGGGAATAAAGCACGTTGGAAGCATTCTTTAACTGGTCTTTGGTTCTGATTATCCAAGGTTGCTTGAGAGAGTAACTTCTGACCTTTCTTGATAATCGTGAAACTGAGTAGGAGAGAAGGCTTCGAGTCTCTTTCTGGTTCTTGAACTAAGATTCTGATAATCCTTATAGAATTCGCGTTCATAAGATAAGTGCTTCCATCTTGAAAATAATCACGTCTATCTAGTCATTTGAGTTTTCATTCGGGATAGTAGACGAGCTCCATATTAAGGACTCAGTAAGTCCAAAGACTAGTGGACGAACGCTTCTGTCACCTTTAGTGGACGAGCACTTCTGTTACTCTAGTGGACGGGAGCTTCTGTCACCTTTAGTGGACGAGAGCTTCTGTCACCTTTAGTGGACGAGAGCCTTTGTTACTTTAGTGGACGAGAGTCTCAGTTAGTCTGGTAGACGAGAGTCTCAGTTACTCTGGTGGACGAGAGTCTTAGTTACTCTGGTGGACGAGAGTCTCAAATACTCTGGTGGACGAGAGTCTTTTGCCACGTCATTGGACGGATACATTCTAACCTTAATGGACGAGCTCCATATGCCACGTCATTGGACGAGCCATTCTGACCTTAATGGACAAGCTCCAATTGCCACGTCATTGGACGGACCAATATGATACCTTGATGGACGCGCTATTCTGATACTTTAATGGACGCGCTGTTGTGATACTTTAATGGACGTGCTATTCTGATACTTTAGTGGATGCGCTATTCTGATACTTGAATGGACGCGCTCCAAATGCCACGTTAGTAGACGCTGGCTTTCACCACTTTAGTAGACGCTGGCTTTCACTTGCGTTTTGGACGTGCGCTTCAAACATTTGCGATGGACGTAAGCTTCAATCACTACAGTGTTGGACGTGCGTTTCAATCACTTGCGTTGGACGGATGATTCTATTACTTAATCTGCACACTCGATAGATAGGTTAGCAACCAATATGAAGATTAATTAAATCATTAACCAATGTTTAGTTTTCATCAAAACTTAGGGAAATGCACATCAAATATTTTAGAGACTTAACACATACTCCCTTAGATCAACCGGGATCAGCTGGGCTTGGATGTGGAAGAACACCTCTCTTCCATGGAAGTCCTTCAAAGAGCCTGTTTTGTTCGTATGGCCAATTGCGTTTTCGCTTTGCTCTTTTCACTCTGAGTTTCATGGCCTTACTTCCTCCCGGCGGAAGTTTTATCTCCACCTGTTGAGCAACTCCCATTTCATCTTTATTGGATGCATCATTCGTCATGCAAGGTTTGGGAGTTGCTTCCATATTAGGCTCTTCCTTCACCTCTGGAGGCATTATCTAGATCCTGCACACATGACTCTCAAAAGGAGGGTTGTTATATGAGTTAGTAAAATCAAAATCTACCCTACCTTCCTCTACATTCAGAGAGAGCTTGCCATTCTTTACATCTATTATTGCTCCAGCTGTGGCCAAGAAGGGCCTTCCTAGAATGATAGGGAATTTACAATTCCCATTCATAACCAATACCATGAAATCGTTAGGAATGAAAAAATTCCCTACCTTTATGGGGACATTCTCTAGTATGCCTAGAGGAGTTTTAGTTGAGCCATCCACAAATTTTAAAGAGGATTTGGATGAACTCAATTTCTTGGTTCCTAACCTCTCAAAGATAGTATGTGGCATCAAACTCGCACCAGCCCCAAAGTCATATAAGGCTTGGTCTATTTTTAATTCTCCAATTGAGAAAGAAATAGAGAAACTTCCTGGATCTTTTAGTTTAGGAGGCATATTAGTTTTTATCACGACATCACGCTCCTCAATTAAGCTCTTAGTTTCTATTTCTACTTCCTTATTCTTGACCAACCTTTGTGGGAAGGGTATTGGGGGTTGGTAAGGTGGTGGAGGGACATACTTTGGCTCTATCTCTTCATCTTCGCTCATGTCCTCCTCACATTCCACATCCTTCTCAACTACCCCAAGCTTATCATCCCTTAAGTATATAGCATTACAGTGCTCATTGGGATTAACTTCGGGTTGTCCTGGAAACGTACCCTTAGCTCTAGAATATGTACTAGCTTGTTGGGCAATCTGAGTTTCTAACATCTTATTATGTATGGCTAAGTTATCTACCTTAGATGCTAACTCTTTTATTACCTCATTGACTGCCCTACCTTGTTGCCTAAACTCTTCATTTTGCTTTGTTTGAATTTCAACAAAACTTTCCAAAAGAGACTCAGTTTAGACTTTTGTACCTGAAGATACCCCGATGCGGGTTTCCTATTACCTTGGCCTTCCTTGAATTCGTGGTTCAACGTGTTGTTGTAGTTCCCATAGGAGAGATAAGGGCTATTCTTCCTTCTTTGGTTGTAAGAATTTGGGGGAACATAGTTTGGCAACTTCGGGTTCGTGTCATAGAAGTTGTAACAAGAGTTCACTTGTTCCCCCCGAAGCACCGGATCCAGGAGCAATACCATGTGGGCACTCCATTATGTCATGTCCCTGCATTCCACAAATCTCATAAACAACATTAGTAGCACCTATTGAACTCACATTAGCCTTTTCAAGCTTATCAAAGCGTTTATTCAGTGAGTCAATTTTAGACATAATTAGATCGGTGCTATTCATTTCAAACTTACCCCCTGAAATCTTTTTCGGGTTATTACCTCTTTCCGAACCCCATTGGTGATAGTTGGTGGCCACGTTTTCAATGACATTGAATGCTTCCGTTAGTGGTCTATTCATAAAGGCTCCACCAGCTGCGGAGTCAAGTGACACCTTTGATGAGTAATCCAATCCGTTGTAGAAGGTATGCACCAACAACCACCTCTCGAGCCCATGATGTGGGCAAGACTCCAGCAACCCTTTGTAACGATCCCAAGCTTCGGATAAGCATTCTCCGTCCTTTTGGAAGAAGCCGGTGACCTGAGTTCGTAGGTAAGATGTCTTGGATGGAGGGAAGAATTTTTCCAAGAATGCCTGCTCCAGTTGGTCCCAAGTTGACAAGGTATTAGCGGGCACTTGCTTCAACCAAGCTTTTGCCTTTCCAGTCAGAGAGGAAGGGAATAACCTCAAGCGAATAACATCAACCGGGGCACCATGAATTCTTATTGCATCGGTGAACTCCAAGAATGTCTCCACATGATCGGTCGGGTCCTCCGAGGGTAATCCTCCAAATTGATGTTGCCTAATCATGCCAATTAACATAGGCGGGATGGTGTAGTTCTCCGCCTCGATTTCTGGCCTAGCAATCCCAGTTCGCAAACCTCTAGCATTTGGGGCTGCGTATTCCTTCAGTGGTTTGGTATCCGGTAGATTCGCCATGAGTGGAATGGGAACCAACCTCTCCCTCTCTCTTTGTAGTCTCCTACGTCTATGAAAGGTCTTTTCGATTTCGGGATCGACTTCAATAAGGTTTCCAAGACTTAGGGATCTTTGCATAAAAGAGAAAAACACCTATAAGAGAGAGATAGATACTAAAAAAAATAGAAAAAGAGACAAATGAAAAAAAGAAAATTTAATATAAAAAATAAATAAATAAATAAAAGAAAAGGTCCAGAAAAATAAATTTAAAAATTAAATTGAGATTCAAGAAAACACAGTCCCCGGCAACGGCGCCAAAAACTTGATGTGTGGATTCCGGCAAGTGTACCGGATTCGTCGTCAAGTAATAAAAAGATCGATCCCACAGAGACCGTGATCTCAAATAATAATTAATTATTAAATCAATTAAACTGGACTATACAAAAAGAGGATTTGGAAATGATTTGATTTTTGTAATAAGAATTAACTTAGAAAATCAGATATTTAAGAATGCAATCAATTAAAAGAGGAAAGTAAATCAATTAGGGGGTTTTCAAATCTAAAGAGATTCCGAGGAATTGGGTTACCAACAAGATTGTTCATGTTACCAAATTGACTACCCCTTGTTAATTATCAAATTTGCTTTGAAGGTGAATTTATCCTCAATAAGTTAATGCTCCCTCTTGGGTTACAAAAACCGTGCCCAATTAAGCCAACCCATACTCTCGTGGTAATAGAATTTAGATTGAACCCTTTAAGCATTGTGACAATTCGTGAACCCTCGAAGGACCGCTTCTAACTCTCGTGATTTAAGTCCTAAGTTTGATTCCTATAGATCCGATACCTAAGTTCACCGCTAGGTTCCTCCTTAGAGTATCTGTGACATGCAAATAAGTGCGCACCAGATTCACAAGTAATTCATGCGATAGAAACCAAATCGAAAACAAAATCGAAATTAACAAAGGGAAAACATCAATTAAGAAGAAGAAGAGGAGAAGGAGAAGATCCTAATTTTGCCTAAGGTAGCAGCCCAAAGTCCCCCAAAAGTCTCTCCTATTTTCGAGCCCGTGATGGATTCTGCCTTGGAGGTTGCTTCACTGGTTGGTCTGTCACGGCCGTGACCACCATCACGGCCTAGCCATGATCAGTTCTGCCTGTGAGGGTCTGGTTCAACTGACATGGCACGGCCGTGATGGATATCACGGCCTGGCCGTGACCAGCTCTGACTTTTCCATTCTTTCTTTTTAGCTCTACTCGATTATGGCCGTGATGGCTATCACGGCTAGGCCGTGATGGCTATCACGGCTAGGCCGTGATGGGCTCTGACTTTTCCATTATTTCTTTTCAAGCTCCATCTCCATGCAAGATCCATCATGGTTAATCTCGAGCATTTTAATCCTCAATTCCTGCACAACAACACCACAAAACCGTCTTTCCCGTTCCAAGGTAAAAACTAACCAAAATCAAATTAAAAATACCTAAATTATATGAAAATGCATGCAAAATGTCAATGAAATATGAGGTGAATTCACACTCATCATCTACAAACTCTGATCTTTGGGATGTCATTACAGATGGTCCATTCATTCCCAAGAATGATGATAACACTGACAAACCAAAAGCTCAGTGGACTACTGCAGAAAAGACAAAATGGGAGCTGAACCAGAAAGCTAGATTATAACATCATTTGTGCTCTCAGTCCTGAGGAGTTTGAGAAGGTATGTGCTTGTGACTCTGCCAAAGAAATATGGGACACTTTAGCTGTCACACATGAAGAAACAGAGGAAGAAGTCAATCTCAGTTTGATGGCCAACACTGACTTAGACTCAGACGATGAGGTACATCCTGACTACGAGGAATTACTTGATGCCTATGAGGAGTTGCTGGAGGAATCCAACTGCTTATCTAAGGTCTTCAAATCCCTCAAGAGAGAGTATGTAAAGCTCACCAGTGAGCATAAACAGAAATCTCAAGAGTGTGAGAAGCTGGCTAAAGAGAACAGTGAGCTGAAGACTAAAAAATCTAATGAAGCTAAGATCTCAAGTGAAACATCACCATCTGAAGAAGTTCAAAAACTTCAACAGAAAATGGAAGAGCTCACTTCTGATCTTGCTAAATTTGTTAATGGTAGAGATAATCTGACTAAGCTACTGGGCTGTCAGAGGCACTCTCTTAACAAAGAAGGTATTGGATATGTCCATCAGATACATCATAAAGTATCAACTAAAGCTTCTACAGTATCCGTTAAGTCAACTGTAATCAAGTCTACACCTGTCTGTAACTTCTGTGAAAAAACTGGACATGTTATGTCTAAGTGTATCCATAAGAAGAGAAGGAAGTCTTCACAGACTCCTAAAACTAACAGAAAAGGACCCTGAAAAATATGAGTACCTAAAGATCAAATAATTTTTGTTGCAGATGTCCTCAATAGGACAAAGAAAATACCACCGCTGGTACCTGGACAGTGGCTACTCGCGTCATTGGACAGGAGAAAGGTCTATGTTCCTAGACCTCCAACTTAAGAAAGGAGGACACGTTGCCTTCGGAGGGAATCAGAAAGGGAAAGTTATAGGAATTTGTACTATTGGTGGTAAACCCCCTCTTCCCTCTATATCTAATGTTCTTATGGTTAAAGGATTAAGACACAATTTGCTTAGCATGAGTCAATTATGTGATAGTGGATTTGATGTTTCCTTTACCAATGATGTATGCATAGTTAAAGACTGTTGTGACAAAACCCTCTTTTCAGCTAAAAGGCAACAAAATCTTTATAAGATTGAAGTGTCTGATCTCTCAGATCAAAGTGTAACTTGTCTGATGTCTAAAGAGGATGAGAGATGGTTATGGCATAAGAAACTAGGACATGCTAGTATAAAACTAATTTCTGAATTAAAAAGGAATAATCTCGTGAGAGGATTGCCTGATATTAGTTTTAAGCAAGATGTCTTGTGTGATGCATGTCAGAGAGGTAAACAGATAAAATCAAGTTTCAAATCTAAAAACCAAGTATCAACCTCTAGACCTCTTCAGTTCTTACACATGGATCTGTTTGGACCAATTAGTGTTGCCAGCCTGGTTGGAAGAAAATATGGATTTGTCGTAGTTGATAACTATTCTAGATACACATGGGTACTCTTCCTAACACCAAAGGATGAGTCTTTTAAGGCTTTCTCAGTATTCTGCAAAAGAGTACAAAATGAGCAGGGTTTCTGTATTTCTACCCTTAGAAGTGATTATGGGAGAGAATTTGAAAATGAGCAGTTTAGACAGTTCTGTGAGGAGAATGAAATCTCTCACAATTTCTCTGCACCTAGAACTCCACAGTAAAATGGAGTGGTTGAGAGAAAGAACGGATCTATGCAAGAGATGGCTAGATCTATACTCAATGAAAATAATCTCCCTAAGTACTTCTGGGCAGAAGCTGTAAACACTGCTTGTTATGTACAAAACAGAATACTTATTAGGCCTTTTCTAAAAAGGACTCCTTATGAATTATGGAAAGGAAAAAGCCCCAACATATCTTATTTTCATGCTTTTGGATATGAATGTTTTATTCTGAATACCAGAGATAATCTTGGAAATTTTGATTCTAAGTTAGATAAAGGTATTTTCATAGGTTATTCTGAAATGTCTAAGGCTTTTAGAGTTTACAATTCAAGAACTTGTATTATTGAAGAATCTGTTCATGTTAAATTCAATGATGAATTAAAGACTGATAAAGAACTATCAGATCTAGAAGATGATCATGCACGTCTTGATATAAACAATCCAGAAATTCAACAACCCGATCTAACCAAGACAGAACATATGCCTAAGGCTAACAGACAAGTGAAACAGACAAGTCAGCAGACGAGTCAGCAGGCAAGTCAAGATCTTCATAATGATCTTAAAAGGGATTGGAAGTTCAACACTCATCATCCTAAGGATCTTATTATTGGAAATCCTTTTGAAGGAGTAAGAACCAGATCCACATTAAGAGAATCAAGCAATGTGGCCTTTATTTCAGATTTGGAGCCTAAACGCATTGAAGAAGCTCTTGAGGATGAAAGCTGGATTCTTGTTATGCAGGAAGAACTAAACTAGTTCACCAGAAATGATGTCCGGACTCTTGTCTCTAAGCCTAAAAACAAGTCGGTTATTGGAACAAGATGGGTCTTCAGAAACAAATTGGATGAAGATGATAAAGTTGTCAGAAATAAGGCAAGGTTAGTAGCTCAAGGCTATAACCAACAAGAAGGTATTGATTATACTGAAACCTTTGAACCTGTAGCTAGAATAGAAGCCATACGCATTTTAATGTCATATGCTGCACAACACCAAATTACCCTGTTTCAAATGAATGTAAAAAGTGCTTTTCTAAATGGTATAATTGAAGAAGAAGTGTATGTTAAACAACCCCCTGGTTTTGAGGATACTGATAAACCAGATCACGTTTTCAAACTTAAAAAGGCATTATATGGTTTGAAACAAGCACCTAGAGGATGGTATGATAGACTCGATTCTTTTCTCATGCATAATGGTTTTACTAGAGGACAAGTAGACACTACTCTGTTCAAGAAATGCTCTAAAAAGGATTTTATTATAGTTCAAATATATGTTGATGATATTATTTTGGAGCAACTAATGAAAAGCTGTGCAAGGAATTTTCAAATCTAATGCAAGCTGAATTTGAGATGAGCATGATGGGAGAATTGAAGTTCTTCCTTGGATTACAAATCAAGCAAACAAGTGATGGAATTTACATTCATCAACAAAAATATACCAAGGAGATACTCAAGAAATACAAAATGGAAAATGCAAAGCTCATGAAAACCCCTATGCAACCCAATGCAAAACTAAGCAAAAATGATGAAGGTAAAAAGGTAGACCAAACTGTCTACAGATGTATGATTGGCTCTCTACTGTACTTGACTTCAAGCAAACCTGACATTCAATTTAGTGTCTGTATGTGTGCTAGATTCCAATCTGATCCTAGAGAATCTCATCTTAAGGCTGTTATAAGAATATTTAGATATTTGCTTGGAACTACTAATCTTGGTTTGCTGTATTTAAGATCAAAAGAATACAGATTAGTGGGATATTGTGACGCTGATTTTGCTGGAGACAGAATAGAAAGAAAAAGCACCAGTGGAGGATGTCACTTCATTGGAGCAAGTTTAGTCTCATGGTCAAGCAAGAGGCAGACAACCATTGTCATGTCTACTGCTGAAGCAGAATACATCTCTGCTGCTAGTTGCTGCTCTCAACTCTTATGGGTAAAACATCAACTTGAGGATTACTCTATTTATGAACATAACATATCTGTATGGTGTGATAATTCCAGTGCTATATGCTTAACTAAAAATCCTATTCATCATTCTAAGGCTAAGCATATTGAAATCAAACATCATTTTATTAGGGATTATGTTCAGAAAGGCATCTTTGATATTAAGTTTGTTAAAACTGAAAATCAATGGGCTGATATTTTCACTAAACCCTCGCAGAAGAAAGGTTTTTATTTATTATAGATAATCTAAACATGCATTTCATTGTTGAATGACATGTCTGAATGTTAACCTGTCTGTGCTTTATCACCTGTCTATGCTTACCTGTCTGACTCTGCTGAGTCACTCTGCTAGAACCCATCAGTTTTGTTGAAATGGTTATTATTTAATTAATGTCATTCCCTTATCTGAAGCTAATCGTGTGCACGGTGGTTTACATATCTTGAAAACATGCTTTCATAGTTTATTCCTTTTTTATGTTGGCAAAAGGGGGAGAAATGAGAAATGTGATAGAAATGTGTTATAGGAAAATAGAAGAATGAATATGAATGAGTATGATATGATCTTAAATAATACATTGACATGAGTATGCTCTGATAGTTACTATAATTGCTTAGATAAATCTTAAGTAAGATTGCTCTTATAATAATTTCAAAGTTAAACAAGTCGAACTTATGTGTGACTAAGTTAAACGGATTACATAATTAATCTTAATGTCTGATCAAGCATTTGCATGACCTGTCTGCTTAAGAAAATTTCAACTCGTCTGATATTTGCTATTTTCTTTGTTGATATTTTCTGAGGTTCATTAAATCATCTAAATGTTTGTCATCATCAAAACGGGAGAGATTGTTAAGTCTCTAAATTGTCTGATGTGCATTTCCCTAAGTTTTGATGAGAACTAAACATTGGTTAATGATTTAATTAACCTTCATATTGGTTGCTAACATGTCCATCTAGTGTGCAAAGTAAGAATCATCTATCCGCTCTAAAGTGACAGAAGCGCTCGTCCACTAAAGTAACAGAAGCGCCCGTCCACTGAAGTGATAGAAGTGCTCGTCCGCTAAGGTGACAGAAGCGCTCGTCCACACAAGTCTTTGGACTTTCTAAGTCCTTAATGAGAAGCTTCGTCCAATGACATGGCATATGGAGCTCGTCTACTAGCCCGTCCGAATGTAAAATCGTAAATGGCTAGATGGACGAGGTTATTTTAAAGATGGACGCGCTTATTTTATGAACGCGAATTCTATAAGAATTATCATAATCTTATTTCAAGAACCAGAATCAAGAAAAGTCAGGAGTTACTCTCTCAAGCAACCTCGGTTATCATAACCAAAGACCAGTTAAAGAATGCTTCCAACATGCTTTATTCCCTAGTACCTCTTGTCCTAATACGAAAAGGGAATTGTACTCAACAAAGTACAAAAAGCTCTCTGCACAACTCTGATATGGCTGTATCACGATGCATAAAGTCATGATCCTTCATGTTAGAGTACAACCAACGTTCCTATTGCATTGATGGCTGCCCAGAATGACTCTATTGCATTTAATGAAGTTCTGCTTGAAGCCAACATCTGAGGGAATGTCTTTAACGGATCCTAAATGCTTGAAGACTATAAATACAGAAGTCATTGAAGATGAAGTATAGAGAATACACATAGCATTAAAGAGCCATTACTCTATGCATTAATATCTTCATTCTTTCATTATGTATTCTTGAATCATTTGAAGTTATCATGCAGACTTTCCTAAGCTTTACATTTAAACCACTCTCTGAGTGTTAGTGAAATTTCTGTCTATCTGAAGTTGTATTTATTACAAACCAAATCTCTCAAACAAACTTGAGTGAGCCTGAAGAGGCTAAGTGTGCAAAGAATACTTGTCTTGAGCCTGAAGATGCTAGGTGTGCAAAGAATACTTGTCTTAGAGCCTGAAGAGGCAAGGTGTGCAAACAATACTTGGAGTCTGTAACCTGATCAACTATAGTGGATAAATCTTGGTGCTGTCAAGGACTGGACGTAGCTCTTTACTTTGAAGAGTGAACCAGGATAAATAACTGTATCAATCTCTCTTTCCTTATAACCTGTTTAGTTGCTTTAGTTTTCTTATACGTTTATCAAGTGGTGTGTTTGCCAAAGCCACTGTTAAAATTTCATCAGACAGGTCACCTGTCTGTCCTGTATCTTTTCACTCGTCTGAACCTAGCTTATGTATGCGAAAAGATTTCAACTTTGTTTAAATTATGATAAACACAATTCAACCCCCCTTCTCATGTTTATAGTTGTTTATTTCTCCCTCCAATACTACTACTGATCCACCACTGCAGCCGCATGATGACGGTCTGTCTATTGAGCCGCAGCTTGATGGTCATGTGACGCCGGCAGACTCCCCTCGACAGGACGACGATAACGGATATTATGGTGATGGGTGTTATGATAGTTATAGGTGTAGTAGAGATTTGTAGATAGACCGATATTTTATTTATGGATTATATGTTGAGCTTGTTTTTATTTAAAATTAATTAAATTATAATTAATTATAATAAAATATAAATTAGTAAGTAAATTATAATAATAATTAATAAATAAAATATAATTAATTAAAATAAAATATAATAATAATTAATAAATTAAATATAATATTTAATATTGAATATATAAATTTTAATAAAAAAATTAATAATTAATAATTAATTATTAATATAAAACAAAATAAATAAAAAATAAAAAAAAACCTTGTTTCCGACGGATATTTCCGTCGGTAACTGTTGGTTACATTTTCCGACGGGAAATTCCATCGGTAACGTCCACAGAGAGTTACCGACGGAATTTCCGTCGGTAATTAGGGATAACGTGTGGCAAGTTTTCCCACGGTTAAGTCTGTCGGAAATTTCCGACGGATGAACTAGATCCGTCGGAAACGCTTTCCTACGCGCCTATTATCGACGGAACCGTGTCCGTCGGAAAGTCCATTAGTAATGTAGTTTTCCGACGGAATTTCTTCATTTCCGACGGGTTTTTTCCGTCGGTAAATCGTGTTTTTTTTGTAGTGCCTTACAGAACCCATGTTTTTATAATTTTTTATTTGCACTCAATTTTGTTTCAAATTAAAATATTTATTCATCTATTTTAATTAATACGTAAAAATATTAAATAATTAAAAAATATAAAATTAAATAAAATTAATAATAAAAGTAATTTAAAAATGGCGAGGAATACATTACGATGAGAATTTCATTACAATGAGAAATACATAAAAATAAGCAATACATTACGATATTATGTATCAAATGGTGTAAATTGAAGTAATATTTATAGAGAAAATCACTATTGGCATCAGTTGCAACCCTTTCAACAGTAAAGGAAAAATCCAACCTTTTTGCTTCAATTTTGGTTACCAACCCAACTGTATATCCCTCACTCTGTTCACTCTAGAATGTTCGGCCAACCGATATCCCTCACTCTCTCAAACTTTCGTCCATAATCCACAAAGCCATCTCTCTCACAAAGCTCAAGTTCGACCCTTTCCTGTTAACCCTAAACCCACAAATCCATCTCCATCTGACCTCTCCAACATCCTTTTTCCCTCTCAACTTCACCCAAAAATCCATCTCACACACCCACACCCTCTTCCCTCTCAAGTTCGGCCATAATCTCTGGTTCGGCCACAAATCCAAATCCCTCTTCCATCTTCCCACAAAGCCCTCTCCTTTCGTTCATAATCATCAACCCTGGTTCGGCCTCTCACAAAAATCCCTAGCTCCATCACTATTTCGATCAAATCTACCACAAAGCCCTCTCTTTTTTCTCATTTGTTCGGCGGCTCCTATCCTCCATTTCTTCATCTCCTTTCTGTGCATGTCTGTTTTTTTGGCTCCATTTTCCTGGTTGATCCTGTGTTTTCTGGTTGGTAAAAGCAAGAATAAACATATTCTAATGTTAAGGAACCCTCTATGAAACCACCGTTAAAGATGCTCTTACTCTCGGGAAAAAAAAGGAGCCTATAACCAATTAAGTAATCTACACTTGGTGTATATGCTCACAGAGGAATGATTTTTGTACATCAAAATGGGATATTATATGGTGTTCTCTTTATTTTTTTAGTGTATTTTTGATAAACATATATATAAAAAAAATAAAAAATAAGTAAGAATTAAAAATAAATATATACGATATCATATATAACGTTTAAAATTATGTTCAAATATTATGAATCATGCTTATAGAAAGATTTTGGTACAATGCAATATGGAAATTCAAAGAGGACGAGAATTTGAGAAATCCAATGGAGTCACCTGTGAGCTGATACGGACAGAACCCACTTGATTTTTTATGATTGGAGTTGTGTGCCTTGCCTTGCAAGGTTGGCATCTAATAATTAGTTAAATTATTTGCATCTTGTTTAGTCAATTACACAAATTTCTCAAAGAATCTTAAGAGGGTACTACGAGTCTACGACATATAAAATTATAAATGGATAATGTAGTATTATAATATAAAGTTATAAGTCACAGTACCCTCATGTTCAATGCCTTCATTTGATGAAATGAAACATCTTCAGTTGACCAGGTAAAGGTTTTCATCGTGTTTAATTTCTTATAAATTTATTTCATTTTTAATTTTGAAAAAGTTTTATGTTTTTTTTAAAAGAATAATTTCACTCAGTTCTAAAAGTTTAAGGTAGTTTCAGAACATACAATATTATCCTATTTCTTAAGAATAGTTAATCAACATCATGAAGATCAACCAAAAAAAACAAAACAACACCAGGAAGAAATTTCACAAATATATATTTATATTCGATGTGAAGTTTAATCAACAAGCCAGAATGGAAACATTGTGGATGAGGCGAATTATTTCTTGTAGTTAATTGTTAATTGTTCACGTGCATTTTGCTCCTCGTGTCTTCTATTGGTTTTGGCATTTGGCATTTTTACGTGTGTTTGGATGAACGTTTGACAAACGTGATTTTGGATCGAATTGATTTTGTAGAATTAATTTCAATACAATTAAGTTTGAAGGAAAGTGATGTTTGAATTTTCTATTTTGAAAGCATGTTTGATGTAAAACTTAGTATAATTTTTCAATTCAGAAGCAAAAGCTACTCCAAGCTGTTTCTTATAGAATCAATTTTGGATGTAAAATTACTTCCCCAAACATGTAATCAAACACTTTTTTTTTATTAGAAATCACATTTGATAGGTACATAAATAAATACTTCTAGTATCTTCAGAAATATAATCAAACACACCCTAAAATGATAATGAGTGAGCTATCAGTGGAACCTCGAGTGATAGATGTATGACCCTCCCAAAGGGTACATAGCCATCTAATACAAGTTACTTGCACTTTGATGACATGGATGGCGTAGCACAAGAGGGGATAAGAGAGATAGCGGCCCCATTCCCCAACCAATCACCATCATATTCAGGCCACGGGCTACTACACTGATATGGGCTTTATTGGCAGTGAACTGTTGAGCAGTTGCATGCTCGTTTGAGGAAGCCCCGTGCCCCATCATAGGTTGAATTGTCCACATTTATTATTTCTAAATATCCAATGAGTTTTTCACCCTTGAATGGAAGGAGTTTACTTGATTCTAATAATATATTATACTAGAGTTCTTGCCCGTGCACTGCACGAGGATTATACGTTGGCAAAAGTTAAAATATATGCCGAAAATTAAAATGGAGTATAAGATAAGTTTGCAAAATAAAGAAAAGTTTGCACCATGGCAATAACATTTTATAATTGTTTTTAATTAGAAATCCCCCAGACTACATATAGCATAAATTAAGAAAAGTTTGTACCATGGTAATAGCATTGTCCACAAAACTTAAAAAAACATAAAGTAAATTAAACAAACAGCAAATAACATAGGATAAACAAAAGGGAACTTGACGCATCAAGTTTAAGGGGATTTCTTCAACACTTGTAGTGAATCACAGAGACACAACATGTCCATACCACAGGGTATTATCTTCCGGATCCAACCCAATAAGAATAGAGCTTCCTCCCCTTAAGAAATGTTCGCTGCAAAAGCTAATCCATCCTCCAGATAAATAGGCCTCGTCATTTCTCTTCCCCGACCTGAGCTTGCAGTGCAATTTGCCCCCCACATCATCTTCTAAAATAATGACATCAGGTCTTCCAATATCATGCAAATGCTTTGCAAAGGCAGCAGGTAAATTCTAATTCGTACAAAAAAGGATTAATTACAAATTTAACAATAACGAAATGTATTAAAATATTTGAAACATTTAATAAATATGTTATACGGGTATCAATTACCAAACAGTTTGTGGTTGCCTGTAGTCAGGTCAACCTCAGTGTAAATTTAGTCATAGACTCCCAATCTCTAGGTATTGCAGTGGCTTCCAAAAATTCCTCTGAAAGATATTCAATCTGATGGGGATATGTAACTTTCTGCACTGGATAATGGATATATTGGGTATCTACATCCTGTACACTCATGGAGAATTCATTTCCACCTGAAAATATTAACTTGAGCCAAACTCCCTGAGGCTCTCGATAATGGTTCAGAATATTTTCCAATCCATGGGTAAAGTACCCACTGCTAGTGAATTTGTGTAAAATAATACCAAAATTGGTACCAACACGATCAACGAAGAAAACTCTTGAAGGCACCATAGGTTTGTATCTGTTATAAAAGTATTCTGGAACTTGAATCCATCCCTACAAAGCAGACATTTGGAATAAAAATAATATTTTAATATTTATATTATATTACATAAAAAAATGTAACGTTAACAGTTGTAGATGGGATAAAGCGTGTCTCGGTAAAGTCCTCACGCGTATACCATTTTGTGTGACAGATGTCTTTTTCAGAGAATTAGATATAAAAATATAAAAATAGATAATTAAGTAAAATAGAGGATGAAAATATTGCATTATTAGGTGGCAAAAATGCATAAAAGGCAGCATATGTAGGACCGGTGTTGGAGGAGGAATTGCAAGACATCTACAAATTTTTTTTCCAAATATGAATTCGAAAAAAGAAAACTATGGTGGATCTGCCAAAAGGGTAACAAAGCGCAGAAGGTAACCAATTTGTTTTTCCTTTCGTAATGTTTAACGAAAGGTTTTGCGATTTGTTTGCAAAGTTAGCAAAATTTCTGTTGCAGGTTTTGCAGTTCAAAAAAAATCAACGAAGAAAGCAGATAACTGTAAAACACAGATATTTGAAGGAGCAAGGTTCTACTTACGATCAGATGGTGATGTAGCTCTCAAAAGCAATTGAAGTTACAAAGGCAAAAGCAATATGTGGGATTAATTATAAAGAAAGATTGGTTATTTAAGCAGAAAGGGTTGTCCTTTGGAATTCTCGATTGTAATGAAGATTAGTTTGCAGTTATTAAGAGAATTATGTGGCAACCGTAGTAGAAAATTGTGCAAAGCCATGGAGAACGGTGTGAGAAGACACACAGTCTCCTTTATGCAAAAGTATGTTTTGAAACTTTCTATAAAAGTTTTCTAGGAACAAAATCTTGTTAGCTCAATATTCAATTATTAGTTTAGATTTTAATGCATTTGGCTATTTCTTAAAAATTTATAATATCGGTGAAAATAAAAAATGGTCCAGATTATTATCAAATTATTTAAAGATATGTCATATATATCTAGTTTTTATTAACAAAAAACAAATTTCGTTAAATTATATTAATATTGTTCTTGTTAATAAATTGATTAAAAATATTTATCAATTAAAAATCGATTAGCATGATTAATTGATTGGTTGCTTATATTTTATATGGAACATCAAATGCATGATTTTGTCTACTGTACATGTTGACGGATCGTTGGATTATTTGGAAATGTATGTGTTGGATATCTCAGCTTAATTTGTTTTATCTTTTTACCAAATCTATTATAAACTTGATGTAAGTCTATATTATATACTTGGGTTAATTAGATACGTGAGTTGGCTTTGATGATAAAAAGTAATAAGCATAAAGACCATAAACAACATACACAGGAACAGTAGACATATGAACCATAAACAACAAAAAGCTGTTTAACATTGTTTGACTACAGATTTTCGAATACTTCTTGGTAAACCCCATTTTTTGTTACTTTTGACAATTTTTCTTCATCATCCAGAATAAGAATTTTCAATCTTTTCCTTGATCTAACACGTGACACTGCAACGTATAATTGACCATGAGTAAATACGGGTCATGGTAGGAATAATCCTACATGAGATAAAGATTGCCTTTGACTCTTGTTTATAGTCATTGCAAATGACAAAACCAGGGGAAACTGTCTTCTTTCAAACTTAAAAGGTAGACCAGAGTCAGAGGGTATTAGATTCATTCTAGCTATGTAGATTTTGTCCCCTATTTTTGGTCATGTAACAACGGTTGCCCCAATTATATTTCTACCCAACTCATTCACAATCAGCCTTGTTCCGTTGCACAAACCTCCAGATTGGTCTATGTTTCGAAAAAGTATAACCGGTACACCAATCTTTAGAGTTAGACGATGATTAGGTAGACCGGAACATTTTATATCATTTAAGAACTCTGTTGTGAACCATTCTCCTTCAACATCAATATCTTCATCTGATTTGCAGATGTAGTCTGAACTCAAATATTCTTTAACTTCTCCTTGGATCATGTCCAACATGAAATTATTAACATTCTTAACTGATTCTAATGTTGGTGCTAATATTGCTCTATCTTGAAAGAATTTGTAGCAAGTAATATTCTGCAAAAGATCAGGATAGGCAAAATTAACCAAATGGAGAAGAGGATTGACATGCTGGTGAATCGGCAAATCATCTGGAATTTCAATGTCCTCATAATCTGTATCTTCTGCTATGGTAGATCCGTTTCCAATTTCTAAAATCCATTCTGCAAATTCTGCAATCTCATTGATATTGTTGTTAGAGGAATGAGTCCTCAAACGCATATTTTCATTCAATAGCAAAATTTTGCAAAATTTCCACAAGTAAGATGAGTTGACAGCAGCGAAAACGATGTCTTGTATGGATCCTTTGTTTATAACAGGTAGGATCTGTCTAAAATTACCTCCAAGAACGACAACCTTCCCTCCAAATGGTAATTCGCCACTATTTGAATTT
Source organism: Sophora flavescens (assembly GCA_030762895.1). NCBI lineage: Eukaryota > Viridiplantae > Streptophyta > Magnoliopsida > Fabales > Fabaceae > Sophora > Sophora flavescens. The sequence goes on from CM061062.1 coordinate 80,164,432, forward strand.
ATTGATCTCATGATATCTCGTAGTGTTCGATCCAAAGCTTCAAAACAAAATCTATTGAGCATTGGAGCCTCGTCCCATATGATTAACTTCTCTGCCTGTAGCATTTCAGCTTTGGAACTGCCTTGTTTAATGTTACATGTGTTGTTTTCATTAACCAACAGCGGGATTGAAAATCTGGAATGCACAGTCCATCCTCCAAGCAGTAAGAGCGATGCAATTCCACTTGAAGCTATGTTGACAACTATATGTCCTTGAGATCTGAGACCAGAACAAAATGTGTTCCAGATAAAGGTCTTCCCAGTTCCACCATAACCATACAAAAATTAAAATCCTCCTTTTTCATCTGATACAACTTGCATAATTTGGTCATATACGGACAACTGCTGATCTGTCAGCTTGGCTAACAAAGCATGATTAGTTTGTCATTGCTCTTCCTTGTTATAGTCAAGCTCTTCCAGAATCAATCTGTTTTGGAATTGAGATTCCTAACTCGGGTTAGGATAAGGCAGATTAGGGAATTCCCTCAAAGATCTTCCATTTGATTGAAGTATTTTTTCAATCTCAAGCAGACACAAATTCTTAATTTCAGCTTCATCAATATGCAGTTCTTGAAAGTCAAAAATAATGGATTTAGTTACAAAAAACAGAATAGTGTCAAAAATGTTTTAAGAAATTTTGATAAATGATACTAACCTGGAAAATTCAAATTTCTTCATAGATGATAGAGAATTCCATCTGACAATAACCGCCAACATTCCTTCCAAACAAATTCTGGATTGCTGATAGTATTTGTCTGCAATAAGGTTGCAAATAGTTTTCTGATTTGAAAACCCGAACCTAGTTCACTTGCTTCTATTATTGCATCAACATATTCTCTGTCATCCGCCAACAATCCCAAAGCATAGCATGCTTCTTGAAAAGTAGAGTAAGTTTCACCATCAATAGTTCGGATGCTTTCAAAACCGGTACAACCTCGTTGGCAAGTCAATAGAATTCTCATGTAATAAAGCTCTCCTGGAATAATTCAATACTGCCCCATTCAGCTTTTCACTAAAGTATGCAATTGGTTTAGAGTCCTGCATCAATACAGCCCCTATCCCAACACCAGAAGCATCACATTCAATTTCAAAAGCTTTATCAAAATTAGGCAAACAAAGCACAGGTGCATTAGTCAACTTATCTTTCAACAATTTAAAAGCTTTTTCATGCACTTCAGTCCACTTGAACACAACATTCTTTTTTACAAGTTCATTTAAAGGTGCAGCAATTGAACTAAAGTTCTTCACAAACCTTCTATAGAAACTTGCTAAACCATGAAAACTTCTTACCTCATTGGCATTCTTAGGAATTGGCCATTCCTTAATTGCCCTTACCTTTTCTTCATCCACACTTACTCCTTTGGAACTTATAACAAAACCCAAAAACACAACAGATTCAAGGCAAAGTGAACACTTTTTCAGATTGGCAAACAATTTATTTTCTCTCAAGACATTAAGAACATCATGCAAATGATCAACATGTTCATCCAAGGTTTTGCTATAAACCAAAATATCATCAAAGTACACTACCACAAATCTTCCAATGAAAGAACGCAAAACATGATTCATTAACCTCATGAAGGTACTGGGTGCATTAGTTAAGCCAAATGGCATCACTTACCACTCATACAAACCATATTTTGTTTTAAAAGTTGTTTTCCATTCATCACCTTCTTTCATGCGAATTTGATAGTATCCACTCTTCAAATCAATTTTAGAAAACACAAAAGAACCATGCAACTCATCAAGCATATCATCCAATCTAGGGATAGGATATCTATACTTTACAGTGATTTTGTTTATGGCTCGACAGTCAGTACACATGCGCCATGTTCCATCTTTTTTTGGAACCAAGATCACAGGATCAAAACATGGGCTAAGACTCTCCCTCACAAATCCCTTTTGCAAGCATTTATCCACTTGCCTTTGAATCTCCTTTGCTTCCTCGGGACTTGATCTATAGGCTGGTCTGTTTGGAAGTGAAGCACCTGGGACGAAGTCAATTTGATGTTCAATACCTCTTAAAGGAGGTAATCCATGGGGAACCTCTTCTGGAAAAACATCAACAAATTCCTGCAATAACGAAACAAACTCACTAGGCAAAGAAGAATTAAGGTCGTTAGTGAGAAAAACATCCTTGTATAGGAGTACAAGTAGCTGCTTTCTAGCTATCAAAGCACTCTCAACCTCTCTTTTCTTTGCAAATGCACTCACTCTCCTATTTTTCTCTTCTTTGTTTTCTGACTTTTTTTGCTCACTCTCATTTTTCTTATCCTTCCTCTCTTTTTCTTTTAAGCTCATTTGCTCTTCTCTCAACTTACACTCTCTTGAAATTCTGATTTGGTCAGCATAAGCCTCCGCAGGTTGGAGAGGTGTTAAAACAATGGTGCGATTGTCCATAACAAGACTGTATCTATTTTTGCACCCATCATGAGTAACTCTTCTATCAAATTGCCATGGACGCCCAAGAAGTAAATGTCCAGCATGCATAGGAGCCACATCACAAAGAACTTCATCCTTGTACTTCCCAATAGAAAATGAAACTAACACTTGCTTAGTCACCCTTATGTCTCCACAATCATTCAACCACTGGAGTCTATATGGATTTGGATGCTTTAAAGTGGGTAAACTCAGTTTCTCAACCAACAAGGCCCTAGCAACATTTGTGCAACTACCACTATCAATGATTAAACTACATACCTTATTATTGACATGGCATCTTGTATGAAAGATATGCTCACACTGCTCATCATCACCATTTACTTTAGGTTGCATGTTAAGAGCACGCCTAGTAACAAGTACATCTCCATTTACAGGTTCAGCAACCTCAACATCACTACAATCCTCCAAAGATGGCATATCATCATCACTTGAGCTCACACTCTCTATATCTCCATTGTCCAACAGTATCATGGCTCTTTTATTTGGCCATTGAGAAGCAATATGCCCAATTCCTTGACACCTGTAACATTTGACATCACGAGATCTAGAAGATGAATTAGTCTCTATTTTACCTTTGGGTACAACAATTGAATTTTTGGCCTTTGCATCTTCTTTTGTCTTTGGCACATATTTGTTGTTTTGCCAATTTGATTTCCATGAAGAATTAGAAGGAAATTTGGAAGTGCTCTTAGCTTTTAGTTGCCTTTCCACTTGAATAGCTTTGTGCAGCTAATCCTCCATCTCCACATAATGTTACAATTCTACCACATCAGCTATCTCCTTCTTTAATCCTCCAATGAATCTAGCCATAGTTGCCTCTCGGTCTTCTTCAACATTTGCTCTAATCATGGCTATTTCCATCTCCTTGTAGTAATCTTCCACACTCATAGAACCTTGAGTTAGGCTTTGCAATCTCCGGTACAAGTCCCTATGGTAGTGGCTAGGGACAAATCTTTTCCTCATGGCAGCCTTCATCTCTTCCCATGTACGAATAGGCCTCTCCCCGTTTCTCCGCCTACTAATAACAAATTGATCCCACCAAATACTAGCATAATCGGTGAATTCAACAACTGCTAGTTTAATCTTCTTCTCCTCCGAATAATTGTGACAGTCAAACACATGTTCAACCTTTCTCTCCCACTCCAAGTACAATTCAGGATCATTCTTTCCTTGAAATGAAGGAATTGTCATCTTAATACTTCCCAAATTTGTGTCTCTTGTGTCACCTCTTCTCCTCCTATTAACTCTCCTACTCGAATGCTCCTCTTCCTCTTCTTCAGAACTGGATTGTGGCGGTGTTCTAGAACTGGATGCAGGTTGTAGATTGTCTAATCTTGTGTTTAGAGCTCGAAATTGTTCTTAAACATCCTTCACAAACAACCTAAGATCAAACTCTCCTTCTTGTCCTCCACTCATGATAAAAATGCTGCAAAAATTATGTTAGAAGTGATAACAAATGAATAATAATCCCACACTAGGGAAATCCTCACACAAACACTCTCTTATGTGTTTCACACTTTTGGCTTTTTCCCTCTGATGTTCTCACCACTCTTGCCTTTTACCACTCAGCTTTTACCTTATGAGTTCTTAAGTAAGAACCTTTGGATGGTTCTACACAACAAGGAACAGCAAGGAATTGATGATAACTTTGGTGAACCAAAAACTAGCAAGGAACAACTGAATAGAAACAAGGAATTCAAGAAAAGTACTGTAATGAGGACAAGATCAATGAAGGAATTATATAATAACCAAGAAATAAGCCAAAGAAACTCAATTTTTTTTTGTTGTGTGGCTTGTAATTAGAAGCAAATCTGCCCAGGAATTTCTTTTTTTCTTTTTGTTTTTTGCACGATTTTTTTTTTCACAATTGTTTGCAAATTCTTCTTTTTCTTTCAATCTGGAATTCCTTCTTTTTTTAAAAGCAGAACAGAAACAAACAAAGGAAGCTGACGTAGAATAAAGAGAGAAACAACAGCGGAAAAGATGGGTTGGCTGCATCTCTATCAACTTGACTTAACCTGGGATAGAAAATAGCATCTGGTAACTCAGCAGATATGTATCTGTCAATGTCTGCAGTGGTAGTAAGTTTGTTTTCTCCGTTCAACCAAAGTAGAATATGAGCATGTGGTAGTCCCCTTTTTTGATATTCTACAGAATACATCCTGCGCAATACAAAACCCATCAGTCTGTATTTAATTAAAAATTATTTAATAAGATCAGATAGGAGTAGAAGAGATTTAAGACACTTGCCTACATCAACCTTTCCAAACATTCGTTCCTTTTTGAAATCAGCCATCATCCGGTCGAGCTTATTCTTGAAAACTCTACATACAATATCTGGTCTCTCATCTGGTCGAAGATTTCTTGAGGAAACAAAAGTCTGGACCTCCTCCCAATTGAAGTTACATGTAATTGTAATGAAAAGGTCGGGGTAACCAAACTTTTTACAAATAGCCATTGCATCTTGGCAGTTATTAAACATATACCTTGAACCACCAGTGAACGATGCAGGCAATATAATTCGCATTCCAACAGTAGCAGGCTCAGTTTCGCCTCTATTGACAGCTTCTTCTAGTCCACTCAAAACTCCAGCCCGAATAACTGTTTGGTTGTTCCTTATAAATGTCAGCCTTTGAGATTCAATCATTGTATAGCAATCAACAACAAATTGTTGAAACAACCTTTTTGAATTAACTATATTTCCATATTCAGTGATTCTATCTTGAATTCTATAGGCAATGAATTCTCTCAATGTAACTCTCTGTCTTTTTCGGCCTTAATCCATTTCACATTCTCTCAGAGGAATATCTTCTTTAAAACCATCCTCTCCATATGGGAATAACAGAGGATACTGCAGAGGAATGAAAGATGGATGAGTCTGATGGATTTTTTCTAAGTCACCAGATTTTTTTTTTACTATCATATCCCTTCCTAAATCCATATTCTCCAAATCACCTACGATTAAAGTAGCCACCTCATTAGATGTAGAAAGATTGTTAATCCTGGGATCTCGATTTCTCCCTCTAAACAAATGCAAAGAAAAATTTGCTGCTTCATTGTCCAAAATAAAACCTCTAACCCTTCTGAATGATTTTGCCAATTCATTATGCTGATCAATCATTTGTTTGAGATCCTCAACCAAAGACTCATCAAAAAAATCCCTTCTATCACTTGAACTGTAAATAATGAGAGCATGGTGAGTAAGTATATAGTAGGGAATACTGTAGACAATTAATAATATGCAAATGTACACTGTTTAAAACTTAAGAAATTACAAAATAAATAGAGACAATGGGCAGTTATAGTTTACCTGAAATTATTCATTTTATTGTGGTTCTCATTGTAAGTGTCATAGATATAAAGTTGGGCAAATTTTGGATCTCTGCCCTCCTCTGGAATTAAACTTCCAATCCTATGGAAATTCTGTCCACTTAAAATAAATTGGGGAGGACCACAACCATTATTTATAGATGTTTGGACCTTTCCACCAATGGATGTAAAGGAAAACATACTGTTGTATGCACGAGTGTTTTCCTTAAAATGTTTAGATCGGCTATCTTCATCAGACATCACGCTAAACAAAATAAGGGGAGGTTTCTGGAGTGTTGGTAACTGGACCTTTCCCCTCAAACAGCATATGCTAAAAACAGGGTTTTTAGGTTTTTTGGATTTATCAGACCTTTCATCATACCACAAAACTGAATCACAATATTTACAAATAAAGGAAGCCCCTCCCAAATCCAAAAACTCTGTTAAAATAAGAATAAAGGTTGTTTAGTAATTACAAATACTTATAATTGCAACCTTCAGTTATTTAAGAAAGATATTTGAAGCAGCTAGACTTACCAAGTTTTTCTGCATTTGAATATAAATCTGAAATATCATGTTCAATTTTCTGTGGTGTATTTTGCTGATCAATTATTTGGATTTCATCTGTAATTGAAGTGTTAGAACTAATTAAAATTTTGACAGCATTTTACATTAACTATGAATCACATATGCAGTATTAATACCATTTGTAGATTTTGTGGCATTCAGTTCTGAAACCGATAATGGTGGGACATTGGAAATTGTAGCAGATGTTGCAACCTTCCTTTTCTTATGAACCTTGGGTTGGACTGTTGATCCAGAAGATCCAGAAAAGTTTGGAGCAACGTTTTGGTCTTAGAAACAGCAGAAAAAGGCATATAGTAAGTTAACGACATTAAATGCAATAATTCACAATATTTGAAAAATTTAAAATGAAAAAGTAGAAGACAGTGAATACCATTTATTGTTGTTGGAGTACCAATCTGTTGAACATGTCTTGCAGGTATGCTTGAAATAGTTAAAGGAGACAATGGAGATAATGAGATTCTTTTAGCAGGGATGACAGCTGGTGTATTGACCATGTTGTTGGTTGAAATGCCCTTTACAAACTGACTTGGGGACGCGGATTCCCTTTGATCAAAAGTAAATTTGGTCCTATAATTTGGAGTAGAAGTTGCAGCTGATAATGGAGATAAAGGAACCCGATTTTGATGAGCAACTTTGGAATATGTCGAACAGATGTTTAGTTGGCTTCGAATGGTTGAAGCGCATCCTAAACTTTTCTTTTTCATTATTTCCTTGCGATTTTGCCTAGCCTTCATACAATCGTTTGAGTTTCTATTTGAACTGGTACTCATCTTACAATGTTTATGTTTTATACATTCTATCATTTGTGAAAAGTTCAACTATGAAGAATAATATGATAATAGTTTAGACAGGGAGTTGATTTTCAATGCAGAACCGGGGGATCATGTCAATGCATTAAATGTATTTTTTTTTCGATTGGGATTTACAATTAAATGTAGTAGGTACCGATATAGCTGTGAAACATGTGGAAAAAAATTATTCCGAAGAGTCACTTTATGGTGAATATAAATAAATCAGCAATATATGCACGCATCTATAATTGGCCAGGTTGGTATAAATTGACTGTCAATACTTAATAGAAATCAAGTATACATTGGGAAAATAGACTATTTAATAACCCATATTAAATGAGACCCTATATTATAATTTAAAAATCAGTTTAAGTGTAAATTCAACTAACGAGTTTATGAAAAACATTTAGTTTGGCTACTCAACAGGCAAGTTAGGAAGGTGTTTATTTGCATGAGGAGATTTCTTTGTAAATCAACCTCAGAAAACTAATAATTGGCTTTACGTTGTTTAAAATAATTTTTTAAAAACTGTGAAATATAAATGTATGCATCTCAGCATCAAAAAATTGGGTTTTTCAATGTTATAAGTGTAGCGACCGAAAAAAGACTACTTCTCCTTTTAGAGAGAAGACATGGAGTCGCCACCAACTTTATTTAATTTCAGGGAAGTTGGAAAACCCTTTAAGAAAAAAGGTTTGGGTTCGGGAGTCGATTATGTCTAGGGAAGGCATAGAGACTTAACCCCACGGCACCCTAGAACATCCATAAAAATGGTTACCCAAAATTGGTTGTGTAAATTATTAGTAACTTGAAAATATTTGTTTTACCCTGAAAATCGTCTTTTGAGAAAGAAACATCTTTAGTTGTGAAATTTTTTATCAAACCTGTGTGAGGTTGAACATGGCACGTGAGTGCACAGAGCAACCTCAAAATCTGAAGGGTTGAACATGACACTTGTCATAGGGCAACCCACTGCGTCCAACAGCAAGTCCAATACAATGGACGGGACCAACCCGTCCAACAAAAAGTGCAATGGATCGACGGACCGCGTCCCAACAAAGAAGTCCAAAGTAATGGACGGGACCACCCGTCCAACAAAGAAGTGCAATGATCGGATCAAGGCGTCCAACAAAGAAGTCAATGCAATGGACGGGACCAACCCGGCCCAACAGCAAGTGCAATGAATCGACTAGACCGCGTCCCAACAAGAAGTCCAAAGCAATGGGTCGGATCAGCGTCCAACAACAAGCCCAAAGCAATGGATCGACTACGCCCAACATCAAGTCAATGCAATGGATCGGATCAAGCGCCCAACAACAAGTACAATGGATCGGATCGCTTCAACAAAGAAATGCAATGCAATGGGACGGACCACCTCGCCCAACAGCAAGTGCGATGGATCGATCAAGTCCCAACAACAAGTCCAATGCAATGGACGGGACCAACCGTCCAACAAGCAAGTGCAATGGATCGACTGACTGACCGCGGCCCAACAAAGAAAAAGCAATGGACGGACCACCACCCGTCCCAACAAAAAAGGATCGAATCGATCGCGTCCAACAAAAGTCAATGCAATGGACGGGACCAACCCGCCAACAAGAAGTGCAATGGATGGATCGACTGACCGCATCCAACAGCAAGTCCAATGCAATGGACGGGACCACCCCGTCCAACAGCAAATGCAATGCAATGGACGGGACCACCCCGTCCAACAGCAAGTCCAATGCAATGGACGGGATCACCCCGTCCACCAGTAAGTGCACTGGACTGGACCGGACCGCGTCCAACAGCAAATGCAATAGACTGGACTGCCCCCTCCTTTCTTTATTATTTCTTTTTTCTTTTTTTATCTCTTCATTATTATTATTAGTGTCCTTAAAATATAATATCATAAAAGACGGACAAAAATGGGTGTTCACAATAAGTAGGCGATTTATAAATGTTTCACAGATTAAGAAAACATTCTGATTTTAGTGGCTATTATACATGTTTATGACCTCCATTATTTATATTTGGTCGTCCAACAACAAGTGCAATGGACTGGACTGGACCACGTCCAACAGCAAGTCCAATGCAATGGACCGGATCACCGACATCAACGAAAGTGCAATGGATCGGATCAAGTCCAACAAGGAAGTCCAATGCAATGGACGCGACCAACCAGTCCAACAAGAAGAAGTACAATGGACCGCGTGTCCAACAACAAGTCCAAAGCAATGGGATCGGATCAAGGCCCAACAAAGAAGTCCAAAGTAATGGATGGGATCAACGTCCAACAACAAGTTCAATGCAATGGATCGGATCAAGGCCCAACAAAGAAGTGCAATGAATCGACTACGCCCAACGAAGAATGCAATGCAATGGACGGGACCACCCCGCCCAACAGCAAAGTGCAATGGACTGCGCGCCGGGACCGCATCCAACAAGAAGTCCAAAGTAATGGATGGACCACCCCGCCCAACAACAAGTGCAATGGATCGTGGATGCATCCAACAAAGAAGTCAAGGTAATGGGCGGACACAACCGGTCCCAACGAGAAGTGCAATGGAATGGATCGGATCGACCACGCCCAACAAGAAGTCAATGCAATGGACGGGACCACCCTGGCCCAGCAAAGAAAGCTGACTGGATCGATCGTCCGCGTCCACCAACAAGTCCAATGGACTGGACTGGACCGCGTCCAACAGCAAATGCAATGGACTGGACTGCCCCCTCCTTTCTTTATTACTTCTTTTTTCTTTTTTTTGTCTCTCTTCATTATTATTATTAGTCTCCTTGAAATATAATATCATAAAAGGCAGACAAAAATGAGTGTTCACAATAAGTAGGTGATTTATAAATGTTTCACCGATTACGAAAACATACTGATTTTAGTGGCTATTATACATGTTTATGACCTCCGTTATTTATATTTGGTAATTTTAGAATTTATTTTTGTTCCAAAACGAATGATCTTTTATAAACCGAAGATATATTTGACAGTTTTTTTACATTTATACTCTTATCATATAAGTAAATTGGAATGCCTTTAATACACCCTGAAACCTTCCCTATTTATATTCAGAGATAAATAAAAGGTAGCTGCAATGGTGTACAATGCAGTTCACAGATTATAAAGGAATCCAAATTCAACAATTGAGGGAATAAACTTTTTATGTGGTGATCCTGCTCTTGTAAGTGAAATATATCGTTAAAGGAATATTGATTTGTTGCATAAATTAGATTGATTCTCTTTGTAGGCTAGATTGCCAATATTTAAAAGAAACATTATCAAAGAGGAAGGAGATAGTATTAAATTGGTGTGAAATAACTTTGGATAGAATAATTTGGAAACTGTAAAAATATATGGAATGATAAACCAAAACACGATTTCATTAGCTAAATAAAGTGAGGCGTCATACATTGTAATTCCAGCAAAATACCCCTTCCAACAAACAGATTCAAAAAGTACCAGACTAATGGGAATGACACTAAAATTGTAGAAAGGAAACATAAAGGAACAAACTCCTGCAACATAACTTAAAGAAACAAACAACTAAAATAAAACTAAGACTTAAACAAACTAATGCACGGGTATTCAAACTTTCTCCTTCTTAATGTTCTTCAGAATGTTGACACTGGTACTTTATTCACCATCAGTAGCCAAAGAGACCTCATTGGGCCTTTTAACAGGAGTAAGGCGCAGCACATCATCAGACAGAGAAACATCCTTTTCAGCACTTCTTTCTGAGAAATCTGGAAAAAGGTTCTGCAAAATTTACATAGAACTGTTACAAAAAACTTTAAAATTTTATGAAATGACAATAACATTAATGGAACAATTGTAAACCTTTGGTGGAAAATTCAATGAATCTCCCTGGTTAGCAGATCCTCTTTCAGCAGAATCCTTATCAGCAACAATGGATGGTATTGAAAAGTCCAAATCCTGCATCTAAACTCCAAACAGGTCAATAAAATGACTTGGTGTAAAACAAAATTTATTAACAAAATGTCTAGTAATTTACCATAGTAGTTGGGTGAAGTTGTTTGAACTTCTCAATCAGGGATGCATCATCAACAACTCGCTTGACTCGGTAGGAAAGGTGGAACTTTGTGTTCACAGGAGACTTGACCTCAACTTTAAAAAGGAGGGTTTTGTTAACCATATTTTTGACTTCATCGGGCACATAGAATACATTGGCAGCCTTTAAAAAAATGGAACATAAGGCAGTGACTTTAAAAAAGAAGAGAATAGCCAAATTCATATAATAAATAATTAATTAAGTAATAAATAAATCACTCCGACCTTATCAAGAATGTCAAAACAGGTTTGTTTCAGGAGAGCATAACCATCTTGATCAAACAGAACAAAATTTGCGGAATCTGTGTCATCAATTACCCTTACTTTGATACAGTACCTATTTAAATATAGAAGATTCAGTGACCCTTGTGATAGATATTTATTAAAGAGTATAAATGGATGAAAATGGATACCTAGGATAGACAGTGAAGATGTGACGGTTGCATCTCTCACAGAAATACAGTTTCGAATCTGGATACACTGATTTGTTACACTTGCAGGCAGTGTACCACCATTCATCATCATCCTGAATGTGTTTGATAGTGCCCAGAACAATGCAGAAACAATCCTAACAAAATTTGTAAAGCATAAGTAAAACAATAAACAAAAAATTATAACGATAGATTATACTTAGATATTAAAAAACCAGTTGTCATCAAAAGAGTTTAGAAATAAAATCACTACCTGTTTACAGTCCTTCAGCTCTTCAATGGTTTTTTTAAGACCCAACCTCAAAAAATCCTCCTCCAAGTTATATTTAGGAGAATCACTAAGTTGGCTAAGCACTTGAGGACCTAAGTCATTGTTTCCAGGAAGGCTTATAGGAAGAAAAAAATAACTAGTTAGATAGAAACAATAAAAAAAATCAAATATGAAATTAGAGAAGGCTTTTACGTGTTCCTGAAATCAGCAACGTCCTAAACATTTGAATTAAAGAGCAACTTTGTAGCATTCATCACATTTTGCAATCCAATTTTTCTTGTTTCATAATATGATCAGTGTAATAAAAAAACACAAATACAACAGGAAAGAGTAAAGAATGAATGAGGACCAATACCCTTAAATGTCTTAACCTTCACGAATTGTATAATAACCACACAGTTTTGAACATTTCCAGAAGCCAGAAATGAATTAAGGTCATCCACATAAGTATCAAAAAGAGCACATTCAATCTTCACCCTAACATAAACAATGCATTGAAATAATGTAAAACACAATGGAAATTATATACATGAATCCAAAATAAAATAGAAAGTTATAAAGTTAGAAATCACCCTTCATTCTCCAGTTCAATGATATTCATCTTGCACATCTTTCCATCTCCTAAGTACTCCCTCTCACTACCAACACCAGTCAATAATCCGATAACATCCATGTAAAACAAATCAATAACAAATAAAAAGTGAGTGGTTTTACTGGTGCATATCAAATTAAGAATCAGGAAACTTGAAAGAATACCAGGTAAATAAGAAAAGTTATAATTTGTGACCAGAATATCAGCAAAAGGGACCAAGTTAAAAGGGCTGTGAGTAATTTGCATCAGAGCAAATGGTTCAACCCTAGTGTTGGCTTGAAAATTTAGCCTAAAAGCATGTATGGTAGTCCTAAAATTACCAACATTAGGTCCAACACCAAAATTACGAACGTCATAAACATTACCTTCCCTAAGTAGATGATTAAAGTTGTACACCAATGACCTCCGGACAGTAGCATGGATCCTAGAACCCTGATACAAAGATAAAGAATAAATATAGACCATTCAACTTATAAGTATAACGAAATGTGGAAAAGGTGGTGGACTTTAAAGAAAATTAATAGATGAAGAAAGAACACCTGGTCGTCCATGAAAACCATCTCGATGGAGAAGGGAGCTCTTGAGTTATTGAAACCAGGAGTGACCCAAAGGCGAACGACACTGACACAGATCCTCCATGTCTCTTTCACAGCAGAAATCATCGAAACGGGTTCAAAAGAGGCTTCCATGGTATACAAATTTCAACCAAAAAACTAATCAACTCAAGATCTGATGGAATAGAATGTTACAAACAACAAACATTGGTACTATTTATATAGTTAGGTCTTAGAAGATAGAAAGACGGATACATTAAGGAATCTCTCTTTGGAAAACGTTTAAGAGGTCCATAATTGTTTGCTGGGAAGACGATTGAGTTCAGCAAGGCATAGGGAAATAGAAGATGAATAATGAAGCAATTGATATGATTATTAAGTAGCCGTAAATTGCATGGAAAACACAATTAATATAGTGTTGAGGGTATTGGAAATAGATAATCTATTTAGTAACAGCATTCGATATCATTTATAAAAAAATGTAAAACCAAAAATATCATTAAAACTAATACTTAGTTAGGAAAGTTTAGGAGATACTTATTGTAGAATGCTTGCAAGATTAAAGGTGATGACGACACTTGTCCAAACTTTCCCCAGAATGGGGAAAAAATTTTATTATAATATAGATATAGATATCAGTAAGGGTTAGCTACAGTAATAAATGAGCTATAATTTTAAGGAAGAAGGTCAACGTTCAATTTATTATTTTTAAAAATTAATTGTTGAAAGGATTTTCTAGTGATAATATTATTTTAAAAATTAATCTGACAGCTATTTCTATAAAAATAACATAATTCATAATCAAAGAATATATATAGGGATGTAAATTTTACTCATACTCGCGGATATCCACAGATAATATCCATAACAAATAGAAAACAAGTACCTTAATGGATATTCGAGAGTGAAATAAACGTGTATTTTCTCTATCCGCTTATCAATGGGGGGGGACGAGTAGCATACTATTCATACCCGTGGATACCCGCTAAGGTAATATTAATAACATACCCCTTTACATATATAAACCAAATAATCTATTTTTTTTTTAAGTACCCTTATTTTGTTTCTGAAATTTGGCAACCACAATACCCAAACCCTATTATTCCGAAACCCCTTCCCTTTTCATCACCCTTTTCATGACATGTACGATTATAATTTTTACATATCATATTGTTTAATATATTTACTACAATACTTTTCATGCATATTAGAATTTCTCGTAGCAACAGAAACTCAAATTAAGTATAATTGACCGAATTAGTCTGAATTTCATCTGTAAACAAAAAATTTGCGAGGTGTTTAAATATCCATGGATACCCTTAAATATTAATAAATTTATTTAAAGCCTGCAAGATAGATACCTGCACAGATATGAGACGAGGACGAGTACGAAATTCATACAACGTGATGGGTAGTGGGGGAGTTTTTTTTTTGTTTTTGAGGCGGGGTAGTGGGGGACTACGTACTACCCGCCCCATTTACGTCCCTAACTATATATGTTAAAATTAAGAGACATATTACCTTAAGCCATCTGTATCGGTGATGTTTTTGGGGTGCTTAGAAATTAAGCACCGATGCTTAAAATGCATGAACCGATGGAGAGGGTGCTTATTAAGCACCTCCAATTTGGAGGGTGCTTCTACGAGCACCTGTTGCTTGCATGATTGAGTCTGACATTTCCATTTTTTTTTTTTTGAGTTATAACATATAATTGTTCAATTGTTGTGGGAAATATAAGGATGTGGGGTCACTGATGAGGTTCATTTAAGAATTTTTTAGAAGTTGCTGGGATGTAAAGATGAGATGCTTAAGTTATAAAATGTAAAAATGAGTGATATGTAATGACGGTACCCATTTAAGAACTCCAAAGTGGAGTGCTTTGGAGTTCTGGATATGGATGCTCTTAATTATCGATGTCATTTGGATCTCACTTGACACTTCTTTCACATATGTATATTATACATTTGGTTTACCTTAAAATATGATATAACTATATATCGATTTTTCTAACCTATACAAAGTTGCACATGTTTAAAAATCAAAAATAAAAATATTATTTTAAAAGTTGTGTATTTGATTCCTTGAAAACTTAAAAGCTACTTTTTTTAATACAATATTTATGTTTTATGATTCCTTAACATTTGAAAAATTGCACAAATTAGAAAAATCCTAACTATATCTCATGAGAAATGTTTGTTGAACGCACAAATCTGACAACTGACAAAGTATAAGTGTAATAAGAATGGTTTCTTCTCTATTATTTGGTTTTACAGTATATAATTCAACTCAAAAAAAAAAAAAAATATATATGGTATCTATACGGTCTACATTGGGTGTTCAACTAAGAACACTATATCTATTTACACTTGTATCAATCTACGGAACCTATTTTTTAGAGAAAAAAAAAATAAGTCTAAAAAAATGTATTAAATATATAAAAAATTAAAAAAGTCATGATCCCCAATAAAAACTTGTATGCACTTAAATTCTTAATCAATATATCTTCAGCGGGAGCAAAAAGAAAGATAATGTTGAGTATACGTAAAAAGTCTTATGACTAACATTTTCGTTGGTGTTGATAAATGGTGACAGTGAAAGAGACAGTAGAGGTGACCAACGAGGAGGAGGTTTGAAAAAATAAAGTGGTTTGCTTGCTTGCATTTATTAAATAATGAATGATAGTGATTGATTGAGCCGAATAGGATGGATGAAATCGGAGTGGCACAATTAATGATGCCAAGCGAGGTAGACGGCAGGACGCACCGTATTGCATTGTTATTTGTTGATGAATTCCAGATTCTCCGCACTTGACAATGCCAACTGCCAACCACTCTTCACTCTTCCCTCGCAATAACCAAACTTTCTCTTCCAACTGTCAGCTTCATTTCTCCTTCTCGCTCTTCCATTTTCTTAATTCTGATTCTAATTCTCATCGTTCCGATTGATTTGCGATTGAAATAGGAAAAAAAAAAGGATTAACTAGTGAAGAATGGGGAAAAAGCGTGTAATGGTGCCGGCCAAGGACGTTGACTTCTCCTCCGTGAAATACGAACATGAAATTATCCAAGGTCTTCTCCTCTTAACTCAATTCTCTCTCTATTCTGTTATTATGATTTCTACTACTAATTAATTAACCAAGTAATGTTTGTTTTGCAGCTCCGCATGTGACTGGATTTTTGTTCAGATTGTTTGTGAGGATCGTTGAAGCTCCACTCATAGGTCCTCTCATTGTTACTTTCTTGAAGAAAGAAAATAAAATGGATGAGGTCTCTCCCTCCCTCTCTCTCTCTCTCCGTGTGTTTTTGGTAGCTCAATCACTCACAGTAACAAATTGAATTCACTACTGTTTGTTTGTTTGTTTCAACAGTTATTGCGTAACACTGTGATACCTGAGGAGCCAATGTTTAAACCTGAATATCCTCCTCAAGGTCAAGGTTACTTATTCTCCTTGTTTGTCAATTTGCATTGCAGGTTTTCTTATATGTTTTGCGTTTACCTAAATTTCAAGTTTGTTTGCTTGTTATTCCTTGGGGCTTGGGCTAATTAGAATGGAAGGGGAGAAATGAAATTACCTGAGAGAGAGA
Source organism: Sophora flavescens (assembly GCA_030762895.1). Classification (NCBI taxonomy): domain Eukaryota; kingdom Viridiplantae; phylum Streptophyta; class Magnoliopsida; order Fabales; family Fabaceae; genus Sophora; species Sophora flavescens. Next base: position 80,181,092 of record CM061062.1, read on the forward strand.
GAGATATATATATAATGGAAACTAGTGATCGTGTCGAATTATTTGCATTGCATTCAAAGAAGTAATGCTTTTTATTATATAACCTACTCTGATCTTTGTAACATCAATTCAGAAATGGAACCTGGTGTTCTTGTGCTTGATGAAGATGGGAGACCTGAAGACCGAGTTGAGTCCGCCTTGAAGTGTCTTCCACATTATGATCCTGCTGAATTCTGGGATAATTCATCTGCACCCTTTCGCTACTGGAATATCCGTGACTATGCTTACGCTTATCGATCTAGAAATGTTACCCCATCTATGGTAAGTAGCATTCCGTTGATAGGAACTCTGAGTATGGAATTCTCTTTATTCTTTAACCAAATTGTAAAATGAAACAATTTCACTTGAAAAATAGGTTGCTGAGCGCATCATCTCAGTCATAGAGGAGAATAGCAGAAATAAACCTCCAGCACCACTATTGATATCCTTTGATGCTGCAGAAGTCCGGAAGCAGGCAGCAGCATCTACTCAGAGGTTTGAAGCAGGTAATCATGTATGATTCAAATGCCTAGATAGATGTTACAGTGTAAATGTAAATTTTTCCCACATGATTATGTTGAAATATGGTAGGAATATACATTGTCAATTACCCAAGTTACACTTTTGGACTTCAATTATGTAGGAAATCCATTATCGATGTTGGATGGAATTTTTATGGCCATCAAAGATGACATAGACTGCTATCCCCATCCGTCTAAAGGTAAGTAAATTTTAATATGTTAGTTGGTGTGAGATAGTAAAAAAAATTCAATTATCTTTCGGTATTGACAGGTGCAACTACATGGTTGCATGAGGTACGCACTGTTAAGAAAGATGCCGTCTGTGTTTCAAGGCTGCGTGGCTGTGGTATCATATTCATAGGGAAGGCAAATATGCATGAGTTTGGCATGGGTACAACAGGAAATAATCCTAATTACGGGTAACCTTATTTATAGATTATTGATATAAATATTGATGTCACTATCAACATAAAAAATGAACTTTTGGCATGGAGAAAAGAAAGTTTATCTGTGCTTGCTTTCAAATTAGGAGACACTTGAGAGACTTGCTAGAATTTAGGCAGAGATTTGTGAAATGCTTGAGTGAATAGCTCTCGGTAGGTTGAATATTTATACACACTAGGAAATAATTAATAAAGAGTGCTACTTCCTAAGTACATGGATGATACTATCTATGTACATGAACCAGATAATTAAATATGGCTATTTCTAATAGAGGCAATGTAATCAAGTAAAGATGTTAACAAATGTGTCCTTATTTTCATTACACATGTGTTCAATTTGCTTTGTTTTTCATCCAGTAGATTACAATCTTAGAAACCATTATTGATAGGTACCAAATGTAACGTTGTTATATGGCAAGGACTTGTTTGAGTTTTGTCAAAAGGTTCAGAATATTCAAGGAAAAGTTTCCACTGTTAATTGCTATGAATCTGATATACCCTTGAACAATGTATTGGTTTGCTTATGGTGTTCTCATGTTCTTCATCAAAACCTACTCACGTCAATAATTCAAATGAATTTTCTTGAGTTGCAGAACTACAAGAAATCCTCATGCACCTGATAGGTATACTGGTGGATCTTCTTCAGGTCCAGCTGCACTTGTTGCTTCTGGACTATGTTCGGCTGCACTGGGAACTGACGGTGGAGGTTGTGCTAATATAATGTGCCAAAATAATTTTTCTGCCATTTTTCTATGTACTGATTCTAAGTTTTAAAAATTTTGGAGAATGGCAGGTTCAGTCCGTATTCCTTCTTCCCTTTGCGGTGTGGTGGGATTGAAGACAAATTATGGTCGGACAAGCATGGAGGGGTAATTTCTATGACAGATGACTTTTTTTATCCTATTCCTTATCATTTGGGGTCTGGACCCATTTTCTATTGTGGCTATTGAAGTATCAGCAAGTGTTATTGCTTAACAATCACATTAAAGACAAGAATCAAGAAGTTTGGTAAAAGGAAGGAGAGGTGTGGTATAAAACTTAATTGACAAGATGTTGAAAAAAATCCTTCAGTGCCTAATTGAGGAAAGCTTGTTGCATTAGACCTTGAATATATGGGTCAAGTACCACTTGACTATGAGTGCCAGTACGCAGTAATTAAATTTCTTAGGATGAAAATGCTTCTATTTTTCATCTTTAAGGTTGTTTGCTGTTCCATGACATGGCATTGGTTGGGAAATAGTTTACTTTACCAGTTTATCTAAAAGACTAAAACCTAAGAAGTGACTGAAGGATACCAATTATTTGAGCTTAGTTGTATCAGACAAGAATTATAGTGTTTGAATAGCTAAATTTATTATGTGTAGATGACAAATATATTTTTATATGGTTTATATTTGCAGGTCATTATGTGATTCTGGGACAGTGGAAATTATTGGACCCATTGCTTCAACAGTGGAGGATGTCATGCTAGTGTATGCAATCCATATTTCTCTCTTTCACTTTCAGTCTTCCTTTTTATTAACTTTTCCATTTTACTTGCTTGCTCTCTACTTTTACTTACACAGAGACAAACCAATTTTTCATCATTCTTCTTATGACAGGAAGTTTATTTTTTAATTTGATTCACCCAATTTTTGTTCTAGTTCTTATTTTATCCTACTTCATTCTTGATTTGTTAGTTTTGGAATTGCACCTACTTCTGTTATTTTACATGCTAAAAGTCTAGTCTAGGCAAGTGTCTTCTCCAAAGTATATCTTTCATTGTTGGATAATGCTCGGTTTTGTTTTGTTTTTTGTTTTTTGTTTTTTGTTTTTTGTTTTTTTTTTTTCGTTTTGAAAATTTTCAATGTGCAGTATGATTCTTAAGTATGTAGAGAAGTTTTATCTGGTATTGAAGTAAAGGTGAAGAGTTGATCTGGTAATATGGTAATCATAATTTAGAGACAGTCACAACCAAAATAAATTAACACTCGAATTAATACAGTAATGAAAACTAAATTAGTTATCAGCTTTAATTCATGTGCAATGCCTAAAGTCAAAGCTAACATCCTAGCTACCATCTTCATGATTTGCACCTTACACTTTCTTTTACATATTTACTTTATTGTAACTTCTTAAAATTCTCACCTTGGGGGGAAGTTTCCGTTGCTGATCATTCCCATCATAATTATCGCTTGAGAAGCATTGCTGTTTGTGATACAGATTTTGCATTGGAAGTTCTATAATAAGATTACTGAGTCCTGCTTACTACACCTATAATTTTCTTCAATGCTTGGCTCATGAGAGCTTCCCAAACTTCAGTGCCTTTTACTTGACCTAACATTGAAATAATACATGATTTCATAAGTACATGTACATCTCTGCCGTTTTAATTTTTTTAGTACAGCAATTCAGTTTTTGATCTGAAGTACTAAAACCTGGGTCATAATGGCTTGCTTCTTGAATATATATAACAGGTCTTTCTTTTACTAATAATTCAGGTATGCGGCAATGTTGGGTTCTTCACCTGCAAACAGAATCAGTTTGAAACCGGTAATCTCTTCAGTTGATATTCTTAATAATAATTAAGAAAAGCTTTGAGATTTAAAATTAAAATGTTGTTAAGTAGATACCGTGGCCTACGTGTACACAGAAGAAAAGGAGGCAGTCTTACAGTTAGCTCAAATTAATCGTGGTGGATGGCTACCATATCATCAAAATAAAATTGGGGAGCAGGAAAAAAACATAACAATTTCACCTCGAGGAGTGCTAACAACACACTCTATCCTATTGGTTGAAATTCATGTGGGTCCCACTATGTTGGAAATGGGTCCCATTAATTCATGTGGGTCCCACTTGAATTTTGTGGGACCCACGTGAATTTCAACCAATAGGCGGGAGTATACGGGAAAGAGTGTGTTAGAGAGTGTGTTGCTAGCATTTCTCATTTCATCTATCACTGTAATGATTGAGCTGCCCCACCTAGTGGGAAAAGGCTTTGGTTGTTATTGTACTGTCCCAACTCTTCTTATTCTATATTGTATTCTCTGTAGTCTATTACAAAACACGACAATTCTTCTTAAGTATGATGTTTATATTTCCCTGTTTCTTGCAGTCACCACCATGTTTGCCAACTTTGTTATTCTATGATGATTCAAATGCTTTGGGATCATTAAAAATAGGAAAGTACACCCCGGTAATCACCCTATCCTTTATGCATAGATTTTACGGCAATACATATAGTTTTTCTAAATAATATATTTATTCTTGTGAAGTGGTTTAATGATGTCCATTCAACTGAAGTCTCTAATAAATGTGAGGATGCTCTAAATCTGTTGTCAAAGGCCCATGGTTGTGAAGTAAGTTCATAATACTATCAGGCACTTGATTTCTACTTTAGCATGACAGATTCAAACAATGCTAAGTAGTATACATTTGTCATATATTTGAAGATTAAAGAGATTGTTATACCAGAGCTTCATGAGATGCGAACTGCCCATCTGGTTTCCATCGGCTCTGAATGCTTATGTTCCCTGAATCCTGATTGTGAAGACGGGTATGTTTGAGTATATGGAAACTTAACGCTTTGTAATTTCATTTTGTAGTCGAACAAAAGGGCATACAATATTTGTAAAAAGGAATCTTTCTGACTTTCTCATCTGTTTTTGAAAGTATTTAATATTAGGCTATCATTGTCTAGCAATTTATATGAGAAATTTATGGTGGTTTAATGTACTTTTTTTCACAGGAAAGGTGTAAAATTGACGTATGATACTCGTACAAGTCTGGCACTTTTTAGGTCATTTACAGCAGCAGATTATGTTGCAGCACAATGTATTAGGTGAGACAGAAGAGCTTATAACAAATATACCAAATTTACATTTATTTAAACATGTTTTACTGATGACCATGGAAAATCATATGATAATGATACATATTTTAAAAATAATTACTGTTTCAGATTATCTAATGTAAACCGTAAAAAAAAAATGATTGTGTATGTAGCTTCTAAGTCTTACTTATATGTTTCAGACGAAGGATCATGCATTACCACTTGGAGATTTTTAAGAAAGTGGATGTCATTGTGACTCCAACAACCGGGTATGTATTTATAGGGAACAACTGTGGTAGCAGTGCAGCTTAGTGTAATGGACACTTGTACTGTGACGAAATTTAGTCAATTTGATCTAATGTGGATATACTTTCGTTTGTGATAATTTGATAGGATTAGAAATTGGTTTTTACGCTCTGAATAACAATATACATGTTTTCAGTAGTTTATTGGTATTGTTAAGATTAACCTGTTGTCATTATAGCATCAGAAATCTATTTTACTCATGTTCTTCAGTGCCAAGAAAGAAAAAAAGATTAGAAGAAAAGGGTAAAAGGGGTTGGAGGAGTAGGAGGTCCAAGGTTCAAGTGGTTTGAGTTAAGGGTAAAAGGGGTTGGAGGAATAGGAGGTCCAAGGTTCAAACCTCGGCAAAGGAGAACAATTAACATAATAACTAACTACTAACATTTGCCTATAAAAAAAATCATATGATTTGTGCTTGAACAGTTCTAATAGCAGCACCTTTTGATCGTTATATTTGGGGATAATTTTGGAGAGGGTGGGACTGAAATCGAGTGGCATAGATATGGAAATATACAATTATGAAATCCAATCATGTCTTATTTTGGAAGTAAGGTTTTGTTGTTGCTCCTGGAATAATTGATATTGAGAAACTCAACTGAGCTGCTTTTATATGTAACAGCATGACAGCACCCAAAATACCTCCTAGTGCTCTTGAAAGTGGTGAGACAGATATGCAGACTACAGGTGATTGCCTTTTAAGTTGTAGCTTCATGATACTTTTCTTCCTAAATAATTTGCAGTGCAACATTATCATTAACATTGCATATGATTACCTATTATCATTACTCTTCTACTGATAATATAAACAGACGAGTATAAAATGGAATTGATTTCTGTGTTGCAATGATATGACTTTATACATCAGTGCTGAGTCATCACGAGACAAGTAAACTTCTTGTCTGTTGATGTAAGATCAGTTATTTTTCTCTAGACTTGCTGGTTAACAGGAACCAAGTAATAGTTTGTTCAAGTGTCATAATGTTTGGATTTCGCAAACAATTAGGGCGTAGAGTTATAATTCTAAATTCAATTCTCTAGAATTGGTGGCGGTAGTGATGGTCGGAAGATGCTGTCTAGCAGCTGCCTTTCATAACTGTCTGACAGTTAACTAAATCTTAACTGTAAAGTGAGTGTAGGTTAATATAAATAAGAGGTAAGGATCTGTTGAGAGATCAGGTAGATTTTGAGGAGAAGTTGGGGAATGGGCGAGTAGTAGTAGCTCTAAAAAATCCTGCAGGTTCTATCCTTGTATCTTTGTTCTGTTATCATATTGATACAGAACTATTTCTGAACAAAATCACTATATGTCTACATATTCTCTCTCATTTGTTGGTCCAGTTCTATTCGTTAACTTGAATCTTGTCTGTCAGGTTACCTTATGCGGTTCATTATTGCTGCAAATCTTCTGGGACTCCCTGCCATTTCTGTTCCGGTGAGTGAGAGTGAAGTAAATCACTGAAGAATACTTCTGTCAGAAGTGTACTTTCAGTTGAATCAGACTAATACACTCTTATACTCTCTATTCCTTTAACCAACATGTTCCATTCATAGGTCGGTTACGATAAAGAAGGACTTCCAATAGGTTTGCAAGTAATAGGTCGACCATGGGCAGAAGCTACCATTCTGCGTATAGCATCTGCAGTGGAGGTATGTATATTATCATTTTCATGAACAGAAAAAGTACTAATACTGTCAAGGCCTACACAATCTATATGTAATATATGTATTATTTTGTCGTCCTATCTAGTTTTTTTGGGTAAATGTTCCAACTTTTATCTAATCTATTTATGCAGAAACTCTGCGGTGAGTCAAAGAAAAGGCCTGTGTCATATTATGATGTTCTGAAGGCAAACTGAAGCTACGATATTCTTGCTGGTTATGGTTTATCAGTGGCAGCATTCGCTGTGCTACTTGGCAATCGCTCTCCATTTAGTAAATCCTGCACAAAAGGGTATTTGGCTTGAAAGATTCTTAGGGAATAATTTCTGCAAAAAAGTTGTAATAATTTAACAATAAATTAAAATATTTTGAAATACACAAGAAAATCATGGATGAAGGTAAGTTGTGCACTTCATCAAGGTTCAGAAAGGGAACTTCTTTTTATAAGAACTTCAAAACTAAAATCATGTGAGGCATGATGTATAGCATTGCTCTTAAAGACTATACACTATACAGTATTGTTATACACTGAAAAGGATTTCATATTTGACGGGGTTCCCCTACTACTGTTAAGTGTTGTACAGAGTAATAATGTTTTTAATGTATTTAAATTTAATATACGACCTTGCAAGGTGGTTATAATTGTTAATAAATATGAATATCGTGTCATGTAAATTGCAGTAATTAAGGTTCCTATATGTTATCACCACACTTCAGGCGGATGCACTATATCTCTCCACTTGCATTTTTGTGTTATTTTTTTTGACAAAGCAAATCAAGGGTTAGAAATGTAAGATAAACTTAAATTGTACAATTATGGCAAATGCGTGAAATAACTATTACTGGGAATCCGAATCCTCAGGCATCCGATTTCTCCACAAAGAGATGCTTTAACAAATACAACCACTTTTGTCAACAAAAAAAAAATACAATCACCACCAACCATTTGCCTGTTAGGTGGAGTTGGCTATATAGATTTTTTTTAAACAAGAGTTGACTATATAGATCAAACTTGTTTTATCTTACATCATACTTGTAGATAAATCATTAGGGCTCGTTTGGTGGTCAGGATAAGAGATATATGATAGGATAAACTATTATATCATGTCTGAAACTATTGCTTGGTGAGCCAGCATGATAGGATAAATCAATCATGTCACATATCATATCATGTCCATTTAGTTATAATTCTATCCTGAGGGGGAGCTGGGTTAGAACTCAACAGATAGGATAAGGTGATTTATAGTATAATAAAGTATAAAAATATTTTATATATAAAAAATTAAAGTATAATAAAATATAATATGGTTATCAAAAAATGTATAATAAAACATAAAATAATAAAAATATTAATAATTAATTTTAAAAAAAAATTTATTTTGTCACAAGGCTAATTTTGTTACTTCACATTATTTTAAAAAACTGAAAATAAATAAAAAATATATACTAATAATTTAACTATATGTAAAGTAAAAACTAAAAATGAATATTTAAAATTATAACAAAATTAATTTAAGCTAAACAATATTTTAAAAATTTAAAATATTATCTGTAATTTTATCACAAGAATATTTTTGTCTTTTTATATAATCTTAAAAAATGTAAATTATAAAAAACTAAAATCTAATAAAATATGAAAACATTCAGAACAAAAACGAACATTTTAAAATTGGAACTAAAATAATTACAATGTTATCCAGTTGGTTATCTGGTGGACATCAAACGTCGGATAGGATAACAGCTTATCTTGTTCATCTCATATCTTACTCCTATCCTGCTCTCTTATCCTATCCGCCCCTATCCTATCCTGATTATCAAACAAGCCCTTAATATCTAAATCCTGATTATCAAACAAGCCCTTAATATCTAAATCCTTCTTAATGATTGACTATGATTTTTCTTGATCTCTACCCTTCATATGATCTACTCTTATCGAGGTTTGTACGGGTCTTTTCCACACATGTTCAAACTAATTGATGTGAGATTCTATCATCTTTTTGACAACAGGTGTGATTTCAACTTTCTTTCACACATTTATTTTTAATCCATGTCTTGTCTAGTGTGTTCACGTAGAATTCTCATTTTTGCTACATTGAGTTCATTCTCTTGTTGGCTTTATAACACTAAGCACTTAATCACATACAACATCGCAGATTTTGTAGCTATGTGGTCAAAATTTTCCTTTAAGCTTGAATCGTGTCTTTCTGTAAAAAAATGACACTCAAAACATGATTTTATTTTATCTACTCCACTTAAATCCTACGATTTACATCTCGGCATCGTTTTGTATGATGAACCCAAGACACTTAAACCGTTTGGCTTACATGGTACGAGCTCCAATTTTCATCTCTAAGTTAGGATTAGTGCATCTCCTACTAGACTTACATGTTATATATTATGACCGACTTCTATTTAAACGAAAATCGGGTACTTCCTGTCTCCACATTTCTATTTTTCCATTTATTTATGTTGAAAGTGTGCCTACAAAAGCTGCAATGTGGGATGTTTTATCTAGACTTTAGGAGTTTGTTATTTCTGTTTTTAGTATTTGATATCTGATATAATGTTGCTTCAGTTTTTTTAAGATTAGGATGTTACTAGTCATGCCTATAAATAAGGAGATATTTGATTTGTTTCTGTTAGACTCTAACTCTATTTAAAGAGTTATTCAATAAAAGTTCAATATATCCTCCGCACAACACTTTCTACTCTTTTATTTTTTTTACTGCTTTCTGTTCTTAAAACAACAAATTGGTATCAAAGAGCTACTATTCCGAGGGATCTGTGAGATTGAGTGAGCAAGCCCAGTCACAATTCCTAAACACAAACACACACAAAACCTATTCAGAATGAATTCAGAAGGCTCATCCATTCCAATTGCGCTTCCAGTGTTTGATGGCCAAAATTATCACCTCTGGGCTGTTAGAATGGAAGCCTTTCTTGATGCAAGTGATCTATGGGAAGCTGTTGAACAAGAGTATGAAGTTCCAACCCTGCCTGATAATCCTACTATGGCTCAAATCAAAAACCACAAAGAGAGGAAGCAGAGAAAATCAAAAGCAAGAGCAACATTGTTTCTTCTTTGTATAGATCCACTTTATTCTCACCAGAATAATTACACTGAAAACAGCCCACGAGATTTGGGATTTTTTGAAGCAGGAGTACGACGGAAATGAGAAGGTTAAGGGGATGCAAGTGCTGAATCTGATCCGGGAATTTGAGATGCAAAGGATGAAGGAATCAGAAACAATTCAGGAATATTCCAACAGGCTTCTTGGCATAGTCAACAATGTAAGACTCCTTGGTACTGATTTTTCTGATTCTAGAATTGTTCAAAAAAATTTAGTTACAATTCCTGAAAAGTTTGAAGCCACAATTGCATCTCTGGAGAACTCAAAGGATATGTCAAGCCTTTCCTTGGCAGAATTGTTAAATGCTTTGCAGGCACATGAACAGAGACGAAAGATGAGACAGGAGGAGGAAGTACAAGGTGCTTTTCATATAAAAGCACAAAATTTAGGAGGAGGCAAAGATAAGAATGACAAATGGAAGAGTGAGAAAGGTGAAGGCTCCAACAAGCAGCAATATGAGACTTTCCCACCTTGTCCACACTGCAAAAAAATAAACCACTCTCAAAGAAAATGTTGGTGGAGGCCTGATGTCCAGTGCAGAAAATGTGGCAATATGGGACATGTAGAGCGGATCTGCAAGTCTAAACCAGAAGAGGCAAAGGTGTCCACAGATGAGCATGATGAGCAGCTCTTTGTTGCAACATGCTTTGCTACAAGCAACAGTTCCAGTGATGCATGGTTAATAGATAGCGGCTTCACAAACCACATGACCAATGACCAAAAACTCTTTATTAAGCTTGACAACACCATCGTTTCCAAAGTAAAAATTGGAAATGGCGATTTCATCTCAGTCAAGGGAAAAGGGACAGTTGCTATAGAAAGCTTAACAGGTTTGAAACATGTTTCTGATGTCTTATATGTGCCTGATATAGATCAAAATCTGCTTAGTGTTGCGCAGCTTGTTGAAAAAGGCTTTAAAGTCATATTTGAAGACAAGATAGATGATTGTGAGGCTTGTCAATATGGCAAGCAAGTCAGAAAATCATTTCCTCAAATAGCATGGAGAGCAACTCAAAAACTGCAGCTGGTACATACAGACGTTGGAGGACCTCAGAGAACGGCATCTTTAAATGGTAATAGATATTATATTACATTTATTGATGATTGTACCATATTTTGTTGGATTTATTTCTTTAAGTCCAAATCTGAGGTTGCTAACATATTTTGGAAATATAAAGCATTGGTGGAGAACCAAAGTAATTGCAGATTGAAGACAATAAGGTCGGATAATGGGAAAGAATATACAAATGATGTTTTTGACAAATTTTGTGAAGAGGCTGGCATTGAGCACCAACTTACAACACCTTATACCCCACAGCAGAATGGTGTGAGAGAAAGAATAGAAGCATTATGGAGATGACAAGGTGCCTGCTACATGAAAAAGAGCTGCCAAAAAAAATTATGGGCAGAGGCTGCAAACACTGCAGTCTTCTTGCTGAATAGACTCTTTACAAGAGTTCTGCAGAAAAAAAACTCCATTTGAAGCTTGGTTTGGTTACAAACCAGATTTACATAATTTAAAAAAAAATTGTTGTGTTTGTTTCTCCTTTGTACCACAGGTTAAAAGAGACAAACTTGATAAAAAGGCGAACACTGGAGTTTTCATTGGATACAAGAAGATTTCCAAAGCTTATAGAATTTTCCAACCACAAAATGGAAAAATTCTTGTCAGTGGAGATGTCAAATTCATGGAGGACAAACAATGGAGTTGGGAGGATACAATAAAGGATTTGCCAAAAATTCCACAATACCTTGATGATGATATAGACGACATTCCAGTAAGAGGTACAAGACCTTTGTCTGAAATTTATGAAAAGAGTAATGTAGCTGTTCTAGAACCTGCAGATTTCAGAGAAGCTGAGAAGGATGACAAGTGGTTAGATGCTATGAAGGAAGAGCTAAAGATGATCGAGAAAAATGACACTTGGGAGTTAGTGGACAGACCTCAACACAAGCAGCCTATAGGTGTCAAATGGGTTTATAGAACCAAACTTAATGCAGATGGTTCTATAAATAAATGGAAGGCTAGGTTGGTGGTGAAGGGATATGCTCAGGTGTTCGGAGTAGATTTTTCAGAAACATTTGCTCCAGTTGCACACCTTGATACAATCAGAATGTTGCTTGCCCTGACTGCGCATAAAGGATGGAAGGTTTACCATTTAGATGTGAAATCTGCCTTCTTAAATGGTTATTTGCAGGAGGAGATATTTGTGGAACAGCCAGAGGGATTTCTAGTCGAGGGACAGGAGGAGAAGGTCTACAAGCTAAAAAAAGGCTTTGTATGGCCTTAAACAGGCCCCTAGAGCCTGGTACAGCAGAATAGATGATCATCTTTAAAATCTTGGATTCATCAAAAGTCCAAATGAAGCAACATTATATGTGAAGTTGTCAGGTGCTAATTTAATTGCAGTTTCAATCTATGCTGATGATATGCTTGTAACAGGAAATGATGAAAAGCTAATTCAGGAGTTTAAAGCTGAAATGCTCCAAGTGTTTGAAATGACAGACCTTGGCTTCATGACCTTTTTCTTGGGAATGGAGGTGAAACAAGATCATGATGGAGTCTTTATATGTCAAAAGAAGTATGCAAGGGAAATATTAAAAAAGTTTCATATGGAGGACTGCAAAAACACTTCTACTCCAATGGACGAGAAGGAGAAATTTAGCAAGGATGATGGAGCTGATAAAGTTGATGAACATCATTATAGAAGTCTAATTGGTTGCTTAATGTACCTTACTGCAACCAGGCCTGACATTGTGTTTGCAGTAAGTATACTTTCAAGGTTCATGCATTGTGCTAGTGAAGTGCATTTTCAAGCTGCCAAAAGGATTGTAAGATATATTTAGGGCACTATAGATTATGGTGTTAAGTATTCTCACTTTCAAAATTTTAAGCTTCTTGGATATTCTGATAGTGATTGGGGAGGTTCAATTGATGACATGAGAAGCACAACCTGTTCTTGTTTTGAGTTTTGGTTCAGGAGTTTTTTCATGGTGTTCAAAGAAGCAAGATATTGTGACACAAAGCACCTGCAGAGGCAGAGTATGTGGCGACCACTGCATGGCTAGAATCAAGCAATTTGGCTGAGAAATGTACTTGCAGATTTACATATGGAGCAAAATGAGCCAACTCAGATCTTTGTTGACAATCAAGCCGCTATTTCAATTTCAAATAATCCTGTTTTTCATGGCAAGACTAAGCATTTTAAGATCAACTTGTTTTTCTTAAGAGAAGTGCAGAAAGAAGGTGAAGTCAAGCTATTTTATTGCAGAACTGAAGATCAAAGTGCAGATGCTTTAACAAAAGCTCTCCCAAAAGCCAGATTTGAAGCTTTGAGAATTAAACTAGGCGTTTGCAGCTATTAAGGCAAGGAGGAGATTTGTTGAAAGTGTGCCTACAAAAGCTGCAACGTGGGATGCTTTATCTAGACTTTAGGAGTTTGTTATTTCTGTTTTTAGTATTTGATATCTGATATGATGTTGCTTCAGTTTTTTTAAGATTAGGATGTTACTAGTCATGCCTATAAATAATGAGATATCTGATTTGTTTCTGTTAGACTCTAACTCTATTTAAAGAGTTATTCAATAAAAGTTCAATATATCCTCTCTGCACAACACTTTCTACTCTTTTCTTTTTTTTACTGCTTCCCGTTCTTAAAACAACAATTTCCTCTTTGCACTCTCCTATTGGGACTATAACATCCGTAAAAAGCTAGATACTTTGACAAATATTCCAGATAAATTTTTCCCGCAGACAGTGATAACTATAACAGTTTCTAGACGAGAGTTCACGATGAAAATATCTATAAAACCCTATGTGTCAGTGTTCTCGTCCGCAACATCACTTGGGAGGTCCATTCCTGAAGGTATCTTCCCTGGATAATTAGTGGTTGATGTATCCGATCCTGTCACACTGGAGAATAAAGGTAGATCATAAAAACCTTGATTGAGATGAAAGGAGCCTCTTAAAGTTGTTTAGATTGTATTCATAAACTTACCAATCAACGATGACCATGGAGCGAAGCTCACAATTGGCAAAGCTGCAAGGATTAAACTAGTCAATTGCTACAATATAAAGACTTCTGAACATATCATTGCATTGCACTAGTCACAAGAACTTAGTCCCAGGGTCAAAGGGATATGAATGACAAAGGATTACACGTGAGGCATCAGCAAGCTTACCGCTTGGATATTTCTTTCTTCACTATGGGGTGGCAATCCTTTCCAAATGCACCAAGAGCATAAAACAAAAATGCGCTATGAGTCACAACTGCTATCTCCTTCTCTTGTCGTGTCCACAACCTGTTATAAGTGATGAAAAATAAAAATAGAGCTTCAGAAATGAATCATATCACATTTGATGGAAATTCCCAGTTACTTAAAAGAATTGGGAAGTTACAAAGAATTACATAAATATTTTTAAGTACATAGTCTCTAGATATCTAAGTTGATAAACCAAATACGAATATACCAATTCTAATAATCATAAATTAGAAGAGCTTATTTCACAAATATTGAGACAGTTTCTGGTCCAAGCATGACTTGCTAGAAATATCATAAAGTAATCAGGTAAACTAACTTGTTTTCTCGAAAATTTAAACAGCCAATTGAGAAGCTTCAAATATACTCGGCTATATAAAGAACTTTTACAAAAATACCGGACGTGATGAGCCCATAAATTTCAGGAAAGCCAAGTTGATCCGATCTTTCTAGTTTCTATTACAAATAGCAATACACACTAGAACTGTATTAACGTGGTAAAACATTTAAGTCCAATACTCCAATTCTAATGTATTTCCCACATATAGTATTGCTGGGGCAGCAAATTTGGACTTCAATATTTTACCAAGTTAGTATAGTTCATCAGTTCTACCAAGTACGGCTCTTTGTAATAGGAAAATAAGGCCAACTTACCTCTCGATAAATCATAAAAAAGTATCAACATTAAAGGTTTCAGGTAACAAAATCATACCAGTTCATGAACTTCAGCCCTCTAGCTGCAAGCTCTTCCTTTGTCTCTCTAACACTGGCCTTCCACCAAATATCCTCGTCACTATCTATCTGAAAATAAAATAACAAGAAACTTGGCATAAACCCAAAGAGAACAAATTATAATTGACGCAACTTTTGAAAAGCAAAAGAAAAATGTCAGCCATCTTGTAGGAAATCATAAATCAAAACGGTGAATAAAGTGATAAAATTTGGGTACTTGCCAGAGAAAAATCAACTGCAGGAAATAGAAGTTGATACTCACTGATGCTTCTTCTTTTGTCACAGGGATGAACTCCCTGCATGAGAAACACATGGAGAAATCTTTAAGGATCGATATGTGAATGTAAATAGCAAGTTTAGGGAAGCTTATATAATAAAAAATGTGCTAAAATTGTCTTTAAACATGAAAAGACAAATTTGGACAATATTGTAGTTGGAAACAAAAAATGAAGTGGCCTTTCTTGTGGTACTTTGTCTGCATCTCAATATACATCAATTATTCAATGACCTGTACAAATTGTTGGATGGCTGCTCAATAATTGCTGTTCAGAGTACTCATCAGTCATCATAGTTAATCTTAAACCTTAATTTTTTTATGCAAAGATATTAACGTTTATTCACTCCAACAAACATAAAATATATACTTTTAACATTCTTGTTTCATTCATCTCTGTTAGAAATAAAATAAGCTTGAATTTTTTTGTTTTTTTTTTGTCCGAAGGGTCTTTGACCCCCGCCCCAGTGTCCAGAGTCTTTGACCCTGACTAATCCGGGGTTCGGCCGGGAGGTAAGTAAAGCCTTGCCAATAGTTGTTGCTGTCAAGGATCAAACTCGTGCAAAGCACGAACCATTCGTCCTTAACAGCAACGCATTAACCACTTGCGCCCAACTGCTTGGTTAAATAAGCTTGAATTTAAAAGCACTTCTTTTGATCTGTCCTTCATTCTTAGCACATAACATGAATTGCAGGTTTCTATCGGTTGTGAAGAAAATAACATTCTAAATTTTTCATTCCCCCTTAAGTGTAGATATGACCCCAAAAAAAAAAAGTGTAAGATATCCATTTTATGACTGATTTGTACACATTATCTTGATGGTTGAAAGATTTTTATTACCACGACAAACTAGTCAATGCTGAGGAGATTGAACTTCTTCACTCTGCTACTAGTACGTCTAGTAGCAATATGACACAAACTCTTTCATAGAAGAATGTCTTGTACCAATAGGTCAAAAAAGATGTTCACGTTATAAAATGTCATACCAAATGTTCACGACAAAGTTCAACAGCAACAACTGGTGGGCAATTCAGACTTGAAATTGCATCACGTTTGCTGTTTCCTGCATTTGCCACCATAAGTGGCAGAACATCCGTTCTACCTGTGTAGCCTTCACCTCCAAACACCCCAACTGCTGTTTGTAGCGTCCTAAAACCAAAAGTTGTATCATACAAGTCAACAGTTGTCTTCTGCCCCCTCAACTCAATTAAAAAGGATTTTACACAAGAAAAAATACATCTGAAGTAGCTCTGGAATCCGATATTTATTCATCAGAAGAATTACATTATATGAAAATATGCTGAAAATACATTTATACCACATCTCATTGATTCATGTGCTATAAAGTTAAACTTACAAGTTTGATTGCTAAATTCCTTTAACTTTTAATTACTTTTCAATGTGATCCCTATGACTACTTGAGTTTTTGCAGTGATATCGTAAAAACAACATTCCAATATGACCACATAAACCCAGAATATGTCTAACATGCAAAACCCTTGATGTGGATGTTCCCACCCAGCTGTTTCCAGCCAATGTACTCTCATTCATGAGACCACCGAATAAATGAAGCATCACTAATCCAAATAATCTGTAAAGCAGATACAGTTTTGACTTGATACTAAAGAAAATCATATTTCCTCCATAAATTGTGGAAGAGGAAAGACTTTTAACAAGCATGTTACCACTGGGTCCACGGATGGATAATTAAATCCTAAAAACATAAATTTACCGTCTGACAAAGATAGCACAAACATAGAGAATGCTCCCTTGAATTGTAGCTTCAGAACAAGTATTTCCCCATTTAATTAGCCTGTAAGTATATCTTTCAACCATAATTTATATCTGGAAAGATAATATAACAGATCCATAGATTTGGTGCACATGTTTTTAGTTCCACAATAGGTTGCACCAATGCTCAAACCGTGCAAATAAAAGATTGCCCATTTGATGTTGCTTCCTAGTTAATCAGACACATTACCATAGGCAATTACATTCATCAATCAAGGAAAGATAATCACGTTGGTAGTACAAACATAATCATAGAGACCATTTTTTTGACAATTAATCATAGAGACCTAAACCTATTAAAATAATCTAATTGAGAATTAATGCAATAATTCACTTATTTACTTTTTATTACAATATACTGGCAGTCATCCCAAAAAAACACAAATTTTCCAAACCTTAAAGAGTTCGCAGAAAACTAGTAGGAGTTTTAAACCAATTGCAAAGTAAAAGGAAGCAGAAGTATAAGTTAACTTGATATCTGAAATTCATAAAGTGAAATGAATGCTATCTTCACCAATATTGTTGAGCATGAATTTAAAATTAAGTACTCTTGTAAGAAGTAGAAAGACGTACAGCTTCTAAACCCATAAAAAGCATTTGATTCACTAATGATGTACAAAGGTGTTGATACCTCAATAAAGGAGATGCTACGACTAGATCAACCCTCTGCATAAGCCCAGAAGCATGAACATGCTTACGCAAATTGTCAACCTGCCAGCAGTAAAAGATTATCACACACAGTATACATCATAACACTATACTATCTTTTCCATCTCCTAACACATGACTCATGCAAGCTTTTCCCTTCTGAACAAGTTTCATGCGATAAGCTGTAAAATGAGTTGGGTAGCTGTGTTTACCTGCTGCCAGCCTA
Source organism: Sophora flavescens (assembly GCA_030762895.1). NCBI lineage: Eukaryota > Viridiplantae > Streptophyta > Magnoliopsida > Fabales > Fabaceae > Sophora > Sophora flavescens. The sequence goes on from CM061062.1 coordinate 80,198,910, forward strand.
ATGGGGTAAGATGTGCATCAAAATATTCAGGTTTCATGTATGCTTTGTAGTTCTTATCTCCCTCTACATTGTGAATCCCCTGTGCATGCCTGACCTGGACATAAAGTTCTTTTAATTTGGTAATGCTTTGATTTTCAGGGAAAAGACCAAAAAAGCAGACAACGTTGAATGTCCTTGTAAATTGTAACATAGAAAAAAAATTCAAAGTCCACACCGGATACAGTGTGTTGACTGAAAAGTGAGATCAATACCAACCAGGTGAATAGTTTTGCAACGATGCAATGGAAACAAACTTGGACCAGGAGCAGCACCACAATCCATATTCGCGGACAAACCTTGCATCCATGTTCATTATTGAAGCATCAGAAAATAAAGTAATGCAGCATCAGAATTCTAGTGAGAGCCCCAATCATAGCAACAGTGGAATTAAACCGTAAACAGTCAAAATACCTACCATTAGTAATGTGAACTAATAATGAGTGGTGTAAAGCATATTCTTAGTAGAAATCAAGAACAACATATATAAAATGTTATAATTATCATGAGATTATTACAGTTTAAGAAAACTGATTGCGACTATCCAAGATTCTAGGAATGGTGCTTCATCTATTCTTAAAACAAATTGCAGAGTGAAATATAATAAAGCAGATGATTGGAGACGACTCAAACTTCAAATCTCAAAGTTCGTTTTGCGGACATTTCAACCTAAACGTGCTTGCTACATCAATTGGAAGAAAACCAAAAGGAAAAGCTAGAGATGAAACGCAAAATAATAATCTTAATAATAAAGAAATCACAAAGTGGAGTGGAGTGGAATGGATGTGAGGACTGAGTGAAGAGGTAGCGTACCGGAGAAGCAGAGAGTGGAACGACGAGAAATGATGGGAAAGTGTAGCGAAGATGTGACTGTGATCATGCTCATGCCGTTGTTTCTCTGGTTTCTATTTATTTTAAGATAAGATACAAATTTGAGTTAAATTCCATAATTATTATAAAAATCAAACAATTTTATTACACTGTCTACCAAAATAACAATTTTATTACACTTACTTAAACGCTATTTCTTTTTTTCTTTTTCTTTTTTAACCAAAAAAAAAAACACTATTTCTTTTTTCTTTTTAAATAACCTGGTTGTCAATCCAATCAATTTTATGTAAGTATTTTCTTATAACAGTTATATTATTTAAACACAAAAATGGACAACAATTTTTGACAACAATTTGGATGGTTAACGCAGTCCAAATACATGGTTAATTACGTTCAACAGATGATTAATGGATATAACAAGGCGTCGTAACTCATTAATCATCAACTGAATGTAATTAACTAAGATTTTGAATGTCATTAATCACGATATTCAGGTGTTCAAATATACTTACCCCATATATATTTGTGTTCAAAAATCATTTCTCTTCTTATAAATAAGTACCAAAAAAAATATGGTTTAGTAATGTTTTCTTGGTTGAGACTTGAGAGGTAGGAATCCATAAAGACTTTAATTTTGATATTCTATCCATCCAAAGTGTTTTATATTACAAATCATCACTTTTATAATAGTTATGATAAAAATTAAATATTTTTAATACCATGATAATTTATGATTTGTGGATAGTATGATAGTGCATATCGATTGAATAATTTGGCAATGAATTTAATTTTGATATAATGTAAACAAGGGCAAAACCAGACTTGGGTGGCTGAGGGGCCAAATATAAAATTAAGTTCACCCAACAAATATTTGTATATCAATTTGCATACAAAATATTCATAATTATATGTTCCAAAAGGTTTACAATAGTAATATATCAAAACATAAAACGCTCTCTACTGCATGTTGCATGTCAGGAAAGCTATCTATAAACCTACACTTTTCAGAAAATTTCTTTATAATGTATATACTAGCGGTCAGTCAATAAAAAATTCATCTTTCATTACGTTGCGATATATAGTCTTAACTATATTTATAGCTAAAAATGATTGCTTTGTAATAGTTGTAGAAATCAATAAGTGTGAGAATGAGAGTTTCTACTCAATGTACAATAGGATAGACTTCTGCTTTTGTTTTTTGTACAATCCAATGATATAAAATCAATAATGATAGACTAATAATAAATTTAGGATTCAATAAGCTAGCTTATAGCTTATTTGACTAGCTTATAGGCTTGTTTAACTGAAATAGAAATATTTGGTAAATAATCTTATCTCATTAATTTATAGTTTTTTTTCATAAGCTAATTTATTTAGTGCTTATCTAGCTTATGACTAGTAGCTTATATCTTATTGACTTTTCTCTCGTTTTTACCCTCATTCATTTAATGAAATCTCACTTTACCATGTCTATCATAAATATATCCTTTCATGTCATTTTATATTTATAAGCTAGTTCAACCGCTATTTTTATCAAACACTTCAAATTCAATCAGCTAACTTTTCAGCTATCAGTTATCAGCTAAAAATTAGCTTATCAGCTAAAAATTAGCTTATCAGCTATAAGCTGCATTCTCAGCTATTTTTGCCAAACAGAACCTTTATCAACTTATCATAAATTATATCGCGTGAAATTTAAAAATAAAATTAATATTGATGATTATAATTTTTTTATAAGAATATTCATAATTATAATTTATTTACGACATAAAAAATCTTTAAATATTTGTAAGAATAATTCTTGTTTGTTTTTTAGTAGATGAATAAAAATACGTTTGTTATTGCTTATTTTGTTAAAAAAATCATTTTTTTTAACTGAATAATAATTTTTTTAAAATTTTTTAATATGTTTGTCTTTGCTTTTGAAAATAATGGAAAAAAAATCATTTTCAAGATTAAAATAAAAAATAACTTTCATTAACTTTTGAAAAAAAATTAATTTTTAAAACTAACTACTGTTTAAAAAAAATAATTTTTATTTTATTTTAAACAAAACAAATCATAAATAATTATTAAATTATTTTATAATAAAATTATTTATTTTTTAACCTTAAACAATCAAGTTGTTTTCTCAGTGGGAGGGGATGGTAACGAACCGCAATCACTTGTTTCTTTTGTCTTCTTTGTTAACTGTTTGGTTGGAGCCCTCGAAAACAAAAATCTAATCCAAGAAAGAACCCTGTGATCGAAATGGCTCTCAAGATTCAGCTTCTTTCGACGCACACGCACTTGTCGTCCACCTCGCCCATCACACACTTGTTCACCCACAAACCCAAAACCCGAATTTCATGCACCGGCGGCAAGAACAGCTTAAGCGACGCAGCACTCGCATCAGAGTTAGCGGTGAGGGCCACCAGAATGAACACCCATCTGGTACAAACAGAGGAGGCCATGAGGAAGAGCAGAGAGCTTCTCTTCAGAGAGCTCTGCGGGTATCTGGGCCTCAAAGAAGACGACGCCAAACAGAGATGGAGCAACATGGATGAAGACCAGAAATGGGTTTCCATCAAAGGGTTTCTTGCAGAATGGGGTGCCCATTTTCATCCATTGTCTGCAAGGTCTACCAAAGACATGGTGGAGGAATATCTAAGACAAGGGAACAACCTCAACCCCACACCTCCAAAGTCTCCTCCTTCTATGCCCTTTCCGAGACTCGACGGCATCATTGGTTTTTGATCCACAAACAATAATTGAATTACTACTATTTGGTTATTGGTATTCTTGTTTTTCTTTTACAAAAAATAGTAGAAAAAGAAAATTAAGGTTGCTTTATTAACTTAATTTGGCTTGGCCACAATGAAATATTTGACTGAGTTATGTTTGATTGTTTTCTTTCAATTTTCTCCTTTTCCTATCACATTAGTTTGGCACAAATGAATCTCTATTCATGACGATATGACCATATCCATTCATTATGTTGGCAAAATTGACCTATCTCACCATTAACTAATGAAGTCCAACATTTGCCCACAACGTTCACAGGATTTTGGTAGTTTTTTCAATCTTGAACCGTCGCCAACAATAGGTGACTTAGGGGATTTTAACTTTTAATAAGGTCGCTCTGAAGCCTGAGTATGGATGCGTTTGGGTAAACAACTTAATTAAGAGCTTATCACATAAGACCTTATCATATGAGAGCTTATGCCATAAGCACTTAAAGAAAGAAAGGGACATGAGAGGATTCGAATAGTGAAAAGGAGAGGGTGTTTAGTGTATAAGCTCTTATGATAATTCCATAAACTTCTCCCGGTGACTTATGAAAATAAGTCAAAAACTCTTTATGAGATGTCATAAGTTATTTTTATAAGCTCCGTCAAACATACTGTATAAGAGCCTATGTCATCAGATAAGTCAAAAGGAGCTTAAATAAGCTCTTCCAAACACCACCTATATCCAGGTATTACCAGTTTATCCCCTATGCATCAATGTGAACTTTGGTTCAGCGGGAGTTGATACAATACAACCTTGAAAAACATTGCTACTCTTTCTGACTGCTCTACATGGCACAAAAATCATTGCTAACAAAATTTCAAATCAGCTCTTCCTTATTAGATGGCACAAAACCATTGCTACTTCTAAATCATTCCATGCTAACAAACATGTCTGACCGAGAAACAGTCCCATCAATGGCTTCGGTCAAGATCTAATTTCAAATTAGCATCTAATCTTTATTGGCATGAGTTTCAAAGCATGAAGACATTGGTGAATATAAAAGCAGAATAATACTAAGACAGTCAACATGACTGTACCCAACTTTACACCATCATGTCATAGGTGAAAGATCATGGAAGCATCCGTAATTAAATAGGTAAAATGGGACAATATAGGTTAATCTAATTGGGGAGGATGGATAAATGGAATCAGAGCTCCGGATCATAGACAGGTTCTTTCAATTTTTATTCACTCAATTGGTCTTGTAGAATGTAAAAGAGAAAGAGAAGTCATGAAGAACATTTATATACAAACCAGAAAGCTGTAAATGCTGTACTGTATCCATGCAATATATGTAAGAGAGAGAAATACATAAAAACCATCAGAAATACAGCTGTCTGCAGTGTGCAACTGTAGCCTCCATTGGACAATATGGACACTTGAATGTTCGTGTGCTGTTTTTCGATAACTTCATAATCGATTGCTTGCAAAGGACATGTAAACATGGCAACAGCATTGGAGGATTCTCTTCACTCGCTTGATCCCTACTCACAGGGCAAACAAAAATCGAATGGAACTAAAATTCCTTACCCAAATCTACAGGCACGGGCAACTGTTTCATTGTCTGCCACTCCTGCTTCTTTGCTGCCATTACATTTGCCAGCTTTAAGAGTGTAGGCAACCCCTCAACTCCAGCTGCAACTGCCACACTCAGTGGGCTCTCACAGGACTGCCCCAAGAGAGTGCAGAACTGCCGCGCCAGCTCTTCAGTTGTCATTTCCAAATGATTTGGGGACATCAACTCAGAATAAGGAGAGCTTTCAAGCCTTCCTGCATACAAGAGGCAACCCATAAGCTTTTGGAACTCATCCTTGTTGAGGGAGGCAAAAGGAGCGAGATAAGTTCGGGCATATTTTAAGGCATCAGCTCGGGTTCCATTTTGCACGACCTCCACAAACTGCAGTCTGTGAATCTTAAGCTCGAGATTAGAACCAATCTGGACAAGTTTCTCTCTATTGGCAGAGACCCATGTGAGAGCGGGCTGAAGGTTTCTAACCCTCATAGCTTCAAGAATTTGATGCATTTCTAAGAATTGAGATCTTAATGCAGTTGCATCAGGCTCTCCGGCCTCATTTATGATGCTATCTCCAAGATCAAATAAACCTTGACGGTAAAAGTGGCTTGCAATGATCTGATTCACAATGTGGGTATCAAAGTCAACATTTCTGTATGCCTTTGATATATCAGGGTTTAACAATTTTTCAAGGAGTTTTTGGTACTTGGTAAGACTCATGTTCAATTCCTTTTGTGATCCCTCTATCTGTTGAAGTGCTCCAATAGCATCAAGCTTAAACTTGAGATCTGTAAGAACAGATTTCTGGTCAACAGGAGTTGAGGGGTCATGTGGTGACTGGATTGTTGCCAATGCCTGCTCAATTTCACGCCCCACCCGGTCAACAACTTCCTGAGACTTGGAAGAGGATAACTTTTGTTTCTTAGCTACACGGTCAAATGCATCTTTGATGCTACTCAGTTCCATCTTAATGATCAGATCACAAACTCCTACAAAAATGTTACAAAGAACAGTTACTCCAAATCAGAAAGATTCACCAAACTGTTTTTCTTCTATAAAAACTAAGCATTTAGCATAGCATAAGAGGCACCAGGCACACCGCTAAATGCAATAGCAGCAGTTATAGTCCATTACTAACAGCTATGGCCAACAGTTTAAGGGGATTTATTAGGAACTACAGTCACATGCAAGCCAAGGTGTTGAAACTATTTCATCATCAGCTGGCTTATCCACCTTTCTGAGAGCTTAAAATATGCTTCTACGACAGTAATTTCAAACTTTCATCAATATTACCAATATAAAAAATACACAGAAGTAACAAATCATATATTTTGAACCTTTATTTATTATTAAAAAAATCACAAAACACTTAACTCAATCGACTTAGAGTTTCAGCTCAGCTAAGTCGCAAAATAATGATATAAGAGGACCTCAAACTGGATATATTTTTTCAAATTTGTGTGGAAAGGCTACTCAAACTACTGTTGTAAGCTGAACTCTACCAAGAGGATCCTCTATTTGGATTTTAAAACCTGAACAATGATGACTCTAAACAGCTTAATATTGGACAATCAATATCAGAAACACAACATTTATAACACAACATCGATCAGCTTTTAGTTGCTCTTTGTTTCTCTATATATTCCTCATGCTCATATTCATAACAGATCCTTGTTCAGTAGGAATTTGGAACAGCAGAATAAATATTTTCCCAATTTTTATTCTAACATTTCCATCTATATATCCTTCCTGTCATTTCCATAAGATAATAATTTTTCTGATCCATCCTTCAAGATGATCATCAAACTACTACTCATCTGACCTAAGAGTTGAAAAGAAATACAGCATCAAGAGGGAAAAACACAAAAGAATGGATGTTACAATTGTCACCAGTGTGATGACACCAGCTAACAAAGAAAGGTGGCAACAGAGCACTCATGAACAAAATGGTTAGGGTTTTATTGAAAATAGTATCAGCTCCAGAAATGGGTCTGACCAAAACAGTATCAAGAGAAAACTCCAAATGTTTGGACATAAGCACGTCAGATTCAGGCAAAGGATGGGCCAGGGCCTATTAACTTTTTATTTAAAAATGAAGGATCATTGTTATTCTTTTTTTGTTGCTAATGTAAAAATAAAGAAGCAATCTATTAATGTTATTTATTATGTTCTTTATTTCAGATTGTTTGATTCTTATTGTAAAGTTTTCCCACCTAATAAGTATTAAGTAGTCACATGACTAACATGTGATCTTTTAGTGAGGTTTAGACATAAGATTATTTGGGCCTTGAAAGATTGAGCTAGGTTTGGTAAATAACCCTAGTATATAGGGATTTGCATTCAGCATCTTTTAGCCATAACATCATATTTTCATATCTGAGAAGTTTCTAAATCCTAGACCCCTGTTTTTTTATTGTTCCACCTCAATCTATCCTACTTCTCTTCTCGATTTCTGTTATTTGGGTTGATGTCCTTCATCTTTTACAGTACCATAACTCTACCCACAAATGTCCATAGAAGATAGTAGAATGCAGTAACGGCTAAGTTTCAGGTGCAAAAACTAACCTACTAGGCCATCACTAAGATATATCCATAAGTGCCTTTTCCATGATAATAGTTAGTCTGTTTTCTTATTGATTGCAGCTTCCTCATGTCCCCTACTTTGCAAACTAATGGGTGGTTTCACTTTGACATTTGGCATGAATAACCAATTATACAAGACTTACGTGTATTCCTACATCATAAATGAGTGACAACAACACAAATAAAAAGACGAATTAGAATCCTTATTCACAGTTAATCAAAGAAATCTGAAACCTCAACTCAAAAGAATGACATCAAATCTTCAATTAACTAGTGGTGGCAATTGTCCTTCCTTTGGAAGTATTAAGTGGTATCAAATATCTACAATAGTAATTAACAACCATTACCGTTGGACATCCAAAGAAAACAAAACAACACAGTTATTTGCCTGCAGGCCTTACAATGACTGCAAAAATTACTACACAAGCTAAATACAAACATATCTTTGAGAAAGAATCAATCTTTCCCATACGATATTACATTACATGCATATTTCAATGTTCATTATACAACATACAATATTAAATACAAACATAACTGAATTATACAAAGCACAGACTGCACAACATAATTTTCAAATCTACGATTTACTAAACAAGCTAAATAGTAAATAAACGGAATATAGTCAATCTTTCTCAGAAAACGGAATCAAAATAGTGAATGTAGATCACAATGTTTAAAATAACTGAATTTTCAAAGAATGCACTACAAAACCTAATGTTCAAATCTACAATTTACCAAGCAAGATTAATACACAAATATATTTATAAAGAATCAACTTTACCGTGAGATAGTATCAAAATGGTAAATGCAGATGCAATGTTGAAAGAAACCGAATTTTACAAAAATTACCACAGTTAACAAAAGACATAAAAGTAAAACAATCTATTCTCTAATAGAAAATACAACTCTTCAACAGCACGAATCAGATTAAACAGAATGAAATCAAGAGGGGAAACAGTAAACAGTACATAATCGAGTTCCTTTCTTTTCGATTACAAATTTACAATCCCTAATTACAAATAAATGCTTAAAAAACAATTAGAAAACATTTACGACTCAAAATTTCAATTGTTTGGAACTGTGCATTCAAAATGATTAAGATCTCACGGAAGACGGAAGCAAAGGTAAAACAAATAAAAAAACTCAAAAAAAAAATTTATTTCGGTTATTTGTCATCGGTTTTCTCGAAAAACCTTTGAATCGTTGAGATGAAGTAACGGAAAAAATAGAAAGGAGAAGTTAAATCAGAGAGAGAGTGTTCTGGAAAATAAAAATCGAAATTGCATATGGACTTCTGTTACCTGAGGAAACAGCGAAAGGGAGACGAGAAGAGGAAGAAACACAAGCGTGCGAATGCGACTAAATCGTGGTGGCCTTCCACACGTGCGAATACAAATATCACCGCTTGGGCTAAATTGCCCCTGTGATCTTATCAATTTGCTATGGTATCCATTGGATCCATGAGAATTGAGATGTTTGTTGGCCAACATGGCTGACTGTACCAATGGAAAACACACACGTTAACATCACAGGGGATATATGAAAGCAAATTTGGAGCCCAAGACATCTTGACCAAACATGCACACATTTCCTTTTTAGTGTTTACATTATGTTCGTTAAGCAGTGAACTTATGATACTATTTAAAGATACCAAAAATAAAAATATTTTATTAAAAATATAAGTATATAATTTTTTAAAATCTTAAATACAACAACTTTCGATAATTTTTTTTTTATTCTTACCATTTTTCTTTACATTAAACATAAAAGACTGAGATAAAATTAAGATATGTGTTTATGAAAACTGAAGTAACCGTATGTTGCAATCAAATATTAAAATTTGAATAAATATAAAGGTAATATGGTATGTATATATAACTTAATTATTCCTGGAAAAAAAACTTGTTTATAAAATTTACTACTTATTTGATTAATTTACTACTTATTTGATTATATGTCTTCCTAACAAATATCCTAAGGACATTGGTTAAGAAATCCACAGAAGGAATGTTTGTGTTCCGTCCAAATACCTCGGATGTGAGATACTCGGTCGAACGAGGATTAGTGGGGTGTTTTTGGATTGTGCTTGACAGAATGTGGATTCTGCTCCTACGTATCCAAATGGGAATCAAAGCAAACGTAGTTCTGAATGAGGGGGTAAGCCCCCTATTTATAGAGATCTCCCGGGATCAAGCTCCGAAATAAGCGGAGCAATATATGGATCAGATCGCGATCATTCGGAGAAATATCCGGAGCCTGATTATCCGGAGCGACATTATGGCTAGCGAGATATTCGGCCCAGTTAGCTGCGGTCGGATAGCCTGGGGCCGAGGTATCCTCGCGAGTGGTCTGATATGGATCAGGGCCGAGTAGTTATCCTCGGATGTCAGGCGTGCTGACATGTTCTCGGCTCCTTGAGGCTTGGGCCAAGGCCCATTCGTGGGGGTAAGCTCGGTTGGTCTGGTCGTGTAGACGAGCTCTCGGTCTTCTATTCTCGGCCGGTACACAAGCCCCCCGAGCTCCGAGCTTAAATAAGCGAAAGAGCTGATAAGTATGAGACCGAGCTTATTCTTCGGTTATGCAGTTATCCACATTCCCAGCTGTCGTTTCAATCAAGTCTTCTCTCTCTGTCAGATGAAGCAATTATTCCCCTAATACTTCTACGGCACGCTATGGACAAGAAACCCTAGAGTTCCGCGTCCATTTAATGGGGGGAAAATCAAAAGTCGCGCCCTTTTGGGCCCGATGGGAGATGGGCCGCCAATCGCAGGCTATAAATATCCCCTCTGGCGCCAACTCCTTCCTACTTTGCTTACCCTCCTTTGCCATTCACCTTCGTCTTCCAAGTTTCTGCCATCATCTCTCTGCTTGTCATCCTCCAGGTACGCTCCGTTTCCTCCTCTCCTTCGTGCTTCTAAGCTCAATTTCTGGTTACCAGGTATGAGTTCATCTGTGTCTTCTGAGTCGAATACCTCGCCTCTAGTTGAGCGCGAAGTTTCCCCAATTGGGGGATCTCTTTCTGTTTCTTCTGTTCCTTCACAGGAACTGAACGTCGGAGAGGCGGAACCGTCCTCCTCCGGGTCGTCTTCAACTGATTCAGATTCTTCCGAGTCTGGTTCTCCTAGATCAGGTTCTCCTAGGTCTGGTTCTCCTAGGTCTGGTTCTCCCCCTCCCAGAGTGTCCAAACCCGCCGCTCGTAAACAACGCCTTAGGGTTCCAAAAGACCCTATTCCCGATATTACCCTTCCTGGGTATACCTGGGTTAAAGGCGAGGTTGGGACCTTTTTCTCTGACTACCAAACTCCCGATTCAATTGTTCAACTTCGGTCCCATATTAATATCTCGGCCTCTGGAGACGAGTCCGAGTTCATTTGTTCTCCATGCTCGGGTACCGAGTGTGTCTTTCTCAGGGCTCATCCTTCCGAGCCCCCCTTTACATATATGTACAAAACTCTTTTTGAGAAGCTGCATGTGTCTCTTCCTTTTACCGAGTTTGAGTGCGACGTTCTGAGAACCATGAACGTCGCACCTACTCAGCTCCACCCTAACAGCTGGGCTTTTATGAAAGCCTTCCAGTTTCTATGTAAATACATCAGGATAGAGCCCACCACTCCAAAATTTTTGTACTTTTATCAAACCAGATTTGGCGAGAAAACGGGATGGGTATCCCTTAATGGGTTGAACCGAAGAGGTCTGCTTAGTTTATACGCATCGTCGTATAAAGACTTCAAGGTTGGCTTCTTCCGAGTTCGCCCTTCGGGTTCTCACTCCTCCCACTTTTTTGACGAGAATAAATATGCCAAGTTTCCTTTATACTGGCAATCCTCTCCCCACAAAATTCGTTGGCTTGAGTACCACTCCCTGTAGTAGAGGATAGGCGGGATATAGATATACTAGAAAAACTTCCTCGGCCCCTCCATTGTGGACGCCTTCAAAACTCCCCTTCTCATCTACCCCGAGAGCCGACACGAAAAGTAAGTGCTCGACTTTTTAGTCTTTGAATCTTTTACGTATGTATTCTTGAACTAACAACTTTTTCTTTTTGGCAGTCATCATGGGAAAATTTGACTTCTCAAAGCTTGTAAGGGCTGGCGCTGCTAAAGAGGGTCAGGGTCCCTCTTCGACCGAGAAGAAGCAGAAAAGACCTCCTTCCACCAAGACTTCTGCAAAGGGGGCTTCGTCATCCGCCCCTCAAAAAAGGAGGAGGGTAGAGGTTGAAGTAGTCGCCGAAGATTCTCCCCTTCCTGGCCCAAGCTCCCCTCGCCCGACTACTCAGGGGACGGAAACCGCGGGGCGAGAACAACCACCTCCTGCCCCCATCGAGCCGAAATGGTACAACACTTCCCTGAAGGCAGGGACTTCATCTCTCTGGGGTGAAGACTTCAACCCCTTCCCCTCTTTCGACTCAAGCTTCTTAAAGCCCGCCGATCTTCGGCTTATCAAGCAGCAGGGGGCCCGATCTAGCATGGAGGCCCTCTCGGTCTACTGCCTTCGGGCTGCAGCTTTGGCTCGTTTCTGTAGCCGAGAGGTGACAGAGACCGAGAGGAAGTCCCAACAGTTGGAGTCTGAATTTGCTGCTATTGAGAGGTTGAAGGGGGATCTTTCCCGGATTTCTTCCGAGCGCGAAGAGCTGGCCCGCGGCAACGAACGCCTAACTGCCACCATTGCCGAAATTAATACTCGGAACTCCAAGCTGGATTCCCGGGAAAAATCGGCCGAGGAAGGCAAAGCTCAGGTTGAAGAAGACAAGGCTCGTGCCGAGGAAAAGCTCAAAGAGGCTCAGGCTGAGATTGAGCAACTTAAGGCTGCCTTGGAGGCTGAGACCCAGGCCAAGATGCTGCTCGAGGAGGATGTGAAGGAGGCCACCAGCTGCATTATCATCGAGCACCGAAAGGGTTTTGACAGAGCCATTGCCCAAGCTGAGGTTCTAGCCCCTGGCATTGACCTTTCGGGGGCCGATGTAAACATGGAGGTGGTGAATGGGGAACTTGTTCCCATTATTCCTGAAGAGGAGGAAGAGGTAGACGTGGTGGGGGATTCTCCCGAGGATCACATTGGGGCCGGGGAGAGTCCTAGGGGGGAGTAACTGTTGTAGTCTTTTGTTTTTTGTTCAGCCTTTGTAATGGGCTCATGCCCTTGTAACTTCATATTACTCAATGAGAATTATTATCATTCCGCTGACTCTTTGTAGTGTTCGGCTTGTTAATCAAATCTTCGGCTAAGGCCGAGGTACTCTACCGTTCACATCAAAAATGGACGGTGGTCGTTACACGTGAAACACGTGTTTTACACTTTACGTTGTCACGCATTAAATGCTTTGGAAACCGTAATGGGTTCATGCAATCACTGCCTTTTGCTTAGTTTCGAGATTTGTTTTTCCAACAAACCCCTTCTCACGCATACTACTTCCTTCCTTGCTTATAAATAGGGTCATTCCGCTGCCTTACTTGTTCATTCCTCATCCTTTTCCATCCGCCAAATTCGTTTCTTACTTCTCTTCCACCCGGGTAGTTCTATGCTAGTGTCAGGGGTTTATGTTCCCTTCTCCCAGTTAACATCCTTTTTTGGGTTTCATATCCGCCAAAAAGGATGTAAGTGGGAGACGGGATCCAGAATTCCTTTTATGATTCGATCCTTCAAGAAGGATGTTAACTGGGAGAATGATAATCTTCGGGAGTGGAGAAAGGGGTAGAGGTCGTCTACTCCCGGAGCTGGCCGAGCACCTCATCATCCAGCTTTCTCAGGGGGAAGTGACTGCAGCCTCCCTTAAGAGAGAGTGGTGGCGCTTGATCAGGGGGATTGGGGGCCGTCTGGACTTGCCCCTGTTCTAATTGGGGGGACTCCTGTCCCGCCGAGCGGCCCTTATTTTCAATTTCGGCTTTCGATTTCAGCGTTGTGCTCGGTCCCCTGAATGTACTTTTCAAGAGTCAAACTCGGCTTTATTTTTGCTTTACGCATTGTACTCGGTTTCCTTAATAAAATAATGGCTCGTACTCGGCCTTTTTGATCCGAACTTTGTTCTTTGCTCATTTCCGGCTTTAATAATTTCGCGGCTTAAACTTAATAACTCGGACTTGACTAATAGGATCATGCTTGACCTTTAGACTGAATTTCATGGCTCGAATTCGGCCACCAGGCTCAAACTTGACCTTAGAAATTTGACTGACTCGAACTCGGCCATTGGCTCGTACTCGGCCACCAGGCTCAAACTTGGCCTTAGAAATTTGACTGGCTCGAACTCGGCCATTAGGCTCAAACTTTGCCTTATAAATTTGACTGCCTCGAACTCGGCCATTGGCTCGTACTCGGCCACCAAGCTCAAACTTGGCCTTAGAAATTTGACTGGCTCGAACTCGGCCATTGGCTCGTACTCGGCCACCAGGCTCAAACTTGGCCTTAGAAATTTGACTGGCTCGAACTCGGCCATTAGGCTCAAACTTGGCCTTATAAATTTGACTGGCTCGAACTCGGCCATTGGCTCGTACTCGGCCACCAGGCTCAAACTTGGCCTTAGAAATTTGACTGGCTCGAACTCGGCCACCTGGCTCAAACTTGGCCTTATAAATTTGACTGGCTCGAACTCGGCCATTGACTTGTACTCGGCCACCAGGCTCAAACTTGGCCTTAGAAATTTGACTGGCTCGAACTCGGTCATTAGCTCGTGATAAGCCTCTGGCTTATCTAGTTTTATGACTAGATGAACTAGGGTTTATGTGCTAATTAGTCGAGTTCACTCTCGTTTTCGCCCAAATTTTGCCTTGTTTTGTTCCTAAGTTGGACTTTGACTCGTTTTGCGTCTTTTGTGTAGTTTTTAGCTTATTTTGGATAGAATTATGCTTTTGGTTGCTTTTTGTGTTTTCAGGTCAATAAAGTGAAGCTCCGGGAGTCAAGGAAAGCCAAGAAATAGTGGAAATTGCAATTCTGGAGACACTCGCCCCGTGAGTGTACTCTCGCCTCGCGAGACTGAAGGTCAACAAAGCAGCAAAAGTCATCATTTCTGGATCGCCGCGCGAAAATCTTCTCGCCTCGCGAGAGCATGAAGACTTGGAAGTCAGAGACCATCACGGCCTAGCCGTGATGAAGGTCACAGCCTAGAATTGAAGACTCGCCCCGCGAAAGGTGTCTCGCCTCACGAGTCCCTGAAGACCATGGAAGACAGAGACCATCACGGCTTAGCCGTGATGAATATCACGGCTGTGACAGATTAGGGTTTGAAGACTCGCCTCGCGAATACAAGATCGCCTCGCGAAAATCTAAAATTTGAAGCGCGCCAATACTAAATTTCGCGTTGCGAGAGTAAGCTCGCCCCGTGAGCTGGCGAGAAACAGAATCCTTATTTAAAGGCTGTCTCAGATCAGGATTTGGTATCAAGTTGTTAGCCACTGTTTAGATCAGAATAGGAGTGCGAATCCTTGTTTCTGGAGCTGCGTCTCCATTCTCTTCTCTTTTCTTCTTTTAGTTTATTATTATGGAGATTATTGCCGATTGTTTGTGCGTTGTCACGGGCATGAGGAACTAATCCCCTCGTCCGAGGGATCAATGAAGCCACCCATGGCGGTGTAGTGTTCATATGATGTATGTGTTTCTCCCCTTTTATCAATAAATGTTTTCCAATTCTGAATTGATTGTGTTGATCATATGTGTTGCGTGATTAACTAGTTAACGTGTTTGAGGCCAAACGGCGAGTCGCGTTTTAGAACTTGAATTGGAATCATTAATCGAATAATGAGCACGACCATGGATTTATTTGATTAGTGCAACCATATAGGGAACAAGGTTTAATAGAATTCGAGATTAGGGTTATGAGACCGAATAAGTAATTAATCCAATCGTCGAATACGTCCTATTGAGCACGACAGTGGATATAGGAGAATTTAGGGGTCCCGGTTGACATTATAATTGAACTTAGGGAGGAATACATCATCACTTGGTTACTATACATGATTGGGTAGGTGGATTTGAGACCTTGGATACTTTAATTTCTGAATTTAATCACCTTAGTTTTAATCTATTTGTTACTTGAAATTTTGATCATAATCTCTCTCTCAACCACTTTTCTCACTTGACCAACGTATCGGATTTCCCGCTGATTAGTCGAATTGGTAGCCCAATCCCTGAGTTCGACCTCGGTAATTACTTACCGTGTTATTTTTATTACTTGCGACGACCCGGTACACTTGCCGGAGCAATAACAAGTTTTTGGCGCCGTTGTCGGGGATTGGCACAGCCAGTTTTCCTAATTTTTAGGAAATTTGATTGATTGGTGAAGTTGATTTTTCTTTTTATTTTTCTGTGATTTCTTTATTATATCTCTCTACTTCTTTGATTCCACTTGGTCTTGCCGTGTTTTTGTATGCGAGGTACCCTTTCACAAGAGGACTTGCTATTCGATTCAGAGATCACCAGGACCGAGAGGCAATTAAGAAAAAAGGCCAGAGAAAGGAAGAGGTTGGAAGCAATTAAAATAGAGGACATGGCCGAAGAAAATCCTCCTCCTCCTCCGCGTTACAAGCCTCTCTTCGAGTACGATCTACCCAGCTTGGGAGATTGTGACTCTTCTATCGTGAGGGGCAACCTGAATACAGACTCTTTCAGAGTGGAAGCATGTGTCACATTCCAGATCCGTGAGAATCAGTTTGATGGGAGTGGCAAACAGGACCCTCATAGACACATCACTCGCTTCCTTGAAGCTTGTGACTTACAGAAGACAAGAGGAGTCTCACAAGATGAGTTTCACTTGCGACTTTTCCCTCTCTCTCTTAGGGATGTCGCTCGCGATTGGGTTGACAGCTTGGATAGGAACAGCATCAGAACTTGGGAGCAAATGGCACAGAAGTTCCTAACCAAATATTTTCCTCCTCAGAAAGCGGCACAAGCAAGAATAGCCGTTACATCTTTCAGGCAGACAGAGGATGAAACATATAATGAAGCTTGGGAGAGGTACAATGGCTTATTGAGAAGATGCCCTTCAGCGTTCTTTGACCCCGTCTCCAAAGTTCAGCACTTCTTTAATGGGTTGAGGGGACGCTATCAGATGAACTGTGATGCCGCAGCTGGCGGTTCTTTCTCATATTTATCAGCTGAGGATGGATGGGCATTATTGGAGAAGATGTCATATAATGATTACAACCGTGGTAGGGAAAACTCAAGTGGAGTCAGTGCTGGAACAATGGAAGCCATTCTAGAGCAAGTCAAATCATTGAAGATGCAAGTGGCGGCTTTGTCAGAGAACAAGAAGGCTAATGTGATACACGAGGGAATGCCTCCGGGTTGTGGTAATTGTAATGGAGATCATGACACTCGAAACTGTCCATTCAACTTCCCTCAGGAACATGTGGACTCATGCCACAACTTTTATGACACTGTGCCCCAGAATAACTATCAGAGGAACAGACAAAATGACTACAATCAGAATCAGAATAGGGGGTACACGAGGAGAGACCATCCGGGTTTCGCTTGGAGTAATGCTAATGGTGGTCTAGCCGGTCAACAACCTCCTCAGCAGAATTGGCAACAACCTCAGCAGGGTATAAGGCCGAACATTGGAATTCAGCAGTGCAATACCCAGCGAGGCTCTTCCAGGGCCTAGTCGATTTGCAAATAACAGATGGTGGAAGACAACCGTGGGAGCTGGCTTTTGAGAAGTTGTCAACCTTTACAGGCACAACTTTTGAGAAGATGAATGCAGCAATGGAGAAATTGTCAATCGACATAAATACGAAAGTTGACAAGTTAACAACGTATACAGGGGCGGCAATTCACAATCTAGAGACACAGATGGCCCAGCTTGCAAAGCAACTTAATGAGCGTCTCCCAGGCACTTTCCCAGGTAATACCGAAAACAACCCCAAGGGACAATGCAACGTCATATCTACTAGAAGCGGAAGGGTGTTGGAACCTAACAGGGGTGCAACTAGTTCTCAGGATGACAAGGCTCCGGAACAACTACCCGTTGAGGAAGAGCAACCAGAGAAAGAAGGGTTGGCAAGTGACAAGGCACCGGAGCAAGGGGAAGGCTGAAACTTGTGGATGAAGAGTTCCGAAAGAAGAAGTGGGTTGAACCCCAAGACCTCCCACCTTACATGAAGGTACCGTATCCTGAAAGATTGAAGAAGCCTCAACAGGATAAGCAATTCAATAAGTTCCTTGATGTCTTCCGAAAACTTCAGATTAACATTCCATTTGCGGAAGCCTTGGAACAGATGCCATCATATGCCCGGTTTATGAAGGATCTTCTCACCAAGAAGCGGAAATTAGTGGACGAGGAAACGGTTGCTTTGACCGAGGAGTGTAGTGCCATTCTTCGAGAAAACTCCCTCCAAAGTTGAAGGATCCTGTTCCTTTTCGATACCATGTACCATTGGGGAGATGACTGTAGGGAAGGCATTATGTGATCTAGGGGCAAGCATCAACTTGATGCCCCTCTCTATGATGAAGAGGTTGGCAATCCAAGAAGTTAAGGATACACGGATGTCGCTCCAACTGGCCGACCGCTCTATCAAATATCCTTATGGGGTGGTCGAAGACTTGTTAGTAAAAGTGGACAAGCTCATATTTCCGGCGGACTTTGTAGTGCTTGATATGGATGAAGACGCCGAGGTTCCTCTCATATTGGGTAGGCCCTTCTTGGCCACTGGGGGTGCCTTAATAGATGTGCGACAAGGGAAACTCACTCTAAGGGTGCAAGATGAGGAGGTAGTTTTCAATCTCTTTGAAACAATGAAGCACCCTGCAGAGAGGACGGAAGTGTATCGATTGGATATGGTGGATCCAACTGCCAAGGCAAGGGCAACTAGGGAAGCCCATGGTTCTTCACTTGCAAAAGTGTCGGTAAAATCCCATGATGGGGACAGTGAGGAAAAAGACCCTTTGGGGGATGAGGTCTATCTCGAGTGGTTGAAAGACATGGAAGCCTTACCGAGTCTCCCAGAGGAAGAATGTGCAAAGGAAGAGCTCAGCAGCAAGGGCAAGAAAAAGAAGGGTAGAGCACCAAGGTTGAAAGGTGGCACAACCGTGGTGGTCAATGCAAACAATGAGTTGATCCCAAAAAAGACCATCACGGGGTGGAGAGTTCGTGCTGATTATAGAAGGATGCTGGACTTAGATGAGTTGTTCGGGAACAGTAGGAGAGCTTATGAAAGGGCAAGAGCCTACAGAATACGGACTGAGGCATGGAATGGCAAGCAAGATCTACGTCCGGATTAACCCTTAGGGGTGACTTGAGTCAGGCTCGGGACGTTAAACAAGCGCTATTTGGGAGGCAACCCAAGCTAGGTATCCTTTGGTTTTAGTTTCTGTCATTTTCACAAAAAAAAAAAAAAAAAAGCTTGATTCGCCACGCGAATCCACATTGGCCGCGCGAGACAGAAGCCCCGAATCTCTGGGGTTGCTTACTTTTCTGTCTCGCGTCGCGAGGTCTACTTTCGCCTCGCGATTCTGGGCATCAGCATCTGTGGGAATTCCAGATTCGCCTCGCGAGATACTACTCGCCTCGCTATTCTGGAAAGTGTGAATAACAATTTTCCAGATTCGCCTCGCGACTGAACTCTCGCCTCGCGAATCTGCACTTAAGGTCTTAAATTGCAGGAGTTCTTCCAGGATGCTATGCAACAGAAGGGAGGCCGTGAGACCAATTGATGAGGAGGCAACCATGGAAATTTGATCAGGGAGTATTCTCTCCTCTCCTCACTTTTGTTTGTTTGTGTTTTTTATTTTCGTTTTGTTTTTTTTGTTTGTCACTCTTGAATAATTTGAGAAGATCAAGAGTTGTTGTATGAATGTCGTGTCGGCAAGCTTGTTGGTTTCTAATTAAATTGAGCGCAGATTGCATGAATTATTTTGATCATTGATGATTTCCCCCTAGGTTCTGAAAGTAGAAAAGTTGATCCCCACTTAAAAATTGAACTTTGAGAATTTTATTGTGATTACTTGATTTATGATAAGTTTGGGGTGAGGGGGTGCACACACTAGGAATCGTATCTCGGTCAAACAATTTGCAAAATGTCCAGGTGAGGATTTGAGCCTCCAACTCTGTTTTTGAATGTGTGAATCACTGTTAAGTTGCACTTTCCCGAATTTGCTTGAATCTCTTTATGGTTTGCATGATTATGTGTTGCATCAAATGATTTAGGCGATTTTCTTTGAAATAACTACTTGGCCTAAAAAGGACCATCCCTAATGCATGTTCCCTAGTTAGCCAAATTGAGCCCAATTGACCTATTGTTTCTTGATGACCCTATATTACGAGCCAAAATCTGAAAAACCATGTTAACCCAATCTTAGGATTAGGAGAGCATGGAAGCGTAGCAAGAGAATGGTTGTGAGGAACTAAGTTTGGGGTGGCTACAAGGTGATGTGTCATATTGGGGGTGAGAAAAAGAAAAATAAAGGTTGGAAAAAAAAATATTCAAAATAAATTGCCAAAAGAAAAGGGGCAAATCAAAAGATTAGCAAGGAAAAAGGCTGTAGTCACCCGAGACAAAAAGAAAAATGAAAAGAGGAATTTGAGTGGAATATGTGTAAAAAGGTTCATGCTCTCTTAGTTCCTAGGGACTTAAGCCTAAATATCCTTCATTATCCTACCCTGAGCCAGGCCCCATTACCACCTTTAAAAGACCTTCTGATGTTGCATGCATGTTTTCGTGGGAACCATTTTTGAGATGAAAATCAAATTCATGAGAAGTGCTCTTGATAAGTGAAATTGAGTGAAAAAGTTGAAAGCCTAGACGAATTTGAGCGAATGAGTGAAATTTTACATGCCCTTGTGAGGAAGGCAATTGTTTGAAATTGGTGATCTTCTTTTTGTGTGTGACTCTGAACCTCAACTTAGATTAATGATTGCATGAATGATGAAGTTCTCAAAAGTTTAAAGTAAATGAATGTGGGGATTACGTTAATATATGGGGGGAGATCATTGGAG
Organism: Sophora flavescens; assembly: GCA_030762895.1. NCBI lineage: Eukaryota > Viridiplantae > Streptophyta > Magnoliopsida > Fabales > Fabaceae > Sophora > Sophora flavescens. The sequence goes on from CM061062.1 coordinate 80,219,567, forward strand.
AAAAACTATTTTGAGTGCATGAAATTTGTGTGAAATCGATTGGTTCCATTAGGCTTGCCAAGTCTTGAGTCGTTTTTGAGTTTTAAGCTTGCTTGGGGACAAGCAAGGTTTAAGTTTGGGGTGTTTTGATAAGCCTCTGGCTTATCTAGTTTTATGACTAGATGAACTAGGGTTTATGTGCCAATTAGTCGAGTTCACTCTCGTTTTCGCCCAAATTTTGCCTTGTTTTGTTCCTAAGTTGGACTTTGACTCGTTTTGCGTCTTTTGTGTAGTTTTTAGCTTATTTTGGATAGAATTATGCTTTTGGTTGCTTTTTGTGTCTTCAGGTCAATAAAGTGAAGCTCCGGGAGTCAAGGAAAGCCAAGAAATAGTGGAAATTGCAATTCTGGAGACACTCGCCCCGCGAGTGTACTCTCGCCTCGCGAGACTGAAGGTCAACAAAGCAGCAAAAGTCATCATTTCTGGATCGCCGCGCGAAAATCTTCTCGCCTCACGAGAGCATGAAGACTTGGAAGTCAGAGACCATCACGGCCTAGTCGTGATGAAGGTCACAGCCTATAATTGAAGACTCGCCCCGCGAAAGGTGTCTCGCCTCGCGAGTCCCTGAAGACCATGGAAGACAGAGACCATCACGGCTTAGCCGTGATGAATATCACGTCTGTGACAGATTAGGGTTTGAAGACTCGCCCCGCGAATACAAGATCGCCTCGCGAAAATCTAAAATTTGAAGCGCGCCAATACTAAATTTCGCGTCGCGAGAGTAAGCTCGCCCCGCGAGCTGGCGAGAAACAGAATCCTTATTTAAAGGCTGTCTCAGATCAGGATTTGGTATCAAGTTGTTAGTCACTGTTTAGATCAGAATAGGAGTGCGAATCCTTGTTTCTGGAGCTGCGTCTCCCTTCTCTTCTCTTTTCTTCTTTTAGTTTATTATTATGGAGATTATTGCCGATTGTTTGTGCGTTGTCACGGGCATGAGGAACTAATCCCCTCGTCCGAGGGATCAATGAAGCCACCCATGGCGGTGTAGTGTTCATATGATGTATGTGTTTCTTCCCTTTTCTCAATAAATGTTTCCCAATTCTGAATTGATTGTGTTGATCATATGTGTTACGTGATTAACTAGTTAACGTGTTTGAGGCCAAACGGCGAGTCGCGTTTTAGAACTTGAATTGGAATCATTAATCGAATAATGAGCACGACCGTGGATTTATTTGATTAGTGCAACCATATAGGGAACAAGGTTTAATAGAATTCGAGATTAGGGTTATGAGACCGAATAAGTAATTAATCCAATCGTCGAATACGTCCTATTGAGCACGACAGTGGATATAGGAGAATTTAGGGGTCCCGGTTGACATTATAATTGAACTTAAGGAGGAATACATCATCACTTGGTTACTATACATGATTGGGTAGGTGGATTTGAGACCTTGGATACTTTAATTTCTGAATTTAATCACCTTAGTTTTAATCTATTTGTTACTTGAAATTTTGATCATAATCTCTCTCTCAACCACTTTTCTCACTTGACCAACGTATCGGATTTCCCGCTGATTAGTCGAATTGGTAGCCCAATCCCTGAGTTCGACCTCGGTAATTACTTACCGTGTTATTTTTATTACTTGCGACGACCCGGTACACTTGCCGGAGCAACAACAGCTCGTACTCGGCCACCAGGCTCAAACTTGGCCTTAGAAATTTGACTGGCTCGAACTCGGTCATTGGCTCGTACTCGGCCACCAGAATAAGATGCCTGCAAAATAAATACTTCGACAAAGTAAGAGAACATAAAACAATATTCATAATAAAATTTGTTTTTTATTGGATGGAGTCCGCGGTGTGCCTCGTTAAAACCTCCCCGGTCAAAACCCTTTTTGGGAAAAAATACCGAGGTAGGAAAAAGAGTACAACACCCGACTATATACATCAGCTGTAATAAAACTTTAAATGAGAAGCGTTCCAAGTCCTCGGGATAGGATTTCCTGACAATTCTTCTAACCTATATGCCTCGTTCCCCAGGTTTTCAACTACTCGGAATGGCCCTCCCCAGTTTGCTGCCAACTTGCCTTCCGTGCGGTCCTTCCTTGCCTCTCCTTTTATTCTCAGTACTAAGTCTCCGCGCAAAAAACTCCTCGGCTTTACTTTTGAATTATACCTTCTGGTGGCTCTCTGTTTGCAGGCTTCTTCTCTGATCCTGGCTTCCTCCCTGACCTCTTCTACCAAGTCAAGTTCGACCCTTAGATTGCTCTCATTATCATTCGGCTTGTGTTGTATACGTCGGAAAGACGGTTCACCAACCTCCACTGGGATCATGGCGTCTGTTCCATACATCAGCCTGAAGGGTGTTTCTTGAGTGGTAGATTGAGGCGTGCAGTGGTAGGCCCAGAGGATACTCGGTAACTCTTCTGCCCAAGCTCCTTTGGATCTTCCTACCCTTTTCTTCAGTTGCCCGAGGATGACCTTGTTAGCTGCTTCGGCTTGCCCATTGGTTTGGGGGTGCTCAACCGAGGTAACTTGGTGCTTAATACCGAGGTTGTCATAGAATTCCCGTAACGTCTTATCCACAAATTGTCTTCCGTTGTCAGTGACGATCGTAAAGGGAATTCCGTGCCTACAAATAAGGCTCTTCCATACAAATTTCTGCACTTTTTCGGCGGTAATCTTTGCCAAGGGATCTGCTTCGATCCATTTGGTGAAGTAGTCCACCGCTACCAGTAGGAATTTGACTTGACCTTTGGCTACAGGGAAAGGCCCCAGTATGTCCATTCCCCACATAGCGAACGGCCAAGGCGAGTTTTATGTGTGAAGTCCTTCAGGGGGGGTATGATTTACATTGGAAAATCTTTGGCACTCATCACACTGCTTCGTCCACTCCATGCAATCAGCTCGGATGGTAGGCCAATAGTACCCTGCTCGGACTACCTTGGAGGCCATTGATCTGCCTCCACAGTGAAAACCACAGATTCCTCGGTGAACCTCTTCCATGACATACTTGGATTGTGCCCTCGTCAGACATTTTAGCAATGGTCCCGAGAATCCCCGCTTATACAACTCCCCGGAGACGATAGTAAAGTGACTTGCCCTGAGCCTGACTTTCCTGGCTTCGGCCTGATCCGAGGGCAGTGTTTCTGAGGATAAATACTCCCATATGGGCGTCATCCACTCTCGGTCAACCACCTCGTTAGCCATCACCTCTTCTGTCCCAATGCTCGGTTCATTGAGGGTTTCTTGAATAACCGTTCTATGGTGGCCTGGCTTCTTTGTACTGGCTAGCTTGGACAACAAATCAGTCCGAGTGTTTTCTTCCCGGGGAATGTGCTCAATAGTGAACTTTTCGAAGCCGGAGATTAATTGGTTGACCTTACACGAGTACCTGGTGAGCTGAGGTTCTTTCGTTTGGTAGCCTCCGGATATTTGCCCGGTGACTAGTTGTGAATCACTCCGGCACCTAACAGCCTTTGCCCCCATTTCATTTGCCAGCCTTAATCCTGCTATCAGAGCTTCATACCCGGCTTGATTGTTCGAGGTTTTGAATTCAAATTTTAATGACTGTTCCAGGATCAGATCTCCCGGCCCTTCCAGAATCACCCCTCCCACTCGCCCTCGATATTCGAGGATCCATCCACGTACAAATTCCACCATATATCCTCGGCTCATCGGCATGGGGTGGAGTTCTGCTATAAAGTCGGAGAGACATTGAGCTTTAAGCGGGCCTCTCAACTCATATTTTAGGCCGAACTCGGATAATTCTACTGACCACGCAATCATACGTCCTGCCAACTCGGGCTTTTTGAGTATCTGTTTGATCGGGTTATCAGTATTAACAATCACCTGGTGACTCTGGAAGTACGGGCGCAATCGTTGAGCTGCGGTTACCAGGGCCAAAACCAGCTTCTCAATGACTTGATACCGAGTTTTGGCATCATGAAGTACCCTGCTGATGAAGTATACCGGCATCTGAGCCTTCTCTACTTCCTGCACAATGACTGCGCTAATGGCATTCTCGGATGCTGACAGATATAAATACAACTCCTTCCCGGGGATGGGTCGTGTTAAGATCGGCGGGGAGGACAAAAAGGCCTTGAAGTCGACAAAGGCCTTCTCACAGTCCTCGGTCCACGTGAAGGTTTGGGGCTTCTTTAGTAGTTTGAAGAAAGGCCGAGCTTTCTCTGCGGATTTGGGCAGGAACCGAGACAATGATGCAAGTCGTCCTGCCAATCTTTGCACTTCTTTAACGTTCTGTGGGCTTCTCATCTCAATCACGGCCCGACACTTATCAGGATTGGCCTCGATCCCCCGGTGCGTCAGCATAAAGCCGAGGAATTTTCCCCCCTGGACACCGAAAACACACTTCTCCGGGTTCAGTCTCATGTTGTACCTTCTCAGCTGCTGAAAGATTTCCTCCAGATCTGTAGGGTGGTTGCTGGGGTCATCGGATTTCACCACCATGTCATCCACATATACTTCCATAGTTCTGCCGATTTGTTTCTCAAATACCCGGTCCATGAGTCTCTGGTATGTAGCTCCTGCATTCTTCAGCCCAAACGGCATTACTCGGTAACAGTAATTTGACCCCTCAGTAATGAAGGTTGTTTTCTCCTCATCTGGGGGGTACATTCGGATTTGATTGTACCCGGAGTATGCATCCAAGAAGCTTAGAATTCTGTATCCGGAAGCCCCGTCAACCAGTCTGTCAATACTCGGCAAAGGATAGGAGTCTTTTGGGCAAGCTCTGTTCAGATCTGTGTAATCGGTGCACATGCGCCACTTGCCGTTTGCTTTTTTGACGAGAACGACGTTGGCCAGCCATGTAGTGTATTCTACTTCTCGGATAAAATTGGCCTTGACCAACTTCGCTGTCTCCTCTTCCACTACTTTTCTCCTTTCTTCACCTAGCCTCCTTTTTCTCTGGGCCACTGGCTTCGCCTCGGGACAAATTGCCAATTTATGGCATAAGAAGTTGGGATCAATTCCCGGCATGTCAGATATGGTCCAGGCGAACAGATCGGCATTGCTGCGTAGCACTTGCTTTATTTCTTCTTTCAAAGTAGGTTCAAGGTGACCGCCGAGTTTAGTGCACTGTTCAGGCTGCGCACCGAGATGGAACTTCTCTAACTCCTCAATAGGTTGTGGACGTTGTTCCTGCATGTCCATCCTGGGATCCAGCTCAACGGAGTTTACGGAATTCACCGCCTTGTCTTTCCCCCTGTCTAGGGTTTCTGCTGGTGTGGGTTTAAGTTTGCTCACCCGCAAACTATCAGCATAGCACTGTCTTGCCATCTTCTGATCTGTGTGGACAGCAACTATGTCCCCCGAGCTGGAAGGGAATTTCATCGTGAGGTGGGGAGTAGAGACCACAGCCCCTAACTCATTCAAGGACGGTCTTCCGATCAGGATATTATACGATGTAACAGCATTGACTAACACATACCTGACCATGATAGTTTTAGAAGCTCTGCCATCACCAAAAGTAGTCAGGAGGTCAATATATCCCCGAGTATCAACTTGTTCCCCTGCGAAGCCGACGAGCTTACTGTCGTATGGTTGAATTGATTTCTCCGGGATCCCGAGCTTCTGAAACGTTGAGTAATACAATATATCCACAGAGCTCCCCTGGTCGACAAGCGTTCTTTTGACCGAGAAGTTGGCCAACTGTACGGTGATCACCATGGGGTCATCTTGGTTGGGATCTACTCCCACAAAATCTTCATCGGAAAAGATAAAAGGTGGGGAACTTCGGGGAGGCTTGCCGGATACCGAGTTGACAGCTCGGATGGCCCGCAGGTGTCTTTTCCGAGCTGAACTTGTTGTGCCTCCCCCCGCAAATCCTCCTGAGATGGTGTTTATTACTCCCCGAATGACATTATCCTCTTCTCGTCTCTCACTCTGGCCTTCTCGGGTTTCTGCTCTCTCGTTATTTCGTTGACCGCCACCCCTCCTCGGGCTTTGGTCACCCTCTCTCCTCCTCATTTTTCGCCACGCCTCTCACCGTTGTTGTGGTTTCTCCGAACAAAATTGTTGAGATGGCCAGCCTGAACCAGCTCTTCAATTTTATCCCGTAGGACCCTGCACTCCTCGGTGGTATGGCCATAATTGCGGTGATACCGACAATGCTTCTGGCGATCTGCGTTTTGGGGGGTGTGGCCACGATTTGGGAGCTGCAGAAGTTCCGCGTTGTACGCTTCCTCGAACACCCGAGCCCAGTTTGTATTGAGGGGAGTATAATGCTCATACTTCGGTCCCCTCTGGAAATGCTCGGACGGGCCTTTAAATTTCGGTTTATCACCCCCTGCCCTCCTCTTCTCTTTACCTTCTCGCCTGTCAGCATCATCGGTCCGCTCCCTTTTCTTGGATTCCTCAACCTCCTCCATATTGATGAACCCGACAACTTTTCTTCTCGGTTCGTCCATATTGGCTGGTGGTTTTCGAGCCAAGTGCCTAGCAAAAGGGCCAGGTCTCAACCCGGTCAGGATGGTGTGTAGTGCAACATCGGCACTGAGATTGGGGATGAGTACCGCCTCCTTGCTGAATCTGGCCATGAAGTTGCGCAGGGACTCATTCTTTTCTTGCCTGAAGTTTACCAAAGGGCCGAGGTTTTTTGGTGGGCTCGGCTCGTGGCAAATCGAGCGCCGAACTTAGCCACAAATGTATCAAAAGAGTCTACCGAGGCTGGGGGTAGCTGGGTGTACCAGGTCAGCGCTGCCTCCTTCAGAGTGGTTGGGAAGACTTTGCACATGACAGCGTCATCATCCGTAAAGAGGTACATCTGCGTGGTGAAGGCGTCCAAGTGGCGCTCGAGGTCTGAGGTGCCATCATATTTGTCAATGTTGATGGGCTTGTAGTTGGCTGGCAAGGGGACCCCCATGATATCGTTCGTGAAGGGATGCCTCGGCTTCCGCAGGCTGGCCCTGTCATTAAGTCTGTTTGTCTGGAGTGAAAATTCTGGGGCCTGCCTAGGGAATCCCTCCTCCTCTGCTCGGTTGGTGTGATGGGAAGCCCGGAGGTGTGGACCCCCTTCCCTGTACAAGTTTCTGGACCCCTCAATCTCCGGTGGTCGGCGCTCTCTTTCCTGTGGAGAAGAGACCGACCTTTCCCTGCTCTGCTCTCTTTCGCGACGGCTGTTCTGCCGGCGGATCTCTTCGTTTTCCCATCTCAGCGCTGCAATTTGCACGAGAAGCTCCTGTACCACGGGGTTGTCTGTCATTGCTGCTGGGCCTACGGATCGCTCTCCATTATCCCCGTTAACTCCGTTGTTGGCATTCCCTGGCTCCTCCCTCCTGCAGTTTCCGCTCCTCGTCCTCACCATTTTGTGTGGTATGGGAAAATATTTGCTTCGGTCCCCACAGACGGCGCCAAATGTTCCGTCCAAATACCTCGGATGTGAGATACTCGGTCGAACGAGGATTAGTGGGGTGTTTTTGGATTGTGCTTGACAGAATGTGGATTCTGCTCCTACGTATCCAAATGGGAATCAAAGCAAACGTAGTTCTGAATGAGGGGGTAAGCCCCCTATTTATAGAGATCTCCCGGGATCAAGCTCCGAAATAAGCGGAGCAATATATGGATCAGATCGCGATCATTCGGAGAAATATCCGGAGCCTGATTATCCGGAGCGACATTATGGCTAGCTAGATATTCGGCCCAGTTAGCTGCGGTCGGATAGCCTGGGGCCGAGGTATCCTCGCGAGTGGTCTGATATGGATCAGGGCCGAGTAGTTATCCTCGGATGTCAGGCGTGCTGACATGTTCTCGGCTCCTTGAGGCTTGGGCCAAAGCCCATTCGTGGGGGTAAGCTCGGTTGGTCCGGTCGTGTAGACGAGCTCTCGGTCTTCTATTCTCGGCCGGTACAGTTTGTATTAGAAAATTAAGTGTAACACTTTTTAACATATTGAATATATTATTTTTTTCATACAAATTTTACTTTTTTGATTGATACGAAATACAAATTTTCCTTTCCCATAGACCTTTTTGTAACACTTATGGTGTGTTTGGATGGGGTATTTGTAGAGGGTGAAGTATTTTAAGAGGTTAATTAAAATACTTCATTCTAAAATACTTTGTTTGGATATTAAATATGAAGGATTTTAGAAATAAAGGGATTTTATGGGGTATTTCAAATTCCTTGGAATTTTGAAATACCCCATCCAAACACACACTTAGAGTAATTCATACAAAGTATTTTTAAATTTTAGGTTAAAGTAATCTTTTGGTCCCTATACGTGACACTGATTTTCAATTTGGTCCCTATAAGTAAAAAGTTATCAATTTGGTCCCTATACGTGACACTGGTTTTCAATTTGGTCCTCACCGTTAATTGGTCCCTATATAAGAGGGACCAAATTACAAATTATTATCACATATAAGGACCAAATTGAGAATAATTGTCACATATAGAGACCGATTTCAAAAAAAAAAATTGTTGAATTGATCCCTACATGTAACAATAATTTGCAGTTTGGTTCTCTTATAAAGGGATCAATTAGCGGTGAGGTCCAAATTGAAAATTAGTGTTACACATAAGAACCAAATTGATGATTTTTTATGTATAGGGACCAAATTAAAAATTAGTGTCACGTATTGAGACTAAAAAATTACTTTAACCTAAATTTTACTTGCATAGCACAATCCTCGGGTAGTGGGATTGAGCTGGAATCCTTGCGAAGCCACATCTAATCATGTATTTGTACTGGCCATCGATCAGATACGAATTCCGATGGATTACATTTTTCAAAATCGAAACCGACCATATGAACCCATACTTCACTCGTAGCCCGACAACCCACTAAAACCCGCTCGTAGCATCATATTTATAAATCGGTTGGATCAGTTTCGGGTGGGCTTTGGATGTTGTCCAGCCCTAATAATTATCACACAATGTGATCCACTCTTATGATTCTGTTACTCCTAACGGAACCAGCAGAGGTGATAAAAACAAATGATTTTCTTACTTGATTCGTGATTGTTAAAACAATATATTATAAAAAGTTTTGAACTTACTTTGATCAAATTAACTTAGTAATATACCATACAACCAACATTATGTTGCTCCCAGTAAAACTGAACTCGGATCTCTTAAGCAATATCTCAGATTCGAACATATTTATATGAAAAAATCGTAATTTGAGATAAAAGACCTCACTAAAGGTGACCAATCAGGTTTCCCTACAGAGATTAATTATCGAAAAGTCGGTTGATACTTTTCACCTGTGACATGATAAAAAAATTACCATGCAACGCACTAGAAATCAATAATATCAATAAAAAGCTTGGTAATATACCTTGCAACGCACTGTAGGACTTCGCTTTGTATCTTTAATAAATAGAAACAGATTGCAGCCTCCTCTTGAATATGTTAGCATCTAAACCAACGGACGTGATAAAACTCATCAAATAAAAAACCAGAAAATATAAAGTTATTTCAGCACTTAATGGCGAGAGTTTTTCCAACATATATGACAGTACAAGACAAAACATTCAAATCTAGTACGCTCAACCTTCTATTAGCAACCATTAAAGAATATGCTAATTTCCTCAATCAAGCAAATCAGAAACTGCGGTTTTCCTAAATGCATCAATTAGAAGCAACTGGTTAGCCAAAGCTTTGTTGGGAAATACGTTATCAGCTTTCATCCTCTCCCTGATTCCATACGCTGGAAGCTTGGCATTTGTATAGGCCTGTATTAGAGCTTGGAACTGACTTAATCGAGAAGTATAACCAGCAAGTCTCATTGTATGGAAAATCTTTTCTGAATTATGAACGTCTCCCCTCTTTGAATACTGCTCCAAAACAGCCATGTAAGTACTAAACAATGGCTTCAACCTGCTCTGCTTGGTTACCTTCTGCAAAACAGAGTCTGCCTTCTCCACTTCTCCTGCTCGGACATAAAGTTTCACAAGTGCATCCCAAGTCAATGGGCCCATTTCGGCCCCACTATTTACCATTCGCTTAATAAGATCCTTACCCTTTGTTAGCATCGTATGATTTTCATAAACCTTCAGGAGTACATAGTAGTTCTTGGAATAAAGTGTCCATTTCTTTAACATAACCTCAAAGACAGCCTCAGCTTCTTCAATTTTCTTTAACTTTCCCCAAGCTTCAACTGCAGCCGTGCAGTCACTTATCTGGGGCTTTGACTCACAGACCTTCCAAATTCTCTCCACTTCATCGGCCTTTCCCAGGTTCGCATAAAGGCGGAGCAAAAATGGGCATACCCATTTTTTCTCTTTTAAGTTTTCACCTTCCATATCCTTCAATACAGCTTCAGCTTTTTCTTTAAGCCCAGCTGAGGTGTAATGTCTAGCCAGGATTGCTTGTATTCGGATGTCAAGTTCAATACCTTCTGCCTTCATTGTCTCAACAATTTGCTCCATCCCAGCAATGTCATTGGCCTGCCCTTTTGTGTCAATTAAGATCTTATAAGTCAAAGAAGAAGGTTTGATATTCTCTTTTTCCATCAACAGTAACACATCAGCTATTTTCTTCTTGTCAACCTTCTTGTACATAATAAGCAACTGGTTACAAGCAAATGCTGTAACAGGAAGATCTAAGTCCTTCATTTTATTGAATACTTCCTCTGTTTTTCTCAAATTGTTTTGACTAACACAGTTAGCAAGTAAAGTCCGGTATATTAATTCCCCTCTAAAAGATTTTGGAATACTCTCGATGTATTTCTCTGCCTTATGGAGGCCACGCAATTTGGCAATCAAATCAAGTTGAGAAGCATAATTTTTCTCGACGAATTCAAGCTTCTTGTTTGACCCAAGCCACTCCAACAACTACAGTACCAACAAAAAATAATACCATAAAATTACACTATAAAACATTCCATTGTAAAACTGGAAACTCATACATGGTAAATATGCATTAACAATGCAATTACTAACATAAACTAGAACAGTCCCTACATATACATGGAATACATTTATAGGACAAAAAATACATATTCCATATGAGACTATAAATCAAATAACTGAGGAAAAAATGCTCCTCAGTTATGGCTGCATTATCAACTCAAGAAAAATCACATGCAGTTAAAAGCATTTGCAACATATCAATTATGCCAAAAAAATGATCCCTCCTTCCTGCAGCACTAACCACTATCTAAAAATAAAATTCAACAAATGGCTACCAGGGAGTATACCAGTAATGTATTAATGTGTAGTCCACAACTATGTACCTAAATCTCAACATCAAGAGATAGCACGCAATCATTCCCCAAGAAATATTAAGGATGGAAATGGAAAAGAAGAGCACTGGCTGAAAGGAGAAGAGCAGCAACATGATTCTTCTTAAAGAGAAGCAATAATGGCTAGCGCCTAGCGAGGTTAAAAACAAGGCACAGAATCAAGTTGAAAGAGCACTAAATGACTGGTCAGTCAAGCCTATAATCCAATCCTAGGATGGTACAAAATTAATCCAGAAAACTAAAAGTAAATATAATATAAATGAATATACATTTAAAATCACCCTCAGCAGTATCAATAGCAAAAACTTTTCAAGAAGGCAATTGCTAAAATTATAACAATGTACAAATATTCTTCTTTGAAGGAATAATTTTCAACATTAACATCAAGAACTTCACCAAACTACATTTAGTGAAATTATACTAGACAAAATAAGAGGTAGCAACCAATTTCTAATATTCAAAGATACACGAAAACCATTACACTATTATATCTATAAAGGAGGAGGCAGAAGGTTAAACAAGCATAGGAAGACACTGAACACCAGCATTATTTTGCTTGGACTGAGAGTTTCAGATGAACATTATTACTAAAGTATAATAACAAACAAACATCAAATGTCAACAAGTATGAAGCAATAACAACGTAAGTTAATTTGTTAGGCTAATAATTTAAATGTTAAAATGTATACATTGGAAGCAGATATAAGTTTGATCCATTTACCTGCAAAGCCCTACCATACATTTTACGGTTCCGAAGATTAGCCAAGGTCAATGAGATCTCTTGCGTGCTTAGTTCTTTCCCTTCCTCAACCCACTTATCCAGAGCAGAACGAACAGACAAACCCGGAGCATTTATAACTGCCTTGAATAGTTCTGATTGATACCTTCTACCTTGTGATTTTTTCTCAGTTGGATGAATCTCAGTATCTGATAACTCCAGCTCATTGTGTGGTTTCTCAACATCCTCATCACCATCACCAACAGATAGCTCTGATTCAGATTCATTGTTATTTCCATGTGCCTCTAGTTCAGAGAACTCATCTTCCATATCATTGTCCTCTTTTGTGCTACTTGCATCAGCTTGTGACGAAAGCTCACGTCTGCTCACAGTAGGTTTCAGGGAAGTATGACCTGTGTGATAAAATGTCTTTGTTGATAGAAATCTAGTATATGTTATTTGATGAGAATCATGGATACTGGCCTCATCTTCCATAAAAGCGGTTGGCATTGGTCTGACACAAAATGCACGGGAAGCTCCTACATTAAATCCTTGGTTCCTACACACAATTCACAAAAAAAAAAAGTCAGTAAAAACTCTTAAAAGGTGCTAAAGTATTAGCAAATATAAAGTCTGAAAAAAAAAAATTACAGTCTCTCTGGATTGTAGACATCAGACAAAATTTTGAAGTGTTTTATAATGCCCTTAGCCCACATAAATTATTAGCCTCATTGCACTTACCACTCTAATTTACAAAATTAGGCACATTGCATCCTAATTTAACATGAATGATTTCAAAATGCACTATTCATTTTTTGCTCAAAAATAAATTTTTATTTTAAAAGTAATTAATAGCAACAACAACAAAACCTTTCCTTCTAGGTAAGGTCTGCTACATGGATGAAATAACACCATCACATTCTGTCATAAATCATGTCTTCAAAAAGGTCATTTAAATCTTAGTCCTTTGTAATGGTTTCCACTTATAGTTCTTTTTTAGTCGGCTATCGGAGTATCCTCTACTTAATCTACTTTTCTCACTTTTCTTGCCAAGGCTTCTAATGGTCTTCTCTTAACATGGCCAAAGCACGTAAGGCGAGTTTGTACCATTTTTTTCTTCAATAAGTGCTACTCTTACTTTTTTCTAATACATTCAATCTTAATACTATCTTGTCTTGTATGTCCATAGAGAAGAATTAGAATATTATAAACTGAATTCAAATCAATTTGTAGGTATTTTTTTGTAATCCACCTATCACCAAAGCTTAATACATTTTAAGAAATAATAAAGAAAGGATATATGGTTTATACCAGAGTTTGAGGACTGGTCATCACAATAATATCCATAGAGAATCGTATACTAAAATTAAAAATGAAAACAAAACGACATTAGAAACATAATAAGAAAAAGGGGAAAAAAAACAATTCTCCGTTGCAAAAATGGCGAACTAATATTATGAGGGGAAAGATGTGAGATAGGGAATGTTTGATTTGCGAGGAATTAAGAGTGAAATAGAGTTAGTTACCTGAGACGAAGCGAAGCTCGACGAAAGGCCCACATGGTAACAGCGAGCGAGGAAGGAGGATTGGAAATGGCAGCAGTGGCAAAAGGTGAAGAAGCTCGAAGCTTAAACCCTAAAAACTGAAAAGAAAACGGAAAACCCTCTCTCTCAAAATATCTTATTTCAGGCTGGCCACGTTAAAACGGTCTAGCCCTTAAAAAGCGGTTAAACCGCTGTATAACCAGAAACCGGCCGGTTCAATTTCAACATACATATTAATTGTTTGACTTAATTGTACTTTTGGTCCCTTATTTTAGTGTTTGGGCGATTTTGGTCTCCAATTTTTTTCTCTCAATTTTAATCCCCACATTTTTAAAATGTACAATTTTGATCTTACCGTTAATTTGACATCCAAATTTTAACGAGTTTTTTATTTTTGGATTCATATATAGAGTTAAGACCTGGTTTTTGATGAATTGAAGATCAAGGAGAATTTTTGTTTAATTTTTTTTTAAAAAGAACAATTTTGTTGAAGCTACAAGATAGAAGACGGACAGAGTTGAAATTCATCCGAGTCCAGTTAGATACAATGTCGTGCCTATCTAAGTCTGGTTGAAATTCATCTAAGGAGTGAAAAAGAAGAAGGAGGTAGGAGCCTCTGCCTGTCATCTTCAAGTCTCGTGCCCCTTGCTTCTCCATGAATCTCGCACTGTCGTCGGCAGCAGCGAGAGTCCTCTTGTCCCGCCGCCTTGCGCGGCTGTTCTCCTCTCTCTCCATCGAGCAGTGCGTGGCTGTCCGCCACTGAAGGTGCGTCTTCCTCTATCTCCCTCCGTCGTGGCGAATTTGTCTTCGTGCGACCAGCCACCACCACGCCGCCGCCATGCGCCGCTTCTTTCCACCCCTCCTTCTCCCTCTGTATCCATTCCTTTCTTCATATGTTGATTATTGTTAGAATATATATAAATATATTTTGTATCTAGTCATAATGTTAATGATCTTGTGTATAATTAGTTTTCTTGATTATAGCCTGGGATCTCTCTTATAATGGTTGTATATAATCAAAATTATGCTAATGTGTATAATTAAGTTCCTTAATTATAGCCTAGGATCTCTCTTGTAATGGTTGTATATAACCACAATTATGCTAATGAAATCAGCACGGAATTATATTCTTTCATGGTATCAAGAGGCTAGGGGTGGTTCCTCTCCTGCTTCCGCCGCGCCCTAGCTTCTCTTCTTCTCCTTCTAGCCTCCATCTCTCTTCTCACGTCAGCCACCGTGACCGACTCCAACAAATTCCACCCGGCTCTTGCTGTCTCCAACATCAAGAACCATATATCCATCACCCTGGAGATGGAAAAGGTCCAATATGCGACATGGGCGGAACTGTTCAAGATTCACGCACATTCTCACAAGGTCCTCCACCACATCATCCCACCGGAGAAGGGCAAGGAGAAGCTGTTTAAAACCGACGAAGAAGAGGAATTGTGGTCGACCCTTGATGATACGGTCCTTCAATGGATTTATGCAACAATCTCACATGACCTGTTGCATACTATTCTTGAACCCGACACAACGGCAATGGAGGCATGGAATAGGTTGCGTGATATATTCCGAGACAATAAGAATTCTCAGGCTGTAACTCTTGAGCAAGAATTCTCCCATACCAACATGGAGGATTTCCCGAATGCCTCTGTGTATTGTCAATGGCTCAAGGAATTGTCGGATCAACTCAAGAATGTAGGCGCACCCGTCTCAAACAACCGTCTTGTTCTTCAAATGGTGGTCGGCCTCATCGAGGCTTACAATGGGGTTGCCACGCTAATTCGCCAAAGCGATCCTCTTCCACCGTTCTATCAAGCCCGCTCTATGCTCATGTTGGAAGAAGCAGGTCTCGCGAAGAAGGTCGCAACCGGCATGGGTGCAGCCATGATGGCTTGCAAAACTGATGACTCTCACTCCCTCTCCAAGAATTACTATCAAAATCAGCTTCATCATGGTGGTAAAAAGGGTCAAAACCGCAACAACAGTGGCAAGAACAATGGTGGGCATCGCGGTGGCAGCAAGAGCGGCGGCGGTGGTGGCCGCAATGGTGATCGGCAAGAAGAGCATCCCGGCCAAGAAGAATCGGGAACCAAAGAATGGCTTGCCAAACAGTGGCAATGGCCATGGATGCCTTGGGCTCTTCCACCATGCCCATACCCCTCCTCATCTTGGGCCAGGCCTAGATTTCAGCAAGCCTAGCAGCACCAGCCAGGCATCCTTGGGCCGAAACCACCACAGGCCTATACGGCAGCAGTAGATCCACCCACTCCGACAGACATCGAAGCAGCGATGCACACTCTTGGGCTTAATCCTTCGGATGCAAATTGGTACATGGACACTGGTGCCACCTCTCACATGACATCAGAACAAAGTAATCTCTCGTCTTATTTTAATTTGAGCAATAATCATGGTATAATTGTTGGTAATGGTCATTCAATTCCAATTCGTGATTATGGTCTGTCGAGACCGTCCCGTCCGGACACCGCGAAAAAGAAGGTAAAAACAGAGGAGTCGCCACCAATATTTTATTTGAAAAAAAAAATGGAAAAACCATTTATTTAAGGTAAACTGGCCTTAAAAAGAGAGAGAGAGATGAGCCCGGGAGTCGGTTACGAGTAGGGAAGGTGTTAGCACCCCACATCGCCCGTTTAAAAAGAACGGTACCTCAAGTTAATTGTGCAAAAAATTTTAACAACTTTTAAATATTTATTTTACCCAAAAATATTTAAAGAAAGAATTATCTTTGATTTTTAATACTATAATTTTTTATTAATTTTTACATTTTTAAATTTATTGTTTATAAAAACTAAATGAGGTTGAACATGGCACATGAGTCCACAGGGCATCCTCAAATCTAAGGGACTGAACATGGTACCATATCCATAGAACATCCCTAAAAGTAGATAAGTTTATTTATTTATATTTTATATTTCGTATTATATTGTTTTTTGCATTTTTTAAAATGTATTGTTTATAGAACCTAAATGAGGTTGAACATGGCACATGAGTCCACAGGGCAACCTCAAATCTAAGGGACTGAACATGGCACCGTGTCCATAGAGCATCCCTAAATATAGACAAGCTTAATTATTTTGATTAATTATTTTAACATAAAAAAGAGACGCACAAAAAGGGAAAATTTAGTTTTGGCTTGACAAGATGATTTATCTTGCTCCTACGTATTCTCGGGTGCGATGGGAAAATAAAGCCACGTAGTTCTTTCCTTTTTTTAAAAAAAAAGCTTGATTGGTTGGTTGGTTTTGATTTTTGAAAGGGGTTTGATTTTGAAAGGATTTTTCTATTTTTTTATTTTTTTGTTAAGAAACAAAGAGGTGAAATCTTCTTTAGGAAAATGATTTTTTTTGTATATTATGATTTTTTTTAGAAATGATTTTTATGCTTTTGTCTTTTGATTCTTTTATTCTTTTTTTTTTGAAAAAAAAAGAAGGACCTGAAAACGTTTTTTAAGAGACATTTTCATTTTTTTTCAGTGTTTAAAAAAATTCGTTGATATTAAAAAAATATCCAATACATCATTTTGTGGGAATTAAATAGAAGAAGTACACAACTGAAAAAGAAAAAAAAAGTAATTGAGGAATTTTTGTTATATATGGGCCAACTTATTTCAGCCCAACAATACAAATCTTGAAAGTATAATAAAAGAAGTAAAATTTAAAAGATGTAGGTTAGAGGATCACCAGAAGAAAAGAACGTTCAATGTAAGTTGAAGGTGGACGGACGTTGATGACGGCGACCCTCGTGGGTGACAAAAGATGGCGGATACGATTTGTAGGTGATGGAAGATGTGATGTGTGAAGTGTTGCTGATGTGATGGTGAGATGAAACTCGTGTTGGAGGTGCGATTTTGGATCTGGAACGGTTGTGTCCAGATATTAGAATGTTGACAGCGAGTTGGTGCTCGGATGGATCCGATTTATCTGGAGGAAGTGGCGGTGCAGTCAACAGAGGAGAACAAGACTGGAACCAGGGAGAGTGGCGGATTTGAATCTGGTACAGCAATGGCTTCTGGTCCGGAGTGTGATTGCAGTGGTGGAGGTCAAAGATGGCTAGTGGTGAACATGGCTCTGGTTCGTTCAAAAAAATGGCTATTCTGATGACAAAAGAGTTGAAGCTATGAGGACCACCTTTCTTCTTTTGTTGTTGTAGTTAGTTGAAGATGATTGCTGGAATTCTAACTAGGACAGAGGGTGTGTTGATTGTGTGTTTTTTTGTTTTTTGTTTTTGAACGGTCATGGTGGCTAAGAGGAACAAGAATATTGTGGTCTCTGGGTGGTTTTTTCGTTCCCTCCTCCCTTGCTACAGTAGCAGCAGTGTATATATATTGGGATCATTGTGAGACAATGCCAAAACTTGTTATTGCTCTATTGAGAGGCAAGGACTGAGGATTTGTGCAGCTGGTGTGGTGCTCCCACTACTCTGCTGGGTTGGTACAAAGGGAAGAGGTGGTACACCACCATTTTAAGGAAATTAAAAGCACGAGAAAACAAAAATGGGGAAATAAAACAAAGTTGATTCATACCTTAAAGAAAATTATTTTTATTATTTATTTTTATTTTATAAAATAGAAAGCATCTTTTGTTTTGTTTTGTTTTGTTTTTATTATTATTTTTTTCTTTTCTTTTTTTCTTTTTATTTTTTATTTTTTTTGATTTGGATCATTTGGATAATGGGCTTGCAACAACAAAATAAAATTGGACTACACTTGATAATGTAATAGGCCCAAGAACAACAAACATTTTTTTTTAATATTTTACAATTTTATATTTTCCTTTTGTTTTCAAAAATATTAATTAAGAAATAAAAAAAGAATAAAAAATAATAATAAATACCCGGACAAAATTAGGAGTTCACAGTTGCCCCTCTTTACTTGTTTCTTATTAGATGGTAGCTGTAACCGTAGTTAACCTATCATCGTTATAAGAAACGAGTAAAGACATGAACTCCGATTTTGACCGGGATACATAGGCAAGCAAAAGGACCCGTGACTACAAAGCGATTTCCTATAAAGATCCAGTGGGTTGGATTGCCCACTGTGGTCTACACATGAAAAGCTTGCAGGGTGGATTGCCTGCTAAGCTTAAAAACAATGATAAAGAGCTTACGGGGTAGATTGTCTGTCAGAAGCTCGGACATAAAGATAAAATAGCTTACGGGGTGGATTGCCCGTCGGAAGCTCGAACTGTAACACCCGGATGCCGACGAGGGCGGGGAGTGATCGCCGGTGCAAGAAGGCACGGACAAGGAGCGGCTCCTGGCAGGCTTCTAGGCGGAGGGACACATGAATGAACCGATTACACACCCGAATGAGAGGGATCCTGAGACTGTGTAGGTATGGGACTATACAGTTGAGGAATGCTTATATGAATTGATTGGTACTACCCATACTAACAAGATGCATCTTCTTTTCGGTAGCCCATCACTTAAGAACTCCACAGTTAAGCGAGCTTGGCTTGGAGCAATTCTGGGATGGGTGACCTCTTGAGAAGTTTTCCCGGGAAGCGTGTGAGTGAGGACAAAGCACGCTGAAAAGACCCGTGTTGGTTTGTGGGGACAGTCGTCAATCCATAAAGCAGCCAGGGATGTTACACGAACAGCAAGACGAAAGTGAGCTCACGGGGTGGATTACCCGTCAGAAGCTCGAACAAAAAGATAAAATAGCTTACGGGGTGAATTGCCCGTTAGTAGCTCGAGCTACAAGATAAAAGAGCATACGGGGTGGATTGCCCGTCAAAAGCTCGAACAAAAAGATGAAAGTGAGCTCACGGGGTGGATTGCCCATCAGAAGCTCGAACAGAAAGATAAAAAGCTTACGGGGTGGATTACCCGTTAGTAGCTCGAGTTACAAGATAGAAGAGCTTACGGGGTGGATTACTCGTCAACAGCTCGAACAGAAAGATAAAAGTGAGCTCACGGGGTGGATTGCCCATCAGAAGCTCGGACGGAAAGATAAAAGCTTACGGGGTGGATTGCCCGTCAGAAGCTCTTTTATGAGGCCAGATAGACAAATGCAATGCAAGAGTGTTGGTTTTACTCATTGATGGAATGACAATGTATGAGATGGTCTTCATGATCGATGAAAACTCAAATAACTATCTTTCAATTCAACACACAATGAACGCTGATGATGAGAGCCCTTATTATACTTTTGTACGATGCAAGAGATATTTTTGATGAGAAAACATTTCTTCTATGCTGTTTCTTTTTCATTATTGGATCCTTGACCCCTTAAAAGTATCAATCACAGTCAATCCTGAGGATGAACCAAAACAAGGCCCATCTTTTCGGGGAGGGATATCTTGCACTTTTTATTTTCTGATGGTAAACACCCTTGATGATAATCATCCCAGTGGTTGATTCTTGATATTCATTCCTTTCATTAGTGCCCTTTCATCGGGGAACCATTGTGCCCCCATGACCTTTTGAGGCTTTCTAAGGAATTCTAACTGTTTAGAAAAACCATTTCTTGTTTCACATTTCAGTATATACTTATCAGGATGAATGCACGCACACAAATAACAAAAGTTAAGAGAAATGGACCAAGGTAGCGAAACAAAATAAAGGAAGTCAATATCATTATATTTGGACTGGAAAGTTGTACAAAGCAGGTATTACAATGGAGTATGGGATTTCAAAAAGGTTATGGAGTGGAATCACATCTCCTTAAGTGACATCTCTTCCCATGACCAGTGTTAGTATCTCTTATACCATCTTGATTGCTCATTAATCATCATCTGAGTGTGCTATCTGCCCTAGTCTTCATCATCTAGCCTACTGATTCCCCCAATTCATCGGCTTGACGACACATCCATTGTTATGTTTTTATTTTTGAACCCTAACTTTTGCCTAAACCGCCTTTTCAGGTTTTCAGCCTAGCGGGTTGCTCTAACTTTTTCTTGGACTGTCTTTTCAGATTTTCAATCTAGCGAGCTTTTCTTTTTTCATTTTTCATTTTTTCATTTCTTTTCTTTTCTTCTTCTTCTTTGGAAGTGTGTTCGAGCATAATACTTTTTGACTGCATCTGAGTTTGCAGGGAGTGAAAGATCTTCCCCGTCCATCCTGGTGAGAATTAAAGCCCCTCCAGAGAATGCTTTTTTTACTACGTAAGGTCCGTCGTAGTTCGGGTTCCACTTCCCTCGATGATCCTTTTGGATTGGTAGGATCTTTTTGAGCACTAGATCACCTCCCCGAAACTATCGCGGACGTACCTTCTTCTCATAAGCTCTCATCAACCTTCTCTGGTACAATTGATCGTGACACAATGCCAC
Source organism: Sophora flavescens (assembly GCA_030762895.1). Taxonomy (NCBI): domain Eukaryota; kingdom Viridiplantae; phylum Streptophyta; class Magnoliopsida; order Fabales; family Fabaceae; genus Sophora; species Sophora flavescens. Next base: position 80,240,304 of record CM061062.1, read on the forward strand.
TAATCTCTTCTCTTCGATGAGGTTCAATTGGTCTAGTCGATCCTGAACCCACTCAGCTTATTCCAGTTCTGCTTCTCTCAGTACCCTTAATGAGGGGATCTCTACTTCAATCGGGAGCACTTCCTCCATCCCATACACTGAAGAATATGGCGTTGCCCCTGTCGAGGTGCGAATAGAGGTACGATAGCCGTGCAAAGTAAAAGGTAACATCTCGTACCAATATTTATACGTCACCACCATCTTTTGAACAATCTTCTTGATATTCTTATTAGCGGCCTCGACTGCTCCGTTCATCTTCGGGCGGTATGGGGAGGAATTTTGATGCTTTATCTTGAAGTTTTTGCACATCTCCTTCATCATATTGTTGTTCAAGTTGGTTGCATTATCAGTGATGATCTCACTCGGCAACCCATAACGACAAATTAACTCTCTTTTGACGAATTTGATCACGACATTCCTGGTCACATTGGCATATGATGCAGCCTCAACACACTTCGTGAAATAATCAATGGCAACAAGAATGAAGCGATGCCCATTTGAGGCTTTTGGTTCGATTGGCCCGATCACATCCATTCCCCACATTGAGAACGGCCAAGGTGCCGACATGACATTCAAGGGAGCCGGCAACGCATGAACCTTATCAGCATATATTTGACACTTATGGCACTTCTTCGCATGATTAAAACAATCAGCCTCCATTGTCAACCAGTATTGGCCAGCCCTCAAGATTTTCCTGGTCATTGCATGACCGCTCGCGTGTGTCCCAAAAGATCCATCATGTACCTCCTCAATTATCCGTTTAGCTTCTTTGGTGTCAACGCACCTCAACAACACCATGTCATGATTTCTTTTGTAGAGAATACCTCCATCTAAATAGAAACCCATTGCAAGTCTTCTTAGAGTTCTTTTGTCATTTTCTGAAGTGCCCGGAGGGTATTCCCTTATTTGGATGAAGCATTTGATGTCATGGTACCACGGTTTTTTATCAGACCCTTCCTCTATCACTTGACGATATGCAGGATGATCACGACTTTCCATTTTGATGAGTGGTAGGTTCCTCTCGTCACTTACTTTGAACATTGAGGACAAGGTAGACAGCGCGTTAGCTAATTGGTTATCTTCTCGGGGAATATGATGAAATGTGACTTCATCAAACTTCTCAATCAAACCTTTGATGTAATCATGGTACGAGATTGACTTGGCATCTCGGCTTTCCCATTCCCCTCTTAGCTGGTGGATGACTAATGCAGAGTCCCCATATACCTCCAGGATCATTGCCTTTGATTCTATCGATGCTAGGATCCCAAGCGCACAAGCTTCATATTCGGCTATATTGTTTGTACAATCAAAGCAAAGCCTTGCAGTGACAGGGAAATAATCATTTTCCGGTGAGATTAGTATTGTCCCAATTCCATGTCCCAATGCATTAGAAGCTCCGTCAAATAACAAAGTCCATTTTTCTTTTTCTGGTGATTGCTCGAGATCAAACAAAGCCATTATATCTTCATCTGGGAAATCACATTGCATCGATCCATAATCTTCTACTGACTGATTGGCTAGATATTCTACAAGAGCACTCCCTTTTATTGCTTTTTGGGTGACATAGACAATGTCATATTCTGATAGCGGGACTTGCCAGCAAGGAATTCTTCCAATCAGAGCAGGCTTATCAAAGATATACTTGATCAGATCCATTTTGGACACCAACCAGGTAGTGTAACACAACATGTAATGCCTCAAACAACGAGCCGCCCAAGCCAAGGCATAGCAAGTGCATTCTAGCAGTGAGTAGTTGGCTTCGCAACTGGTGAATTTCTTACTTAGATAATAGATGACATGTTCCTTCCTTCCTGACTCATCGTGTTGCCCCAATACGCAACCCATCGATTCATTTAGCACAGTCAACTACATGATGAGAGGTCTTCCCGGCACTAGGGGAACCAAGACCGGAGGCTCCTGTAGGTATTATTTGATCTTCTCAAAGGCTTTTTGACAATCTTCATTCCATGTCACAGCCTGATTTTTGCGCAGCAATTTAAAGATTGGTTTACATGTCGCGGTTAGTTGGGAGATGAACCGGGCAATGTAGTTCAATCTTCCTAAAAACCCACGAACTTCCTTCTCCGTTTGAGGTGATGGCATGTCGATGATTGCTCGAACCTTTTCAGGATGAATCTCTATTCCTCTTTGACTAACAATGAACCCCAAAAGCTTGTCTGATTTCACTCCAATAGTGCATTTGGCTGGATTCAATCGGAGCTTAAACTTTCTTAACCGCTCAAAAAGTTTATGCAGATTATCAACATGGTCATCTTCGGATCTGGACTTGGCGATCATGTCATCTAAATAAACTTCTATCTCCTTATGCATCATGTCATGGAATAAAGCCACCATAGCCCGCTGATATGTTGCCCCGACATTTTTCAAGTCAAAGGGCATAACCTTGTAGCAAAAGGTTCCCCATAAAGTGACAAATGTAGTTTTCCGCATATCTTCAGGTGCCATCTGTAACGCCCTTCGTTACATTAGTAGCCCAAATTAATTTTCTATAAAAACCTTTATAATATTTAAATTAAATAATCGAGTCATAAGATTTTTCACAATAAAAAAAAATAAGTGTAAAATATTCTCGTATATTCAAATAATTAAGTAAAGCAATAGTGTTAAATAAACCAGTATACCCAAATAAAATAAAGTCTCATAAATATTAATTAATGAAAATCACATAACTCTTTACAATTGTTTTTCTCTCAAAGCACGGACGTCTAATAAACCCAAAAGAAGTAAATAAATAAAAATAAACTTGAACTAATATCTTCAAGACTTCCTCAAGACGCTGCATCTTCTATCTCAACACCTGTAAACTTTGAAAGACAACACCACTAATGAGATTTATAATCTCAGTAAGTAAACACAGTTCTAAAAGGTTTTCCAAAAGATGTTGCCTTCAGCCGGCGCGGTAGCCGGAAAAATTGTCCATAGTACCCGCTAATTTTTCAAAGTAATGTTCATTAAAAAAAATACATTTAATTACAACAATCATATGACGACAACATAATCAAACATCATATATTAATTAAACAAAGTAATCACACATCACACAACAACACAATCCTCAAGTGGCTCGGAAACCCCACTGTGTTGGTTTCTTGCCTAATTCGGTGACTCGAGAACCTCATTAAATTGGTTCCTTGCCCCTTGTCTGCGGTGACTTGGGAACCTCGTTCTAGAATTGATTCCTTTCCACCCTCTTTATGGTGACCCGAGAACCTCGTTCTAGAATTGATTCCTTGCCCCCCATGGTGACTCGGGAATCTCGTTTTAGAATTGACTCCTTGCCCCTATGGTGACCCGAGAACCTCGTAATTAAATTGGTTCCTTGCCTCCCATTAATGGTGACCCGAGAGCCTCGTTCATAAAATGGATTCCTTGCCCCATTCTTAGACGACATATCAACAAATTCCACACATCAAGCATATACTCATTCATCCATATTCCGAAGCATAAAACCATCAATCACAATTGACAAACTTTTCAAAGCATATAACCACTATAATTCCACCTCATCATATAATCAACTCATAAATATCAATTGAACAAATATCATGTTATCACGTAAACGAGTACAATATAGAAATCATAAACACAAGGGATAATATACATCAACAAGCATATCAATCAACCAATACAAATACCAAGAATGTGTTTCATATCCAAAAAGTCAATTTAATCAATTTTATTTTGAAGACAAAACCCCAAATAAATACTCTTAATTTCATAATCAAACCATTTAAAATTCTATACCATGAAAGTTTAAGAAAATAGGTGTTTACTTACTTTACGTAGACCTCCGAAGAGATCTTAAAATTATGTAAGATAAATCCAAGCGCTTCACCACCGACCCTTCTTTTCTACACTGACTTTCTTTGATATTTATGATTCTACGCTTCGCGTTGCAAATTCGATGACAACCTCTCTCTCACGGTATATTTTCTTTTTAAGAGAACGAACGAAAAGATTGTTGTGCGGCGCTAAACTTCTTCTCTCGTTATCTTCCAAAAACAAGGTTACCTATCTATTAAAATATAATTCTTATTCCTTCCCATCTCAATTAATGTCACCCCCCTCCCTTAATTCATGTAAAAGAATTGGAAATCAAACCTATCACACTGCCCTGACATCGTGGCTTGAAATTAGCCGTGATATGTATTAGAATATGGTTCCCTTTTAATGATTTTTTTTTATTTATTATTATTATATTCATTTCCTAGAGAAATCTATTGCTATATGTGGTTTATTTTTTTTTTAAACAATTATAATAAATTCTTATACTACCAATTTTCTATACTAAACATTATAATCACTTAATATTTTTATTAAAAAAACTATATTAAATTACATTAAATTTTAGGATGTTACACCATCTTGATCTGATTATATCCCGAGAATCCATCCATGAAAGAGAATAATGCATGTTGAGCAGTATTATCTACAAGAACATTGATGTGAGGCAGAGGAACGTCATTTTTTGGGCTAGCTATGTTCAGATCTCGATAGTCAACACACATTCAAACTTTTCCATCTTTCTTGGGAACAGGAATGATGTTAGCAACCCATTGAGGGTACTTTACAACTTCTAGGAAACCTGCATCCAGTTGTTTCTTGACCTCCTCCTTGATCTTTAGAGACATTTATGCTTTCATGCTTCGTAGCTTCTGCTTTACTGGAGGACACTCCGGCTTTAATGGCAATTTGTGTTCTGCTACACTGGGGTCTAACCCTGGCATGTCTTGGTACGACCATGCGAAAACATCTTTATAATCCATCAACAACCTGATCAACCTGCTTCGCTCCTTTTCTTTCAGGGAAAGGCCAATCTTGACCTCTTTTTTATCATCTTTGGTTCCCAAATTGATTAGTTCACTCGGCTCTTCGTGGGGTCGAATTTCCCTGGCTTCTTGTTCTACCAACCTCAATAATTTAGGAGAGACTTCCCCGTCATCATCAACAACCTCATCAGTATGATCAATGTGAAAGTCAAAATTGTATGTTGAGTTACTAACAGTGTCATTTTCAAGAGAGTCACTTTTAGATCTGCATTTTGATAGTTATCAGGGAAAGATGAATGAATAAAGGTTAAAAACGGGAAACTCCATTTATTGGTGAGGAACGATGAATAAAAGTGAAAGTAAAAAAAGAGAGATAAGAACATAAAGATATTGAATGCATGCATTTAATGATAAGTCATATTGAAACGGAAACAAGTAAGCCCATTACAACAAAATTCCTAAAGCCTTGGGCAGAGCTAAAGGATAAGCATTACAGAATTACTTTGAAAAAAACTCTATGGTCCTGGGGAACTCGACGACCTCCCAATTGTTGAGCTCTGTATCCGGAGGCCATGGATACACCAGATTAACACCATGATCGGAGGGATAATCATCTTCAACAGCTGTTGCTTGGTCCAGGAATGCGAACCCCACACTCCGGAAGCTTTGTCGAATGTCACAAATGGGAACCCTTTCAGCCTCATATTCACGATTTTCCAGCCGAGCCAACCTCTTTCTTTTCTTCTCTTCTATAACCCTCATCTTATCGGCCTTAGTGGGTTTGTATCCCAACCCAAACCTGTCCTTGTTTTCAGTGAGTGTGAGGATATCAGAAACACCTTGCTTGTTCTTCCCCAAACCGTTTCCAGGTCGGTACCCTCCCTCGAGCATAACCTTGGCCATCATAATGGATGTTTTAGATGAATGATGTTTCGTGAATGGAGCACTACCCCCGACATAAGTAGCATCGGCAATCTCAAGTGACTGGAAAGTGATCTCGAGAGCTTCTTCAGCAGCTTCAATGTAAGGGGTCGTTGATAGCTTGCTCACTAACATATCTTCCTCTCCAGAAATAATTATCAACTTACTATCAACAATGAACTTCACTTTCTGGTGCAATGTGGAAGGTACAGCTCCAGAAGAATGGATCCATGGTCGTCCTAGGAGACAACTGTACGTTGGTGTAATGTCCATTACTTGGAAGAGTACCTCGAAGGTGCAAGGACCAACCTGAATGGGCAATTCAATTTCCCCCATGACTTCCCTCTGTGTACCGTCAAAAGCCCTTACAATCATTGTACTTGGCTTCATATGAGTTCAATCAAAAGTCAACTTTGCCAGTGTTGACTTTGGCATTACATTCAAAGAAGAGCCATTATCAATGAGGACCCTGGCCATGACATGATCTCGACACTTCACATAAATGTGTAACGCCTTGTTGTGCCCTATTCCTTCTGCTGGAATTTCATCGTCAGTGAAAGTGACATAATTATCAGCAACGATGTTACCCACGATGTTATCGAGCTTGTCAATTGTGATGTCATGAGAGACATGAGCTTGATTCAACACCTTCATCAGTACTCTCCTGTGTGGATCAGAGTTCATCAATAGAGACAAAAGAGATATCCGAGCCGGAGTTTGATTTAACTGATCCACAACCCTGTATTCAATCTGCTTGATGAACTTCAAGAATTCGCCGACTTCTTCATCAGATACCTCCTTTTTATTCTCAACCCCATTTGCTTCCTTGTCATTTAGAATTCCTTCCACCTTCTCTTTCCCCTTGCGATCCTTTCCTTCCTTTTCTGTTTCCTCCCTTCACAATACCTCTGGAGTGTAAATGCGACCAGTCCTAGTCATTCCACCAATTCCTGAAATGTTGGTAACCACAGTAGTCCCGTCGGAAGGATTGGGTTGAACCTACATCTCATATTTCCATGGTACCGCTTTGGTGTCCTTGTAAGGGAAAGGACTTCGAACTTGGATGACGATTGGTGTTGGCCCACTTGGAACAGGCAAAGGTTCTTTCTCAGTATAGTATATCACCACTGGTTTCGAAGTGACTTGCTCAGGAACTGGTTGAGGATTAACCACAACAGTAAAAGGGGTTATCTTAATTGGGGTTAGGGAAATTGTAGATTCAGTAACCATATTAATGCCATACTCATTTGATTCACATCCAATTAAGATAATCTTCATATCCATTGACTGCTGCACAACTTGACGAAACTCTGCACAGTCTTCAAACGAATGCCCTATATTCCCGTCGAAGTCACACCTTATCTCTTCATCGAGAGCCTTTTCTTCCATGATCGAGATTTGGATCAATCCGCATTTGCACATCTCTCTGAAAATAACTCTCATAGGAGTCCTAACATCGACCACTTTACTCTTGAGAGTATGTTCCAAGAAGCTTTCAATGGCATTGACTCCCGAACCCCCATGATTTGGAATAGGACCCTGTGCCACATTTGGAGCATCCTTCTGAAAGCTCAACCATTTGGAATTAATCAGGTCTTGCACCTTAAACTTCAAAGCTTTACAATTCTCGGTGGAATGACCTATGGCCCCATCGTGATACTCACATTGAGCGTTTGGGTCATACCACTTTGGATAAGGAGGGTCTATTGGTCTTGTCGGGATAAGAGTTAGCATGGATTTGCTCACAAGTTGGTGGAATAGTTCAATGTAGGTCATGGGTATCGGGTCAAAACGCACTAGCTTTCTTTTCGAGTTATACGGTGGTCTTGTTTGGCTGGTGTTTGGGTTTGGATTTAGGGGTTGAATGATTTGAGGTGGCATGGTCGGGTGTGTTTGAGGCTGAGAAGGGTATGATGGTCGGTAAGGAGCCATCTGTTGAGGATTGGAAATTGTGAGGTGGCAGCGATGTATGGCTGGTTGACCTGGTGATATGGAGGTGGTTGGTAATATCGGGCGTATTGGGCTTGGAAGGTAAGTGTTTGGTTTGGTTTAAATTGGTTCAGTTTCTTTTGTTCAAAGATTACTGCATGTGCTTCTCCCTCCTTCTTTTTCACAAACGGGGCTTTCTTTGGGCCATTTGCAAATGAAGTCTCGGTGATTTTGCCAGTCCTCATTCCACTTTTAATTCTCTCACCGATGATGACCATGTCAGAAAAGTTCGATGACACACTCCCAATCATCCTATCATAGAAGGGCGACTGGAGTGTATCAATGAACATTGCCACAATTTCTTTCTCGGCCAATGGAGGCTCCACCTGAGCAGCTAGTTCCCTCCATCGTTGTGCATACTCCTTGAAAGTCTCTGTGTCTCTCTTTGCCATATTTTGGAGTTGCATCCTATCGGGAGCCATGTCAATATTGTACTTGTATTGCTTCAGGAATGCATCTGCTAGATCTTTGAAGGATCGGATGTGGGCCCGTTCGAGATGCATGTACCAATTTGAAGCTGCCCCAGTTAAACTGTCTTGGAAGAAGTGAATCAAGATCTTATCATCTTGAGCGTATGATGCCATCTTCCTTACATACATGGTCAAATGGTTTTTGGGACAAGTGGTTCCCCGATATTTGTCAAAATAGGGTACCTTAAATTTTGGTGGAATTTCAACATTTGGCACCAGGCAAAGCTCCGAGGCATCTCGAAGACCATAACTATTTACCCCTTCGATGGCCTGCAATCTCTCCTCTAACACTTCCAAATTTTCTTTAGATTGGGAATCCCCTCCCGACTGATTCATTGGAGTTTCACAATATATATTTTGGGGAAAGGGGTATGGCATGTAGGAGGATCCGAAGTTTGGCATCATTTGAGTCCCTTGGGGTCCATAATGTAGGGTGTATTGTGGATTTTTTGGATTGGCAGAAAGTGTCACTGTCGGGGTGTTACCATTTGTAGGGTTGATAGTTTGTGTTTGTGGCATCTCGACAGCATCGGTGGGGGATTGTGTCTGAGTAGTGTGTTCAGAGTTTTGGATGCCATCTTGTGGGCTGGGGGCCGTTAGTGGAACAAATCCACGAGGTAAGCCATATGGGGTATTGTTCAGGTCAAATGAAAGATGAGTTTGGTTGCTTGGATAAACGGCGAGAGGCATCATGACCCCTGGTTGGTTGTAGCCTTGAATAGGAACCTGAGCAAAACCAGGCGGTATAAGAGGTGTGGTCGGATTTCCTTCGTTTGAGGCTAGAGGGTTCCCCTCTGTGTTCTTTTCCTTCTGCATTGGTTGTAGGATCTCTATCATCTTAGTCATCTGATCCTTGATTTGACTGACTTCATCCCTGATCTCTTGGACTTCTTCTAGTTCTTCCGCCAAGGCTTTTGTCTGTGATCGAGTGTGATAAGGGTGTCTTGGAGAAATTGTTCAAAAACCACACTGTTTTATTTAATAAAATCAAGAACAAATGAATAAAATCAAAAGAAAGAGCAAAAACCAATTAAACTCCATTTTTTGACGGGAAGACCGTCGCATACACTTATAGCAAGAATACTCATCCTGCAATCAAATCTAGTGGTATAATTCCCTCTAGATTGACTGCAGTTGATGTCAAGTCCAAGGGAGAATTCACTCCTCGATGGACCACATCTGTACTAGCAATGTTATTGTTTGACGATACCCATATTTTTACGCAGAAAACACATCATTTTTAGGGTAAAAATATAGTTGATGAAGTATCTAAGGGAGAATTCACTCCTTGACAGATATCATCTAGAAAAAGAGAGAGCATTCCACAAAAAATTGATGAACACTTCCATTTCATTAGATGAATATTGCAATACAAACATGAGTCTTTGATCAAATAGAAAAACAATACATCGAGAGTTTTCATATTTCTAAATCCATCTTCGGGGACCGCAAAATACTATGTCAAGAGCTTCATCTTCTTTTTCCTGAATCCCTTTTCAAGCTTCCCAAAATGCTTGAAGAACTCATTCACCTCTGGTGGTATCTGGAGGAAAGGGTTCTTGTAAACCTGAATTGATACTTCTTCAATCGCTCCACCAACTGAGAAGTATGATATTGAAGTTTACCAATCATGTCTTCATATTTTCTTCTCCATGCTTCCCTTTCATACATTACATCCCTCACAACCAATTTCCATCCCTTTACCCATTCTGCATGACGTTGAGCTTCTCCTCTTTCAGTTTCTTGTATTTTGGTACTGAGCCAATTTTCCCTCGCATTAGCTTCTGCTAATAATTCGTGATACTTGGAAGCTTCTTTCGATCTTCGATCAGAGTAAAGTTCGGTTTGGACTAAGGATTCTTGTAGAGATTCAACTGTCTCCTTTAGTATTTGTATTGTTTCGACATGAATCCCTACATCCCACTCAAGCTCTTCTTTCTTCTTCAGAATTTTGACTAGCGTATTTTCTTGACACTCCACCTTTGCTTGCAACTCTTGAATCACTGCTTCTTTTTCCTTTCTTGCCATTTTCATGCGACTTGGGGCTTCGTAGGAATCAGCATATTCATTTCTCAAATTCTCGATCTGTAAATTCAGTTTTTGCACCTGACTTTGGAGTTTGACAATAGTTACTTCTGCAACTTGGTTCTTTTCATCCAAAACCCCCATCTGAGCTTTTAGAACTTCAATTTTTTTCAGCATTTGATCTTTTGTAAGAGGATTGTTTTCAGCACTGGGTGGGGGTTTCGGTTTTGAAGGACAACCCCTTCTTGCCTCTCTCCATGCTCCATATTTTTTTGTTTGAGTTATGATCCGCCTTCCTAACTCATCACGCCCTTTTATGTGAATATCGTCCCATGCTGACCTTATTGCCATTGTCTGACTCTTGATGCTTTCACATTCTTGATATAGGAAATACGCTTCGCCAAGCAGCTCTTTTGGGGGTTCATCTTGTGTCCACATGAGTTGGCACATTAATAGAGCTGGTGAATATGACACACATCCTCTGGGTCCCATCAATGGGAAATTCGGGAAACTTCCACAACTGAATATAACTGAATCTCCATTGTACCCTGGGCACGTCCATCTAAATGAACGTGAGTCGACTTGATCAAACTCCTGTTTCCATTCATATAGCTTGCGTGACTTTAGCGGCATGCGAATGAATCCTTTTAATGGATCATCTGTTCTATCAATTTTGTTACCAGCATACAAGTGAGTCATAATCCAAACATATAATATTGGTGCACAACATCGCAACTTTCCTTGTTGATTCTGATGACAAACTTGTAGTGAGAGAAAAGTTTCAGCTAAGATAGCAGGGACTAAATTCACCCCATATTCCTCAACTCTGTAGAAGACGTCCATAGCTGATCGATCAATCATGTCCGGAATAAAGGGAAAAGGCACCAGTCCGTAGATAAGGAGAGCCAACAACCTATTAAAAGTAACCCATCGTTGTTGTTGAGACAACTCCCTAAGGTAACCTTCCAAGAATCGCCTCTTCAAGCCCTTAATGTTTCCTTTTTCCACTTTATCCAATTGTTCCGGTTTAAGTTCCAACAGACTTGCTATCTTCCCATCTGCCACATATTGTCCATAATACAAATAGACACGTGATTCCTTTTGGATAGGCAATCTCAACATGTAAGCATACTCCTCTATGGCTGGAGTTATATCCAAGTCAGGCAATTCAAAACATCTCAAAGTTGAGTTCCAATACTGAGCAAATGCACTCGGAGCGGAGGCATCCACCGGAATACATAATAGATCTAGTATCCTCCCATACTTGTTGTTAAAGTTTGAATGTGCCTTTTCTGACATTTGTTGACTAATTTCCCATAAGTTCTGAACATCATTGAGTGTCACGTCGATCTTGATGTTCTTCTTGGAACTGCTTGTATTGCTAGTACTCTTTCCGATGCTAGGTCCTTCCATTCTTTGCTATAAGATTAATACTAAGGTCTTCCTGTCAAGAAACACAAATAATGAAAAATTAAAAATGGAACAAAAAAATGCCTTACATGCTTCATGTTGCATGAGCCCTAGTAGGCTTGGGAACCCTATGTCTGGTATGTTGTCAATGCACTACCTTCACTATGACATGCCGCTTATTAGAAGTGCAATAATATTCGGACATGTCATTCGGGCTTGGAGCGACGATGTGTCGTCCCCTTTTTTTCTTTTTTTAGAAACTTCATAGTAAATGTGTATGTGCATGACAATTTATGTTTATGATGCCAGGAAAAAAAGGAGAGAGAGAAATAGTATGCTCCCTTTGTCCTAAATTTGGTAAAACTTAGGGTTGGACAAACCTGAGGTAATGACTCTAAACAGGTTGGCTACTAAGTTTGCTCTATTAGTGAAAATCAGGTAGGGTCTAGACTTCTAAAAGCCGTGGTTCCCAAGTTGCCCATATCCCGAAAGATAAGGATCTAATTCACGAATCTAATCACAAGTAGGGATAAACCCTCTCAATATGAACATCCCATGACATCGGGTACAACCTGAGTGGTGAATCAACAAATATCAGGGAGGTACAAGACTTCTTCAATGACAATGTCGAGACACCGCCTAATCCTTGAGTTTTGAGCAAGCTCGGGTATATAGCCAAAAGTGTGTGCAATATGTGATAGTGATGTGTGTGATGGGAGCACACAAACCTTCACAAAAACCTACTAAAATAAACTACCCCAAACCTGCAAAAGGAACAAACAACACAAACACAATAGTTCTCTATCCTAAGGTTGCAAGAATATATAAAAGCAGTTATGAAAGCGTAAGAAAAAGAAATAAAACAAAAAAAAAGGGTAAAACAAATATTTTCAAATCTATAAAAAAAACAAATTGCACAACCCACTATGATAGGCCTGACTCTAAAAAATCCCCAGTAGAGTCGCCAGCTATCGCGACCGTCCCGTCCGGACACCGCGAAAAAGAAGGTAAAAACAGAGGAGTCGCCACCAATATTTTATTTGAAAAAAAAAACATTGGAAAAATAATTTATTTAAGGTAAACTGGCCTTTAAAAAAAAGAGAGAGATGAGTCCGGGAGTCGGTTACGAGTAGGGAAGGTGTTAGCACCCCACATCGCCCGTTTAAAAAGAACGGTACCTCAAGTTAATTATGCAAAAAATTTTAACAACTTTTAAATATTTATTTTACCCAAAAATATATAAAGAAAGAATTATCTTTAATTTTTAATACTATAAATTTTTATCAATTTTTACATTTTTAAATTTATTGTTTATAAAAACTAAATGAGGTTGAACATGGCACATGAGTCCACAGGGCATCCTCAAATCTAAGAGACCGAACATGGCACCGTATCCATAGAGCATCCCTAAAAGTAGACAAGTTTATTTATGTATATTTTATATTTCTTATTATATTGATTTTTGCATTTTTTAAAATTTATTGTTTATAGAACCTAAATGAGGTTGATCATGGCACATGAGTCCACAGGGCAACCTCAAATCTAAGGGACTGAACATGACACCGTGTCCATAGAGCATCCCTAAAGATAGACAAGCTTAATTATTTTGATTAATTATTTTAACATAAAAAAGAGACGCACAAAAAGGGAAAATTTAGTTTTGGCTTGACAAGATGATTTATCTTGCTCCTACGTATTCTCGGGTGCGATGGGAAACTCAAAGCCACGTAGTTCTTTCCGTTTTTTTTAAAAAAAAAGCTTGATTGGTTGGTTGGTTTTGATTTTTGAAAGGGGTTTGATTTTGAAAGGATTTTTCTATTTTTTTATTTTTTTGTTAAGAAACAAAGAGATGAAATCTTCTTTAGGAAAATGATTTTTTTTGTATCTTATGATTTTTTTTTTGGAAATGATTTTTATGCTTTTGTCTTTTGATTCTTTTATTCTTTTTTTTTTGAAAAAAAAAGGAAGGACCTGAAAACGTATTTTAAGAGACATTTTCATTTTTTTTCAGTGTTTCAAAAAATTCGTTGATATTAAAAAAATATCCAATACATCATTTTTTGGGAATTAAATAGAAGAGGTACACAACTAAAAAAGAAAAAAAAATAATTGAGGAATTTTCGTGATATATGGGCCAACTTAATTCAGCCCAACAATACAAATCCTAGAAAATATAATAAAAGAAGTAAAATTTAAAAGATGTAGGTTAGAGGACCACCAGAAGAAAAGAATGTCCAATGTAAGTTGAAGGTGGACGGACGTTGATGACGGCGGCCCTCGTGGGTGACGAAAGATGGCGGATACGATTTGCAAGTGATGGAAGACGTGATGTGTGAAGTGTTGCTGATGTGATGGTGAGATGAAACTCGTGTTGGAGGTGCGATTTTGGATCTGGAACGGTTGTGTCCGGATATTAGAATGTTGACGGCGAGTTGGTGCTCAGATGGATCCGATTTATCTGGAGGAAGTGGCGGTGCAGTCAACAGAGGAGAACAAGACTAGAACCAGGGAGAGTGGCGGATCTGAATCTGGTACAGCAATGGCTTCTGGTCCGGAGTGTGATTGCAGTGGTGGAGGTCAAAGATGGCTAGTGGTGAACATGGCTCTGGTTCATTCAAAAAAATGGCTATTCTGATGACAAAAGAGTTGAAGCTATGAGGACCACCTTTCTTCTTTTGTTGTTGTAGTTAGTTGAAGATGATTGCTGGAATTCTAACTAGGACAGAGGGTGTGTTGATAGTGTTTTTTTTTTTTTTTAACGATCATGGTGGCTAAGAGGAACAAGAAGATTGTGGTCTCTGGGTGGTTTTTTCGTTCCCTCCTCCCTTGCTACAGTAGCAGCAGTGTATATATATTGGGATCACTGTGAGACAATGCCAAAACTTGTTATTGCTCTGTTGAGAGGCAGGGACTGGGGATTTGTGCAGCTGGTGTGGTGTTCCCACTACTCTGCTGGGTTGGTACAAAGGGACCACCATTTTAAGGAAAAAGCACAAGAAAACATAAATGGGGAAATAAAACAAAGTTGATTCATACCTTAAAGAAAATTATTTTTATTTTTTATTTTTATTTTATAAAACAGAAAGCATCTTTTGTTTTGTTTTGTTTTTATTATTATTTTTTTATTTTCTTTTCTTCTTTTTTTTTATTTGGATCATTTGGATAATGGGCTTGCAACAACAAAATAAAATTGGACTACACTTGATCATGTAATAGGCCCAAGAACAACAAACATTTTTTTTTTTAATATTTTACAATTTTATATTTTCCTTTTGTTTTCAAAAATATTAATTAAGAAATAAAAAAAGAATAAAAAAAAAGATACCCGGACAAGCCCCTCGAGCTTGGTACAAGAGATTTGCTGATTATGTTTCTACTCTTGGGTTTTCTCACAGTACTTCTGATCATTATCTCTTCATTTACCGGCAAGGTACAACTATGGCTTACATTCTTTTGTATGTGGATGATATTATATTGACAACTTCCTCTGATGCTATTCGCAAGTCTATCATATCCCTTCTTAGCTCGGAATTTGCTATGAAGGACCTGGAGCCATTGAGTTATTTCTTGGGTATAGCTGTAACTCGTCATACAGGTAGTTTATTCTTATCTCAGCGGAAGTATGCAGCAGAGATCATTGAACGGGCCGACATGTCATCTTGTAAGCCTCTCCTACTCCGGTTGACACTAAACCAAAGCTCAGTGCTAATTCCGGTACACCATATGCAGATCCATCTCATTATCGAAGCCTTGCAGGGGCTCTTCAGTATCTCACTTTCACGAGACCCGATATTGCTTATGCTGTGCACAGGTGTGTTTGTTCATGCATGACCCGCAGGAAGAACACATGCACGCGCTCAAACGTATTGTGCGCTACATTCAGGGAACTCTTGATTATGGCTTGCATCTTTATCCTTCTTCCACATCCACTCTCCTTTCTTATACATGTGCTGATTGGGGTGGGTGTCCGGATACCAGATGCTCTACATCTTGTTATTGTGTGTTTCTTGGTGATAATTTAATTTCTTGGTCCGCCAAACGACGAGCTACTTTATCACGATCTAGTGCGGAGGCGGAATACCGAGGCGTTGCCAATGTGGTTTCTGAGTCTTGTTGGTTACGAAACCTTCTTCTAGAACTTCATTGTCCTATTCGGAAAGCTACTTCGGTGTATTGTGATAATGTTAGTGCGATATATCTCTCTGGAAATCCTGTTCAACATCAGCGCACTAAACATATCGAGATGGATATTCACTTTGTTCGCGAAAAGGTTGCTCGTGGGGAAGTTCACGTCTTACATGTCCCGTGACGTTATCAGATTGCAGATATTTTTACAAAGGGCCTTCCATTGGTTCTATTTGAGGATTTTCGGGACAGTCTCAGCATACGACAACCTCCCGCTTCGACTACGGGGGTGTGTTAGAATATATATAAATATATTTTGTATCTAGTCATAATGTTAATGATCTTGTGTATAATTAGTTTCCTTAATTATAGCCTAGGAGCTCTCTTATAATGGTTGTATATAACCAAAATTATGCTAATGTGTATAATTAGTTTTCTTAATTATAGCCTAGGATATCTCTCATAGTGATTGTATATAATCACAATTATGCTAATGAAATCAATACCAAATTATATTCTTTCAATTATAATGTTACATAGGAAGGTTTTATTATCCATGCGTGTTAGTCACCAAAGATTGCCATGTGCTGAGATTTGAAAACCTATATTTTGGGGACGTTTCAGTCGAAGTTTTAAGGGTGGGGTAGTACCGTAGTAGCAGAGCTTATTTCTTGGCTTTTTTTTTTTTTTAATCAAAGCGAGTTTCTTTTAGAAACTATTTATCAGTTTAGGATTGTTTTGAAACTATTTATTAATGAGGTCTTTTTGAACACGTGACATATTTTATTTTTTTTCCACTTTGACGGGTCAAAGGCACCAGTCAGACCGGCGTCTTCCAAGTCAAAGGCGTCAGTCAGACTGACTCCTTCAAAGATGCCAGTCTGACTGGCGCCTATCTGTATTAAAAAAAAAAGACAATTGATACCAATAATAAGAAGCAAAAAAATAATAGCAATAACAATTTACACCAATAAATATTCATTAATTATTACAGTGGTAAAATTTTTTTTACCTTGTAATAACATTAATGTCATCGTTACTCCCTATACTTATAGTACAATTTTTTTTTGTAGCAGTGTTACTTCTAAATAGCTAATAGAGGGAGGGATGTCCAAGTTATTATAAATGGTTCTTGGCTCATATACTCAACCAATGTGGGACTTAGACACTTAATACACTCCCTCACGCCCAGGACTAGGACATCTGGAGAGTGAAGTTTGCAGGACTGGACATTTGCGGGTGGCCCAACATCGTGGGAGGCTCTGATACCATGTTAGAATAATTGGGCCTAACTCCACTCTAAAAGCTAGCTCATAGAAGGAGGGATGTCCAAGTTATTATAAATGGTTCTTGGCTCATATACTCAATCAATGTGGGACTTAGACACTTAATACTACTGTAATAATTGATTAATATTTATTGGTGTAAATTGTTATTGCTAATATTTTTTATGCCTCTTGTGATATTATTTGCTACTTGTTATTAGGGGATTTTTTTATTGCCTTTTGTTGTTTTAAATGGCTTTTTGACCAAAATGGGTTTCTTTTAGAAACTATTTATCAGTAGCAAGTAGCAAATAATAATGACAAGAGACATAAAAAAACAATAGCAATAACAATTTGCACCAATAAATATTAATCAATTATTACAGTAGTAAAAAAAAATTTACCTTGTAAGAATTAAAAGAAAGTTACCTGCAATTAGAAGGAACACTACTACAAAAAAATTTATACTATAAGTAAAGGGAGTAACGATGCCATTAATGATAAAGTATCTATTTAAAACAACAAGAGGCAATAAAATAAATCCCCCAAGTAACAAATAATATCACAAGAGTCATAAAAAATAATAGCAATAACAATTTACACCAATAAATATTCATCAACTATTACAGTAGTAAAAAAAATTTACCTTGTAAGAATTAAAAGAAAGTTACCTGCAATTCAGAAGTAACACTGCTACAAAAAAAATTATAATATAAGTATAGGGAGTAACGACGACATTAATGATAAAGTATCTATTTAAAACAACAGGAGGCAATAAAAAAATTCCCTAATAACAAGTAGCAAATAATATCACAAGAGACATAAAAAAATAATAGCAATAACAATTTACATCAATAAATATTAATCAATTATTACAGTAGTAAAAAAAAAATTATCTTGTAAGAATTAAAAGAAAGTTACGTGCAATTTAGAAGGAACACTGCTACAAAAAAATTATACTATAAGTATAGGAAGTAACGATGACATCAATGCTATTACAAGGTAAAAAAAAATTTACTACTGTAATAATTGATGAATATTTATTGGTGTAAATTGTTATTGCTATTATTTTTTTATGCCTCTAATTATTGCTATCAATTTTTTTTTTTAAATACTTGTAGGCACCAGTCTGACTGGCGCCTTTGATTTGGAAGGCGTCAGTCAGAGTAAAAAAAAATGTCACGTATCCAAAAGAACCCCACATTAATATATAATTTTAGAACAATCTTAAACTAATAAATAGTTTCTAAAAGGAACCCACTTACATCAGCAAAGATTGCCATTTGCTGAGATTTGAAAACCTATATTTTGGGGACGTTTCAGTCGAAGTTTTAAGGGTGGGGTAGTACCGTAGTAGCAGAGCTCATTTCTTTTTTCGTTTTTTGATTTATTTCTTTTAGTTTTTTTTTTAAAAATAAAAGTTAAATCCATCTCCGTAACCCCTTCCCAGTTCACTCAGTAACTCAATGTTAACATTTGGATGTGAAATGGTATGAATAAAATGGTTGGGCTAAGATGTATCATCTATATTTTGCATCATCCAGTACACCATTCATATGTGGTAAATTTTGAACCAATCAAATTACCACATGAGTTTGGTCAAAATTTCAAACTTTATAATTGTATTTCTACTGTAGTCAAATATATGAATACAATATATTGTAGTATAGTATATGTACTCTTTGTATTCGTAAATTTAACTCATATTAAAATAATGTTTTTCGATTAAAAAAATGATTATATTAAAAAACAATATTTTAATATGAATTAAAATAATGTTTGTTGTCAATAATATTTTGTAATATAATCAGTTTTTTTAATCAAAAAACATTATTTTAATATGGGTTAAATTTGCGAATACAAATAATACATATAATATACTACAATATACTGTATTCATATAATTTGACTACAGTATAATACAACTAGAAAGTTTGAAATTTTGACCAACCTATATGACAATTTGATTGGCCCAAAATTTGCCACATGGATGCCGTAATATGTGGTGTAAAATGTGGGTGGTGCACTATAGCCACACCCTGAACAAAATTGCATATTTTAAAAATATACGGACTAAAATCGAGCAAAAAAAAGTTTTGTGGACCAAAATCACCCAAACACTAAAATAAGGGGATCAAAATTGCAATTAAGCCTAATTGTTTTTTTCTTTTATAAAAAATAGGTTTAATTGCACTTTTGGTCTTCCATGGTCCCTCAGGTTTCAATTGCTACAATTAGGTCCCTAGGTATCGCGATTGTGCAATTTTAGTCCCCATGTTCCTATTGCGTCAGTTGAGTCCCTTAGGTATTACGATTGTGTAATTTTGATCCTAGATATCACAATTATGTAATTTTAAATGTGAGTAACCTACGTGAAAATTGCATAATTGTGATATCTGGTAACCAAAATTGCACAATCGTAATATCCGAGGGACCTAATTGATGCAATTGGAATATGAGGGACTAAAATTGTACAATCGTGATACCTAGAGATCCAATTGTCACAATTGAAACATGAGGAAATAAAATCGTACAACCATGATATTTGGAGGATAAAAATTGCAATTAAGTCTAAAAAATAAAAAAGGGGAAAGGTTTGGTAATTGGTACATAATGGAAGGGTTGAGAAGGAATAGTGGCATGAACACAAGACACGCACCATGGGCTTCAATATTGTTGTGAGAAGCACATCCACATCCACACCTCTTTGTTCCTCCAAAACAAAACCCATTTTCTCAACTCTCCTTCAATTTTCTCATCCTACCTCTCTCTTCACCATCTTTCCATCGAAGCCCGTTACTCCCAATCTCGCAATCTCTGCCACTCGCTCACCACGTCACCAGGGGAAGCGTGGTTTCCGCGCTGGGATTGTGGCCATGGCGGCACCTGGCGGCTCACTCCACAAATCAGAGGAAGAATGGCGTGCAGTTCTCTCGCCCGAACAGTTTCGGATTCTGAGGCAAAAGGGCACCGAGTAAGATTCTTAATTTTGTTATTTTAGCTCAATGAATTAAGCTTTCAAATTTTAGTTTTTGATTCATTTTATTATATAGTTTTATGTTAAAAGGCCGTGAATGAATGAATTGGGTAATTGGGTATACTTGACTGATTAATAAAATTGTTGATTTTCGTTAAGAAAGCAGAAACCTTAGCTCAATTGCTTAGAGAATATTGGAGACATAGTTAGTTGGATATATGGTTAGTTAGTTGATAGTTAGTTGCTAGATCTATGATTAGTTAGTTGATAGTTAGTTGCTAGATCATTAGCCTATATAAAGGCTTAATCTTTTTGTAATCAATTAACCCATTCTATCAATTTCACGTTCATACTTTCTCTCAATTTCTTTTTTCCTCCAATGGATGCCATATTTCCTAATATGGTATCAGAGAGATATCGACCACCATGAGAGAAAACTTTCCGCTGCTCTTTCTTAATATTATTCATTTTTCTTCCTTTTCATTTTACCCAAAGAAAACTCAAAATCTCCATTCCTTAATTCTTTCATTTTCTTTGTGATCATCGTCCTCAATTCTCTTCTGGGCTTCCAAGATTTTTGGAAAAGGTTAAGAATTTGATTGATTCCGTTATGGCAACTTCGAACACAGGAGCTGCTGGATCCAATGATCCCACCATAGCTACCAGGAGACAAACCAAATAACCAAAACATTCTCCAATGGCTTACCTTTCAGTTCCTTATGCCATCCTTCCTAGCATTCAACAAACTGATGCTGATCTTGATGATGATGGTAACTCAATTCACCGTAGCATTCTCAGTGTGTTCAACAACAAGCGCTATGAGTGGAAGAACATGTTCAAGAACTTTGCTGGTGCATGGTGTGTTGGTTCTTCTCATGGTTGGTTTATGCTTTTAGACACAAACGCAGCATCCCTTCTTCTAAATCCTTCTTCTGCCACTTGCATTCACCTTCCACCCTTTCCTCCTGCATTCTTGAACCCTGTCACACAATCCTATTTTATCTGATACTTGAGGAAAAACTTCATTGTCAAAGCTGCATTGATGCATTCTTCCTCTTCTAACAACTACATTCTTGCCATAATATATGGTTGCCACTAAGATGGTTCCATTGAAGGGTGGGATGTTAGCCAACTAGTTCCTAGAAAAATCTTGGAAGTTAGACCAACCATGGAGATAGATGCGAAAGAAGACAGAGAATTTCCAAAAGAATTGTTTTCCATGCAGGTATACTTGGTGATGTTCGAGGAAGAGATTTTGTTGGTGAAAAGGAAATGTAGCAGACAAGGTAGCATACATTCAGAGTTCTGAGGATAAAGCCTGGTTTGAATGGAAGCATACCGAGGATGAATTGACTGCCTTTCTCGTAAATCCTCTAATGGAGAAGCCCAGGAAACTAAATTTCAGTTTCTTGAATAATGCATTTTCTTTATTGCATTTCTTGATGATTTGTTGATATCATGAAGATTTGTTCAAGTGGTTAGTGTTGCACATTATTGCATTTTTAATATTGCTGCAAGTAAGCCTTTGTGGTTAAACATTCATAATATTTTCTTGCTTCTGCCCATGATGGTGGTTAAGCATTTTGCATAAAATTGGCATTGAAATTCATGAGGCTTAACAAGCCCATTTTATAGCGACTTTTGACTAATGTTAATTCTAGCGAGTCGACTCATTATTGATATTTGGAGGCTAAATAGCCCATTTTGGAGCAATTCTTGACTGATGTTAATTCCAGCAAGTCAGCTTATTTGATATACAAATTTCTTTCTCTTGCCAATGTTCATTCTGGCAAGATTCATTTGCTTTTGGAACGAATGCCGGGGAGACACTGAAAGAAGATCGACGAAGCCCAAAAGAAGGTTGAAGACTTCTCAGATCTATGAACTTCGGTTGTTACCTATATCATTGTTAGACTTTTATTGATTAGCCAATGTAATTAGGCTTATACATTTGTAATTTTCATTCACTGTTCTTTCTTTTTCTTGCATTATGTTGTACACCCCAAGCTGGATTTGCTAATCCGCACTTCCAGCTTGCGGGGGGCTATTGGAGATATAGTTAGTTGGAGTATGGTTAGTTAGTTGATAGTTAGTTGCTAGATCTATGGTTAGTTAGTTGATAGTTGGTTGCTAGATCATTAGTCTATATAAAGGCTTAATCTCTTTGTAGTCAATTAACCCATTCTATTAATTTCACATTCATACTTTCTCTCAATTTCTTTTCTCCTCCAATGGATGCCATATTTCCTAATAGAGAACTTAACAAAGATGAGTAAAGGATTCAGATTAAACCTAGTCGCAGGAATCTACATCAAATGCTACAAATAAACTTTTTCTGAAGTGTGGTCATTAGCTTTTAATTTATGATCACAGTATTTAGAGGTTGTGTTTTGTCATAGCTAATTGGTATAAGTGTCCTCATTAGCTCGTTTGCTTGCAGTAGAGACAAGCTGTGTGTTGTCTATATGTATTTTGTAGTCCTGCAATCTTGCTCACAAGATGTGGTGGTTGCCTAATTATTAGAATATTTTGGAGAAAATGAAGCATGGAGTGGGTAAGTGAGAGTAATTTTGAATCTGATAAGCATTTTTGGTGAGATGGTGGCTCTAGATTTTCCTATTAATAAAATAAAATTCACAGCTGTAGAGTTATTAGTTTGTTAATTTGAATTTATCATCAATGATGGTATCTAGTTTTATTCGCAAGAGAATGGTTTGGTATTATTCAGGTTCCCTGGAACTGGAGAATATGACAAGTTCTTTGGCGAGGGAGTTTACAACTGTGCAGGTTGTGGGACTCCGCTTTACAGGTCCACAACAAAATTTAATTCTGGTTGTGGCTGGCCAGCCTTCTATGAGGGTCTTCCTGGAGCCATAAATCGCAATGTGAGTTCACTTGTACTTGTTGGTTACTTATATCAGCAATTGAGTTTATACAAATTTGATAACATTGTCGTGTATCATCAGCCGGACCCTGATGGGATGAGGATCGAAATAACATGTGCTGCTTGTGGGGGACATCTAGGTCACGTTTTTAAAGGTGAAGGATTTCCTACACCTACTGACGAACGCCATTGTGTCAATAGCATTTCACTGAAATTTCTGCCGGCCAAATCTTACTGAAATCTACTGTATGGGTATGACAGACTACTTAAGATAAGTAAACAATTATGTACTGAACTTACATTATGACAGTTTGATATCCTTTTTTTTTATAAACATATATACTTTTTGTGACAAGGGTGTTACCACAAGCACTATGCCCAGGAATTTTTTTTCTCTCACACTCTAAAACTCACGCAGCAGCAGCACACATAGAGAAAGCATAGAGAGAATCTATCTTTTATTCTCTGTTACTTGATTCCCTTTTTTTTTTTTTTTTTTGGTTAGCTGTATTACTTGATTCATTCCAAAATGGTACATGAAATTTACCTTTTATAGGCTATACTTAACAATTAAATATCAAAAACTTATTCATGAAGAGAACCAACCAGCAGGCAGCTGCTATATGACTTTTCTATACATGATAATATTATTTAAGGATTTAATTGATATATATAGTTAGTGTAAAGTTTATTTATACAGTCAACCAATCAAAAATTGACATATCATTAAAAATATTTGATTTTTATACTAACTATATTATTATATTTAAAGTCATTCATACCGTGGTTTCCGATTGATTGATAGTATAAAAATTTTTACACTGAAAGTACATATCAATTAAACTCGTTATCTAATTGGGAGCAACATTTGTCACGCTTCAAAAAGCTTCCAGGAGGTGCATCATATCAAATAGTATTAATTTTATTTAACTAAGCAATAAATTAAAATAAGAAATATTTAATTTTAGAGTTTGAAATTATATTACATTAGAATTAGAATGTAGACAGAATTATTTTTTTTGAATGGTCTATCATTATTTTTAAATATTTTACTCTAGCCATCCCTCTCTCTCAACTTACCCAGTATTCCTCTTTTCCTTCTTCCTCATCCACCGGGTGGTTTTGGGTCATTTTTTTACCTGGAATCATCCTTTTACATTGTTTTTTCTTTCCTTTTATCTAAATAAGTGGTTTTTTCATATAGATCTGTTTTTTCTTTCGTGTTTTTTTGTGTTTTCGTCATCTGCGTGCGGCGGTGTTTTGTTTGTTATCTTGTTGCGGCGTCGTTTGGTTTCCCGTCTTATTACGGTGTTCGTTTGGTTCAGATTAGCAGATCGGCTTCGATCCATTACAGATTCAATCAGCACTTTGGCGTCAACGTTACAGATCCAGAGATATGGGTATTCCGGTCACTTTGATTTTGTCACATTTGTATGTATTTCGCCATGTTATGCTATTAACCTGAGTGTCAATTTGAATGAATGAATATATTTTTTTAATAAAAAAAAATATTATTTTTAAATAAAATTGTTAATTGTATTACTATTGTATTATATTAGTTGACTTAATGATTAGTGGAACATTCTAAAATTAATTACTAAATCAATTGCATCTAAATAAGTATAATCTTTAGTTTATCTCATTGATAAATTTTTTAATTAAAATCGTTGTATTTTTTTTTTGTTAACAAAAATCATTGTATTGATTCCACATGAACAAGTATATAATAATAAATTAAAAATAAAGTAAGCTTATAATTAAATCTAATTTTAGAATAAATAAATAAGTAAATAAATATAAATATATCATATAACGTGGGACTTTTTATTTAAAATAAGATTTAATTGGTGTGTAATGTCAACGTAAAGAATTTTTACACAGCAACCAATCAGAAATATAATACCCACGCAAAAAAAAGTTTAATTAGTGTTGATGGTCAAAGTTAAAAATTATTTATATAAAGAAAAATAATAATAATAATAATAAATATTTGTAAGAAGTATAAAAGATTAACGTAGTAAAATAGAGTTATGAGATGGATTATTTGAGGGTTTTTTTTTACTCCTAATATGGTGGGACCCTTCTGGAAGTATAATGATTAAGAAATAAAATTTGAGGAAAATAGTTAAAGTGTTTTTACGGAGAAAGATTTGGATGGACACAATCCTACCACCTCCACATCCAATAAAATTGTGCCAACACATTAATAGTGGGACCCATTAGACCCAAGTAACAAAACTCTTCCACTCTCCTTTCCCCTTCTCTTTTCTCTATTTGGACTCCACCCTCCCTCCATTGTTGCACACGGCAGCTCAACTGTTACTTCTTCCAACCCAGAAAGATAGATCTTTTAAATATTTGACCTTTTTTTAATGTGAAGTCCCTGTAAATAGATCAAAAACAGAAGAACTGGTGAACTTCTTTTGATTTCACCTCTAAATATTTCAAATCATCTGATTCACCTCTAATCACTGTGTGTATGAATTAGATACAAAGATCTGAAAAAACAAGGAAACATCTCCTTCTACAAAAGCCCAAATTTAATTATTTGTTTAATAAAAAATAAAAAAAAATAAAGAACTAAGAGGAAGATGCAGACAACAAGCATCGCCATTATTTCTCTCAAATCACCATTAGCATACCACCACTTCCGTTCTGCCCATCAATCATCTTCTCTACGAGTTTGTAATCGCAGCAATCTGACACCACCGCTCGCCATTAACCGCCACGCCAGTCCCGCCGCCGCAAACGTCCTCATCGCTCACTGCTTCTGCTGCCGCCTACCGTGCTTCGTCCAGCCATACCGGAGAACGTAAGCACCGCCTCACAATCTCGCAACCAGCACGCCGTCCATCACTGCTCCCTCGCGTTTCCGCCATCTCCGTCGCTTCTCTGCGTTACACGTTCCAGAAAGAAGAATATCTTCTTTTAAATTGTTAATTGATTTTTGTTTTCTTTTAACTTTCTCTTTTGTTTTGGGTAATATTACATATTCAAATATGTTACATCAATTCAGAAAGATATTTAATGAAAAATGTTAGGATTCAGATCAAGAATATCAGGAAAGGAAATTTAATGAAAAATGGCAGCAGCATCAGAGCCTCTAAATTTTATTAATTACACCTCTGCGACTGCAATGCCCCATTGACGAAGGAGAAGAGACTGATACAAGAAGAGAGGGTCTTCTTATTTGGGTCAAGTGAGTCCATCAATTAATGGGCTGGCACTATTTTATTGGATATGTTCAAAGATGAGGTGTTAGAGTTGTGTCTTCGTTTTTAGAAGCCTAATGTTTAAAATTAGTTTTCTCCATAGAAAAAGAGGAAGAAAGCGCGTGACTCGAGATCATAGAGACGTGCTCTTAGTACAAGAAATCCAATTTCATTGTCCTTTTTCCTTTCTTTTTCGTCGATTCAGGTAAAATGATGTAGGTTTTATGGGCAGACTTTTATGAATCTAATTGAGGATTTATGATGGCATAAGATGGAGTAAGTTTTTGCTGAAATAATTTGTCGATAGTTGACGAATCTTTATTTTGAACTATTCAATTATGTGATGTTTCATTTGTTTGATTTCTCATTGTTACTATACTTTTATGTCTTTTGATTTTGGAGCAATTTTGCGAGAAAGAGTATTGGCTTAGGGGAGCGTCGTTACTGTTGCAAAGTCTGCAGCTTTTGGAATGTGTTTATTTCTGTGGCTTTATCATATTAATAATTTATTATTTCTTAATTATTCTATCAAAACTTTGTAACATGTGTGATTGAATCACTGGACAAGGTGTGAACTCTTGATGTCGTGGGACAGCAAGAGTTCAAGTGAGGTGATGTAGGTTTTATGGATAGAGTTTTATTAATTTAATTGGGGATTTATGATGGCATAAGATAGAGTAAGTTTTTGTTGAAATAATTTGTCGATAGTTGACGAATCTTTGTTCTGAACTATTCAGTTGTGTGATGTTTCATTTGTTTGATTTCTCATTATTACTGCACTTTTATGTCTTTTGATTTTGGAGCAATTTTGCGTGAAAGAGTATTGGCTCAGGGGAGCGTCGTTGCTGTTGCGAAGTCTGCAGCTTTTGGAATGTGTTTATTTCTGTGGCTTTATCGTATTAATAATTTATTATTTCTTAATTATTCTATCAAAACTTTGTCACATATGTGTGATTGAATCACTGGGCAAGGTGTGAACTCTTGCTGTCGTGGGACGGAGCACATGGGTCATAGGTGCGGGGTGTGTAGATGGTGACGTTAAGCACTGTTGGGTATCTCTCACACAGATAAAGGATCGTTAGAACACAAGAAAAATACACTACAGAAAAATAATAGAGAACACAAGAATTTAACGTGGTTCGGCACCACTTGCCTACGTCCACGGAAACACTCCAATAAAGTGTATTCACTATCTCAAATATGTGATTACAATATTTGTAACCCACCCCACTTTTTGTGTATCACTCTACAAACTCAAGTACCACACTCAAGTTACAAGAAATGATAACACTCACTCACACAAGAGACTTTCTCTACAAGTGATCACTCACACACTTGCTCTCTCTTGCTTTGGTTGGGATGATTCTACTCTTCCTCACATGACCCATTTATATAGTGAAGGGACATGGCTTCCATTCATGAATGTGACTAGTGGACATTAATTGTCTCACCTTCCCAACTAATCTCTCTTTATGATTGTGGAGTCTCCAAGAGTCAAGTGTTTCACCTTCCCAACTAATCTCTCTTTATGATTGTGGAGTCTCCAAGAGTCAAGTGTTTCACCTTCCATCACATGAAATGTATCTCTTAAAATCCCACTCACTTGCATTTATTTGGAAATTTAATTGCTTTTCCAACAATTCCTCCCTCAATTAAAATTTCCAAATTTCCACATCATCAAGAAATTTTACCTTCTTTCCACCTTTGCTATCACGGTACGCTTTCCCTTCTCAAAGCTTGCCCTTCCAAGTAGCAAAGGTTCTTCTTACTTTTCTCGCCTCTTAACACCAAGCGTCTTCCCTTATACACCTTGCATCCCCACTTTGAACCAACATACTTGTACCCTTGTGATGCCATCTCCCCCAAAGAAATAATATTGGCAACTGCAGAAGGTACAAACCTCACATTTTGGAAAGTTCTAATGGCACCATCATGGAGCTTCATTCTCACACTGCGCCAATGCCCTCAACCTTCATTTTTTCACCATTTCCTAACTTGAAATGGCCAAACTCTTCATTAGTTTTCAAGGTGTTAAACATTGCTCGATCTCTACAAATGTGCTCGAGGCGCGTGAGAATCCATCACCCAATTTGATTTATCAACATCCTCGGTTGTTGCTAAAAATATATCTTCATCTTCATTGTTTTGACCACGTTTGTCCGAGAGTTGTCATCATCCTTTCTCATCATCCTTAATTTCTTCAAATCCTCCCTCATTTGTGTGCACCTTAGTTGCAAATGACCATTCTCCCGCATAATAATAACATTGCACGTTTGTCATATCTCGTTGAGGACGTGATTGCGATTTTGATCTTCCTCTTGACCCATCATGTCTCCTTGAATGATTCCTCCCTCGTTCAGATTCCTCCGCCATTGCTATTTCACTTTCATCATTGATATTCTCGTTTTTCATCATCCTCTCATTTTCCCTTAAAGTGACGGTCACCTCATCCATCTTCAAAGTTGTTCTCCCGACAAGCAACGTTTGAACCACAGGTTTGTAGGACCTTGGTAGTGATGACAATAACAGAATGGCCTTTGCTCCTCATCGATATTTTATCATCGGCGTTCAACAATTGGCTTACTAGCTGGTTGAACTTGTTGATGTGGTCATGGGGATTTCCTCCCATCTCCATTTTGAGTTGATATAACTCCATCTTTAAACAGAGACGATTGGTTAGCGACTTCGACGCATAGATATTCTGGAGCTTCTCCCACAAAGCCGTTGGTGTTGTCTCCTTTAACACATTGTGCTTTATCTCGGGAGCTAGAGCTAACCGAATCGTGCTTCTTGCCTTCTTTTGAATTTTTGTCCATTCTTCTTCCTTCATGGTAGCTGGCTTCTCCTTCTCTAAAGCCCGATCAAGACCATTCGCACCAAGAGATCTTGAATGGTACACTTTGCGGATCATAAAATTTATTTTCCCATCAAATAATGGGATTTCAAACCTTGATGTGTTCCCGGCCATAGCTCGATACCACTTTGTTGGGTATCTCTCACACAGATAAAGGATCGTTAGAACACAAGAAAAATACACTACTGAGAAAAATAATAGAGAACACAAGAATTTAACGTGGTTCGGCACCACTTGCCTACGTCCACGGAAACACTCCAATAAAGTGTATTCACTATCTCAAATATGTGATTACAATATTTGTAACCCACCCCACTTTTTGTGTATCACTCTACAAACTCAAGTACCACACTCAAGTTACAAGAAATGATAACACTCACTCACACAAGAGACTTTCTCTACAAGTGATCACTCACACACTTGCTCTCTCTTGCTTTGGTTGGGATGATTCTACTCTTCCTCACATGACCCATTTATATAGTGAAGGGACATGGCTTCCATTCATGAATGTGACTAGTGGACATTAATTGTCTCACCTTCCCAACTAATCTCTCTTTATGATTGTGGAGTCTCCAAGAGTCAAGTGTTTCACCTTCCCAACTAATCTCTCTTTATGATTGTGGAGTCTCCAAGAGTCAAGTGTTTCACCTTCCATCACATGAAATGTATCTCTTAAAATCCCACTCACTTGCATTTATTTGGAAATTTAATTGTTTTTCCAACAAGCACAACCTATAGGCATGCTTTCAATTTTAGAAAACAATAATATATATAATAATAATAATATTAACAATAAAATATTATGTACTTAAGATAAAGATACAATATGGTCTTTATAATGACACTATACAGTGTTTATTTTTACGGTGCAGGTATATATATATATATATATAAAATAAAGATAATTGATAAAGTATATAAAAGTTATAATTGATAAATTTGATTTAGGGTGTCTGTTACGTGTGTAGATATAATTATTATATTAAAGTTTTTTTTAATCCTTTTGTTTTATTGATATCTTTTGCTCTATGATATATGTATATGTATTTTGTTTGTGACATTGGTAATGAGAAACTAAGGTGTAAATGAATGATCGTGATTATTGAATGTTTGAGAAACACATATTGATTATATGTCTAAAGATCCTTTTGATTGTGATGGATTCAGAGAACATGATTGCATGATGTGAATTGTTTTATTTTGTGAGGTTGGACACATTGAGTAAGACTTGGTATCCTACTGGTCAGCGAACTTGACCGGTATATAAATGTGATCGTCGGAGAAGGGACTCTAGTGAAAGAACCTTGGAGTTTGGTGGGTAGTTACGTAATGATCGAGGTCACTTGTCGGTCAGCGGATCCGACCGGGGTATAAATGTGGTCGTCGGAGTGGGAGACTTTAGTGAACAACTCCAAACGGAAAACAAGCATCTTACTCAATGGCTAAATGATTGTAATGCAACTTAAGAGTTGCAATGATGAAATGGTTTGAGTATGTGGTAAAGTAGGACATGACACATGTATTTATTTATATATATTTGATATATTTGGTTGTGTTTATACATCCTCACTGAGTTATGGGACTCACCCCCGCCCTTTTTGGTTCAGCTTCAAGTACTCCACGAAGGGATCCATCCCAGGGAGCCCATGCACAGGAGTAGTGTGGGCAGTTGCTGTAGCTCGGTTATTTCGTTGGTTTTTGTTTAGTCATATGAGATGCCTCTTCAATTGTTTGAATTTTGGAACTATATTCTTTTTGGTTGTAAACCGTTTCGTTTCATTCAAACCCTAGATGTAGACCCAGGGCCACCTTTGGCTTGTTATTCGGAATAATCATTTACTCTGATGTTTACGTTGGTATTGTATAATTTCCTATGTTGCGATGTGACTTATACGTGCTTGATAGGCCTTGGGAATGAGACATCAGGGTCTCATTCTGGCCGGTCAGGAACGCCCAAGTTGGGTCCTGACAAGAAATTACCACATAAGTTAAAGTGTCTAACTCTTATCCTATTTAACTACCTTAAAAGTCACTCATATCATGAATTCAATGCACCGTAAATATAAAATTTTATACTTACAGTGCATAGAAATTAAATTCATTAAAATATCATAAAACAAACAAAAGATAAATTGATCAAAAAAATATTTATAATATTAAATAAAATAATATAACATGAAGTAATAAATAATAAATAAGAAAATAAAATATTACTCCCTCCATCTCATTTTATCTGTTATATTTGGAATATTGGTTTATCTTAAAATTAGTTGTCACTTTATAATGTCGAAGAGTGTATTAATCACTTTTTTCAATAAGATTTTTATTTATTAGTATCTCAACCTACCCCTTATTAACCGGTAAATCACTACCAAGTATTATCGTATCTTCTACATGTAATATTCCCGTATGTAGATGGTGACGTTAAGCACAACCTATAGGCATGATTTCAATTTTAGAAAACAATAATATATATAAAATAATAATAATAATAATAATAATAATAATAATAAAATATTATGTACTTAAGATAAAGATACAATATGGTCTTTATAATGCCACTATACAGTGTCTTATTTTTACGGTGCATATACATATACATACACACACACACACACACACATATATATATATATATATATATATATATATATATAAATATAAAAAGATAATTGATAAAGTATATAAAAGTTATAATTGATAAATTTGATTTAGGGTGTCTGTTACGTGTGTAGATATAATTATTATATTAAAGTTTTTTTTTAATCCTTTTGTTTTATGGATATCTTTTGCTCTATGATATATGTATATATATTTTGTTTGTGACATTGATAATGAGAAACTAAGGTGTAAATGAATGATCGTGATTATTGAATGTATGAGAAACACATATTGATTATATGGAGAGAGGAACCGTTCATGGGGTTTTCTTCTAACATCACGAGTATATGACAATGCAACAATCTGGCTTGGAGCTAGATATTGCTCCAATGGCTCATGGCTGGTTTTCTTTCTAGAGAAAGACGTTATCTTTAATGTTTCACGATATTTTCCATCGTCGTCATCATGAGAGCAAGGCGACCAGAATTCTAGCACGACTTTGCGAGGAGATGCTCCACTTCCGTCTTCTCCTTTCTATATTTACCTATTAAACCCGACTACTCCAAAAATGAAAAAGTATCAGTGTCGAACACGTATCGGACACCGACGCTCCTCGAATACTTCCCGATATGTGTCCCAGAAGTATCCGAATCTCTTTTTTTTAATTTTTTAATTTTTTTAATCTTGGATATTGCTTGGATACGACTCTTGCAAGGCTGAGATACGGCTAGCTCATTTTAATCTGAGTACACATTTTAAAACAATTATTTTTAAATAATATAAAAAAATGACTTTGACCTTGCATTTCAAAACCCTTTTTTTCCTTCTCTGGTCCCAAAACTCGCAAAACACGTGCTTCTTCTTCTCTCTTCCACCATCAAACCCTTCCTTCCTTCCTTGGTTCTGCTCGACGTCGTCAGGCCGTCCACCATCACCGACGGTTCCGGTTGTCCCTGGTTCTGCTCGTGGTCCCTGGTTTTGCTCGTCCGACGTAGTCAGTGTTCTGCTTCGTGGTCCCTGGTTCATCTCGTCCGACGCCGTCCTTTTTCTGCTTTCGTCGAGCGCCGCCACCATCTCCGACGGTTCTGGTTCAAGTCTGGTGGTCTCTCTTCTCTTTGTTATGGTGGTCTCTATTGGGGTTTTCCCTCTTCTGATACAGGTTAGTAGCTATGTTATCGACTTTGTTATTGGCTCCCAGTTTGTTATTAGCTCCCTGATAAGATTTTATTCCACCTATTGGTCTGTTATTGATTGTCCTTGGTTTGTTGGTTAGTAGCTCCTTGTTAAGATTTTATTCCACTTATTGTACTATTTGTGAAGGAAACTATTTTTTTTGTTATGATCACAAGTATGTTTTTTTGTAAATTGTGATCATAGTTATATATTAATGAGGAATGACTAAAGTCTTTTTAATTACAAATATTATGCATATATTAATATTTTTCTATAATTTTTTGTTAACGTATCATAGCCGTATCGTATCCTGAGTTTCAAAAAATTTGTCGTATCCACGTATTCGTGTCGTATCGTACTCGTGTCGGAAAACATATCCGGGCTTCATAGATCTTTACTGTAAGACTCGGTGAGCACCTCACCACACCAGATCTGGTCATCCCACCACAGTTTTGTCACGCGACCAATGTTATTAAAATCGAAGTAGTGATCAACTCGGTCAGGGCACTAGGTTAATGGGTTACTGGTTCAATCGGGTTCAACCGGGAGTCACTGGTTGACTCGTTTTGAACCAGTATATATAAAATTTGTAAATTTTGTACCAAACTTATGTATATATATATTATTTTTCGCACATATGTTAACTAATTACGCTGGTTCGGTGGCACGGCACCTCCATTATTTCACCGCATCCACCAGTGTTCGACTCCCACCAGCAGTATTTTTAACAAATTTTGCATGGTGAGTTTCATTTCCGCACAATGACGTCAGCAGTCGGTTCGAGTCGCCGGTTCGCCCCGGTTCATAACCGAGTTGATGATGTCAGCACCAGCTCATGTATCTAACCGGTCTAATATGCTAACCAGACCGGCTCTGGGACCAGTTTCCGGTCCAACCGGCTGGGCCGGTCCGGTTTTAATAACATTGCACGCGACAGTAACTGCCCGTTTTTGGAAAACTCCGGTTCCAACAGTTCCGAACGGTTTGATCCCAGTTCTTTAGGACTGCCGGTTTTTCTAAGTGAACCAAACCGTAGACACGGCCGGTTCCCGATTGAACCAGCCGATCCGGTCCGATTTTTAAAACATTGATTGGTTCAAGGTAAAAAAGAAAATATACAACTATGACCGACCAAAAACATATACATACAAACCCATGTATACATTAAGTTTTTTGTTTGTTAAATCATATATACATAAAGTTACACTTCACAACATACAGGGACGGACCCAGAAATTTTTGCTGATGGGGGCAAAATCATATGCTGTAAATATTCTTATAATATCATTGTATGGTAAAAAAAATTGAAGACAAGTCAATTTCTACAAATTATAATTGATCTTTATGTGTCTTCATATTTTGCTTCATTCTTAACTAATGATACTTCAACGAGGAAATAATGTCACTGATGACATAATAAAACAATGTTATTTTAATGAGGAAATAATGTCAACCATCATCTCTCATGCTTTGCATTCTTTTCTTTTGACACTCTAACAAATGTCATAGCATTTATTGTAACACCCTCCTTGGGTATTACTTTGTGAACACGTGTGGAAATAAAATTAAAAGAAATTTGTTAGTTGCTTTCGGAAATTGATTTATTTTAAGTAAAAAATATGGGTGTAAAATTTTTTCTTCTGCGAAAAACTCTAGGAAACCAAGATACACACATTAAACAGTAAATCTTATTCATAACAAGATCGCCACGACCGACAATTTTTCTCAAAAGTTTCAATTTTCAAAAAGAAAAAAAAATAAACCAAAGACTAAAGTATAACACCGCATTCACCGACCTTTTCAAACATACAACCCAAAGAAAATCCTAAGCTGGTCGCTCTACAAGATACTCACTGATAAGACCTAGTTATCATCCCTGTGATCACACATCTCTTTTTGCAATCCAGACTTAAGTCTCCAAGTGACTTAAGAAACTCTTCTAAAACATCTGCATTCGTGTACCAAGGTACAACAACAAAGCCAGAAGAATATGTATATGCAAGGGTGAGTTCCAATATATGAATTTTAAAACGGTAACCATTTGCACGACACACAAACATCATTTAACATATATATTCAAAATAAACAATTATTTATAAAGGGTATGATACCCGACAATCTTCGTTGTTTTAAAAACCATGACACTCCAATATTCATCATCTAACTTTTGTACCTAATTTCCGGAGCTTCAAACACCAAATAAATGAGCTGATCAGGCTCTCGTTGCCAGATAAGGCAGAAATTAAACGTTGCCAGATAAGGCAGAAATTAAATTAACCACAACACTGTCCAAAACAAGGCACATTGAATACCATGCATAGTATATGGTTTTCGTGGTCATATGTCCATCAAGGCACAGTGATGCAAACTTCATGAATACTTGTCATCAAGAATTCAAGTCCCATGCAGAGGCACATCTGTCAAAAAATGCATGTAAAACGTTTTGTTCACGTTATTTTCTTTGTGTTCATTCTTTCCTTGTCGAGGCTCAAAGGCTCACGATCAAACCAATGTTTAAACCTTTAAGTTTATCAAACACTCCAATAAAACAGACTCCAAGTCAAAATGTGTAAATCACGAAATCTAAATCGATGCACCAGATTTAGATTCGTAAATTTTGGCGCACAAAAATCAATACAGATTTTTATAGGACATATAGTCCATAACTTCACCTTTAGGACCCCTGGTCCATACCATAGAACACTAGACCCGACGTCTCGGCAACTAGGTTTGTCTTTCAATTTAAAAATATTTTCGTTCTGTGAAACACGAATCCAAAACAAAACTCCACAACTTATCCAAGTCGTCGGAAATAACATCGTTGTATGAAGTTACTTTACAGAAAATCCCTTTACGTTGGAAATTCGTTTTATAAAATCATCAAAATCACTTAAAACTCATTTTCTTTCATAAAGCTATATTTTGAACCTTAGTTTCAAGAAAATATCGTTTATAGACTAATTCTCTGTTTTAACTAATATTGTTATTTTGAAGAATACTTTCTATAAACATTGTCGAAATTGTCCGACGTTTGACATTTTAAAAACGTTTTTAAGTCATAATTTGACTTTTCTAATAAAATAATTTTTTGAACACCATAATAAAATTATTTTTGAAATTTATTTTCTTAAAATGAATTAGAAATTTGTTACGTATAAATTAGCATTACTAAAATATTTTCACGGTTACATCCTCGCTATGACTCATAAAACACTCTTAAGCCGTTAAATAATTAAAATAATCACATTTTTCACTGTTATCCATTGATAACCAATCAAATAATTAAGTAATATTATATTACTAATTTTTCATCAATTAAAACTCATTATTCCATAAAAAGTTTTTTGATGCTTTTAACCTCGTAATAAATTGAGCACTGACCACTGTGAGGCTTTACAATCCACAATCAACACCAATAACAATCTCATGCCAATAATATAGCAAATAGCAATTAATGACATACAACAAAATATAATAACAATTAAATGCAGATAAATAAATAATTTAAAAACATACAATTTAAAAGCAGTTATTTCTAACTACGTAAAATAACAAATGCACCCAAATAAATCATACAGACCACAAACAAATTACATACAGCTATCGAAAAAATCCCTCAAGTACTCTCCTTACCTCTTGAAGATTTTTCCTTCTGGATTTAAGTTCCGTCAAACGTCCGGTCTCCGCAAAACACGTACACGATTCACACAACAATCTATCCTTCAACAAACCACAACCAAAATTAACAATCAAATAACTAAATATACCTATGTTCCTACATGATGGGTCACGGTCATGAGGTAATTAAATTGAATAGACATAATAAAAATTTTCAAGCTTTTGGATTAAGGATCCTTAAGCAAGCTTAAGACATAAACAAAGCTTACTTAACAAAAATTGAATCAAAACCATCTTAACCAGAAAGTTAAGATTTTCGGCCATATATGGAATTTTGGTTTAAGGTATGATTTGATCTTCTAAAAATGAATTAGAGATCTTAAGTACCTGGAATACATGATTAAGGATCAAAACACAAAGATTGAAATAAAATACTCCAACCTTTCAAGAACCCTAATTCGATCATGACACAAAATATAGGCTAGAGATCTCAAAAATTCATATACTCTTCGATTAATGATCCTTGAGTACTAGGAAGACATAATCAATTGTCACTTGACAAAGATTGAAACGAAATCATCTAACTCATTAAGAGTCAGGGTTTTCGGCTATTAAAAGGAAAATGAGTTAGAACATGATTTGATCTTCTAATCACTTAGATTCAACAACAAAAAGGATTATGAAGATGAGATCAACATCGTTTAACAAAGTTGAAACAAAGATCCAACTTCTAAGTTTCGGTCATTAATAGAAAAATAGGCTAGAAATTTTAGTATGATTCAATCATCATGGATTCAATACATACATGAATAAAAGGACTGAATCAAGCAAGACTTGTTTAAAAAATTGAACAAAGATCCTTCCCCCACTTGACTTAGGGTTCGGCCTTGACAAGATAATGAGGCAAGATATTTTTGTTTGATGCATACTCTTGGATCTTAAATATAGAGGTGATACTAAGATCATAGAAATTGGTTTCATGCTCATAAGATTTTTCTATGAATTTTCAAAGTTCTAGATCTGGGAATTTCAAATGATGATCAAGGCTTCAAATCACAAAAATAAATGAATAACATGATGATGATTGAGTGAAAGGAATATGGTATACCTCTTAGAAGTTTAAAAATGACAAAGATTCAAGTGGTTCCTTCACAAACTTTAGTGATGGAAACTTAGAGTTTTTTGAGAAAATGGAGGAAAGCTTCATGAAGAAGATGATGCATGCCTTAAATAGCAATGATATGGGCTCACAAATGGGGTTGGGTCGTGGGATCATAGGGGCAAAAGGGTCCAAGCCATAAATTTTTAGGGACAAAGTTGTAATCTTACACAATGGCAATTTTGTGATTAAATGACAACTTAAGGACAAAATGGTAATTTCCCAAAGAAGTCATCATGACAAACATGTGGTGAGGATTGGTTGAAGGTGTGACTGATTTGTGTCCACAAATTGTTGGGACAAACTTGGCATTTCAATGAAAGTTCAAGGGTAAAAAGGTCCAAGGGCAAAATGATTTTTACACTACTTTGAAGAAATATCTAGATTTTTGTTTAAATGTAATCATGACATGGGTGAATCATCCATATGACTCACTATCCTAGGTGGCAAGATATCTTAACATCTGATGTCGTATTTTGTCTCTGCACCGACTCCGTCGGTTACCCGATTTAAGTTTTACACCCGAATCGAGTATAATAACATTTATTTTGAAAATATTCACAATAACCTATATCGTTGGAAATGAGATATAAAATCTATTCATTTTGTTCTCGGGTCAAAATTAGGTTTTCTGAGCAGTAAAATCTTACTGTCAGTGAAAACGTAGATCAAATCCGTCTGAATTTTCAACCAAAAATTTAACCGTATACTTATAAAAATAAGTATAATATGAATATGACTTTAATTTTCGATCCCAAAATCATTTTCTAAATTTCAGATAAAAATATAAACATTTATTTATATTTATACCGATCTTAGAAAACAAAAAAATCGGGATGTTATATTTATAATATTTTAACTTCTTTGCAATGCATAAGACAACTCATCAGTAATTCTCAATATATATATATTCCACCAAATGCAAGTTAAAAATAAATTCAAAAATATTATATAGAATAAAATTGTAGCACAATGGAGGCAACATTATTTTTTTAATGGGGTCAACAAAAATTTATTCAAAACTTAAAAAAGAAAAAAGAAAATAGTTTGCCCCCATTTGCTATAACCTAGGTCCGTCCCTGAAAACATACCCAATTATAACATAGGAGCATATGTGAATAACTAATGATACATTACATACCCAATTAGGTCACAAAGAAATGCTTGAAACAGTACCGTCCGAGCCACATTTGTCATTGTCCTCCTGCAAATCATCATCAACAGAAAGACCACATTATTATTTATATTTATCTCCTCTATATATCTAGATGAAAATGATTAAGGAATGTACCTCTCAAAGATCAGATCAGCGTAAGGGGAGCTAGGAAAGCAGTTGCTAAAATATAGCGGTAGGCAACAAAAACCCTCAAGTTCATTCCATCATATCGTTTACCACAACCTTGTTCAACACATTAACCCATGCATTTGCTATCTGCACCAACACCATAATTAGCAGAGCTGGCAAGGCATGCATGCATCCACATATTCTTCAAGCTCATAGTTGCATGATTTGATTTGCTGGAAACAGAAGGGCAAAGTAATGAAGTGATGTTTACGTAACAAGCAGAGGAAAATCAACTTCTCAGTAACAAACAATTGCAAAAATCTTAAAAACTATCTAGCTATATATCACATACCTAGCTTGATGGTTTCTCACATAAGAGAGTATATGTGGCATTAGACGAGAGAGAGAGAGAGAGAGAGAGAGAATTTGGAGAGGGAGGTTCAGAATCAGAGGAAAAGGAGGCGAACATGGACAAGGAAATCAAGAGTAAGTAAAAATTAAAAGAAGTATGATGCTTTATAAAAATGAAAGGAGGCGCATCTCGTTCATATTATTCCGGGATAGACAACGCATTAAAACACCATTAATTTTAATACAATTAGTAAAGAAGAATAAATAAGAACTAAACGATCGACCGGTGTGATGCACAAACATATAATGTGAGAGAATGTGTGAGAAGTATAAATATGTATTATTTTGAAATACAATAAACTTATTTAAAATAAAAACAATAACCTGAATAATTTAGAAGATTGTTTAGGAAGCTTTTTTTTTTTTTTTACTAAAAAGATATTCATTCATTCAAATTGATAAAATACATCGAACAACACAAATCCAACATCGCTAAAAACCGAAAAGGATGAATCTGCGAACAAACTCACAAAGACCTGGGTTAATTAATAGCATAACACGGCAAAATCAAAATGCCTACAAAAGTGACAAAATCAAAGTCACCGGAATACCTATGTCTCCGGATCTGTAACATTGACGCCCAATTCTTGATCAAATATGTGATGGATCGAAGCAAATCTGTCAATCTGAACCAAACAAACACCGCACCAAGATGAGAAATCAAACAAACACCGCACCAAGACGGGAAATCAAACAACGCCTCACCAAGACGACGGACAACAATACCGCCGCTCACAGAAGACGAAAAACATGAAAAACACGATGAAAAAAAAAAACCAGATATATGTGGAAAAACCACTTATTTAGATAAAATAGGAAGAAAACGAAGTAAATGGGTGATTTCAAGCCAAAAAATGACTCAAAACCACCCCCTCTAATGGTGGCACGTGACTATGTGTAGAGAGAAAGAAGAGAGTTTGAAGTTAGAGAGAATGATAATTTTTTTATTATTATTACTTGTTTAGGAAGCTATTTCACCATAAACTGATATTTGTCCAAACTTTCCATAGAAAAACTTTTCTTGGAAATGAGTTGTAAATATATTATGTACTACTGCTTGTACTCA
This sequence comes from Sophora flavescens, assembly GCA_030762895.1. Classification (NCBI taxonomy): domain Eukaryota; kingdom Viridiplantae; phylum Streptophyta; class Magnoliopsida; order Fabales; family Fabaceae; genus Sophora; species Sophora flavescens. The sequence continues at coordinate 80,280,578 of CM061062.1, forward strand.
TGCACGCGTCGCACGACAGTGCAATTTAATTAAATTTAAATCTGCGAATTTAAATTAGAGGTAAGTAAAAATAAACTTTAATATATATTCAACAACAATAGATTTTAGTGTAAAAATGTTCTATATTGAAGTACGTATAAAAGAATAGAAATATAAGAGAGGTAAATAAAGTGAAATACAGAAGTAATTAGTTGTCAACATGATTGTTCATATACACACATAAAAGACGATAGACTCGTGTAGGGGTGGCAAACGGATGTATAGTTACATTTTGATTCGAATTATAATGGATGGATAAAAAACAGTTCATTTCGATCCATTAAAATGTATTAAAAAATCTGATTCATCCATGATCCATCTAATAAAAAATCATCTAACCCATCAATTAACATTTTTTATATGAATGGATTTCCGACCCATCCATTTAAAAAAATATCATACATTAAAATATTTTGTTTAACAATTTTTACATACTAAATATTTTCTCTCTAGAATTTTAAGGGTCTTAATTAAATACATGAATTTTTTGCATAAATTATGAATCAAACTAGATAGAAGCTAACCGTTGTATACTTATTAAGTAATCCAAGCAAACCGTACATGCAATTTATCAAACATTAAGGGTGAAAAAGCTTCAAAAACAAGAAGATGAGTGATAAAAGTTTACTGATAATCGAATAAGGAATGGCTTATGCAAGGGCAGCTATTTGCAGAAAGATACAAACACGAAACTTACATCATAGAAGAGAGATTTTTGTTTCGAGAGGGTGCGTTTACAGAAACCCGTATGTATGCATTTCACCAGTTAGTCAGTTACTGCAGTGAGGACTAAAGTGAGGAGGACTTTGTGGAAAAAAATAATAAATTTTGATTGGATAATAAATGATCCACTTATTATTTTTTTTTTATTGAATGGATTAAAAAAAACTATATGATGGATCATTAGCCATCCATTAATAAAAAAAAATTCAACCCATCCAATCCATCTAGTATATTTCCTTTTATTACGATGAATATTTTGTTATATGGATGGACCGGATGGATAATTGATTGGTGGATTCTTTTGTCAGCCCTAGACTCGTGCGATGCACGGATGAAATATATATCGGTGATACAATTTCATATTATTTTAAGACAATACATGATTATGTTAAATTTGAAACAATAAATAGAAGCACGAATGTCACAATACATTTCCATAGATTTTACAACATACAATTGTGAAATTAAACAACAAAGTTTTTTTTATTGTATTATTATTTATTTATTACCGTTCAACTCTAATAATTATTATCAGTATTATTGTATTATTGTTGTTATTATTTTTTTTTACCACTCATTATTTCTTTTATCATTAATGAGTTTAAGTTTTGCTCATTCATCAAATTATATGGATAAAAATCGGAGTCTACCCTAGGCTGGTCCATTGACATTCCTACTTAATTAAACTTTTTTTTGGGTAAACACTTGATTAAGCTTTTTAATTCTACATAAGAAACAAAAAAAAAGCCGTGCTAACTAGTTGGAAACTAGCAGGTAATGGTCAAAAACTTGAAAAGGCTAGTAATTAATCACAATCAAAGTCCAGCAGAGGCAATCAACAATGTTATATATGGCCATAATAGCCATCCAACCTCAAATCGACACTGAGTCTCTGACGACATTATATCTTTTTGTAACCCCAATCGCGACAATATATTCTCTGTAAAGGAGAAATGTAAAATAAATCGTGTATATATATTTTTTTCCTTTTATGGGAGTCGTTTCCACAAAATTTCAATATATAAGCCGTGGAAGTGATTGACATAAGCAATGGATCCCATGACAATAATATGCAACAACTGTTATCAACTCCTATAAAAAAAACTTTTAAACATATAGTAGCCTGATAATTTTTTATTCCAATTATACCAGGGAGATTAAATATCCCAGATATGATGTAATTAATGTGCATGTGTCGGACTAAGGTGATAGTCACGTCAGATCAAAACCGACGGCTTTATGTCAAAATTGACGGAAATAAATAGCATGAAAACGAAACGTAACGTGTAGGACCAATTTAAAAAATAAAAAATTTATAGGACCAATATGAAAAATAAATAAGCGTATACGACCAATTTACCAATTTTGCCTGAAATCATGATAATTCCGAAATTAATTCCTCCGTATGCTCAATCTTGTCATTTTTTTTTATTATAACAATAATTTGCCAAAAGAAACTAGAAGCAATGTACTCCAAGATAAATCACCAAATGTGGCCACGCTTTAGAACTAGTCCTCACCCATCATATAAATTCAATATGGTCAAGCCTAAAAGCTTGTGTAAAAATGAGCATAATATTGGAGTTATGATTAATCTCCACGGTTATAACGGTAAAGATGAGCATAATATTGTGTACAAACACAATAAAGTGAGACAATAAAGTGTATCAACACTTGGTTAAAATTAATTGAGATTTTAATACACTTAACTGATCAAGGATATATGTTTACTTGTCCACTTTACACTCAAACTCACTCTAGAGGAGCTAATTCTCCGGAGAGGGGAAATGTGTGCGAGGCCACTGGTGGATGGGCAATCTAGTTTGCAGTGGTTGTTGTCCCCGATGATGGATGATGGCTGATGGTGATGTTAGATTTATGAAAGTGGGACAGAGGGGAAATCGGAGAGAAGAAAAAAGAGAATACATGGAAGTGCGATGGCGGTGACACGGTACGACACGACGAGGTGGCAATGGCAAGTGGCTGTTGGTGGGAGTGGAGCAATGGTGTGGGTGAAAATGAACTTGTTTGCAAATAGCCACTATCAATCTGTTTAAGTTACCGAACCGAACCATAGAAAATCATCCAATCCAATGGATTGTTCAACGAGCATCGATGCACCCCGTTTTAGGAGGTTCATGTTGGATGCCACCGTCGTTAAGGTAGTAGTTAAAGAGCTCTTCTTTATTGTCCTTCCCAGGGAGCAATATAAAAATGCCAGCTCTTATGATCTCTTCTTATCTGGACATCTTGTTTGGGCTAACCCAACCATTCAAAAACCACACAAATGAAGAACAGCACAATACAGCAGGGAAAATGGCACAAAGTCACAAATTGTTTTGCAGTGGTGCATCAAACTAGATTGAAAAATTAATCTGTCACGACAAAGTACTTATTCAACACTGGCAACACTGAAGATTTTTATTAACTTTTCAGAAATGATAATCAAAAGTAATATTAGACTCGCAAAAGCTAACAGCTTTAATACCCTCGTTCACTCTTATTTTCCCACCACTCCAGAAACTTAGTCCCAGAAGCCAAAGTGTCTACCCTGTAAAGTTGAAGTCCATGATGTGCAATTTCATGTCCAAATGTCCACCCAAATACACCTCCAGCTAAAAAAGACAGTGCAGCACCTGCTCAATATAGTAGGAGAAAGAAAAGTGAAATATTAACAATGTAAACAAAATACTTTCATACTACTTACAATACAAAAACCTATGTTAAAACATCTTATAGAAAATATTATAAAACTAATTTAGAGACAAACATTTTAAGTGCCAAAAAGAGTAAGAATGAATGCTGCTTTTGCTTATAATAAGATAATCAAGTTAAGATCTATCCAAAAGATAGTTTTACAAAAAGGTTTCCATAGTATGAAAAGCAGTAGATTACCATGTAAACTCTTTGAATATTTCCAGGTAAAACCTGCAGTATATGCTGCTCCTAAAGCACTTCCTGCAAGGCCAAGTTGCGCTGCTTGCCTAGCAGTTCTCAGCTGAAATGGAAAAAAGGAAATTACTCAAGTAGAACTTCAGATCACAGCTAATTTGAAGTAAAAACACCAGATCAACTATGTATCCCAGCAGGTGAACTGTCTATATTTAAAAAAAAATCACAAAAAACTGTGTTTGAAACATAAAGATATAGAAAGGGGATTAATAACTTGGATCTGCTGTCTATGCTACATATTAAGAGACTGAGCTCGAACATGAACAATAACATATGAGACAGAAAAATATGGCTAGCCCATTATGATTTCTGTTTTATTCAATATATCGTTTTCCTTCTTTCGGAAGTGCTATGGGATGTTTCAAGAGGATAACCGATCACCATTAGTGTTGAAAAACTGTTCAGTTCTTTGGTCAGTTTGGATTAAAGGAAACCCATAGATAGATAAATCACAAATGTTGTCATGTCTAGCAAGTATGACAATAATGTGTATCAGAGAAACCGATAAATGTTAAATGATGAAAATAGGATTTAGTTATATAAAAGGTGAAACTTTGAAGTAAGAGATAAAAGTACAAAAGGTTGGAGGATAAGAGATACTCAACAAATACAATGCAAGAAAGAGGAAAAAATAGAGACAAAGAAAGATAACTCCTAAAAAACTGGTCGGTGTAGGAGAGCTGTCAGCCGTCCAATCCCTTTGCATATGGGTAAATAGTTCGATTAAGCGCTTATTCGATAAGCTTTTTTCAAATATAAGCTAAAAATAACTTATTTTCATAAGCTTCACTGACAAGCATATTACAATAAGCTAAAATGAGCTTATACGAAGATCATAAACTATTTTCTTAAACTATTCACATAAGTTTATTTTCATAAGCTCAAATATGCTCTTTATAAGCTCTTCCAAACGCACCCTAAATAGACCATGCACTAAACACCAAAGAGAAACCACAAAAATGATTCAATCGCATAACAAACACAGAGGCAAGGAAACACCCTTAAATGAGGGAAAGAAATCATCACCATAATGATGTCCAAAGTATGTTTGATTGATGGAAGAAATTATATAAGGACAAGACTCTTAAAAAGCACACAGTTAAGGCCCAACTCAAGGTTGTGTAGATTATTAATGGAGCATCCTAATAACTTCAAAGGTAATTTCAGAATCCATTAATGATGCTGAATGCAGTGGTAACTATTAAATCTACCTATGTCTGATGCAAATAAAGTTCCACTGACACTGATTGTGAGTGATTCCACATGATAAGGCATCAAAGACTATTTGTCTAAGTCAGTGACTTTAACTACTAAATAAGCCATGCAAAAAATACCGAAGATTAAGGAATGAGTGATGCAAAAACAGCTGAAGAGGCATGCAGTATGGCTAAGCTGACACATGTGTCTGAGAATGCATAATACACAAACATATGATTCCACATTTCAGTTGCTGGTACAATAGGTGAGTGTGATGGTATATTTCATCCGCCTGGGGTGGAGAGAGAGCTTCCATAAGGAGTCTTGAATGGGATGAGTAAATCTACCACAAATATCCCAAACACGATATCTACTTTATGGAAGGAGAAACGGTGTTTTCCGTCTCTTGATGTGTTTGCAGTCTACTATCTATGTGTAAATAAGCTAAACATGATGCAGCTACATTAGGAATGAAGCAGGATGGATGGATGAAGAACAATGCTAAAATTTCCAACTAGTGGTGCAAACATGTATAACTACTTAATGCTCTTGTGCCTTAATTAGTCTCAGTAATTCTTTTTAACACAATTTAATGCTATCTTATACTAGAATTCTAGATTTTTATTTTATTTACAAATAAAAATGAAAGAGCTTTTACAGAGTAACATTTGACATATTTTATTCGTCAATAAAAGGAGAAGTAACAACTAACAAGTCTAACCACCTTCCAATTAATGTAAGACATGCAAAACTACAATAATATTAAACATCCCACACTAAAATATAAATCTTATAGGAAGCATAGGTTATGTAGAAGTTCAGGATAGGATGCAAACAATACACGGGACAAGATAAACTTCCTGGATGGGCGAAAGCAAGAAACCATGAACAATAGCGGATTAGAGGCAGTCTAAGGACAAAAGGAAGATAACACCAATCCAGAAAGCCACTCAATGAAAGCATGGACACCCCATTTTGTTGTCATGTCGCATGTCAAACACTGACACATGTACAACCCATGACAACACGCATCCGATTTAAAAACTCATTTTTAGGCTCCAACACAACTCTGATTTTATGATTTTTTAACCTTTTTAAAATTTTCGATTATATATACATATATATGTCGTGTCCGTGTGTGTCATACAATTTTTAAAATTTGGCGTCCTTGTGTTCATCTCCGTGACAGTGTCAGTGCTTCATACCTGATAGCTCAAAATGGCCAAACCATACATCAAAGGACATAAATAAAGATGATGAAGTTAAGAATTATTACGACAGGTCCATGAACAGGATCAGAAGCAATGAACTCGTCAACATGAGAGCTAGACCAGGAAGGAATGGGTTTATCACGGTTGATGAAACTGGAATAGTTGCCCAAAAAGGAGAACTTGTCTGACCAAAATTGTTTGTATTCTTCCCAGAAGGATGAACCTTGTGTGTTATCTGCCATCACCCCTTTTCACTGCAGTGACCAGAGAGCAATCAAATTCAATGGCTTGGTATATTCCTTAGAAAACATTGATGACTGAAATCATGTATTCAAATCAATCATGGTAATCAATACTTGTTCCAGTATGTTCAGTAACCAAATAATAAATAAATAAAAAAAGTGGATTTTCACAGCTTCCTCATAAAAAATAATTTGTGTGAAAATTGAACTCTTCATCAAAAAATGAAAATAAAAAAAATTCTATTTCCATTAGTTTACCTAAAGAATAGGCATGATTTTGGAATTGAAATCATTCAGTGAACAACTCCTCAGAATCAGAAAGTCGAAAACGAAAACCAAAAGAAAAAGTCCAAAACGCAGTCGTTGCCATGTATACGAAACCTATCAGATTGATGGATCACATTTTCAATTTCGGATACCAATTAACCAGAAGAAGAAGAAGAAGAATAGTGTGTTACCGGATAGGTGGCACGGTCGTTTTCTGGTAGGTTTCGGAAATGAAATCGCAGTCACAGACGACTGACGAGAGATGGAGAGAGGGGGGCGGTCTGTTGGCTGCACTTGCGGCGCAGAGATGAGCGAGTTGCCGAAATGACAACATTCTCCCTCCCTTGTGTGCGGATGCAACTCCTCTCTAGTAGTGGACTCTGGACTCTCTCCAATATGAGAGAGACACACGTAATAAAATAATATTATTTATAAAATAACATTATTTTATTTATGGATCTCTCTCATACTGGACTGAGACAAGTACTGGAGAGGACCCCGATCATTGTGTGCACGCTCACTCCGTTTTCTGTTTTTTTTATTTTATTTGAGATTAAAATTTGTCTTGGATCCAAGTTACCAACCTAGGCCCAGCAACGGTAACGTCTTAAATGCTCCCTATAGAAGTCAGAGGAGCAATACTCCACACGGAAGAACCATTGATATAATATTTTTTTATTGGACGGTGCAGATTTGAGGGGTATTTACCGGCTGGACAAGGTTGAGGAATGACCGGATACTTATTCTACGGGTCATTTGCATGCGGGTAGCGCCGCCCCCTTATTCTTTTTAGAGTTCTAGGAATAGATATCATTTGTTGAGAAATACTAACAACTTGCATATTTGTTAAGGAATCAATAAAAAAAAATTTATTAGAAATTGATGTATTTAGTATTTGAAGAGATAAAATATTTAATTTTTTTAATAAAAAATAAATTTTTTTAATTTCTTAAAAAATGTCATAAAGGAAGTTATTTGCATGACCCTTATTTTGATGCCACCAAAATACAACATATGAAATAAACAACCCTAAACTTTTTTAAAAAATAACTTTGTTACAATTAATTAAATAACTTAAAAAATATTTGCGATGTGTTTGGAAAAAAATAAAGAAAACAATTTTAATGTAGGCAATATTGTTAATTCAGTTGAAAATTTTTGATATTGACTATATTAGTGAATAAAGGTTATATAACATTATTAAGAAAGGTAGACAAAAAAGTAATTATTTATTCTTTAAAAAAATAAATTTATTTCATTTGAATAGCAATAATGTCACCTATACAATGGGCAATATAATAAAAAAATATGAAAAGAAGCATAAAGTGTAGCCACCATAGTAAGAGTGTGAGCAGCTACATTGGCTTACCTTGTAGCAAACTTGAGCTTAGGGATCGTTTGGTGGTCACGGTAAGAGAGAAAGATTGGTTAATTATATTGAATTATGAAAGAATAACATAAAATATAGTTAAGTTGGTTGATTTTTTTTATATTTGAGTCCAAAAAATACAGATATCCGGTGATATTGATTATTCAATCACAAAACATATGTGACTTTGTTCCTATTAGATATTATAAGATAACTCTCATGCACATTTCAACCTAATAAATCACTTGTCATGTAATTCATTCAGATATTAAAATAAATTACTTGACAATGAACTTACTATTCAACTTCTAACATCATACAATTTTATAGGAAAGTGACTATTTTATGCTTTTTAAAATATTATACGTTTTAACAATATAAGTCATCCCCAAGTGTATAGCTGTATACCAATACAGTCTTAGCATTCCTCTCATCCTGGTGTTAAATCTTTTCATTCATGTCTCCAACCCCTAGAAGAAGCCAGCCTGGAGTAGCTCGTTGTCCATTCCTCATTTCAACGGGGACCACTCCCCCCATCGTCAGTCCCGAATGTCACAAGATGTGCTTATTATTTGGATTATTATGATAATTGATTGCTGTCATCCTTTTTTTTTTTTAGTTTGAAGTGAGGTGTACGTATGTATTTACTAGTGGGCACTATTTTAAATATCTAGGTTAAGGTTAAGGTAAAGGGTTTAGGATTTAAGTGACATTTTCTTTGTTTTTGGTAATGGTTAAATATTAATTTATGTTAATTTTCGATATAAATCAATGCTACTTCCACAAATATAGCATGCATCATTATTCTTCAAAAAATATTTAGTCTTTTAATGTGTTTATTTATAAATAAAAAATTACTCAATCATGAGTACTCGTTGTTGGAACGTGGATTGGGCCAAGATTTGATTGGGTCGTTTGAGAAGTAAAATTTTGTGGACCCAGGCGAATTAATATACACAACCATCCACGAAACATCTTCTATGTCCTGCAATGCATCACAGACACATCCAATCACCTATATTTATCTTTATTGGGAATCACAAAAATCAGAACCCAGAACAGACCACCATCAACAACAATGCAATCCAAAGTTTTATTATCTTTTTTCAACAAAATCATATCATGTTCTTGTAAATTAGGAGATGATCATTTCCCTATTTAGTGAAGACCCAAATTGATCCCTGAAAATTTTCGGGGACCCACCATTAGTTCTTGGAATAATAAATTAACCATTTAGTTTCTCAAGTATTCAAACACGGGACACATTAGTCCCCACATTTAGTTCCGACATCCGTTTATTTGCTTATGTGTCCCATTGACCATCCTACTTGGTCTGTTAGTGATATGAAGTTATAATGAATTTCCTATGTGGAAAACGAATAAAAAGTTAAAAACGTGCACAATTTTAAAACTGAAATACCTGAAAATTATGCACTTTCTTTTTCACTTTTCATTAATTTTTTATAGCAAAAATTCGTCATAGGCAAAGCAGGACCACTAACGGGTCAAGTAAGATGATTAATGAGCCAAGTAGACAAGCAAGTGGACGTTGGAACTAAATTTAGAAACTAAAGTATCCCATATTTAAGAATTTGAGGAAAATAGTTAATTTATTTTTTTAGTGGGTTTACAAAAAAATTTAAAGATCAATGTGGGCCTTTCCTTTTTCTTATTTTTAGAATGGACGTGTCTCTAAACACAATCAATTCCCAAATTTGAATTTCGAAACTAATACTAGAATCTTACCCTGAGAATATAACAGCGTTAAAACTCTTGAGGGAGAGTTTTGCCGTCCTTATGATTTTACCCAACTCAAGAAATTAATCTCCACAATTACGTGTGAAGTATCCCATGGAAAAAAAAAAACTAATACTAGAGGCTACAATGTGTCATTACACTATTTCATTTTAATTTTAATAGATAAATAAAATAATCGGCGAGGACTTCAAATCTTTAATTTTTGCAACACGCTTTGGGATGATTGCGACAACATAGATTCTCAATAATAATAATAATAATAATTATTTTTATACAGATAAACAATTTATCTTACATCTTATTCAAATTGATGTAAACATCTTTGACATAAATCCTCGGGAGATGATTATCAGCAACCGCCACGTCAACATTACGTAGCGCTAGGAATCCAAAAGTCAAAGCATTGTAATTTGTCATCCATTTTTTTTTTTTGGATGATTTGTCATTTGTCATCCATGATCCATGCCAAAGCGTTTCATTCACCCACCCAAATCCATGACTATAGTGTTTTGACTGTCAAAAGCTCAATAATATTCAAACTCTATAACCATAAGCGGAACAACGATACGCAGATGAGCTTTATTGCTTCCTGACAACTACCACTATGTTGGAGTCACTGCCTTATTCCCAAAGCTTTAAGGTAAAATTAATATTTATTTCGTTTCTTCTTGTCTTCAACAACTATTTTCATTTCCGTTCAATAAATCGAAGGTGCTTAAACTTTGAACTTGTTGCTTATTCTAATGAACATTCAAATTATATTGAGACTATGTATGTTCTCCTTTTTTTTAGCCAGAAATTGATGGTGTTAAACTATAAAAGGCAATCATCGGGGAAGCTGGTGAATACTCCGCATCTATGTCTAACAAAAACTATAAAAGACAATTACAATTGTGTTGCATTATGTAATCCGTATTCAATTAGTTATCATTTGTCTGAAAATCTTCTTGCAGGGATATGCCCTTGCCAAACAAAAGAGTCGTGGCTGCTCTCATGCTATGTCACGAATCTGTACAAGTTCTATTTTCATGCTTTATTCAGATTGCAAGCAAGTGACAGTACTGTCACATGGTGTTGGTCACAGGATAAGTCATAGGACACATGTGTTAGAAAGTTTATCTGAAAACAAACCTCTCATTGTTCCATCATTTTCTAGTTGGAAAGGATTCTGTTTATCAAAGTGTAGGTCATTGCGTGGGGAAAGGCTGCAAACAAGTGCAACATATGATGTTGCTGGTGCTGTTGAAGTCATCAATGATTTAGGATTGGACACTCTTACTTTTTTGGCTGTCACTGTCTTAATTGTGCCCACATTCAAGTTAATTAAAGCCAGCCCTGTAAGCTTTTACTGGTGTTTTATTTAATTTTTAATAATAATACATGCTCTCTTGACATTGTGATGATCTTAAATCTTCATAATCATTATCACATTATATGCTGCATTAGTTTCAGCAATTCTTGTATTAGTTTAACAAGTTCAAATGGTAAAAGCGTTCTATTAGTAATTTATGCAAACTCAGGCATTGAGAGATGAGAAAGATGCAGGACTTAGTTTTTAACAATAAGCTCAATAACCGCAGATTATAGATACTATGATATACCATAAAATTTATATCTGGTTTTATTTAATTGAACTCATAAATCACCATAACTGATTATAAGATTTGTTCTTTAAGTTATTTTTTCAAATACTGCTCTGGCTTTTGTGCAAGAGTTGATTCTCATCAGTATTATATTTGATGCCATCATAGTACTTACCAAGGAAATTCTGAAATGAGGTTTGTTATCCTATGAATTTGAGATTAAAGTTTTGTGTACTGCATAACATCTAGATCTGTAGTTAATTGAAATTAATGATTGTAGACTTGTAGTGCAGACATTAGTTTGCATTTTTTTGAACGGTGACAACACATCTGAATCTATCCCCCAAGGATCCCACTACAGTTTTTTCCCCACAAAAAGAAATAATCTAAATCTACTTGATATTTTTAAACATGCATGTCTAAGGTCACCCACATATAAGACTTAGGAAGTACACTCAGTTTTATCCAATTTACTTTCTTATATTTATAATTTAAATAAAATATAATTGTTGTTGTTTTCAGATACTTGGTTTCTTCCTTGCTGGTGTGGTACTCAATCAGTTTGGTTTAATTAGAAACCTCACAGATGTTAAAGTTTTGTCTGAATGGGGGATCCTTTTTTTGGTAAGTTAAATCTCAGCTACCCAAGGTGCCTTACTGCCCTACTCTTGTTTTCTACAGTAGTTTATCACCGTCAAATTAAGCATTGAAGCTGTAATATATACATCAGAACTAAGCATGCTATAGTACATAAGAAATCAAGAACTAGTAGTCCACATGAAATCAATATCCAATGCTTACCTATCAAAAGAAAAAAAAACTGTTTGATGTCTTAATGAGTTTAAGAGAGCTTTTAGATGGACATCATAGTCATTCTTTAATGGTTTCCTTTCCTTAGATACCTGAAGGAGTGCAAGAAGCATATTTTGCATGTGCATGAAACATATTTTGTTTGTGATGCTATATATAGCGGTTAGCACTTAATAAAAGAAGAGATCTTCGATGAAATTTTCTTTCTCTTGCTTTCTTGTTACAAAATCTGTTAGCTTTCATTTTGAACTGTTAGAAAAATTGGTTTCTACTCGTTTGCCTTTGTGCTTTCACCCATAATTTCCATTCATATTAATTTTTATTTATTTTCTTTATAAACTTGTAGTCATCAACCTGAATCTTTTTTCCATTTTTTGATTTCAACATTGACTATTGCTTGTACGCAACCATATTAGTGTAATTTTTGCTTTTATGGTCATACGGTTTTTTGTGAAGATAGCATGTGCGTTTTGGAAGGACATTTGAGAACTCTCAGATAAAAGTATATGGAGCCTATATTCTTATCATGGCGATAATTTCTATGTAAAATTCCTTATAAATATGGTGGATTATTACTCTGAAGTAATGCTTGTTTCTTTCCAGCTTTTTGAGATGGGTTTAGAGCTTTCACTTGGCCGTCTGAAAGCTCTTGCAAAATATGCCTTTGGAATGGGATTGACTCAGGTATGATCATTGTAAGTGATAATGAGCATGCATAGAAAATTTCTAAGCCATTTTATTCAAGTCACTCATTGTTTAGCCTCATCTATGTTAAAATATTTTAGATTCGTCTTAGATGAGGCATTTTCTTCTTAAACATTTATAACCTTATCCTTAGGCCTTTCTGTCCTTATTTTAATTTTCATCGAAACACTTTTGAAGGTTGCATTATCTACTTTAGCATTTACTGCTTTTGAACTTCCACCAAATGGTGCTATTGGAACAAAAATTTTGGAAAACCTTTTCCACTCAAGACCTGATCTGGTGAGATTCTATATCTGATAATTATATCTTTGTTTCATGTTTATACCTTTTATTTTTATAAATCATGATCATTCTAAAATTTAAATACAGACACATATATGAAATGGTGAACTTCCGGGATTGATATGGAACTATTTTTCTATATACGATGTAACTGATTTGACTGTTTGTGAACTTGTATCCTGCATATAAGTGGCCCTGACCATCTACCACCTTAGTCCATTACACTTCTTCGGCTCCCTCACAAGACAGGAAGTGTCTTTAGATGACTCTTGACATGTGTTTGTCAATTTATATGACATGGAATCAAGATAATACTACCACTATATGCTTCATTCCTTTATAGACCTTAGGCCAACAACATTTATACCATATATTCATATGAAAACATGAAATAGGGCCGGATGCTTTTATTTTTGAAACTACTATTTCTGAAAGAAGAATGCTAATCAATGGCTTAAGGGCATTGGTTAAGGAATCAAGAAAAGAAAGTTTTCATTGAGAATTATATTTTAGGAAGTCATATACTTAATTTTCCGGTGAAAACTTGCTTGTTTTGGATTCATTTACCAGTGCCCTAAGGACACTCATTAGTATGACCCTTCCTAAAAAGATTAGTAACTTTTGAAGCCTTTATGCTTCTATTGATAGGCAAAGCACTGTAGGGTAATTTCGTTCAGTGATCTGGCATGATTTGTGCTGATGTACAAAGGGTAATAGGATTATTTACATAGGTCAGTGATGATATGAAAAGCTATTGTAAAAGTATCAAGACAACTAGAAGAGGCTTCATAACTTTAGTCTTTAGTTTAACATGTTTTGATGATTGAAGGTGAATATTAGAAGCATTGATGAGGCTGTGGTGATTGCTGCTGCTCTCTCTCTGTCATCTTCTGCATTTGTTCTACAGGTATTTGATATTCTGAACGTCCATTGAAAATAAGCAAGGTTAATTCTCAAATAAGCAAACTATTGTGACACTTAACATGGCTAATGTAGCTTATGCACATACATATTAGCTTCTTGCAGAGAAAGGTGAGCTTCCTACAAGATTTGGTTCAGCAACTCTGGGAATACTTCTTTTGCAGGTTTTTGTCTTACACTCTTGCTGTGTTACACTATCTTTGTCCTTTAAATATGCAATTGTTTATCCCCAAGAAAAGTAGGTAGATATCATTTTATATGTTTCTGTTTATGTGCTCTGCTGATATGTTATCGTAGATTGACTTGAGAAGTATGATATCAGTAAAAAGAACAACTTTAATATAATTAATGTTGTCTCGTTTTCTGCTTGATATATGCAGGACATAGCTGTTGTCCCGCTTCTAGTTATTCTTCCAATACTAGAGAGCCAGGTAATGGTGGAAACTGTAAGCATGCATGCATGCATGTATGTAATGTTTTTAATTTTAATTTTATTCATTGCCTTTTCTGTTACATCCATAAACACTGCTGGATTTACAGCTTTTTATGTTGCTTTGAGTTATGGTTCACAAGTTCCTCAATTTGTTATACCTTTGACATTGTTCAGTCATCAACTATTGTAATAGGTCAAGCAAAGTATCATAATTGGTTAAAATTGACTCAGAACTTCCTGAATTTTTATTTTAGAATCTGGCTGAGGAAAGTATTTGGCCAATGCTTGCTCAAGAAAGTTTAAGGGCATTAGGCGGATTGTGTCTGCTTTCTCTTGGGGGAAAGTACATTCTTAGAAGAGTTTTTGAGGTATATAATGCAAAAAAATTAAAAAGTGTCCAAACTCATTCATATATTCTAGCCAGTAAACTCTTGATCAATATCAGGTTGTTGCTCATGCAAGGAGCTCTGAGGCTTTTGTTGCACTTTGCTTGCTAACCATTGCTGGGACTTCACTCGTCACCCAGAAGTTGGGCTTCAGTGATACGGTTCACTATTTTCCACTGCTGAGTTTTAATTTTGGGTTGGATAAGGGATGGTGGAGAAATCCTTAAATTGAATATCTGCACGACAATTATATGCAATTTCATAATGCAGCTTGGAGCCTTTTTAGCTGGGGCACTTCTAGCAGAGACAAATTTCAGGACCCAGATTGAAGCTGACATAAGACCATTTAGAGGCTTGCTTCTTGGGTTATTTTTTATAACTACAGGGACTTCTGTTGACATGCAGGTACATATGATTATTATTTGTGGTTAAGTGAACGTGCCTATTACATTTTTTTAAGCAGCATTATTTGTTAGTTAGACTGTGTCTGTGCATGCATGCAAATTTTAACCATCAGATTATCTAACTGGATATTATGTAGCAGCACAATATTTTGACCTCTAACATAAGAATTGGAACATATTTGAAGCATAATTGATTTGGATATACTCAAATGCTTAAGTGATATGGATATATATAACATGTACCTTTTTTATGTAACACTATAAAAAATCTTTGCGTGGATGACATTGTGATTTCTGTTTTCTAGCAACTGGAAGTCTGGAACCTTGAATTTATGACGTTTAGTAAATAGTAATTTGGCTAGGTTCTTGCACAAAGGAATATATAAAATTTCTTACTAGCTTTTGCATGAATTTGTGAATGGTCCCACCATCCTGTCTGAAATTATGTATAGAAGTTTGTTTTCCCATTGATATTTATTATTTTCTTCATTGCAGCTCCTTTTGCAAGAGTGGCCCAATGTACTTGGACTCTTGGCGGGTTTAATTGCTATCAAGACATCGATCATAACTGCAGTTGGTCCTTGCGTTGGGCTTACTTTACAAGAAAGTGTAAGAATAGGATTGCTTCTATCCCAAGGTGGCGAGTTTGGATTTGTAGTTTTCTCCTTAGCAAACAGGTAAACGATTATTTAAATAAATGCACTGATGCTGTTTGAGTAACAATATTGGGTTTGCTTTTAACTATAAAACTTATGCTGCTTTTTAAGCAGGCTTGGGGTGCTTCCACTTGAGCTCAACAAGTTGCTCATAATTGTTGTTGTATTGTCAATGGCATTAACCCCATTTCTAAACGAAGCAGGAAGAAAGGTTGCTGGTTTTATTGAAGACAAATTTGATGCTGAGGATGTATGTCTTTTCGTGAGATTTATAATTTTTGAAGCTATTGCACATATTCACTTGCTTTAACTGCAGATAAGAATTGTAGGAGGCTGTGATGGACTAATGCTTAAAAAAAATGTCCAGATGCTGTGTTACTAGTAGGTCTTGATGATGCAAATTTCATCCATTTTGGTGGATTGTGTGTCAACTTTTTTTTACCTGTCTATAACTTTAATCGAAAAGGGTCATGTGGTACTATAAAGCTCCCGCTATGCGTGGGATCTAGAGAAGGGTCCGAACTCCGAAGTACATCATGAAAGGAAGAACGTTACTGTACAGAAATCCCACTATAGTATCCAGGGAAGAGTCGGGCCCACTATGTGGGTATAGAGTATCATCATGGCAGGAAGAACACTACTGTACAAAAAGAACATAATATGCCTGTTTGTACAAACTATATATGTGGAAGTTTTATACTATATGATTTCATTTCAACTGCGAGTTTGCATTGGCTGAGTACTAATTATTTGCAGAAAGCTTCTGAGACAGTTAACTTCAGTGCCAGTGAACCTGTTGTTATCATTGGATTTGGACAAATGGGGCAGGTAGATCAATCAATACATTCTAAGAGCTGTCATTTATATGGTCCATATTCTAAATTTTTTCCTTTTGCTTCTGATATGGAGGTCCTCGCAAATTTCCTGTCCAATCCATTGGCTTCACAAGGAGATAGTGATGGAGTAGGATGGCCTTATGTGGCTTTTGATCTTGACCCCACAGTGGTAAAGGTCGGTATTTGAGCATCATGGTTTTTCCTACTAGTGTCTGCATAGAACTTTTTCCTTTTCCTTTCTAAGGAGTTGTTGGAGTTCTTGAGTAGAACATTGCTGTTTAGAACATTCTGCTATTGAGGATTTAGATCTTCAAACATTTTCTCCAGTTCCTCTCTCTCCCTCCCCTATTTGCACGGACCTTGTCATTGTTGTGCATAGCATGAGATGGCAGTGTAATTAGTGCCAATTGAAAGTTGACTTAGTAGTCATTTAGCATATGTATGTTCTTTATTTTCATTTTTTCCATTTTGTTAAGAGAACAAAAGCACTTTTTCCATTCTTTTACTTTTTCTTTGAGGAACACATCTTACCCTTCATATTGTAGTCTGTTTTATCCACTTCATTTTATTATGTTCTTTTACTATTAAATTGCTGTGCAGGCTGCTACAAAAGTCGGCATTCCAATTCACTACGGGAATGGATTACGTCCAGATGTTCTTCAATCTGCTGGTATCTCTTCTCCAAAAGCTATCATGGTTATGTACTCAGGCAACAAGACAGTTGAAGCTGTTCAGAGGCTACGATTTACTTTCCCTGCAGTAATATTTTCTTAACCACCCCTTCCATGCTTTCCCCAATTACATATGTGTAAGAAGGATATTCTGAGGTTTTTTGACATGAACTTAAACTATGACATGAATAGATTTGTTTTAGCTTTATATCTAAATTCTAAAATGATTACTCGTAGACTACTATTTATCTTAGGAAACTTCTTGAAGATCATTTTATATTCAAAATCTCTTTCATAAAATATACCCCCAATTTGCACACACAGACAAGAAAAAACAGTAGAAAAGGATATCTAATGCATTGGGGCTTGTACTTGTTAGATCCAAATCCAATAACTGGGAGGAGATTGGCTGATAAAGTTTGTAACTATATTTATTTTCCTTTTTAATTTAATTATTTCTGTTCGTATTTATCCTACTTCAATCGCTTACTTACTACTTAGTGTTGAAATTCTACAGATCCCAATCTACGCACGAGCTAAAGATCTCCAGCATCTTTTAGATCTGAAGAAAGCAGGTGCAACAGATGCTATTTTGGAAAATGCAGAGGTAATGTGTTGTTGTTTTGCTCTTTTCCTGATAGTTGGAGCTTGGAACAACCATTGCTCAATATTTCAGTGGAAACTACAGCTGAATGTTACATTATTAATGCAGACTAGCTTACAGCTGGGTTCTAAGCTACTGAAAGACCTTGGTGTGATGTCTGATGATGTAGCATATTTGAGTCAGCTAATTAGAGATTCCTTAGAGCTACAAGCTCAAGAAGCAGTCAGCCACTCTGACTTGGATATGATGAACCGACTGCAGGTAGTTCAAAATATTGATTTGTCTTTGCTAAACTTAACAGATTTTAATAGAATATCTAATCTACAGGTGGGAGAAATTTGGTTAGTTCTTTAGAGTTTAGATATAATGAATTCCTTCCTCACACTAATTGGGATATAGCCATAGATTATTCTGCTGTTTGTCTTTGATTATATAGCCTTTGACATGATAAACTTCTGCATCCTAGGGGAGTCCATATATTTCATTTGTCTCCAACAATCAAGGATATTTAATCTTTTACTTTTAGATTTATATTTCATATCATGTATTATTTGTCCTTTCTAAATCTGTTCTTCCTTACGATTGTTGTGGCTGGCATTTGCCATACTAACTTGTATACGAAGAAAATGATGAGTTCATATTGCAAGGTGAGAGTTGGTGACATGATTGAGGCAAAGGAATCTATCGCACCAACTTTGCCAGAGTGAGTCAATAGAATCAAGCCAAGCAGATCAATATTCGGTGCCTATAATTCAGTCAGAAGTAGAACAAGATTATGAACTCAATCAAGCCGTGAATTTTGATTGGAAACAAGGTACTGAAGAAAGCTCAAGATCAACAGTAGAGAAGAATCTGGTGGATCCATCAATCTCTTGCCATACTGCCATTGAGGAACCCTGACAATATTAGGCTCTTCCCATTAATTTTGCTCCACTAACCCAATACCTTCCATTTTTTGTTGCAGACGCTAACCATATTTAATTATAGGAATAGGAAACATCTAAATTTAAGAGAAAATGTAGTTGTAGGACAGCATCATTTTACAGCTCAGATGTTCTTTTTCAATTTCTTTTAATAGACCACACAATGTATAGCAATTTAACATTTAAAAATGAACGCGGAAACCTTTCAGTTCAACTAGCAATTCTCTGCTCTACGTTCTAATACCGTGAATTATGAGACATCAATAAGTTGCTCCGTTTAATATATAGAGTGTGTTTGGGAAAGCTGAAAAAAAAAAAAGATTAAGCTGATAATTGATTATTGTGAAAATCGATTACAATCAGAATCTGTTTTTGTTTAGGTATGTTTGCTGAAAAACGATTTTAAGATAATCTATTTTGTTTGGATGGTGAAAAAAAAGTCGAGTAAATAGCCAAAATGGTCCCTGAAACTGTGAGGTCGTGTCAAGTTGGTCCCTCAAATTAACGAAATTTCAAAAAGGTCCCTGAAACTGTCAAACGTTGATCAAGTTAGTCCCTCCGTTAGTCAGGGTTCGTTGACGCTGTTAACGGTACTTATGTGGCACGTTACACGCATATTTGAGGGACCAGATTGATACAGGGACCAAATTGACACTCAATTTTTTTTTCAAAAACCCTAACTTCATCTTCTTCTTCATCTTCCCCAACATCTATCCAACCACTACACCAACACCTTACCTGCCTATAAATGCTGCAAATGGGACAAATGGGGGACCTATGGTTGCTGCAATTGGGAGGCAAAGTCGGCAGAAACTGCAACAAAAAAGGGCACCAGTTTGGAAGGCATGATGAAGATCCATTAATGTTTGTGTTTTAGGATGAAGATCAATTAGTGTTTAAGGATGTAGTTAAGTTATTTTGATGAACACTGGCCAGTTGTAATTGGTTTTTTTTTTTTTTGTTGTTGGGGGATTAAATGATAAATTTTGAGCTCACAATGAGCTGTTTTTGAAATGTTATTATCAATGACAGATGAAACATGTTGATCTTTTGTTATTGAATTTTGTCCTTATGGGTTTTATATATGTTGAGTTCTTCTGATTCCCTTTTTTACGAATTTGGATAAAAGCTAAAATATTAAATGCCAATGATGTCATAATTTAAGCTTCATTTCATTGAAATTACAAGGTACATGCTGCAGTCATTTGCATAAACCAGTCAAAATACATTTTCCATCTATCAAGCAGATTTTTTATATCCTTTGATGTAGAGTTTCCATCACATCCAAATATCCAGCTGCTTACCCTCTGCCAAAATGGCAACTCGCATACTCTTCTCTGGGTATCTATGGGAAGGTCCAAATGGTAACCCACAACGGAAACAACATCCTTCCTCTCTTTGTTTGCCATATTCATGATACAGGAGTTGGCGGGCTCTGCTGCTTCTTTGACCCATAGACCCATCGCCATTCGGTTTTGTCACAAAGCCTACCAAGGACACTTTGCTGGCCCCAAACATAAATGGCTCCGCCACTCTGTCCCACTGTCTAACTTGGGGTCACTTGCCGAAGACTGCCTGAAAATCACGCTAGGCACTCCCCGTAGTTCACACTCACAAAACTATGCCTCCTCCCCTATGATAATGAAAGCTGGTACTTGGGTTCGAAAGTGTAAACTTCCCATTCCTTGTATAGTCCTCAATACCTCCTCAACATCCTTTGCCAAATCAATGCCCTAACCACTTCTTTGGGGTCGTGAATTGACTCTACATTCACCTCCTGGGGCAAACCACCCAAGAAATAATCGAACAATCGCTACTTTGAAGTGGTTGAAGCTTGAGCTACCAGCACCACCAAATCCTGAACATACTACTCCACAGAACCTGGTTGAAGCAATGTTAAGGTGCTGGTGTAGTGGTTGGATAGACGTTGGGGAAGAAGAAGATGGAGTTAGGATTTTTGAAAAAAAAAATTGAGTGTCAATTTGGTTCCTCTATCAATTTGGTCCCTCAAATATGCGTGTAACGTGTCACATAAGCGTCATTAACGGCGTCAACGAATCCTGACTAACGGAGGGACTAACTTGATCAACGTTTGACAGTTTCAGGGACCTTTTTGAAATTTCGTTAATTTAAGGGACCAACTTGACACGACCTCACAGTTTCAGGGACCATTTTGACTATTTATTCAAAAAAGTCATTTTTATATAATAAATTACGAAAAATGATACAAAGTTATTTATTTATGTTTAAAACTTGTTTGTTTTTTTATATCTTGTCATCAATTTTTTTCTATTATAAATATTGAATAAAATTTATAACATTTTTCATGATTGTGAAATAAAAATGTTAAAAAATATTATATTTAGAATAATTAAATAAAAAACAATATATATTCTATTTGAATAATATAGAGGATTTTAACATAAAAATATATTATTCTGAGAATTTTTTTAAAAAAAATACCCCATCTCCATTTTTTTTAGGAAAAAAAATGTTATAAAGTATTAAAAACACTTCATTTGAATAATATTGAAGTGATAAAGCATTAAAATGGTTCTTCCGACCAAATGGTCGTTGCCATTGGAGTTTGGACGAGTGCAGAGAGAGAGAAAAGGTGGACGTTGGGGGTAAGAAGGGAATATATGTTGTCATTACAGCGTAATCAGGAAAAAAAACAATCTAGCAATCATCTCTAGAAGATGATAGTAAATCAGCTTTTTTTCAAAAAAAAACTTTTTTAGAAATTAAGCTACACACTCAAAGATAATAGATTATTTATAAAATAGATTTTTACACACAAATCAGCTGAAAGATAAATAATTCATCTTTCCCAAACATACACATAGACATAGATGAATAATTATCAATCTTTTGCTTCTGTCATAACAAGTAGTAGGGATGGGAATACGTTAGCCCGCTCGTCGGAGGCTTATGACCTGGCCTGACTTGTTTAGTAAAAAGGCTAGACCCAAACTTTTAAAAAAGCCTTTTTAGTTAAACAGGCCAAGCTTAGGCTTACAAAAAGGCCTTTGAAGCCTAGTAGGCCGACCTGCTTATAAATAATAAACAAATAATAAATATTATAAATAATGGTTTTTTAAAAAAAATATGTAATTTATAATATATTTCTTTTAATAATGATATATGATATATAATATATAATTTACAATTTATAATAATATTTAATAACAAAATAATAAAAATTTTGTTTAAATTGGAAATATTATTATTAGGCAAAATTACTCTTTTAGTCCCTTAAGTTATTCGTTTTGTTCAAATTGGTCCCTTAAGTTGTTTTTGTGACAAACTAAACCCTTAAGTTAGGTTCGGATGACAAAATGTGACTTTTAAAATAATAATTTAGTAATTTAAAAAATTAATTAATAAATAAATGTTTTCTTTTTTAATCTTCTTTCCCATCTGGTTACCACCACCTTCCTGCCACCCACCCATCTCCCTCCGCCACCACCACCGCCTCCCCCTCCTCCTCACCAACTCTACAACCCTCCATTGCGGCATCTCTAGTAGGGATTGTACCCAACAAAGAGGTCACGGATTCTCTGTACAATACTGAAACACCAGAGAAAAATGTTGCACCAAGGAAGAAAAACCTAGACCGGTGGTAGTATTCGCAATGATTCTGGTTCCTGGATTGGTGGCTTTCACGGTTTTATAGGCATAGCTACCAATATTCATGCTGAGCTTGATGCCCTCCGTCATGGCCTCCATTTTGCTTGGTGCAAAAGCATGCCCTCATCAGCCTTATTACTCTCCCAAGGGACTCTCCCCACCGTCTGGGTGCTATCCTTGGAGATATTCATCACCTTCTGAACAGAGACTGGCAAATTAACATTAACCATGTTCATAGGGAAGCTAACTTTTGCGCAGATAGGCTAGCCAAACATGGACGTTCAACAGGACACCCCTACAGTTTTCCTTAATGAGATCCCTTCTTGGCTCCTTTTAAACTTTCTGAGAGATTTCTCCTCTGTTCCTTTTGTTAGGCCTTAGTTTTTTGTTTCTTTCCTCTTGTATTAAAAAAAAATATTAAAGGAAAAAAAAGAAGAAGAAATTTATACTATTGAGGCTGCATAATTGGGAATGGGGGAGAGAAGATTAATAAAGAAAATTTTTATTTATTGATTAATTTTAAAAATTAATAAATTATTATTTTAAAAGTTACATTTTGTCACCCCAAACCTAACAGGTCTAGGTTGTCACAAAAAACTTAAAGGACCAATTTGTCACCCGAACCTAACTTAAGGGTCTAGT
The DNA here is from genome assembly GCA_030762895.1 of Sophora flavescens. Taxonomy (NCBI): domain Eukaryota; kingdom Viridiplantae; phylum Streptophyta; class Magnoliopsida; order Fabales; family Fabaceae; genus Sophora; species Sophora flavescens. The sequence goes on from CM061062.1 coordinate 80,303,822, forward strand.
TTGTCACACTTAAGAGTCTAGTTTGTCACACAAAAAAAACTTTTAGGCTATGTTTGGATTGGTGGAGGAGGATGAAATGGAATGAAACATAAAATAGTGGAATTGAACGGAATGAAACAGAACGAAATGATAGTTCCACTCCATCGTTTAGATATTTTATGATGGAATGGAATAAAGATACCACTCCATCGTTTGATAAATGGACGGAATGGAATGAATTATATTTTTTTATTCCTTTATTACCCTTGTTTTAAATGCAATATATTCCATATATCTGCAATGCAATATAATTTTGCCAAAGCCCCGCATCCCATGTGATGAGAACACCACCCAGTTATTAATAATAACTAGCAAAATTAACTTATTTTATAGCAATATGTTGAAATATGCTTTTTAAGTTTTAACCCTTGTCAACCCAGAACACTACACTATAACCCGTAAAAATCAAAACTTCTATAATTCCGGAACCACGAAGAAGTGGAAAGCATGAGAATAAGAGAGCAGTGAGCAGCATGGAAGAGACAACTTTGAGGAAGATAGAGATAGAGAGAGGGCACAATGGAAGAGATGACTTTGAGGAAGATATAGAGAAAGGACAATGGAAAAGCTGCTGCTAGATATATGAGAAATGAGATGTGAAAAGTTAAATTAGGATGATGATAAAATAATAATTTTGCAATTTTACAAAAGATTGATTTTTGCTTCCATCCCATACCCCCAATTTGGGAGGGAACAAAAAGTGGGGGATTGGATGGAATGGGATGGAATACATTTCATCATGTACCATTCCATTCCATTATAAATTTGAAAATCCAAACAATGGAATATAGTTCCATTACATCATGTTCCACCAATCCAAACATAGCCAGGGACCAATTTGAACAAAACAAATAACTTAAGGGACTAAAATAGTAATTTTACCATATTATTATTATTATTATTATTATTATTATTATTATTATTATTATTATTATAATTATCATTATTTTATATAATTGATGGGGACAATTATGATGCATTATTGTATACTAGTTGGTTTGCATCCGTTAGATGATTATTTTCGAATAGTTATTGGGAATAACTCTAACATGAAGAACATTGAATGTATTATTTTCTTGAATATAAAATAATACTATTAGATGATTATTTTATATTAATAGTTAATGATAAATAATGACAAATTATGATAAAAATTTTAGTAGGTTTTGTAAAGTCTTTAAAATGGATATGAGTTCATGATATGCAATATGTTATTTTGTTTATGAAAAGAATACACATTTGAATTAATGATTTATATAACATTTATATAACAACAACAATAGAAGATACTTTGTTGAAAAGAAAGCAATCATACTGAATTCAACATAAAATAGATGATCGTTATTGGGAGTATAAGGATTGTATGTTCAATTAAGTATGATTATTATTTTTTATTGGGACAAAGTTTGAAGCGCGACAATGATTTTATTTTTTCATAAGAAAGTGACACCGTTAAGTCTCTAAAATGTCCGATGATTTAAGTTTTGATGAGAACTAAACTGGTTAATGATTTAATTAACCTTCATATTGGTTGTAACCTATCTAAGGTGTCAGATTAAATAAGAGAATCATTCGTCCAATGACGTGGATTTGGAGCGCACGTCCATAAAGTATCAGAAACAAACTCGCGTCCACTAAAGTATCAGAATTATCCGTCCAATGATGTGGCATTTGGAGCGCGTCTATCAAAGTATCAGAAAAGTCCGTCCAGTGAGGTATCAGAATTATCCGTCCAATGACGTGGCACTTGGAGCGCGTCCATCAAAGTATCAGAATAGTGCGTCCACTAAGTTATCAAAATGGCTCGTCCAATGACGTGGCAAAAGACTCTCGTCCAATAGAGTAACTGAGACTCTCGTCCACTGGAGTAACTGAGATTCTCGTCCACTAGAGTAAATGAGACTCTCATCCACCAGACTAATTGAGACTCTCGTCCAGTAAAGTAACAGAAACTCTCGTCCACCAGACTAACTGAGGCTCTCGTCCACTAAAGTGACAAAGGCTCTCGTCCACTAAAGGTGAAAGAGACTCTCGTCCACTAAAGGTGACAGAAGCGCTTGTCCACTAGTCTTTGGACTTGCTGAGTCCTTAATATAGAGCTCATCTACTAGCTCGAATGAAAACTCAAATGACTAGATAGACGTGATTATTTTCAAGATGGAAGCACTTATCTTATGAACGCAAATTCTCTAAGGATTATTAGAATCTCAGTTCAAGAATCAGAAAGAGACTTGAAGCCTTCTCTCCTACTCAGTTTCACGATTATCAAGAAAAGTCAGAAGACTGCTCTCTCAAGCAACCTTGGATAATCTAAAAGAATGCGTCCAACATGCTTTATTCCACAAAAAGGGGAGTGTGCTAAGCAAAGTGTAAAAATCTCTCTGCCCAACTCTGAGATGGCTGTATCTCAACGCATATAGCCATGATCCTACATATTAGAGTACAACCAATGTTCCTATTACATTAATGGCTGCTCAGAACGACTCTATTGCATTAATGGATGCTCAGGACGACTCTATTGCATTTAATGAAGTCCTGCTTGAAGTCAACATCTGAAAGAATGTCTCTAACGGATCCTAAATATTTGAAGACTATAAATACAGAAGTCATTGAAGATGAAGAAGAAAAGAATACACACTGCATTAAAACGCCATTACTCTGCTCATTAATTCTTTTATTCTTTCATTTTGTATTCTTCAAACATTTGAAGTTATTACGCAGACTTTCCTAGACTTCACATTTAAACCACTCTCCGAGTGTTAGTGAAAGATCTGCTTGTGAGAAGTTGTATTTTTACAAACCCAATCTCTCAAACAAACCTAAGTGAGCCTGAAGAGTCTAGGTGTGAAAACAATACTTGTCTTGAGCCTGAAGAGGCTAGGTGTGCAAATAATACTTGAGTCTGTAACCTTATCAGTTATAGTGGATAAATATTGGTGCTGCCAAGGACTGGACGTAGCTCTTTGATTTGAAGAGTGGACCAGGATAAATCACCGTGTCAATCTCTCTTCCTTTAAACTCTTTAATTGCTTTAGTTTTCTTGCGTTTGTCAAGTAGTGTGTTTGCAATAGTCACCCGTCCATCCTGTATTCTTCCACTCGTTCAAAGCTAGCTTTTTGTTTGAGAAAAGATTTCAGCTTTGCTTAAATTCTGATAAACACAATTCAACCCTCCTTCTCGTGTTTATAGTTGTCTATTTCAGTTGGTATCAGAGCTCGGCCTCTGGGTTGAGCATCTAACAGTGTAGAGGTAAAAGGTCCTGAAGGATAGACATGACGGTTGGAGCTAGTTCAAGTGGAAGTCATCAGACTGAAGGAGCTTCCTTAACCATACCTCCTTACTTCAATGGAGAAAACTACAACTACTGGAAGGATATATTTCAATGGTTTATTCTATCCACAAACTCTGATCTTTGGGATGTCATCACAGATGGTCCATTCATTCCCAAGAATGATGATAACACTGACAAACCAAAAACTCAGTGGACTGCTGCAGAAAAATCAAAATGGGAGCTGAACCACAAAGCCATATACAACATCATTTGTGCTCTCAGTCTGGAGGAGTTTGAGAAGGTATGTGCCCGTGACTCTGCAAAAGAAATATGGGACATCTTAGCTGTCACACATGAAGGAACAACAAAGGTCAAAGAGTCAAAGATTGCCATACTTGTTAGAAAGTATGAACTGTTCATCATGGAGGAAGGAGAATCTGTTGCTCAGATGATAGGAAGATTTCAAACTATCATCAACAGTTTAAAATCTCTTGGCAAAGTCTATACCAATGCTGAGAAGGTTGGTAAGAATCTGAGAAGTCTACCTAAACAGTGGAGACCTTTGGTCACTGCTATCTCCCAAGCCAAGGATCTCACGACCTTGACTATGGATGAAGTTCTTGGAACACACTGTTCATGATCAAGAACTTGGAGATGAAGCTGCACCAAAGAAGGGCAAGTCAATTGCTCTGAAAGCTGATCAAAAGTCAGTAAAAGGTTCCAAGGCTCTGAAGGCATATGAGTCATCCAGTGACGGAGGAATCCAACTGCTTATCTAAAGCCTTCAAATCCCTCAAGAGAGAGTATGTAAAGCTCACCATTGAGCATAAATAGAAATCTCAGGAGTGCGAGAAGCTGGCTAAAGAAAACAGTGAGCTGAAGACTGAAAAGTCTAATGAAGCTAAGATCTCAAGTGAAACATCACCATCTGAAGAAGTTGAAAAACTTCAACAGAAAGTGGAAGAGCTCACTTCTGATCTTGCCAAATTTGTTAATGGTAGAGACAATCTGACTAAGCTACTTGGTAGTCAGAAGCACTCTCTTAACAAAGAAGGTATTAGATATGTCCATCAGACACATCATAAAGTATCAACTAAAGCTTCTAAAGTATCTGTTAAGTCAATTGTAACCAAATCAACACCTATTTGTAACTTCTGTGGAAAAACTGGGCATGTTATGTCTAAGTGTATCCATAAGAAGAGAAGGAAGTCCTCACAGACTCCTAGAACTAACAGAAAAGGACCTAGAAAAATATGGGTATCTAAAGATCAAATAATCTTTATTGTGGATGTCCTCAACAAGACAAAGAAAACACCACTCCTGGTACCTGGACAGTGGTTGCTCGCGACATATGACAGGAGAAAGGTCTATGTTCCTAGACCTCCAACTTAAGAAAGGAGGACATGTTGCCTTCGGAGGGAATCAGAAAGGGAAGGTTATAGGAATTTGTACTATTGGTGGTAAACCCCCTCTTCCCTCTATATCTAATGTTCTCTTGGTTAAAGGATTAAGACACAACCTGCTTAGCATAAGTCAATTATGTGATAGTGGTTTTGATGTTTCCTTTACCAAGGATGTATGCATAGTTAAAGACTGTAGTGGTAAAACCTTCTTTTCAACTAAAAGGCAACAAAATCTTTATAAGATTGAACTGTCTGATCTCTCAGATCAAAGTGTAACTTGTCTGATGTCTAAAGAGGATGAGAGATGGTTATGGCATAAGAAACTAGGACATGCTAGTATGAAACTAATTTCTGAATTAAAAAGGAATAATCTCGTGAGAGGATTGCCTGATATTAGCTTTAAGAAAGATGTCTTGTGTGATGCATGTCGGAGAGGTAAACAGATAAAATCAAGTTTCAAATCTAAAAACCAAGTATCAACCTCTAGACCTCTTCAGTTGTTACACATGGATCTGTTTGGACCAGTTAGTGTTGCCAGCCTAGCTGGAAGAAAATGTGGATTTGTCATAGTTGATGACTATTCTAGATACACATGGGTACTCTTCCTAACACACAAGGATGCGTCTTTTAAGGCTTTCTCAGTATTGTGCAAAAGAGTACAAAATGAGTAGGGTTTCTGTATTTCTACCCTTAGAAGTGATCATGGGGGAGAATTTGAAAATGAGTAGTTTAGACAGTTCTGTGAGGAGAATGGAATCTCTCACAATTTCTCTGCACCTAGAACTCCACAGCAAAATGGAGTGGTTGAAAGAAAGAACAGATCTCTGCAAGAGATGGCTAGATCTATGCTCAATGAAAATAATCTCCCTAAGTACTTCTGGCGTGTCTGTAAACACTGCTTGCTATGTACAAAACAGAATACTTATTAGGCCTTTTCTAAAAAGGACTCCTTATGAATTATGGAAAGGAAAAAGCCCCAACATATCTTATTTTCATGCTTTTAGATTTGAATGTTTTATTCTGAATACCAGAGATAATCTTGAAAAGTTTGATTCTAAGGTAGATAAGGTATTTTCGTAGGTTATTCTGAAAAGTCCAAGGCTTTTAGAGTTTACAATTCAAGAACTTGTATTATTGAAGAATCTGTTCATGTTAAATTCAATGATGGAATAAAGACTGATAAAGAACTATCAGATCTAGAAGATGATCTTGCAGGTCTTGATATAAACAAACCAGAAAGTCAACAACCCGATCTAACCAAAACAGAACCTATGCCCGAGGCTGAAAGACAAGTGGAACAAACGAGTCAGCAGACAAGTCAAGATCTTCATGATGATCTCAAAAGGGATTGGAAGTTCAACACTCATCATCCTAAGGATCTTATTATTGGAAATCCTTCTGAAGGAGTAAGAACCAGATCCACATTAAGAGAATCAAGCAATGTGGCCTTTATTTCAGATTTGGAGCCTAAACGTACTGAAGAAGCTCTTGAGGATGAAAGTTGGATTCTTGCTATGCAAGAAGAACTTAACTAGTTCACCAGAAATGATGTCTGGACTCTTGTCTCTAAGCCTAAAAACAAGTCGGTTATTGGAACAAGATGGGTCTTCAGAGACAAATTGGATGAAGATGGTAAAGTTGTCAGAAATAAGGCAAGGTTAGTAGCTCAAGGCTATAACCAACAAGAAGGTATTTATTATACTGAAACCTTTGCACCTGTAGCTAGAATAGAAGCCATACGCATTTTAATGTCATATGTTGCACAACACCAAATTACCCTGTTTCAAATGGATGTAAAAAGTGCTTTTCTAAATGGTATAATTGAAGAAGAAGTGTATGTTAAACAACCCCCTGGTTTTGAGGATACTGATAAACCAGATGACATTTTCAAACTTAAAAGGGCATTATATGGTTTGAAACAAGCACCTAGAGCATGATATTATAGACTCAGTTCTTTTCTCATGCATAATGGTTTTACTAGAGGACAAGTAGACACTACTCTGTTCAAAAAAAATGCTCTAAAGAGAACTTTATTATAGTTCAAATATATGTTGATGATATTATTTTTTGAGCAACTGATGAAAAGCTGTGCAAGGAATTTTCAAGTCTAATGCAAGCTAAATTTGAGATGAGCATGATGGGAGAATTGAAGTTCTTCCTTGGATTACAAATCAAGCAAACAAGTGATGGAATTTACATTCATCAACAAAAATATACCAAGGAGATACTCAAGAAATACAAAATGGAAAATGCAATGCTCATGAAAACCCCTATGCAACCCAATGCAAAACTAAGCAAAGATGATGAAGGTAAAAAGGTAGATCAAACTGTCTACAGAGGTATGATTGGCTCTCTACTGTACTTAACTTTAATTAGACCTGACATTCAATTTAGTATCTGTATGTGTGCTAGATTCCAATCTGATCTTAGAGAATCTCATCTTAAGGCTGTAAAAAGAATATTTAGATATTTTCTTGGAACTACTAATCTTGGTTTGCTGTATTTAAGATCAAAAGAATACAGATTAGTAGGATATTGTGATGCTGACTTTGATGGAGACAGAATAGAAAAAAAATCACCAGTGGAGGTTGTCGCTTCATTGGAGCAAGTTTAGTCTCATGGTCAAGCAAGAGGCAGACAACCATTGCCTTGTCTACTGCTGAAGCAGAATACATTTCTGCTGCTAGTTGCTGCTCTCAACTCTTATGGGTAAAACATCAACTTGAGGATTACTCTATTTATGAACATAACATATATGTATGGTGTGATAATTCCAATGCTATATGCTTAACTAAAAATCCAATTCAGCATTCTAAGGCTAAGCATATTGAAATCAAACATCATTTCATTAGGCATCATGTTCAAAAAGGCATCTTTGATATTAAGTTTGTTAAAACTGAAAATTAATGGGCTGATATTTTCACTAAACCCCTCGCAGAAGAAAGGTTTTTTATTTATTAGAAATAATCTAAACATGCATTGCATTGTTGAATGACATGTATGAATGTTAATGAGTCTATGCTAAATCTGTCATTACTCCTATATACATGTTCTTTCAACTAAGCATTAGTTCAGGGGAGTAATGATACAATAATTTAAGTGGAATGTGTCTAATATGGTTGCTGCATTACTATGATTTTCTTAACATGTTATCTTGTCTTTAACATATCTCATAAATAAAACTTGATAACCCTTTTTGATTTTGACAAAAGGGGGAGAAAGGGAGAAATGAATAGGGAATAGGGAGAATGGGATAAATGAAAATGGGAGAATAGGAGAAATAGAATGAGAGAATGAATATGATATGACCTGTTCACACTTAAGAAAATTTCAACCTGTTTATATATGTTATTTTCTTTGTTGATATTTTCTGAGGTTCATTAAATCATCTCAATGTTTGTCATCATCAAAAAAGGGGAGATTGTTAAGTCTCTAAAATGTCTGATGTGCATTTCCCTAAGTTTTGATGAGAACTAAACATTGGTTAATGATTTAATTAACCTTCATATTGGTTGCTAACCTATATATCGAGTGTGCAGATTAAATAAGAGAATCATTCGTCCAGCACTGTAGTGATTGAAGCGCACGTCCAAAACGCAAGAGAAACAAACCCGCATCCACTAAAGTATCAGAAGGCCGCGTCCACTAAAAGTATCAGAAGGCCGCATCCACTAAAGTATCAGAAGGCCGCGTCCACTAAAAGTATCAGATGGCCGCGTCCACTAAAAGTATCACTTGGAGCGCGTCCATCAAAGTATCAGAAGAGCACGTCCAGTGAGGTATCAGAATTATCCATCCAATGACGTGGCACTTGCAGCGCGTCCATCAAAGTATCAGAATAGCGCGTCCACTAAGGTATCATAATGGCTCGTCCAATGACGTGGCAAAAGACTCTCGTCCACTAGAGTAACTGAGACTCTCGTCCACTAGAGTAACTGAGACTCTAGTCCACTAAAGTAACTAAGACTCTCGTCCACTAGAGTAACTGAGACTCTCGTCCACCAGAATAACTGAGACTCTCGTCCAGTAAAGTAACAGAGACTCTCGTCCACCAGATTAACTGAGGCTCTCGTCCACTAAAGTAATAAAGGCTCTCGTCCACTAAAGGTGACAGAGACTCTCGTCCACTAAAGGTGACAGAAGCGCTCGTCCACTAGTCTTTGGACTTGCTGAGTCCTTAATATAGAGCTCATCTACTAGCCCGAATGAAAACTCAAATGACTAGATAGACGTGATTATTTTCAAGATGGAAGCACTTATCTTATGAACGCAAATTCTCTAAGGATTATCAGAATCTCAGTTCAAGAATCAGAAAGAGACTCGAAGCATTCTCTCATACTCAGTTTCACGATTATCAAGAAAAGTCAGAAGACTACTCTCTCAAGCAACCATGGATAATCTAAAAGAATGTGTCCAACATGCTTTATTCCACAAAAAGGGGAGTGTGCTTAGCAAAGTGCAAAAAGCTCTCTGCCCAACTCTGACATGGCTGTATCTCAACGCATAAAGCCATGATCCTACATGTTAGAGTACAACCAATGATCCTATTACATTAATGGCTGCTCATAATGACTCTATTGCATTAATGGGTGCTCAGAACGACTCTATTGCATTTAATGAAGTCCTGCTTGAAGCCAACATCTGAAAGAATGTCTCTAACGGATCCTAAATATTTGAAGACTATAAATACAGAAGTTATTGAAGATGAAGAAGAAGAGAATACACACTGCATTAAAACGCCATTACTCTGCTCATTAATTCTTTTATTCTTTCATTCTGTATTCTTCAAACATTTTAAGTTATTACGCATACTTTCCTAGACTTCACATTTAAACCACTCTATGAGTGTTAGTGAAAGATCTGCTTGTGAGAAGTTGTATTTTTACAAACCCAATCTCTCAAACAAACCTAAGTGAGCCTGAAGAGGCTATGTGTGAAAACAATACTTGTCTTGAGCCAGAAGAGGCTAGGTGTGAAAACAATACTTGTCTTGAGCCCGAAGAGGCTAGGTATGCAAATAATACTTGAGTCTGTAACCTTATAAGTTATAGTGGATAAATCTTGGTGCTGCCAAGGACTGGACGTAGCTCTTTGATTTGAAGAGTGAACCAGGATAAATCACTATGTCAATCTCTCTTCCCTTAAACTCTTTAATTGCTTTAGTTTTCTTGCGTCTGTCAAGTGGTGTGTTTGCAATAGTCACCCGTCCATCCTGTATTCTTCCACCCGTCCAAAGCTAGCTTTCTGTTTGAGAAAAGATTTCAGCTTTGCTTAAATTCTGATAAACACAATTCAACCCCCCTTCTCGTGTTTATAGTTGTCTATTTCAGTTGGTATCAGAGCTCGGCCTCTGGGTTGAGCATCTAACAGTATAGAGGTAAAAGGTCCTGAAGAATAGACATGATGGCTGGAGCTAGTTCAAGTGGAAGTCATCAGACTGAATGAGCTTCCCTAACCAGACCTCCTTACTTCAATGGAGAAAACTACAACTACTGGAAGGATAGATTTCAATGGTTTATTCTATCCACAAACTCTGATCTTTGGGATGTCATCACAGATGGTCCATTCATTCCCAATAATGATGATAACACTGACAAACCAAAAATTCAAGTGGATCATTGCAGAAAAATCAAAATGGGAGCTGAACCACAAAGCCAGATACAACATCATTTGTGCTCTCAGTCCGGAGGAGTTTGAGAAGGTCTGTGCCTGTGACTCTGCAAAAGAAATATGGGACACCTTAGCTGTCACACGTGAAGGAACAGCAAAGGTCAAAGAGTCAAAGATTGCCATACTTGTTAGAAAGTATGAACTGTTCATCATGGAGGAAGGAGAATATGTTGCTCAGATGATAGGAAGATTTCAAACTATCATCAACAGTTTAAAATCTCTTGGCAAAGTCTATACCAATGCTGAGAAGGTTGGTAAGATTCTGAGAAGTCTACCTAAATAGTGGAGACCTTTGGTCACTGCTATCTCCAATGCCAAGGATCTCACTACCTTGACTATGGATGAACTTCTTGGAACACTCACTGTTCAAGAGCAAGAACTTGGAGATGAAGCTGCACCAAAGAAGGGCAAGTCAATTGCTCTGAAAGCTGATCAAAAGTCAGCAAAAGGTTCCAAGGCTCATTGATTCTTTTATTCTTTCATTCTGTATTCTTCAAACATTTGAAGTTATTACGCAGACTTTCCTAAACTTCACATTAAAACCACTCTCTGAGTGTTAGTGAAAGATCTGCTTGTGAAAATGTGTATTTTTACAAACCCAATCTCTCAAACAAATCTAAGTGAGCCTGAAGAGGCTAGGTGTGAAAACAATACTTGTCTCGAGCCTGAAGAGGCTAGGTGTGCAAATAATACTTGAGTCTGTAACCTTATCAGTTATAGTGGATAAATCTTGGTGCTGCCAAGGACTGGACGTAGCTCTTTGATTTGAAGAGTGAACCAGGATAAATCACCGTGTCAATCTCTCTTCCCTTAAACTCTTTAATTACTTTAGTTTTCTTGCGTCTGTCAAGTGGTGTATTTGCAATAGTCATCCGTCCATCCTGTATTCTTCCACTCGTCCAAAGCTAGCTTTCTGTTTGCGAAAAGATTTCAGCTTTGCTTAAATTCTGATAAACACAATTCAACCCCCCTTCTCATGTTTATAGTTGTCTATTTCAGACACGTGTCGTCTGTTTATTCGTTTACAATAAAATAATGCTACAATTTAAATTTAAGAAAAGACCCTAGTATGAATAACACAATAGTTAAAATGATTAATTAAATAATTATTTTTTTAAGAAAATGTCAGATGCTGTCGGTGACACATGTCACCCGTTTATTCGTCAACGAAAAATCAAACTAACATTTGTTTTAAACAAATTATCTAATATTTAACAATTTTACACTTAAATTGTTAAATTTATCAAACACGAAGGTGGAAATATAAAAAAAAAGTCAAAAAAGAAGGTAATATAATAAATAATAATACAATAAGTAAAATAATAATCTAAATAACTTTTATTTTAAAAAATCCAGAGGCCAAAAATCTACGTGGGCACGACCCGTGACATCTGGCGCCGGCCTTTTCGTACACAGTAAAAGAATGACACAATTGAAAATAAGAGAAGGCACACGAATTGATTTTACAATAATTAAAACAATTAAATAAGAGAAGGCCCATCAAGCTACCATTTGTTTTAAACAAATTATCTAATATTTAACAACTTTATATTTAAATTGTTAAATTCATCAAACACGAAGGTGAAAATAATAAAAAAATGAAAAAAGAAGGCAATATAATAAATAATAAAACAATAATTAAAATAATAATCTAAATGTTTTTTATTATAAAAAATCTAGATGCCAAAATCTACGTGAGCATGGCCCGTGACATTTGGCGACGACCTTTTCGTCCACAGTAAAAAAATGATACGGTTAAAAATAAGAGAAAGCCCATGAATGGATTTTACAATAATTAAAATAATTAAATAAGAGAAGGCCCATCAAACACGCATTTGTTTTAAACAATAAGTAAAATGAAAATAATAAAACAAAAAGTGAAAAAAAGAAGGGAATATAATAAATAATAATACAATAAGTAAAATGAAAATCTAAATATTTTTTATTATAAAAAAATAAGTGGTAAAAAATCTAGGTGGGCATGACCCGTGATATTTGACACCGATCTTTTCGTCCACAGTAAAAGAATGACAAAGTTAAAAATAAGAGAAAGCACATGAATGAATTTTACAATAATTAAAACAATTAATTAAATATTTATTATTAAAGAAATATCAGAGGTCGAGTGTGCACCCCTCCCGTGACACGTGTCGCTCGTTTATTTGTCCATCGTAAAAGCATGGTACAAATGTATTTTAAGAAAATGCCCTATAATAAATTATACAATAATTAAAATAATTATTAAAATAATTATTATTAAAAAATGGCAGAGAACAAAAATATATGCGGGCTCTGCCAGTTACACGTGTTACCCGTTTATTCGTCCACATAAAAATAAAGCTACAATTTATTTTAAGCAAATAATATAATATTTAAAAATTTAATATTAAAATTGTTAAATTCATCAAACCAAAAAGTTGAAATTAAAAAAAAAACTGAAAAAGAGAAGGCCATATAATAAATAATAATACGATAAGTAAAATAATTATGTAAATATTTTTTAATATAAAACATTGAAAGACCAAAAAAATTTCATGGGTCAGGCGCATGACACGTGGCACCCACCTATTCGTCAAAAGTAAAAGCAGGATACCATTTAATTTAAACAAATTATATAATTTAAAAAATATATATAATTTGGGCTGGGATCATCGTCGACAGTGTCGTCATCCATTTCGTCTACTGTCACACAGTAGTCAAAAAGCTGAAGCGCATTCCTAAAAAGAGTTTAAGATTAAAAAAAGTTTATTAAATAAATAACATTTTTTTTAAAAAAATCGAAAGTAATTTTAAATAAAAGAAATGTTAATAAAAAAGTTAAATTGAAAAAAGTCAAATAATTTTTTTTTTAAAATACAATTTTTTTAAAAAAGTTTTAATCAAATTTAAATTTATTTTTTTAAAAAAAATTCGGGAACAAATTTAAAATAAAATTCAAAAAATCAAATAAAAAAATTTATTTAAAAAAAGTTGGAAAATAATTTTGTTAAAATATAAGTTTAATTAAAAAAAATAAATAAAAAAATAAATTTTTAAAAAAATGGTTAAATTTTTAAAAAAGTAAATAAAAAATTATTTTTTTAAAAAAATTGTAAATAAAAAAGTTTTTTTAAAAAAGAATTTCAAAAAAAAAAATTGTTAAATTAAAAAAATATTTTTTTAAAAAAATTTTCGAAAAAATTAAATAAAAACTCAAAATAAAATAAATAAATAAAGTTTAATAAAAAATAAATAAATATATATTTTTTAAAGAATAAAACATTTTTAAAATAAATTCGAATAAAAATTAAATAAAAGTTATTTTTTAAAAAATAATTAAATAAAAATTATTTAAAAAAATACAAGTTGTTAAATTTTCAACAACAAAAATAAAAAAAAATTTAAAAAAAATAAAAAATTAAATAAAAAAGGTTTAATAAAATAAGTAAATATAAAATACTTAAAAAAACATTTTTTTTATAAAAAAAGTTGTTAAATTAAAAAAAAAAAATTTTTTTCAAAAAACCGATAAAATGAATAAATAAATAAATAATAGAAGAGAATGATGGAGAATTATCAGAGCACGAACGTGTCTCGGATCATTTATAATTGAATTGCCACGTTATCTAGGTTGTATCTGGTAATTCTCAATCATTCTCTTCTATGTTAACGCCAATATGATTATCAATGTATCAACCAATTTTAGTCATGTCAGACTTCTTTTCATTGCACCACCAGCAAAATCACCAAAAGTAAAAGCACCTCATAAAATGATTTTTTTCTTCTTCATTACTTTAGCTCTCAACCGTAATATGTGGGGGTGAATCTTCTTTATCTTCTAGACTATTATTGTATGATAACAATGATATAAAACATTTTATTAAACCTTTTATATAAAGGAGGTGGAAGAGCTTGCACAACAGAAAGTCTAAGTGACAAGTTGCACATAGGAGTTAGTCTCATATTACTGAAAGTGTATATGTGAAGCATGCCATCGTTTTATAAATAAAGAACAAATAGATAGATGAGATATTGGGCTTGGGGCCCTATTTATTTATTAGTATGTTAATTAGTACGTTAATACATCAATATGTTAATTTATTGGGCCTACTCAAGACAAGTCAATTGACTTATTTGAAGACCTTAATTTTAAATAGGCTTTTAAGTAGATTTTCAGGTCATGTCGGGTTTCTAAAAAGATCAAACCAGGTCCAAAAAAATATCCTGTATCAGGTAATAGATCAGACTCATGCCATATATTTGTGAAGTAAGTCAGGCCGATTTAATCAAGGTCTGGTCTGACCCATTCCCACCCCCTAGCAAGTAGGAGTGAGGGTGTTTAATTATTTTCTTCAACCCTATAACTTCAATCTTTAAATTAGATATAACTTGTGTAGGATTGGATTGGCTCTGTGTCAATGGCAATTTTTCCAATGCACGGTAGCCTACTATCAAATGCATTGTCTACTTAGGGCTCGTTTGGTGATCAAGATAAGAGAGACAAGATATGATAAGTTATCATATCCTGTCTGGAACTATTGTTTGGTGAGCCAACAGGATAGGATAAACCAATCCTGTCACCTATCCTATCCTGTCCATCTAGTTAAAATTCTATCCTGAGGGGAGAACTGGGTTAGAACTCAACAGGGTAGGATAAGGTGATTTATAGTGTAATAAAGTATAAAAATATTTTATATATAAAATAATTAAAGTATAATAAAATATAATATGGTTACCAAAAAAGGTATAATAAAACATAAAATAATAAAATATTAATAATTAATTTAAAAAATTATTTTTATTTTGTCACAAGGGTAATTTTATCACTTCACATTATTTTAAAAAATTGAAAAAAAATTCTAATAATTTAACTATATGTAAAGTAAAAACTAAAAAAGAATATTTAAAATTATAACAAAATTAATTTAAGCTAAACTATATTTTAAAATTGTAAAATATTATATGTAATTTTATCACAAGGACAATTTTGTCTTTTTATATAATTTAAAAAAATAAAAATTATAAAAAACTAAAATCTAATAAAATATGAAAACATTCAGAACAAAAACGAAAATTTTAAAATTCGTACGAAAATTACAATGTTATCCAGTTGGTTATCTGGTGGATACCAAACGTCGGATGGGATAACAGCTTATCCTGCTCATATCATATCCTACTCCTATCATGCTCTCTTATCCTATCCGTCCCTATCATATCCTGACCACCAAACGAGCCCTTAAAGGCTCCATGCCATTTGTATAGTGGTTGCTTCCAGGGTGAGAGACTGTGACAAGTCTCTCACCATGCAACACCATTTTATTGCCCGGATTCATCTCTACCCATGTTCATATCATGCATCCTCCACACCAGATAATCACTCTTATCAACTACCTCTCCCCATCCATTTGGTTCATAGCACCGCCCCCACCACTATCTCCCTTCTCCGACGCCATCGTCACCGCCGGCGACATCCTCGTTCTCCTTAGCAAGTCCGACGCCATTGAGGAGCACCTCTGCTTGGTCCCTTCTATTACTCCAACGAACCAGTCACTGCCAACAGCCTCAGACCCGCCGCCGCCTCTGAACCATAGTGCGAAGCAGATCTCGCGATGGCTGAAAATCGAAGGGGTTCGCATTGGTGGTGGTGCTGTGCAAGATGGAAAGAGTCCCGCCACGACGCCTTTTCCCTCCTCTACAGCAAAGCCCTTTTCTCCCTCCCTTCCTACCTCCTCTCCCTCTCCGCCGCAATCTCCTCCATCCACTCCACCCTCCCCGCCTCTCACGCTAACAACACCCCGCCCTATCCGGCTCCACCTTCCTCGCCACCGCGAGGTGGGCCCTCTAGGTTTACCTGATGGTGGTGCTGAGCGTGAGCCTTATTGGATTAATATACACAATTGTTAAATGTGTAAATCATGTGTAAACAGAATTTGTTAGGAATTTAGTTTTATTAGTTAGAGAATTAGTTTAGAGCTATCAAGTGGTTCTATGTAAACACTCATTTTGTATCAATCAATTCATTCAATGAATAAACACTCCCGGGTTCGATTCCTAACTGTGTGAAAATAATGCTTGGCCAGCGGAAGCCACGCCCCGCGAACAGTGATTAGTTATTTGTTGACAGCGTTAGGATACACTGAGTTTAGACAAAAAAATGGGACACCATATGATGTTCCAGTATGACGTCCCTTTGTTTTTTTCTTTGGGGGTATTCTTAAGATGCTTGTTTTCAAAAGATGATAAAAAGTAGAGTAGTGTTATTTGTATGCCTGAATTTTGGTCGTTCAGCGAATGGTTAATGGATGTAACATGGTGTCATAACTCATTAATCATTTAGTGAACGTGATTAACCACATATTTAAACTGTATTAAGCAGATATCACAGCTGTCGCTTAGATGTCCAAAATTTAGATATACAAATAATATTATTTAAAAAGTAATTGAAAGATAAAAATAAACATCCACGATATTCCGTACGATATCTACATTACGATGTTATGATATCACAGCTCTAAAAATGAGACGAGAGAAATTTAAAACAGAACCAAGAAAAAAAAAAAAGAGAAAAAAAAAGATGGTGGATGCGATGGGACCGGGAATCCGAATCACAAGGTGGCATAATCCACACCATTGTAGTTTTAATTTTTAACAGAGAAAAGGTCAGAAAAAAATTGTTTAGAAGAGGCCAAGATCCTTTGTCAAATGGAAAAAATGCAGATTCATTCCTATGTAATGTAATAAAGAGGAAAACTAAAAACAAAATCAAAAAAATGAGAAGAAGAAAGAATGGTAAAAAGCAGGAGAGAGAAAAGGCTGACGTAGCTTAAGGTGAGGGAAGAGGAAGAGGTGATCCTCTAAAATTGGGTGAACTTGACTACCATTCAATAAAAAGTTAAATTTAATTGTAAAAGGGTGGGTTAGTGTGTAGTGTTAATCTATATATTATATTTTGAGATGGCACAAGAATCTGAACTTGAACTTGAAGGAAAACCAAAGCCTTCCCTAGAGTTATTCATGCCTTCTCACTCTGTGGAGACACACATGTCAATTTCCACCACGATTCCCACAACTTCATGGTTTACACCTAAGAGGTAATTTACTTGTTTGGTTTTGTACCTAGATCCGTGACGGGGTAAAGTAAAGAAAGGAAATTTTCTATCTTTCTGTCTTTTTGTCATTTGGGTGTTGGGAGAAACTTTTAAAGTAATTCTAAGTCTTTTTGAATTTTTGTTATTTCGCTATGTTCTTTCTGAGAAGA
The DNA here is from genome assembly GCA_030762895.1 of Sophora flavescens. NCBI lineage: Eukaryota > Viridiplantae > Streptophyta > Magnoliopsida > Fabales > Fabaceae > Sophora > Sophora flavescens. Next base: position 80,321,442 of record CM061062.1, read on the forward strand.
GAGTTTTTTCTGTTATGTTTTTCTATTGTTATTTGGTAATCTCTTTTATCTTGTTTCGTAGGCTACTTGCTATATTTTGTGTGATTAACATATTAAACTATTTGGACCGAGGAGCAATTGCAAGCAATGGTGTGAATGGAAGTAGGGGAACTTGCACCAAAGCTGGTACCTGCACTTCTGGTACAGGAATACAGTAAGATATACTTAGGATCCCTTCTCTAATCCCTCTGCAAATAATTTTCATTAGACTAACATTTTAAATTGGCTGGTTCGTTCCAAGGTTTTATATTGTTGTGAAGATTCTCATTGAGTATGGGAGTGAGCAGAGTTGAAAAGGGGAGGGGATAGTGAAACCAAAAAGGGTAAAGGGATTGAGAATTTAGGAAGGGGGTTGGACAGATGGGAAAAAAATTCTTTTGTCCCCCCTTTTTAGATTAATTCAATGGATCACAAAAAAGAACTCCAATTTAGTCCTTTCCTGATATATGGAAATCCAAAATAAATAAGCTAATTGGATCAGGAAATCAACGTGATTACCATATATTCCAAAAATACAATTCTCACATAATAGGAACTCTAAATCACTGCTCAAAATAAATCATGATTTTTTATTATATTTTGCAGATGTAATCATTGTCATTGTGAAAAAAAATTCACTTGAAAAGTGCAATGACTATGAGGAGCATTTACAAATTGTCTCTAATCTCGATTTATATTTTTGTTATGTTCCACCGCAACATGCTTTATGTGGCTCTCGAAGGTTTTGAATAATTAATACACTAGTAATCAAATTACCGGAACCAATTTATCAAACTTACATCATTGGTTTTTCATGCCCCCTTCCTCTTTCAGAACAAGAAATCAAGAATGAATGATGTTGTCGTGTCTTTAAAATGTTGTTTACATTAAAAAATGAATAAGAAATGAAAGCATTCTGAAATTAAAAAGCAATGATGCAAGATATCCTTAAATTATTATTATTTTGATAACCAGATATCCTTAAATTATTTTGATTAGGGGAGAAAGAAATTGGGGCTCTTGTTTGGTTATAAACCTAGGTTTGTCCTATCATGCATGCTTATCAAAATGGCACGAGAAGCATCACCCGCGAAATTGTTCAATTTGATTTATAGTTTGCAAGATAACTGTTGCTGTTGCCTGTACTGGCTTTTCCTCATGTGACATTAATACTGTACTATGCAGAAGTACATATTCAATAATTTAGTAGTTTTTGACAATATAGTGTTCTACCTTTTCTCCTTGTGTGTAGGGGGGATTTTAACTTGAACAATTTTGAAGATGGTGTTTTATCATCTGCTTTTATGGTTGGACTTCTCGTGGCTTCTCCAATATTTGCCTCTCTAGCAAAGAGGTAATAGCCGTTTGTGTTGCAATAGTTGAAACCTACTCTTACTATTTTACTTTATTTAGCTTAAATATTCAACCTATTAATGCTTCAGAGCATGCTTCGTAAATGATTGAAACTTTTGAAAGCTGAACAGGCTTTTAAACTACCACCGACCAATTATATTGAATTTCAAATTGTCCTTCTCGACACACATTCAAAACAATGGTATTTAAATCCATTAGTCCATATATCAAAAATGTTTTGCATCATAAATTATCATGAAAGTTGTTGGTTGGCCTTTTGTCTGTTAAACTGAAGTTCTTATGTTTGATAGATATAATAATTGAATAACTGAAGTTCTTACGTTTGATAGACATAATAATTGAATAATGAGAACTGATCTGACCTTTTCTTTCTTGTATGTGTAGCACATACAATTGTTGTGAATTGTATTTCCTAACATTGACTTACACTTTAATCCTTACACAATTCTTATATTTTGCAGTGTAAATCCATTTAGACTTATAGGTGTTGGATTGTCGGTTTGGACCCTTGCAACCTTATGTTGTGGTCTGTCTTTCAATTTCTGGTCCATTTCATTCTGTCGCATGTAAGTGGTCTAGTTCCCTTATTTTTCAAATTTGAAGTTATGCAATTTTGGTTGAGTAGTTAAATAACATTACAAAATCTAAGAAGAATTAACTTATTTTTTCCTTATGCTTTTGTTATTCTCTATAGGCTGGTTGGTGTTGGTGAGGCTTCATTTATAAGTCTTGCAGCACCTTTCATTGATGACAATGCCCCAGTTGCTCAGGTTTGTTTCTTTTCCACGGAAGCATCTATTGCTTTCAGATTTCAATGTCTATTGTGTGTTAAGCTCACTATCAAGCTCTCACATATTTTTTTTAATAATTAAATTGTGAAGCAACGATTTTGTGGAAGCTTGGTTGGGTTGAAGCTCAATATGCAAGTATGATGTTAATATATGCTATCTTCGGGGGTCCATAAATAATTACCCTGTATAGAGCAATGTTGTTCACTTTGTTCAGTTGTGCTTTGGATTCAATTCTTAAAGGTTGTCCTTTTAGGGCAAAACCATCATTATCTAAAAGATCTTTATATTCTCACTGTCAAAAACCTAATAAACCTTAGCTATTGACCATGTAACTGAAATGAAATAATATACTCTTTCCAGTGTTTTGAGAATTTAAAGTTAGTACTGTATATCAATCAAACTGACTGAACAGTTTTAGTGATATTTAATGCTATTAAGCATTTGTAAAGAATATTTGCTCTAATCAGTTTAGTTATTTAATCAGCATGAATTGGGCTAAGTTTGCTTATTTTCATCATTCCAATGGTTTATAGATATATAATCTTATAAAACTAGATGACAACCTCTATATCCTTTGTAATCGGAATGTCATTTGTCAGTATAATTGCTTGTTTTTTCTTTCTGGCAAAAGCCTCTGACACATACTGGTGTATATATCAGAAAACGGTGTGGCTGGCAATATTTTACATGTGTATACCGGCGGGATATGCACTTGGTTATGTATATGGTGGTTTGGTAAGTTTTTATCTGGTTTTATACCACTATAAAATACTCGTAGTAACGCTTGCAGTGCATGACATAGGATGGCATGGCAGCATAGTTCTAAATATTAAAAACTGAGTGAAAAGTAAAATTTGAGTTTAAAACTGCCGTAGATAAAGAAAAATAATTTTAGAAAGGAAGGTTTGCAAAAGTAGGAAGTGGGAGTAAGTTTAAATTAATTTGGATCAACAATTTTCTTCTCCCCTTTCATTTCAATTACAATAAAAACAAAACATTGGCCTTTCCAGAAAAGAAAACCTTTGGTAACAACTAAAAAGTAAGGGAATCCCCTTAGGTACTCATACTGTATTAATAATCAATCTGTTTATTTTGCAATTTTTTTTCAATTGTTTTAAAATTTCCCCCTCTGATTTTGACCTTTCTCTGTTTGTAAACAGGTTGGTAGTCATTTTGGTTGGCGTTATGCCTTCTGGGTAGAGTCTATATTGATGCTTCCATTTGCTATTTCTGGATTTTTTATGAAGCCTTTGCTGTTGAAAGGTGCACATTGGCCTTGCATTGGGTTCTTGTGAACCCCTGTAATTGTTTTCCATCTCTAGAGTCTAAACTACTTGTGGACCCAGGTTTTGTGCCTGCTGATTCAAAAGCACCCGAGACAGTTGTGTTAGGAGTTGAAGGTACATTAAGAGTCGTGCATTATCTACACACAATATCTCACTTTTTTTAAAGTACAAATACCCTGCTCACTATAGACAATTGTTTTGTATATACATGGCAGTTGCGTAGATACAAATTTATGCTATTAAGGATTCTGTAAAAAAAATAAAGAATATTTATTAAACTTACAAAATTCAATTGTTTAATGTGAAGTTATGGTGGCTTCAAATGGCAAAGATGAGCCGTTGTCCTCGGCAAAGTTCAGAGATAAAAGCTCAAATGACCATTCTAGGTGAGAACACTTAATTTAGAGAACACTTACCTTCTGAAATAACTATCTTTCACATTATTGATTTATTGTATCTTTTAGCGTCTGACATCATTATTTAGTAGCTGATGTATTCAAAATTGTATTTGATTGATTCTTATCTTATTTTAGGTCAACATCTGCAAACAAAATATTTGATCAGTTCTCAAGATTCTTGAACGATATGAAAGAACTTTTGCTTGATAAGGTTTATGTTGTCAATGTTCTAGGTACTTATTCCTCCCACTGATCTACTGTCTGCTTCTCCTGCTTTCATCAGATTTACTTTGTTTTGTTGTTAAATCCAAGTAAGAAGATTCTGTATGGATAGCATACTTCGCTGTGAACTTCATATCTTAATATCCTATATGTATTCTATTTTTAGCAGCAGATTGATTTAGCAGGTCTCTATTTAATTCCATTATTTGAATATCTATTTGTAGGTTACATAGCATACAACTTCGTCATAGGCGCATACTCATATTGGGGGCCCAAAGCCGGTTATAATATATATCAAATGGTGAGATTTTGCTTCACCGAGTGAACCTTTTGCATATGATTTTACTGACATAGTTGTTCCTTTATATATATATATATATATATATATAGTTTCTTGCATAAAATGAGATAGATATCTGGTAAGTCAAGATACTTTCCATGTCAAACACTAAGTTTGTTCTAATATTAAAGTGAATTTACTTTGGCAGACTAATGCAGATTTGATATTTGGAGGAATTACAATTGTATGTGGAATAGTGGGTACGTTAGCTGGAGGCTTTGTTTTGGATTTCATGACAAACACCTTATCAAATGCATTTAAGGTTGGTTTCAAATTCAAAGAACGGTTCTGGAATTACTTCTAATGTGAAACTGCTAGTATACCTGTTGATCTCAGAAACATCTGCTTGAGTGTTCCTTACAATAAACTGTTATCTTCTATGAACTGGATTTGATTGACCAAGGCTTACTCCTCTCATATATTAAAAATCCTTTGTACCAGATTATGATAGTAGACTAGGAGTGCATGTCCTATCTAAGATACGCAAACTATGTTAGTTTGTTCACAGTATCTGATGCTGGGTGGATTATGCTTCTTCACTAAACTGATCGTGTCTCAATTATGGGGGTGCAAATGACATTTTTGATCAGGCATATGCACTTGAAAATATAAAAATTTAAATGTCAAGGTTGTTTTGTTGAAATTGCTTCACCCGAGGTAACAACAAGCTTCTTAGATGAGACATGTGTAATAAAAGTAAGTTTTGAGCATCATGGTCACAGTTTTGAAATTATTAGCTTGTATGTGATAGGTTATAAGTGTTATACAACACAGATTCTAGATTGGCCTCGTAATATTGAGTAGACCCACTTAAAATGTAGCTGTACATTGATTCAATTGCTGTAATGGGCTAGTCAATGGAACTGATAAACCACACTTGCTGACTAATTTTGTGATCACTATATAAATTTTCAAACCTGATTAGTTTCACCAAGCATATTGTTTACATTCCATTGCTCTACCCTACTGAACACTCTAAATTTTTTTTGCAGCTTCTCTCAGTGACAACATTTATTGGTGCTGCATTTTGTTTTGGTGCCTTCTTATTCAAAAGCATGTATGGCTTCCTTGTTCTTTTCTCTATTGGTGAACTGCTTGTTTTTGCCACCCAGGTACTTTCCTTCTATGTGAGGAATATCTCGTCATGTTTGGTTGTTATATTAAAACACTATCCTTTTTAAATGCCTATCAGTTATCATCCATGAATATTTTGGCAACTATTGATTTTTCCTCTGCATGCTAAGCATTTGATATTGATGCTCCCTAGTTAAATTGTTGGTGAATAATTATGTGTTTTTAAGTAAAGTCACCTCTATGAAGGGGAGTCTTGGCACAACGGTTGGAGTTGCCATGTGACAGGAAGATCACAAGTTTAAGTTGTGGAATAGGTCTCTTGCAAATGCATGGTAAGGCTGCCTGCTATAGACCCATATAGTGGGTCCAACCCTTCCTTGGACCCTGCACATAACGGGAACTTTATAGTATCAGGTTACCCTTTTAAGTAAAATCACCTCTACATTTGAGAAATTAGATGCAAACTTGCTCTTTTAGAACCAAGTCCCATTTATGGTTGGTCGAGTCAGTTCTCTTTTATATCTTAAGCTGTGAATCATTGCTTGTTCAGTTCTGCTTGTTTCAGGAGTCAATACTTTTCAATTTTTATTTTGATCTATTTGTACACATAGTACATCCTTGCTTCTTTACATCTATATCTGACCGAATAAATTTATCCTTGAAACTCGAAAAATAATCTTTTAATTGAATCAAGTTTGTATATCATGTTAGCTTAAATTCCTGACTATTGTATTTTCATGAGTTTTAGAATTCATCATCTATATTATTGCTCCTTGGAAACCATTTCTTTGTAAGCCTGATTAGAAGTCAGAACTTTTTGTCTACATGTTTTCTTGTGATTTTCTTTTCAGGGTCCTGTGAATTACGTTTGTCTCCATTGTGTTGAACCAAGTTTAAGGCCGCTATCTATGGCTATGTCCACTGTTGCTATTCATGTCTTTGGAGATGTACCTTCCTCACCTCTTGTTGGAGTTCTCCAGGTCAGGCTTTTATAACTTTTTTCCCTTTGGTAAGCAGCCTTTTATAGTTGTATTTGTTGAGTAGCATAGGTTCCAGGGAATTCATGTCTTGGCTGTTCTTTTGCTTCACATTTTAGTAACTTAACAAGCAGCAGTGCTGCACGCGTTCTGTCTTTTCAAGTTGTTGATTTGGGTAACCTTATAGTGGAATTGTTACTTTTCCACAAAAACTTTGGCCCAATTTAGCTAGACAAGTTCAAGACAAAAAATGACAATTAAGTACATAATGCAAAATCAGGTGCATATAACTTGCTTGTGAAGAAAAGAAACAAAAATTCATTATTAAGCCAAATTCCTATGATAAGAAATGGCCACATTTAAAATGTCAAAACTAGTTTTTGTTTTTGGCCCTTACGGCTTGGATGAGTTAATAGAATATTTAGGAAGGTTATTTTGGTATAGTACATAATTTTTGTTTAAAGTGTGAGGCTGAATGACATAAGCCTAACATAGTTTTACATTAATTGCATTGATGATCATCATAAACTTTAAGAAACGTGAACGGTTTAAAATTTACCTCAAAGTTCACAGAAAGTATTATGTGAAATACAAGATTCTGATGGTTGTTCATACATAATGGTAGTGCAGGATAACATTAACAACTGGAGAACGACTGCATTGATTCTAACAGCTATACTTTTTCCAGCAGCTGGAATATGGTTTATCGGTAAGTCATCAAATTTATTGTCACTATTTTAGAGCAAGGATGTTTAATAGGGGAAAAATGTCATTGCTGGACATGAATATCCTTAATCATGTCCAACCTTTACCTAAATTAAATTAAACAAAATAAAGGTCACGACCTTTCATTGTACATATGATGAATGTTACTTGCCCATATAAAAATTATCTTATCTTGAAGTTAGAGTATTTAAATTTCTACAATCCATGGATAAGTTTGAAAAGTTTTCTGAACCACGGGTTGTGATTCATATATATTATTGTCAGGAATATTTTTGCCTAGTGTCGATAGATTTAATGAAGATAGTGAGCATCAATTATCAACCGTTGAAAGGTCCACCACCATGCCGTTGCTTCAAGAGAAGACTGGAGAAACATCAGTGTCTCCTGCTCAATCCCAAGAATGTTGATTCTGTTATTTCTTTGTATGTTTGTTCAAGCACAATATGTTTTGCACAATGTAGCCACTGCAGTGTAAATTGTAGATAGTTTTCTTTTCTTTATTTTTTTGGTACATTGTTATTTGTACAAGTATCTATTTGCTTTTGGTTAATGGAAATTAATTAGCAAGAGTATATTTCAGTTTTATCCGTCACCATCTTGTGCATAACGTTGCTTGTAATTTTAATTATAGAATAAAATTGCTACAAGCCGTCCTTCTATGCGAACAACATGATCCTATATGCCAGTTTCATCAAATGCCGTTTATATGAATATTTGTCGGGTACAGATCGCTTGTATGATTTAAATCATGCTGCAATTCATCGAAATATTTCTAGTATTGTTTTCATGAACTGGAAAGATTCATCGAGGACCAAAAATAATATTGTTACAGCATAAATAAAAAACACGGACACACATCACACACCCAAAAAATGTTCAAGACCATATAAAAACATAAAACATCCTAGATAAGTGTAGGTTTTATTTTTATAAACCTATTTTCCAAAATAACCCTCCCTTCGTTCTATTTGCAGAAGTTGACGCTTTGGGCAAACATAATGGTAACTTATGGCCTTTGTGCTATGCCTATGGAAAATAAATATTACAGCATTACCAAAATAGTGAGTTTCAAATTAAGAAGGTGAAGAGAATACGAATTCCAAATAACCAAACAACTTTAAAATGATTAATAGGGACCTTCAACAAAAAGGTCACCTTCCAAAAATAGGTGTATGCCACTTATTATGGTGAGCACACGGTATTCTTTAGTAAAAGGCGAAAGAATAGTTCGCTTTGTGCTCGCCAAATGGCTCCATGAATATTTCTAGTCAGAGATCTAGCTCTATATATTGCAGTGATACTTGACACTTCCTTTTATTAGACCATGTGGGACTTGATTATTAGTTCTTTATCTCCCAGACTCCCACGCTATGTTTCATCACAATGCCATAATCCAAAATAACGATGTTATTCAATAAATAGCATATACATTTTACTGAAATTACTATTTGAAGTTTTAAATTTGAATTGAGAATAACAGCATACTAAATAATATATATTTTTCTTCATACTTGTCTGAACTGATTAATATATTTTTGTATCTTCGAGCAAGCTTGCGTGTAGGTAGCTCTAGAGCTCCATCAAGGGAGCTTGTAATAGGAAGCTCACAAATCATTTAACTCTCATTGACGAAATCAACAAGAAAGACATACATTGTGAAATAGACGCTTGCAGAAAGATCTTCTTGACAATTTTTGAAGTCACAAACAAGGCTTATCTTATGAAATTGTCAGTTTACTGCTTGAAATGGGTACTTGTTTATTCTATCTCCATCCTTTAAACTGAAAATCATGATTCATGTCGTATACAGTGTTTAGTTTTGCACTTTTGCTTTCGCATTTCATGAGGATTTCAAGTGAGGCTCACTACTCCAATAGCATGTATATGCATGTGGTGATTGGCACCACTAACCACGTTACTTTAAACTTTATCTAGTTAAAACTTAGAACAGGTTCGGTTGTATAGAGATACGTTTGGTATTTGGAATGTTTTATTCCCAGACAAACTATATGGAATGTTTTATTCTCAGGTAAATTATATTTCTGGGAATGTGATTCCCGGGAATAAAGTTTTCTCACCTTCACACATGAGAATAGAGTTTTCTCAAGTTTATAACTACCATTCACTAATTTTATTCCCGGCTGGGAATAAATCTTTAAAACATGTAACAAACATAGGAAAACTTTATTTATATGCTAACATTCTCAGGAATACTTTTTTAAAACGTGTACCAAACACTACCTTAGTCTTTGTCTATGATATTTTCATATGACAGGAGGGAAGAACATGCCACTAACCAGGTTCATGACCACAAATTTGGATTATCGAATAGTTCTTCTAACTTCTAGTTGTCTTCTGTAGTGACAAAAAATTGTCAGTATTATTCTAAATTTACACTCTATTCAGTAAATTGTTAATCTTATAATAATGTAATGTGATCCTAAAGAACGCTCTGTATGAAAGGTAAAAGAAAAACAATTTAATTAATTGACATTGCACTGTCTGTAAAAATAATATATTGCTCCATTCTTGTTTGAACTGATTAGCTTATGTTTATTGGAGCAAGCAACTTGTATCTAGCCAGTTCTAGATTTTCATTGAGAAAGCTAGTAGTATTTCATAATTTGAAGCTTAAAAGTCTCAAGGGATTATCATCTTTATATATATATATTTTTTTAAAAATGCTGCTTACACTCTCAGAAAATAATCAAAACCAAACATGCCACTAATTTTTTATCATTCAAAACTTTCGTTTCTCTTTTGATTTATCACCCCAAATCGATCGAGGATGTCAATATCATGTTGGTAGCTTTAACTAATAGTTGCTTATTGAGTGCTTCAGTACGAGTCCTAACAAGGTTATAGTTTTATACTTTTATTCTTAATTCGAGAACCATATGGAGTTTTTTCATCAGAATGAAAAAAAGGAATAAGGAATTAAAATAAAATTAGAATTTAGAATACAAAAGCAAGATGGATATATTGTACTAACGCCTAGCAAAAAGATATCGATGTCAAACATATATAATTGAAAAGCTCAACATAAGAGTTTGTTATGTCATAAATAAAACTGCAAAATGCAAGCAGCGGAGAGGCTTCGTTCCCTTTACGGGTGAGCAAGAGAGGAGAGTCGAGCGACTGAATTTTTCAGAGCGGCTGAGCAAGGGTGCACCCGATCTGTTTCAGCAATGGTCTTGGAACAGTCATTTGCTTCCAAAGCTGAGGTTACGAGTCAGTAGTCGCCGATTCTCCGGAAAGATGATAAGGTGAGCAACTCACATTATGTGATTTACACAACCTTATCACCCATGTTATGTGATTTACACAACCTCAGAAGTTGTTTGACCATTAAGACAAAGATCTTTGAGTCTAGGAATAGGAAGAAAGAGTGATGAAGTTAATCTCCATGGCAGAGCCATATTGTGAAGCAGAAAATTAAAAGGATGGAAGGAAGCTATTTATAGGAGCAGGGGATGAAGTTACTAAGCTATTCTGATTTTCTTTAAAACTTATCTATAAACTTAATGCTCATTAAGATGATTAAGTTACAAGGTGCATGGGTAAGTAGCACAGTAGTCAAACGAATGAATGTTCTTGCAGAAAGTTATACACCTTTAACATCAGTTGTTTAATACAATTGACGTTAAAAGTGTTTTTAAAATAAAAAATATTTATTTTTAACGTCAGTTTTTTATACAACTGACGTTAAAAGGGTGGTTTTTACTTTAGTATAATAAATAGTTGACGTAAATAATCCTATAAATTATAAACGTGCAGAATGAATATTGAAAATAATGTAATATACGGGAACTTGACAGTCATAAATTAAGTTGGCGTTAAAAATGAGGTGGTGGCAATTTGTAAATATTAAATCACTATTTGCGTCAGTTGTGTAAAGAACTAGTGTAAATATTAAACAAGTTTATTTTTAATCTTCATTAATTAGCTTGAATTAGTAAACATATTCTTGTGAAAATTAAAATAAATAAACACTTAACATAAAAGTGTTATATGTATAATCAAATCGTATCTCATTGAAGCGATTCATAAGTTACAATTACATGATTAAAAGATAAAAAATTTCTGCAACATAGCACTAAAATATTAAAAAGATTCTGCTTCAACATCAATTTCTTCTTAGTTCTGTTATCAGAAACTCCAATGGATGCATCGATCCCCTCCCTGCTCATTTGAAGTCCTTGATGCTCCATCTGTGCTTTATCCACAGTCACTTGGGGAGGAGATGGAATAAAGTGAGGGAGTCATATTATGTGATTTACTCAACCTCAAAAGTTTTTTGACCATTAAGACAGAGACCTTTAAGTATAGGTATAGGAAGAAATAACAAAAGTCTCAAATGTGATAGAACCATATTGTGAAGGAATAGAAAACGCACGAAATATAGGGGGAAAGAAGAGGGTGTATTTACAGACTGATACAGAAGAATGACACTTTATATAGAGAATAGAGTCTCTTTGAATTTCTTGAAAACTTATCTATAAACTTAATGCTCATTAAGAGGATTAAGTTTCAAGGTGCATGGGTTAGCACAGTAGTCAAAGGAATGAATTTTTTTGCAGAAACTTATACACTTTTAACGTCAGTTGTCTTCAACAACTGACGTTAAAAGTGCTTTTAAAATAAAAAATATTTATTTTTACCGTCGGTTGTTTAATACAACTGACGTTAAAAGTTTTATTTTTACTTCAATTAAATAAATAGTCAAAGTAATTAATGTTTTTGGATAAAGGAATACACTTTTAACGTCAGTTTCTTAAGACAACTGACGTTAAATATACGACCTTTAACGTCAGTCTTTACAAACAACTGACGTCAAATGTTGTTTTATTTTGGTTTACACCCGCGCGCCTTCTGTACTTCGCTCTGTACGTCTCTTTTCTCTTTTCATCACGCTCAACCCTCACTCTCACTCTCACTCTGCCCTAATCGCGAGCTCATCTCCACCGCAACCACCGCGAGGGCTTCTTCGCCACCACCGTGAGGTACACTATTAATCCTAACTCTGTCTTTCCATTCATTCTTTGCAATAACTTGACATCTCTCTTTCCCCTTCCCGCGCACTAACTCTCCTTGTCCCTCTGCTCTCAGTAACCACATCGAACGTTGGCCACCACTCGAGCTCCCCTCCCCACCACCACGCGAGCACCTATTTCTGGTGAGTCTTTAGGGCACATTTTTTTATTTTGTGTTTTGAGTGTATGTAGAAACTATAGTCTCAGTGGTTGAAACTTGAAACCGTGAGTTTGAGTTGTTTGGAATGTCTCTATTTTTGGTTTTGAGTGCATGTTGCTCTACTGGTTGATCTGTCACGGCCGTGATGCTCATCACGGCTAGGCCGTGATGCTCATCACTGCTAGGCCGTGATCAGTTCTGCCTGTGATGGTCTGGTTCAGTTGGCACGTTACGGCCGTGATGGACATCACTGCCAGGCCGTGACCAGTGCTTGGCAATCTTCAAAAACTATAGTTTTCAATCTCCTGTATTGTCCTTATATTAGATATATGTTTTGTATATCTACAGGACCTATCTAGTTATGGATCGTAGTTGGATGGTTTGTAAGCGCACTAGTGCTGAGTATTTGAAGGGGGTGGGAGAATTTATAGAATTTGCTCAAAGGAATGTTCCTAGTAGTAATGGAATGTTCTGTTGTCCTTGTGTCAAGTGTTTGAATACGGGGAAATGTACGGTGAAGGATATACGTACTCATTTTATTTGTGAAGTGATTTGCTTGAGTTATACAAGATGGATATGGCATGGTGATGTGTTGTTGAGTAGTACGACAAGTGTCTCCCAAAGTGAGGACGTTGACATAGATATGGAGGATGATCGAGTAGAGGACATGATCCGTGATATTGGACAAGAATCTTTTCATCGAGCTCATGTGTATGAAAGGTTGTGCGGTGATGCGGATAAGCCTTTATATCCAGGGTGTACTACTCATACACGGTTGTCGGCGGTGCTAAAATTGGTTTGTGTGAAGGCGAGAAATGGTTGGACCGATAAAAGCTTCACGGAATTGGTTGAAGTGTTGAAAGACTTGCTTCCGGAGGACAACACATTGCCTGACCGTAACTATGAGGCCAAGAAGGTATTGTGTCCTATGGGTATGGAGTATAAGAAGATACATGCATGCCCCAATGATTGCATATTGTACACCGGTGTTCATGAAGACAATCACGATTGCCCCAAATGTGGGTTATCATGATACAAAGTGAAGGGTGGTGATGATGATGATGATCTTGATGATGTGAGAAAAAAAGGTCCTCCTGCGAAGGTGTTGTGGTATCTTCCAATAATTCCAAGGTTCAAGCGATTGTTTGCCAATGCGAAAAATGCGAAGAATCTTAGATGGCATAATGATGAGAGGAAACGTGATGGAAAGGTTCGTCATCCTGCTGATTCTATTCAATGGAAGAATATCGATACTATGTTTCCGGATTTCGCCGATGAGCAAAGAAACCTAAGGCTTGGACTTGCTACGGATGGAATGAATCCTTATGGTAACATGAGTAGTATTCATAGTTCATGGCATGTTCTGTTGGTAATTTACAACATGCCCCCTTGGTTGTGCATGAAGCGCAAATACATGATATTGTCTTTGATGATTTTGGGCCCAAAGCAACCGGGAAATGACTTAGATGTTTATCTAGGTCTCTTGATTGAAGACTTGAAAACGTTGTGGGTGGAAGGTGTTGATGTAGTTGATGGGTATTCTCATGAGACTTTCAAGCTTCGTGCCATGTTATTTTGCACCATCAACGACTTTCCAGCATACGGTAACTTGTCCGGGTACAGTGTCAAGGGGCATAAAGCATGCCCTATATGTGAAGAAGGCACATGCTACACTCAGTTGCATCATGGAAATAAGACGGTTTACCTTGGGCATCAGAGATTTCTTAGACGTGATCACCGATATCGTAAGATGAAAAAAGCTTTTAATGGATGCCAAGAGACAGAAGAAGCGTCGGCGGCCTTAATTGGAGAGCAGGTTTATCAGAGGGTAAAGGGCATCGGTGTTATATTCGACAAGTCCAAAAAGAAAGGTAAAGCTGCTGAGAAAAACATATGGAAGAAGAGGTTGATATTCTTTGATCTTCCATACTGGCGCAAGCTTGATGTCAGACACTGCATTGATGTGATGCATGTGGAGAAAAATGTGTGTGATAGTGTGATCGGGACGCTTCTCAACATTCAGGGCAAGACAAAGGATGGTGTGAATGCTCGTCTCGACCTCATTGCTATGGGTATACGAGAAGCGATTAGCTCCGAGTTGTTGAGGATGGTAAGCGAGACTTATTTGCCTGACATGTCATACTTTGTCAAAAAAAAAAGAGACAGTTTCTGCGGGTGTCTTCAGGGCATCAAAGTTCCACATGGTTACTCTTCAAATATGAAGAGGCTTGTCTCTAGTAATCTTAAATTGGTTGGCTTAAAGTCTCATGATTGTCACATCTTGATGCAACAACTTCTGCCCGTTGCTATTCGTGGTAATGCTCCAAAAAATGTGAGGCATGCCATTACTCGGTTGTGCTCATTCTTCAATTCTATATGTAGCAAAGTCGTTGACCCCCGTATGTTGGATGACTTAGAAGTTGAGGCTGCTACAATCTTGTGCCAATTGGAGATGTATTTTCCTCCTTCCTTTTTCGACATAATGGTTCACTTAATTGTTCATTTGGTGAGGGAGATTAGATTATGTGGGCCGGTTTTTCTGAGATGGATGTACCCAGTTGAGCGCTACATGAAGATCTTGAAAGGGTACGTGAAGAATCCTCATCGTCCGAAAGCATCTATTGTTCAAAGGTATGTTGCAGAAGAAGCTATTGAGTTTTGTTCGGACTACCTTCATAACACGGATCCTATAGGGGTTCCTAAGCCTCGGCATGATGAGTTCAGATGTCAAGGTAAGGGTACACATGGCTTAAGAATTAATAGGAAGGATCGGGAGGAAGTGCTTCAAGCACATTTGTATGTATTGAACAACATCGAATGTGTTCAGCCTTTCTTATTTGAACATAAAATAAAAGTCAATCAAGAAAACCCTCGAATGAGCGAAAGGTGGTTGTTGAACAAGCATAACAAGACTTTCTTACCATGGTTCAAGGAAGAAATGCTTAAGGATGGTAGTACTGCTTCTGATGACGTAAGATGGCTAGCACGTGGGCCTAGCTTCAACGTCATATGTTGGAGCGGATACGACATAAATAACTTTTCCTTTTATACAAAGGAACAAGATAACAAGAGTATCATGCAAAATAGTGGGGTTATAATCGTGGCCGAAACAATGCATTTCTCTAGTGCAAAGGACACAAAGCCCGTTAAAGCACCGACACCTTACTTTGGATATATTGAAGATATTTGGGTGCTCGATTACACTAAGCTTACGGTGCCGGTATTTAAATGTAAGTAGGTTGATAGTAACGGTGGTGTACAAACCGACGAATTGGGGTTCACATTGGTAGACCTCAACAAGTTAGGTCATATAAATGAGCCTTTCATAATGGCTTCCCAAGCAAAACAAGTGTTATACATCACTGATCCTTCTAACAAAAGGTTGTCCGTGGTTCTCCAAGGAAAAAGCATGTATAATGGTAGTGATGAAAATGAAGATTCAAATCTTGATATTCCCGAGACTCCTTCTTTTTCAACAAACATGCCTACTATAATCGAGGAGACACGGGTGGACGATGTACATGCCACTCATGATGATCATCACGAAGGGATATTGATATAGGTAGTTTAAACTTAGTATACATTTATTTTTATTTATATTTCTGTATTTATTTTGAGTTATAACCTATGTTAATAAATATATATTGTTTCTGAACAGGCATACATATGGATCATTGTTCCATTTTTCCTTTGCAATTCTGTAATATGTGTGATATTGTGTTACTGGGATATTTACTGAATGCAGGGATAGCCGAGGGGAGTGATATTTTAAAACTGAATTTAAAAAAAAAAATACTATTAACGTCTGTTGTATCAAACAACTGACGTTAATAGTATTTTATAAAATATGCAATACACTATTAACGTCAGTTGTTTATTACAACTGACGTTAAAATTAAGACCTTTAACGTCAGTTCTTTATAACAACTGACGTTAGTTTTAACAAAATTAACGTCAGTTGTGTTAAAGAACTGACGTTAATAGTTTTATATTTAACGTCGGTTCTCAACTGACGTTAAAATATTAACTATTAACGTCCCGTGTATTTCGCGTCGATCAAGATTCGACGTAAAAAATCAATTTTAACTGACGTAAAAAGCACTTATTGCACTAGTGAGTTTTACTTAATCCATCCGCAAATTGTAAAGAGGACTTGGATGGACTCAATTCCTTGGTTCCTAACCTCTCAAAGATAGTAAGCGGCATCAAACTCGCACTAGCCCCTAAGTCACATAAGGCTTAGTCTATTTTTAATTCTCCAATTGAGCAAGCAATAGAGAAACTTCCTGGATCTTTTAGTTTAGGAGGCATATTAGTTTTTATCACGGCATTATGCTCCTCAATTAAGCTCTTAGTTTCTTTTTCTACTTGCATTTTCTTGACCAACCTTTGTGGGAAAGGTATTGGGGGTTGGTAAGGTGGTGGAGCGACATACTTTGGCTCTATCTCTTCATGTTCAATCATGTCTTCCTCGCATTCCACATCCTTTTCAATTACCCCAAGCTTATCATCCCTTAAGTATATAGCATTACAGTGCTCATTGGGATTAACTTCGGGTTGTCCTGGAAACGTACCCTTAGTTCTAGAATATGTACTAGCTTGTTGGGCAATATGAGTTTCTAACATCTTATTATGGATGGCTAAGTTATCTACCTTAGATGCTAACTCTTTTATTGCCTCATTGACTGCCCTACCTTGTTGCCTAAACTCTTCATTTTGCTTTGTTTGAGTTTCCACAAAATTGTCCAAAAGAGACTCAAGTTTAGACTTTTGTACCTGAGGATACCCCGATGCGGGTTTTCTATTACCTTGGCCTTCTTGGAATTCGTGGCTCAACGTGTTGTTGTAGTTCCCATAGGAGAGATAAGGGTTATTCTTCCTTCCTTGGTTGTAAGAATTTGGAGGGACATAGTTTGGCAACTTCGGGTTCGTGTCATAGAAATTGTGACAAGAGTTCACTTGTTCCCCCGAAGCACCGGATCCAGGAGCAATACCATGTGGGCACACTCCATTATGTCATGTCCCTGCATTCCACAAATCTCACAAACAACATTAGTAGCACCTATTGAACTCACATTAGCCTTTTCAAGCTTATCAAAGCGTTTATTCAATGAGGCAATTTTAGACATAATTAGATCAGTGCTATTCATTTCAAACTTACCCCCCGAAATATTTTTCGGGTTATTACCTCTTTCCGAACCCCGTTGGTGATATTTGGTGGCCACATATTCGATGATATTGAACGCTTTCGTTAGTGGTCTATTCATAAAGGCTCCACCAGTTGCGGTGTAACACCCTAGTTTTTACACCTATGATTAATTATTTTATCTGGATGTTTGAGTTTATTATGTTATGTGGTTTAGTCTTAGTAATTAAATTACTCTCTTCAAATTATTTTATTGGGTGCGTTAGCACTGACTTAGTTCAGTGAATGCACGCTTACTAGACAATAATTACGTTATTGTCACTATTAAACAAGTACAGAAAAATATTTTAAATAATATGATTAAGAGAAAAGTATTTTCATATTCCTATTCTATTTAATTTTAGAGTTAAAAATATTTTGGTTTGACATTTATCGGAGATTAAATTTTGGACTGAGTATTTTCTTAGTTGATCAGTTCAACTATTAATCTTTACTCTAACTTGAATTTCGAAAACATATCTTTATCAACCTTTATTTTTAGAATCCAAAAAGTAAAAAACATGTTTATTTTAGGCCTAATATTTATCACTCATTTTGTACCCATCACTAAGTAACTAGTTTAAAAACTAAATTTTCTCTCTTTTCTCTCTTACTCACTCGACGCCCTCACTCTCTCTTTTCTTCTCCTTCTCTGCAACTTTTTCTTCTTTCTTCTTTCTTTTTCTTCTTCCTCCTCTCTCCATCTTTCTTCTCCTCTCCACAACCAGCCACCTCCGAGTGCCGCCCGACCAGCCACACGTCGCCACCACAGGGACGTCGTCCGGCCGCTGCTCGCCGAGGAGAAGACAGCCATGCGAACACGCGTTCCGATCGTTCGCTCATCTGATCTCCGCCGCTGATCCGTCGCGTCTCCACCGTCACAGCCGCGCCGGACCTCCAAGACAGCACCATCATAACTTCCTCTTCACCTTGGGTAAGAGTTTTACCTCTAACCTCTTCTCTTTTGTAAATCCCCAAATTGATTTTGAAACCATAACCCTAACCCTTTGAATTCAGATTTTAATCTTGAAATTTAAGGTTGTTTTATGAAGTTGGGACTGTGAATTTGTGTTTCCCTGAACCAATTTCATTATTCTTTAATTAAAATGAGTTTTCCCTAAATTGTAATAAGGAGCCCTAAAACCCCAATTTGATTTTATTTGAATTTCGGTATGTTTTTGTGAAATTAATTATGATTTAGTGTAATTAGGACTCTTAATGGATGATTTCCAAAGTTCTTTTTCATGATCTTTTAATCAAAACAAAGTTTCCTTAAAGGGTATTGGGAAGCGTGAGCTTCAAACATGATTTTCTTTAAAAATAACCTTGTTTAGTAATTAGATTAAGTGTTTAGATAAAGTTAGAATGTGTGTTTGATCATGTATAATTGATTTCTTGATTTCTGGTTGTTGCGCGTTGTTGGATTTACTCTCTCTGAGACGTTTGGACACGGCTATGCTTGATTGATGGAGTAGATATGAGCTAACGTGGACATTAGGACGAGGATCCTTTACTTGTCTTCAAAGGTAAGGGGAGTTTACCTAGGGATATTCAATAACTATATGCATGTGTGTGTGTGATTTATCTATATGATTAAACTATTGAGACTGGTTGAGGCATGACATACGTCATAGCTTGTGTTTTGGAAAACTATTTTTACTGAAAACATATGAACACAGAAAAGTGATTTTTAGCTTTCTTTGGAAGGTGGAAAGGAAACAGAAAAGGACTAGATTTCTGTGCTGAGGTTTCAGACTAGATTCTGATTACGGTGAAGCCGGACTAGCCTTCCTCCTGTTAAGGACCTAGAGTTCCGAGACGTCGGACTAGCGTCTGTTGATAAAATATTTTGAAAAATCTTTAGTGAGGGTTTAAAACTCAATTGATATTGAAGGTTTAATCAATATCTGAAAAGATGATATGGCAGACGTGCTGTTGTTATCGAGTTACAGTTTTCACATAGGGTGGACTGATAAATTTGATAGTTACGGACCAAAGGCATATTCTTGGGCTTTTGGGTCTTTAGGGACATTCGGGCTCGAACTCCACGTAATGCTTAGGGCTTTGCAACCTCTTGTCGTGGAAATCGGCTAACCTGCACGAATGTACTCAATAGGGGACTATCAAATATTATATAGGTGATGTGCGAAATCCTAGAACAATTGGGGAAAGGACCCATGGAGAGGTCACCCAACGCGAAACAATTGTGATATAGGAAATATTGCGGCCTATCATACTCGAGGAAGGGAAGTTAAGATCTACGGAGATTGTGTTATAGTTGAATATTGAAGTGTCATGCATCCTTTTTATAAAACTGATTGTTCGGGTATTAGACCCTTTGATATAACACTGTTATGTTATGTATATGCATAATTTAAAATGCTTATAGGATTATGTGGTGTATGTAACATGTGTATGGTTGTTGTGTGATATATCTATTTGTCGGTATCTCACCCTTACAAACATTTCAGGATTCTTCTAGTTCGCTATTGTACCTTGAGTACTTTAACACAGATGTTGCGGAGAAGTCTTTCTAAGTCACTCAGAGACTTAAATATAGTTACTTGATGGAGTACTTGAGTGTGGAATGATCATGTGAGTTTTCTCAGGAATAACTTTTAGAACGACCAGCTTAGGGTTGAGATTTAGATTATTTTTGATAATTATGGCTCAGAGAGCCTTTATTTTAAAATGGAATGTCTATGGCTTGGAGAGCATATCTTTTGAATGAAAATCTAAGCTATTTCTTTTAGTCTTGTAAAGCTTATGGCTATAATTATTTTTTTATGTAATGATGCCTGGTTGAATTTGGTGTAACTAGAATTTTGGAGTGAAAATGTAATTATTTTAACAGGTGTTATTTTACCTGGGATGTCCGAATTACAGGGGAGAATCTGTCGAAATTTCTGTAAAACTACTAGCTTGTATTTAAGTATATCCTTTAAATTAAATAGGCTTGCCAAGTTATGATAGTAAGTTTGTGTGTCGATCAAGGCTTAGATTTGGAGTAGTAACAAATTAATTTTTATACCCAATTTCAGACACTTGTGTACTTATATAAATTATTTTCCGAAAGCACCAGCAAATTATCTTTTAATTTTATTTTCACATGTGTTTAGAAGGTAATGCCCAAAGGGGGGTGTTACATGCGGAGTCAAGTGACACCTTCGAAGAGTAATCCAATCCGTTGTAGAAGGTATATATGCACTAACAACCACCTCTCGAGCCCATGATGTGGGCAAGACTCTAGCAATCCTTTGTAATGATCCCAAGCTTCGGACAAGCATTCTCCGTCCTTTTGGAAGAAGCCGGTGATCTGAGTTCGTAGGTAAGCAGTCTTGGATGGAAGGAAGAATTTTTCCAGGAATGCATGCTCCAGTTGGTCCCAAGTTGACAAGGTATTAGCGGGCACTTGCTTCAACCAAGCTTTTGCCTTTCCAGTCAGAGAGGAGGGGAATAACCTCGAGCGAATAGCATCAATCGGGGCACCATGAATTCTTATTGCATCGGTGAACTCCAAGAATGTCTCCACATGATCAGTCGGGTCCTCCGAGGGTAATCCTCCAAATTGATGTTGCCTAATCATGCCAATTAACATAGGCGGTATAGTGTAGTTCTCCGCCTCAATTTCTGGTCTAGCAATCCCAGTTCGCAAACCCCTAGCATTTGGGGCTGCGTAGTCCTTCAGTGGTTTGGTATCCGGTAGATTCGCCATGAGTGGAATGGGAATCAACCTCTCTTTCTCCTTGTCTTTGTAGTCTCCCACGTCTACGAAAGGTCCTTTCGATCTCGGGGTCAACTTCAACAAGATTTCCAAGACTTTGGGATCTTCGCATAAGAGAGAAAAATTCCTGCAAAGAGAGAGGTAGATACACTAGAAAAAGAAAAAAAGAAAGAATTAAATAATAATAAAAATGTCCAGAAAAATCAATTTAAAAATTAAATTGAAATTCAAGAAAACCCAGTCCCTGGCAACAGCGCCAAATATGAATACCTTGATGGTTGATTTGGGGGTTTCTGGTGGGGTATCGTCCATGAAAACAGAGGCCAAGAAAAAGAAAGATATGCGGAAGCAATGGTTTATGAATGAGAAATGAAGACTGATACCATATTAATGAAAAGAGTCTATGCAGAAAAATAGAATTGTATATTGAAAATGCTTGAATATTCAATACAGTAGAAAGGTGTTTATATAACACCTATGATGGAAGACTTTGTGTAAAGCTTAACTGTCTAACAAACTTAGCAAAAACAATGGATCTAATTAACATAATGCTAGTAAAGCTTAACTGCCTAACAAACTTAGCAAAAACAATGGATCTAATTAACCAAATACTAATCAAATATTAATAACTCTAATATGCCTTGTTTTTACTTTTCTCATTACTGCTTTATTACTTTATTTTATTGAAAATTTCAGTCAAATATGAAAAATATTATTTTCATCTCACTTTTTCGAAAATCTTAAAATATATTCAATATCAAATGCTACTTTAAAATAAAATTGGTATCAGAAATCCTTCTATGCCTTTTGCAAAATCATGCTGGCCCCTTCATTTGTATATTGCTTGTGGAAATTTTAAAATAAGACTCTGAAAACCAATATCCTATATGGCATTTCTTGAAATGCCTCACTTTGTATAATACTTTTGGAATACAAATCACTTGTATGATTTAAATTTTAAATCATGCTGCAATTCATCGAAATATTTTTTGTTATGCTATCGGTACTTCTCTAGTAGTATTTGAAAATTGTTTTCATGAACTGAAAAGATTTATCAATTGAGGACTAAAAATTATTAGCCCATTCAGACATAGAAAACAACTTCCAATTGGATGAATTAAATTAAATAATGTTGCTACAGATTAAAAATTACAAAAAAAAACACCACACCACACGAACAAAGAAGATCCAAGACCATATAAAACTAGATTTTAGATAATTATTAGTTAAGTGAAAGGTTTGGAAAAAAGGTTTAATTTTCGAAACTTTTTTCCAAAATAACCCTTCGTCCTATTTTTGACATAAAGCTTTGGGCGAACATCATATCATAATGGTATGACTACGAAATATGAATCTTCCTGCAATACCAATATAGTGGACAAAATTCCAAAACAATAATAATAATAATAAAAGCTTATAATGATTAGTAGGAACCTTCCACAAGAAGGTTACCTTACAAAAATATATGTATGCCACTTATATTGGTAAACACACGGTATTCTTTAGTAAAAGGCGAAAGAATAATTCGCTTTGTGTTTGCCAAATGGCTCCATGAGTATATAAAGTCATAACCTAACTCTATATATTGCAGTGATACTTGTCACTTCCTTTCATTTGACAATGTGGGACTTGATTAGTAGTGATTTATCTCCCACGACAAAAGTTTTCACAATGCCACTATTAAAAACAATGATGTTATTCAATAAATAGCATATACATTTTACTGAAATTTTTATTCGAATTTTTTTATTTTGAATTAAGAATAACTGCATACTAAATAATCTATTTTTTTCTGCATACTCGTCTGAATTGATTAGTTTATGTTTCTTCTAGCAAGCTTGCGTGTAGATAGTTATGCTTATTGCTTATATTATGTTTGCTGCTTGATATGGATGCTTGTTTATTCCTCATGCCGTATAGGGTGTTTAGTTTTGCTTTCGCATTTCATGAGGATTTCAAGTGAGGCCAAGTACTCCAATAGCATGATGGCATGCATAAGCATGTGGTGTTTGGCACCACTAAATACTTGTGCACAACTGTATATAGTTACACTAGCTGCTTCACTGGCATTAAGATAACGTTAGGGTGCGTTTGATTTGCAAAAAATCAGGGGACTGGATAGCACAAAAATTTTTGTCCCCTGTTTGATCTGAAAAGTGGTCAAGGGACAGGACAAAAAAAGGGGTGAGGGACAGGACAAAAACCCAAAATTTTGTCCCCCACCAAACCATGGGACAAAAAGTTGTCCCATGGACAAGCTAACAAAAGACAAAATTATCCTTACATCTCTCTCCTCTCTCTTCTATCTCTCTCCTCTCTCCCTCCCTCCTCTCTCTCCCCGTGTCTTTGTCTCTTTGTCATTCTCTTTGTCACGATATTTTTTACAAATCAAACGCAACCTTAAAACTTTATCTTGTTAAAGCTTATAGAATAGGTTCAGTTGTCTAGAGATTCTTTTGGTTTTTGTCGATTATTTTCAAGCTTGCCACTAACCATGTTCAAGACAACAAATTTGGGTTATTGAACAGTTCTTATTATCTACCGTAGTGACAATTTTCTAAATAACATTATTCTAAGTATCCCCTATTGAGTAAATTATAAATCATATGATGTAATGTGTTCTAAAAACACTGTATTAAGGATCGGTAAAAGAAAAAAGAATTTAAGGAATTAATTAATTAATTGATTGATATTGCACTCTCCGTACAACCGTGAACCAAACACTACGCCCATAGCAGCCAAAACTTAATTGTTTTGGTGAAAAGGTAAGGCAATCACAAAACCAGATGCAGAGACCAATTCAGAGGTAGAGAAACAAATCATATCAATCATCACTCATCAGTCATACAAGCCAAATCCAATTAAGAAAACAACTATTCAAACTATCAATTGTAGGGACCCTCATTGGAAGGTCACCTTTCAAAAATAAAGGTATGCCATTTGAAGCAACAAGCACACGGTATTCTTTAGTAAAAGGCGAAAGAATAGTTCGCTCTGTGTTTATTACATGGCTCCATATCCTTATTGGTAGCGTAAGCATAGCATTATATAGTAAAAGTGATAGCTGGGGCTTCCCTATATTGGACAATGTGGGACGTCATTTCAGCATAGCTGGAAGGTTACTCCCTTTATTAGGCATTGTGGGATTCTCTGTCGTCTGATATATTGACTAAAACAATTATGTTATTCAATGGATAACATGTAAACTACTAAAATTACAGTCTTATATTTTATAATTTTACTTTGAGAAGATAAGCACACAAAATAATATCTATTTCGCCATACTTGTTTGAACTGATTAGTGTATATGTTTCTTGGAGCAAGCAACCTTCAGAGTAAATCGTTAATTTGATTCCTGAAATTACAAGGTAGTATCAACTTGATCCCTGAATTAAACGAAATAGCAAAAAGGTCCCCGAAATTGTAAAACGTTATTCAATTCGGTCCTTGCGTTAACGTCGTTAACTTGACTGATGTGGCATGTTAAGTGCCTAAGTGACACCCATGTAAGCATCCATGTAGCCTCCACGTCACGTAATGCAATTACAGGGACCAAATCATATTTTCAGGACCTCTCCTCCTTCTTCTTAGCTGGCCACCTCCCCTCTCTTCTACCTATACCTCTTCTTCTCCTCCCTCCACTCCTCCCCTCTACATTCATTTCTTACATTTTCTCCTCCTAGAATCAGTACATCAAATAACCTAGAAGGAAAAAAAAAACCTTTTCTAAATCAACAAACTGATACTTCCCCCAACTCCTACTTTTTTTGGAGTGTATACAGCTTGCAGCTTGATTTGGTTAGGGGTTCAAAATGGAAGCTTTGAATTTGAACCATCATTCAGCGCTGCAATAACATTCTAGCTTGGCAAAAAGGCTAGCGAGTAAGTATCCCACATTGCCACCTATTGTTTGTTTAATGCATTGCTTGAAGTCACTAAAATGCACATTGCGATGTTTGTGATAAGCCTTTGAACTTGTGAGTTGTGAGTTTATGAGTACAGCATTTGATTTAATAGCTAGTTCCGAAAAAAGAAAAAAAAAAAAAGGTTTCTTGGGCCATTTGTTGGTGGTGGTGGAAGAGGTGAGCTAGAGAAGGAGGAGAGGGAAGAGAGAAAGGAGTATCAATTTGGTTCCTGAAAATATCGATTTGGTCCCTGAAATTGCATTACGTGACGTGAAGGCTACATGGAAGCTTACATGGGTGCCACCTAGGCACTTAACATGCCACATCAGTCAAGTTAACGACGTTGAGTTTAACGGATGAACCAAATTGAATAACGTTTTGCAATTATAAAGACCTTTTTGCTATTTCATTCAATTTAGGGACCAAGTCGATACTACCTTGTAATTTCAAGGACCAAATTGACGATTTAGTCCAACCTTTATCTAGCTAGTTCTTTAAATTCCCATTGAGGGAGCTAGTAGTATTTAACTATTTCATGATATGAAGCTCAAAAGTCCCAGTTATTATCTTCTTTCAATTTTAAAATACTGCTTACAGTCTCACAGGCGAAATCGTCAAGAAAGACTTGGTTGGGAGATTGACGCTTGCAGAAAGCCTTTCTGGCATATCTTGTGGAATTGTTGCTGCTACATGATCAAGCTTATACTATTTCCAGGCTTTATTCCGTTAAAAATCATGCTGTACATGGTGAATAGTTTAGGGTAACTTTCTTTCGATGAGAAGAAGCATTTTATGAGATAAGACCAAGTCCACTAGCATGATGTCATGTATATACATGTGGTGATTGGCACCACTAGTTTTGATTATGGCTTCTTAGCTATACCAGCATTTTGGTTGCTGCTCCAATGGCATGGAGATGACTTCAGTTAAACTTTTTCTAGCTGAATTTAGATCTGGTGCAACCGTCAACTGCTTCTTACCCTATTATTTTCTTGAAAGGAGGAAAGTCACTAGAAAATAACGGAATTAGCAGCATGAAATAAAATGAAAAATATAATAATCAGGAATTAAAATAAAATTAGAATACAAAAGCAAGATGGATATATTGTACTAATGCCTAGCAAAAAGGTACTGATGTCAAACAGATATAACTGGAAAGCTCAACATAAGAGGTTCCTATGTCATAAATAGAACTGCAAAATGCAAGCAGCGGAATTAGCAGCTGTCACCCTCCAAATGCATTTACACAAGTGACAACTCCCCTGCAGGAATTGATCTCTTAATTAGTTTATTCCAGGACTCGTTGGTCTCTGTGATGACCTTGAGTGCATAATCCTGTACACCGAAATACAAGTTTAAAGAGTTAAGATACAATAAAACGAGACAAAGTGAAGTCATACTAACCATAAAACCGATAATGAAAACACTGGTAGATAAATGCCACGCTTTTAACTTTCTCATTACTATTTTATTACTTTATTTTATGAAAAAACTTGGCCAATCTTAACTTAGTAATCATACATAAAGAAGAATAAGTTATCTCACTAATAATCCTAGACCACCCTCCTACTCACCTGACCCTTAAGGCAATCATGGCAACTAACTTCTACCAGGAAAAAAAAAAAAAGGTTCTTAACCAGAACAAATAGTAATCACATACAACAACCACCACCAAACCATATAAAAGTAGATCTAAAATATTGAACCGTCATAGAGTTCAAAAACAGAATAACAAATTCCTTAGGACACTTGCATTAGGAGATTCATGCAGAAAAAAATACCTTATCTGTTGCTTGGTTGCCAAGCCCAAATTTATTAGCAGGCTTTCCATCAGGTATTTTGTAGTCTCTGAACCAGTCCCTAATTGCAGTTAGGGTTCCCTGGAGACATCCAAAGATTATACAACACACAAAAGTTACTGATTATGACACCAATAAAGCATTACACCAGGCAAGAACTGAGAGATGCTTAATATCTTGTCCTCACAATCAGATCAAATCCCTCATATCTACTGTTCAAGCAATACTATACAAATTGACTCTAACTTGGAAGGCTGGCTAGTTAATTTTGCAGTAACGGTGGATAAGTTGACTGCTCTAAGTCGATTAGACACTTCAAAAATCACCCTAGCTGCTGAACATAGCTGGTCAACTTGCTCAACATAAATGTAAATATATAAATAGTAGAGAAGAGACTTTAAAAATAAATATCAGCTAGCTAGGTAATAGAGCTTACTGGAAAATGCTTCTCAACGTCATCAACATCATTCACAAGTGAAGCCTTTGGATCATCTACTGAAATTGCAATTATTTTCCAATCAAGTTCTCCTTCATCAATCATGGCTAATGCAGCCAAGGGTTTGACCTTGAGAACCTCCCCAATTTTCCTCCGGCTTTCACCAATCTCAACCACATCAACTATAGAATAACAAGAATTTTAGACACATTTTGTTGCAGTTCTACTTATGAAAACCACAGTCGTAAGTAATGGAATACCTGGATCATTATCTCCAAAAGCTCCTTCAACTTCAGAATTAGCAGAAGATGGATCTTCCCATGTTTGGGGAAGTAAGCCATAGTTCCAATGTATATTATAGCTGGAGAGTATGAAAAGATATGTTTTAGAATAGGGTACATATGGAACCAAATCTATTTAGCTACATTAACAAAGCAGAAGTTTCGAAGAAAAAAAAAAGCGATAAGAATTTGAAGGCCCGATGAATGAGACGTACAAAATGCTTCAATTATTATCGGTACAATAACTCGAAGATGGTATCATGGAAAGAAGGGGGGTTATCAAAAACCAACAATGGATTTTGAAGCTCCCACATACATTTATGAGTATAGGTAGACATCAGTAAAGAAGATATACCATAGGACATTTACATTGGCAATGTTTCCTTGATAAAGATACAATCTTGGTTGGATTAGTGAAAGATATTTACGTTAAAAGTGCACAGCCAAAGACAAATAATGCAAAAAAAAGGGAGCAATATGAGCTTTGAGTTTGTATCTCACGGATAAAATCGAAGCTTCCCCTTTTTTGTATCCTGCTTTATGGGAGTGAAAGGCTCATCAGTGGCAACCTCCATCTTTGCACTAGATTCTTTTGGTATTTCAACGATAAAGTTGAAGATACCATCACCTAACTGCAACGGAATATCATGCCAGGGAGAAACCTGCATATTTTGCAAATTAATTTTAGTGAGTACAACTTTGTTGTCATGAGCAGCCCACATAGCAGGAAACTCATTCACAGAAAACTACTCTCCTTGTTCCTTTTATTATTCGTGAAAAAGCCATTCATATTCAGTCTTATTAGGTAATTCCAGAGTTCCCTAGATTTCAAAATATTAAGCAAATCTAACTCCTAAAGACTGAAAGATGCAAAAAGTAAAGCTCACTTGTCCTTTGTTTATAAGATAAAAGCATAGGGAAGGTATAACCAAATGGGAAAATAAACACACATGAAACATAATATCTCAATCAGCTTCTGAAGTATGTCAAAAACAGTATACATCATAAAGAACACAATCCTGTGACAACTTAACTAGCTATTGAAATTGATCTATCTAAGAAAAGACAACAATCGAACCAGACATTACTCGTAGAGACAAATAAGCATAGCTAAAAAAAATATCTCCCTCCCATTTTCCCTTCCAGCATTAAGGAACTTAATAAAAAAAAAAATGTAATTTTCCTCTTTCCATTGCTCTTCCCCTATCCCCTATATTTCTAATTAACCGATCTGTGTTCTAAGAAATACAGAACTGAATGAAACAAAAGTAAGAAACTTTCAAGACCCAACATCACATTTAATCAAAGAAAGAAGGAAAGGACCTTTTTGCCAGATTTGTGGTCGAGGAAGAAAACTCTGTAATCGAGGGTTTCAGGTTGACCTTTCTCCTTGACCAAAACTTGGGGGTTATAGATGGCCCTGCAGGTGTAAGAGTAAGACCTCTTCCTAGTCGTAGATGAAGATGAGGAGTAACGAAGGGAAAGGGATTGGGGAGACACAAAGGGGAAGGGCTTCTGCTGCTTGGTAAGGAAAGAGTTGCTGGCTATAGCTATCGCTCTGGTGGCCGCCATCGATGGATGATGATGGTGCTGCTGTTGCCTCACTCAGATTAAGCTGTGCTTATTGTGTTCGTCTCCACACTTCACAGAGACAAAGAGAGAGTGACTGTGACTGTGACTGTGACTGTGTGATAGATATTAGATACGATAGGCTTCTCCTCGTTCTTTAGAAAAAAACGCTACGTTCACCTCACATTGTTATGTTCCACTTCCACATCCTCTCATAAATGATTACGCGGTAAACCCAACCCGTGCTGTGCTATACTATTTTTTTTTTTTTAATTAAAAGTATTCATCACCATTAGCTATCTTTATTTGGGTGTCTTAAAATGGGTTTTTTCATCCCATCCAATTTTATCTCCTTACACAAGTTAAGATAATGAAATTTGGTAACTCTTTTACTTTGCACCCTTTTTATATCTATATTTTGTAATTGTTCATATACTTTTTCTACTTTAAATTTATTAATAATCAATCAATACAAAATAAGTATAAAAAAAAAGGAAAAAAATACAAAATATCATTATTTTAAATATATTATCAATTAATCATAAATTATTATATTATTAAAAATATTATTTATCCTCATATTATTAAAAATGTAATACCTTAATCATATATAATATAATTTTTAATTAATTGTTGGTATTTAAATATTAGCCTAATAATATAAAAAATAAACTCAACGTACAAATATATTGCATAAGAATTTGAGTAACATTTTTTCGTTGTTAAGAACATTTCTAATGGAAGTTGCTTGTTAAGTTTTTAAATATACATGATAAATAAGGAATTGTTGCTTAATTTTTCTTCATTGAAGTTGATTTATGTGGTAATGTGTGTTGCTTTAAATAAGAATGAGATGCTTATATAAGAAATCACACGCATGTGTTGCTTATGAATAAAAAAAATGGTTAAATATGTTTTTAGTCCCTCACTTTTTTACAAAAGTTCGGTTTTAGTCTCTCGTTTGAAAAACGTACTTTTTTAGTCCCCTATTTTTTAAACTGTGTCAGAAATGGTTCTTATACCACACATTTTTAGTCCCTCATTTTTTACAATCACACATTTTTAGTCCTTCATTTTTTATAAAAATTCGATTTTAGCCCCTTGTTTTTCAAATTGAAATATGATGTAGGAACCATTTATGACACATTTTATAACACGGGGATTAAAAAAATACATTTTCTAAACGGGGGACTAGAATTGAAGTTTTATAAAAAAAACGAGAGACTAAAAACTTATTTAATCTGTAAAAAAAATTTGCTAAAATTTCAAGCATAGGTTGCTTGTGAATTTATTTTAAATTAAAACAAAATTAAATACAAATAAAAAATATAAAACGTGAGTTGCTTAAAAATTATTTAAATAGGTACCATTCGTATAAAGGTATGATGGGTTATTAAATATAACGTAGTGCAATATTAATAATGGGATATAAACAACCCAAATGGTTTGCATGCTCTAATGGTAATGTCAGCACTAGAATCTTGGTTTTTCTTGTTTAGATTTTTTGACCAGTGAGGTTATGTTATTGGATTTCCATATGCCAAATTGCTCAAGCCCACGTGGGTTTTCAAGCGCCTGGGTCATTGTTTCCTGAGATGGAAAAAGATTTTTTAAGCATCTCTCTGAGTCATATATTATGTGTGTAAAGGTTTTAGGTGGTGAAAATTAATTTTGTAAAGTTAATTTTGTAAAATTAATTTTATTTAAATGTGAGTTGAATATAAATTGATTTATGTTTGAATGTATTTACATAAAAGTTAGTTAAACAATAATTCTGAGTTTAAAAATCATGTTTGGAAGAAAAACTCAAAGTATGTGTTTGGTTTCACGTTATAAACCTCCAGAATTGATTTTGTCCCATGTCAAACGTGATTTTAGTAAAAATGAGGTATTTGGTTGCTGTTAGGTAAAATTGATTTTGCCTTCAGAAGCGATTCTGCCTAGAAACTACAAAATGTAGCTTTTGCGTTGGGTGAAAATTTTACACTAAGTTTTACATCAAACTTGCTTTCAAAATAAAAGTATCCAATCATAAATCACTTCACTTCAAACTAAATTCTAACTGAATCAATTTTATAGAATCAATTTCATTCAAAATCACTTTTATCAAACGCTTATTCAAACACACACAAAATTCATAGCTTCGAATTAGAATCCATCCTAGATATAACTCTATGCAACCTTAGTTAGATATGCTTACATTTTTACATAATCATTTTAAAGATAAACTCACTTTACAAAAAACATTTCATTGAAAGATAATATACTCACCTCAAGAATAATCAAGACTTCACTGGTCTTTATATTAAAAGTTTATATTGATGAATTTGAATTGTAATGAAAACTAAATTTAATATATATTTTTTGTGGATTATATTGTAGGTTTTCAGATTAAATTTGTATCCTTTATTATTAACTATAAATTATTTTAAATTAATAAAATTTACATAATTTAATAATATGTTTATATTAATATTACTTATTTAAAATATATCTTGTTTTTTATTTTAATAATTTTAATAATTTATTTTTACACAATGCTAAATTTATATATCTTATATAATACTCCCTCCGTTCCTTTTCTTTGATGTTCTTAACAACTTGTTTTTGTTTCAAAACAATTGGTGTTTTATAAACCCAAGGTATAGTGGACCAATTTTTTTCATGTATACCTGATGAGCCTCTGGTTGACTGGTTTTATAACTAATAAAAACCTTGGCTTTGTGCTAATTTTATATCATTTTCACCCATAGACTTGATTGTCTCTAAGCAGTATTTTGAGTCTATAAAGTATTTTTAGGTTAATTTAGCTAATTTAGAGTCGAATAAAGTACTTACTGTTATTTCTTGTTTTCAGGTAATAAAAATGAATAATTCTGGATCTTTCGCCTCGCGAACAGCTCTTCGCCTCGCGACCCCGAAGGCTGACTGTTCCAAGAAAATGCAAGATCTCTGGGTCGCCCCGCGAAGAAGCTCTCGCCCCGCGAGTCACCCAGCCCTGAAAGTCAGAGACTATCACGGTTTACCCGTGTTGAAGGTCACGACTGTGGCAGTTTTGAAGTTGAAGAGTCTCGCCTCGCGAGTATCCATTCGCCTCGCGAGTCTGGAAGTCAGAAAGCATCACGGTTGGCCCCTGATATTCATAACGGGCGTAATAAGAAGACTCTTCAGTTTCTCGCCTCGCGAATGATATGCTCGCCTCGCGAGAAGATCAAAAGTGGCAGACTGTTCGCATTATTCGCCTCGCGAATGTGTGCTCACCTCGCGAGTCCGCGTAGTCCAGAAGTTGTATATAAGTCAGTTTTAGACAGAACTGAAGGGTTGGCTGGTGGCTAGCTAGTTTTAGTTAGTCAGTAGTTGTAGTTCAGTAGTTTACTTCTTTTCTTTTGTGTTTATTTCTGTAATGGAGAACTAGTATCCTTGATTAATCTACTGGGATTGGTTTCCATTTACATTTGAGGTTCTGTAATTCCTGTTTTCACTTACTTTTCTCTTTTCAATACGATGCTATATGTTTCTGTTTGCTTAATTCAGGAATGCATAGTGTTGTGTTGATTTGTTTCGGTGATGTTATGTTCCTATATATAATCGCGTTTGCTTAATTCGCGTGTGTTCGTTTCGTGTTCGCTTAGTTCACGAAGGGCTTAACCCCGTTTGCTTAATTCGGGAATAGGAATATATATCTGTAGTAGTGGTTTCGCTTGTAAATTGTTGCTACAACCGGGAGGGGATTAGAATCTGCTTAGGGCTTGGAATTGCATGAACCGATGATAGTGGGAAACCTAGAACAGTAGGTTAATCGTTCTTTAGCATATTTGTTAATCTCTTAACTGCTCTGTTTTTATTGCTTTCGTTTGTTTTCTTTAATTTATCTCAATCTAAAACCCCCCAAAACTAACTTTTGATTTTCTGTTAATAATAACAACACCAAAGAGTCCTTGTGAGACGATACCCGAGTTGTCGCTTCCCTATCTACATTATTTTTGTAAACGCTCGTTCTTTATGTATAACTTTATATATGATGGAATATAATTCAGTTTTAGTGTTAGTTAGTGTGGTTAGTAATTAGTTAGTTTGTTATTGTTAGTTGGGTAGTTAGTGAAACAACTAAGAATGAGTTGGTTAGTGAGATTAGTGATATATGTGAGTCTATAAATAGACCAAGTGTAAATGTGAATGTGTGCAATTGTATAGAGAAGTGTAGTGTAGTGCAAAGTGTTTAAAGAGTTAATAATCAATAGTGAAGTGTGTAGTGTAAAATTTCAGATTCTTAATATTTCTCTTCTATTCTCTCTGCTTCCTTCATTCTTTGTTCTAGTGTGCATTGTGAGTGTGTGATAAACCATAGCTTATCTCCAACAATATATAATTAAGTTCCAAAACAAAAGTGACACATATAAATGACTAGTGGAGTATGAAGTAAATACAATTGAAATTTATAAACAATTAATGATAAAATAAAGATATTTTAATGTATATATATATATATATATATATATATATATATATATATATATATATATAAATTAACGATTTCTTAACATATGTATACAAATCTTAAAACACCTCAGGAAAGGAACGTGAGTATTGAATTGGGCTGATCATTTAATCGAACTCTCCGTGAAAACCAAATTCAAAATCTAAAGATTGGACCAATAGAAAAATTGCATTAAATCCGTGTGAAGCTTAATGTTTAACCCATCTCCACTGATCCCAATATCCCGTTAACACCCTCGAGTTGAGATCCATAACCTTCTTTTATTGACCTCATCCACAATTAAATTAAAGGTATATATAAGGTTACCTTTAATTTGTAAAAACTCATAAAATTAAACAAAATAAAAATTTTTATCCTCTGTTTGATTTGAGTAATCAGGAGATGGGATAAAAAAAGGATGAAGAACGGGACAAAAACCAACAAATTTCCCCCCACCAAATCATGGGACAATTTTTTGTTTCATGGACAGACTATAAAAAAAAGACAAAATTATTCTGGACAATTTTTTGTTTCATGGACAAACTACCAAAAAAAGACAAAATTATTCTTACATCTCTCTCCCTCCCCCCTTCTCTTGCCCCCGTCCGTCCCTCCCTCCCTCCGTCCCTCCCTTTTCTCTGTTTGATTTGAAAAGTAGTCAGGTGACGTGATAAAAAAGAGGTGAGGAACGGGACGAAAACCCAACAAATTTTCCCCCACCAAACCATGGGACAATTTTTTGTCTCATGGACAGACTACCAAAAACGACAAAATTATCCTTATATCTCTCTCCCTCCCCCCATTCTCTCTCTCCCCCACTGAGACACCCCATTGTGCCTCATCGTATTATTACATTAAAACCTTAATATTTATTTACTTAATCGCTCGCTTATCGTTGAAAATACGTAAAAATTAAAACTTAATTAATAATTATATAACTTATGCATATATAAAACATACCAAAACTATATTACATAAATACACACCTGTTATTTATTACATTCCAAAAGCATTGTTAAGGGTACCCTCTCAGTAGGATCCCTCACAGGCATAAACTTCACTACAGACATACTTAGCGGAAATATAAATACTCTTTAGACACACTGTCCGTAATGTCTATACTCTAATCGCCCTGGATCACATCTCGACCTCTAGCATCCGGTTTATACGAAGTTCCATCTAACTCCTCAGCAATTGGTTCCTCCATCGGGTCTTCTCGTACGATCACATCAGAAATAAAATACAACACACAGAAAGATATAGGGAATAAGAAACAGTTCTATCATCAAAAAGCAGAAAAGAGTAATAGTAAATTATACAGTAATTGTCACAGACACGCATCACTCAAAATCAGCAATCATCCTCAATTCACTATATCATCCTCTACCCTCAGGTCATGTAGTCTAAACACTTATACTATCATAACTGTCTCTATTCCTTTCACATTCGTTAGTAGTCCAGGGTAGTCCGATGCAAAGAACTCAGCATAGTGCCCTTCTATCTTTTGATAGAATAATACTCAACACAGTGCCCTTCTATCTTTCGATAGGATAATACTCAACATAGTGCCCTTCTATCTTTCGATAGGATAAAACTCAACATAGTGCCCTTCTATCTTTCGATAGGATAAATCAGATCTACGCGTCATGGACTGAAAAAGTATTTGCATCAAAGTCTCTATATGAATCTCACTATCTCAAATCAATAACAACCTTGTACCTCAAACTCCCATCATAACCTCAACTTGCATTCTATGTCACATCTTATCCATTAGATAACTTAATTAAGCTAGGCACCTCTAAGTCAATTCATTCTCTCACCCAAACAATCATCTCCCGAACAACATATATCCTTACTTAAAATCAACTAGGCATAAAATCAAGAATCTTGTGAAGAGAAAAGCTTAGAATAGCAAGATTAAGAGAGACCACCTCTTGATTATCAAAGAAAAGGATGATCTTGATGATGTTCTTCACAAATTTCTCATGGTGTTCTTGAGAAACTTAGAGAAGAAGATGAACATGATGAGGGTTTAGAACAGTTTTAGTAATTTGGATATATCTCTCAACATACTTATCCGTTTTGGATAATCTTTATGTCGTTGGAAAGAAGAGAGAAATATGAACAACTTTCATGTTGAAAGTTTTTCTAGATTCAGAGCATAAACTGGTCAGAATTTCGTGGCAGTTTCGGGTGATTGATGAGAGAATGACTTTGCCTTATAACTCATCCACTTAACATAAATGTCATTTATGGCTTAGGAAAAGTGATGTCCAAGTGATTGGAATGGAGGAAGGAGCCGTGAGTTTTGGGTTGGATTTGGTCAAATTTTCCAATGGCATGGATTGTAATTGTCATAAAAAGACAAGGGTAAAATGGTCATTTCATAGCAAAAATTCACTTTGTCATAAATGCGCCATTACGGCCATTATGACTCGGATAAGCTCGTCATAAATGCTCGTTAAGTCGGTCAAATCCATCATCTCAGCTACGTTGTCGACTCCGGGTTTCATCTGGCGCAGGTTTTTCCTAGAGATAATCTCGACGTATACGCCCGCAACAAATATAATATTTTAATTTTTATGCTAAAATTTTCAAAACTTTCAGTATCGTAGTAAATACAATAAAAACATTTTTCATCTCGTTCACGAGTTAAAATTAGGTTTTTTGAGCAGTAAACTTTTACTGTCAGCGAAAACACAAAATGGCAGACTGGCTTCCGTCTGAATTTTCAACCAAAAACTTCCCCGTAACCTTATGAAAATAAGTATAACAAGGAAATGACTTTGGTTTATCCAAAATCTTTTTCTAAGTCTCGGATAAAAAATATATATATTTATATATTTATTACCGATATTACAAAGCAGCGAAAATCGAGATGTTACATTACTAACCCTCTTAGAAAAAATTTCGTCCTCAGAATTTCTTAACTCAACACTAGACATCATCTTGGAATCTTATCTTAATCTATAGCTCCAACAATATATTTCTCATCGCTGTTTTTCCCCTATGTGACAGCGGTAACTTCATAACAGAATTCATGCTTATATCATTCTATTTATCCTCGAACTTATCCATCACTATATTCTATTCATTGTCCTTAACCTTTCTAACTTGATCTAACATCCTTAAAGGACATAATTAAAACTTAATCCTTCGAACATATTCTATTATTCCAATTTATATCAAAATCATACATACCGTTTATGAGATCTGCAGCGTGATGGGATTCAACTCTTCTTATGGTAAACACTCTCCCAACAGCTTGAGGTCTAACCATCTGCTGACCTATTCCTGGATCACTTCTCCCAGCTTCACTTCCATAACTTCCAGCTTCTCTACCAGTGGCTACATTCTGTTGCTTTTTTCTCTGTCTACACTCACGAGCAAAATGACCTGGTTTACCGCAATGGAGACAACTAGGTCTCTCCTTGCAATCCCGCAGGTAATGCGACCCTCCACATAAGTAACAACCTAAACCTCTCTGCTGCTGCTGGCTTGCTCCACCCACCGGGGCTGTAGGAACTGGTGCTGGTACAACTGTCTACATTAATTTGTTATATGGTTCCCGTCTCCACTGAGAACCACTATCTACTCTCCTCTGTACATCTGATCGAATAGGACCTCCAATCCTTTGCTGCTTCTGCTCAGCAGCTTGCCTCAGATCTATGCTTTCTATGGCACTGCATCTCTCCACTAGCTTCGGAAAACTCTGAATATCGAGAGATACTATAGCCCTCTGTAGTCCATGTCGGAGTCCTTCCTCAAACCTTCTATATTGCCAATCTTCATCTGGGAATCTCTGATAAAATTCAGAATACTTAATCAGAGCCTCAAATCGTGATGCATAATCACCAACAGTCATGTTGCCTTGTTTGAGACTCGGGAATTCCCTTTCTTTCTCGCGTCGAACTAGACGCGAAAAATACTTCTCAAAGAAGCAGTCACTAAACAGCTGCCAGTTGATAACTCTACCTTCAGCATCCAGCAATCTTTGCTTGCCTCTACACCAAGACTCTGCTCCTCCAGTTAGCATGAAGGCAGCATACGTCACTTTCCTATCCTCTCTGCAGCGCATGGTATCGAATATTTTCTCTATCTCTTGTATCCACCATTCTGCCTTCTCTGGATCATAATCTCCTCGGAATTGTGGTGGCTTCCCTTTCAGGAAAGTAGCCATTCTGGCATCTTCAGCTGCAGCAGCTCTCCTTTGATTACATTTCTGCTGTTCTTTGTTCATCTGTAGCATCTCAGCATTCTGCTGTGTTTGTAACAACAGAGCAGTAACTATATTTTTCATGGTATCTTGAGTCTCAGACGACTCTCCTCCATTCCCGGTCTGATTATTTTCCACATTGTTATCTCCAACAATTCTTTCAGGAGTTCTGTCATCACTGACGATCGGACGTCCTCTTCCACGAGCCATGATTCTGTAAAAGAAATCATTCGCTCTTATCAGCATGACATATAATACCACATAGACCAGTATATAAATACCATATGTCATACTAATGTTAATTATCGCATCGTATTCGGACACACTACCCATCTTCTAAGCATAGTTAAAATCCGATGTGGACTCAACTAGACACGGACAGTAACTACTTCCTAGACCTCACAGTCCGATTAGAATCAAACTGCTCTGATACCACCAAATGAGACACCCCGTTGTGCCTCATCGTATTATTACATTAAAACCTTAATATTTATTTACTTAATCGCTCGCTTATCGTTGAAAATACGTAAAAATTAAAACTTAATTAATAATTATATAACTTATGCATATATAAAACATACCAAAACTATATTACATAAATACACACGTGTTATTTATTACATTCCAAAAGCACTGTTAAGGGTACCCTCTCAGTAGGATCCCTCAGAGGCATAAACTTCACTACAGACATACTTAGCGGAAATATAAATACTCTTTAGACACACTGGCCATAATGTCTATACTCTAATCGCCTTGGATCACAGCTCGACCTCCAGCATCCGGTTCATACGGAGTTCCATCTAACTCCTCAACAATTGGTTCCTCCATCGGGTCTTCTCGTACGATCACATCAGAAATAAAATACAACACACAGAAAGATATAAGGAACAAGAAACAGTTCTATCATCAAAAAACGGAAAAGAGTAATAGTAAATTATACAGTAATTATCACAGACACGCATCAATCAAAATCAGCAATCATCCTCAATTCACTATATCATCCTCTACCCTCGACTCATGTAGTCTAAACACTTATACTATCATAACTGTCTCTATTCCTTTCACATTCGTTAGTAGTCCAGGGTAGTCCGATGCAAAGAACTCAGCATAGTACACTTCTATATTTTGATAGAATAAGACTCAACATATTGCCCTTTTATCTTTCGATAGGATAAGACTCATCATAGTGCCCTTCTATCTTTCGATAGGATAAGACTCAACATAGTGCCCTTCTATCTTTCGATAGGATAACACTCAACATAGTGCCCTTCTATCTTTTGATAGGATAAGACTCAACATAGTGCCCTCATATCTTTCGATAGAATAATACTCAACATAGTGCTCTTCTATCTTTCGATAGAATAAGACTCAACATAGTGCCCTTCTATCTTTCGATAGGATAAAACTCAACATAGTGCCCTTCTATCTTTCGATAGGATAAATCAGATCTACGCGTCATGGACTGAAAAAGTATTTGCATCAAAGCCTCTATATGAATCTCACTATCTCAAATCAATAACAACCTTGTACCTCAAACTCCCATCATAACCTCAACTCGCATTCTATGTCACATCTCATCCATTAGATAACTTAATTAAGCTAGGCACCTCTAAGTCAATTCATTCTCTCACCCAAACAATCATCTCCCGAACAACATATATCCTTACTTAAAATCAACGAGGCATAAACTCAAGAATCTTGTGAAGAGAAAAGCTTAGAATAGCAAGATTAAGAGAGACTACCTCTTGATTATCAAAGAAAAGGATGATCTTGATGATGTTCTTCACAAATTTCTCATGGTGTTCTCGAGAAACTTAGAGAAGAAGATGAACATGATGAGGGTTTAGAACAGTTTTAGTAATTTGGGTATATCTATCAACATACTTGTCCGTTTTGGATGATCTTTATGTCGCTGGAAAGAAGAGAGAAAGATGAACAACTTTCATGTTGAAAGTTTTTCTAGATTCAGGGCATAAACTGGTCAGAATTTCGTGGCAGTTTCGGGTGATTGATGAGAGAATGACTTTGCCTTATAACTCATCCACTTAACATAAATGTCATTTATGGCTTAGGAAAAGTGATGTCCAAGTGATTGGAATGGAGGAAGGAGCCGTGAGTTTTGGGTTGGATTTGGACAAATTTACCAATGGCACGGCTTGTAATTGTCATAAAAAGACAAGGGTAAAATGGTCATTTCATAGCAAAAAATTACTGTCATAAATGCGCCATTATGACCATTATGACTCGGATAAGCTCGTCATAAATGCTCGTCAAGTCGGTCAAATCCATCATCTCAGCTACATTGTCGACTCCGGGTTTCATCTGGCGCAAGTTTTTCCTAGAGATAATCTCGACGTATACGCCCGCAACAAATATAATATTTTAATTTTTATGCTAAAATTTTCAAAACTTCCAGTATCGTAGTAAATACAATAAAAACATTTTTCATCTCGTTAACGAGTTAAAATTAGGTTTTCTGAGCGAGAAACTTTTTTATCACAAAGAAAAACACAAAACAATGATCAAGCTTCCGTCTGAAATTTCAACCAAAAACTTCCCCGTAACCTTATGAAAATAAGTATAACAAGGAAATGACCTTGGTTTATCCAAAATCATTTTCTAAGTCTCGGATAAAAAATATATATTTATATATTTATTATCGATATTACAAAGCAGCGAAAATCGGGATGTTACACCCACCCCACCTTAATGTTATTTAATTTTTTCAAACGTCAACGTAATATATAATACATATTAATAATAAATATATAATATTATTATGATAATAATAATATATTATCATATATATTGTATATTATAAAATATATATTTCTTAATACTTACATATATTAGTAATATATATTGATAATATATATTAATATATATTACAAAAGGTATCATAGCAAAATTAATATTATTTTACTTGTGCTGTTTATTATTTATCAAATGATGTACGTGACAAAATGTTATCATGTGATTCAATGGGTTGTACTGTGTTGTCCTGCTTGTCTTGTGATGTCATATGCCTTAATATGTATCAAACGCACCCTAAAGAGTAGAGGAGTGATACCAATACACTCTCTAACATCCTCTTTCCAACATATTCTCTATCATTGTTAAAATTTTTGTAGGTCCCATTATTTTGGAAATGAATCTCACTAATTCATG
The DNA here is from genome assembly GCA_030762895.1 of Sophora flavescens. Classification (NCBI taxonomy): domain Eukaryota; kingdom Viridiplantae; phylum Streptophyta; class Magnoliopsida; order Fabales; family Fabaceae; genus Sophora; species Sophora flavescens. The sequence goes on from CM061062.1 coordinate 80,362,601, forward strand.
TGGATCCCATTTTAATTTTGTATGACTCACATGAATTTCAACCAATAGGAGGGAGTGTGTTGGAAAAAGTGCGTTACTAGCATTTTTTTTTGGTGGTGAACCTGGGCATCCTTTGGCCGAGAGCCAAAGACTAATCTCTCGAGATATCGAGATCCATTTAAGGGGTTGACATCTCTCACAAATGTTTTTCCATACGCATGAGTCAGGAATCGAATCCCTGACTATATGCTTAAGGGATCAAATTATCTACCAACTATATCACATCATATTGATGTTACTCGCATTTATCATAAAGTAAAGAGTATATAAAAAACAGGGCCCAAGCCCGATAAATGAAAACCTACGAACAAGGGCAGCCTTAGGTGGCTGTCTTAATGGCCCAAAGGCAGCCACCGCTATGTTAGCATGCTTGCTTTCATCTCTGTGTCTTTTTTTTTGGGTAGTGAAATATTAGTAATTAATTATTATGTTAATTTTTTTCTCATTTATTAAGATTTGAATATTGGTTCTCATACTTTCGAATTTCTTATATCCTTAGTTTAAATTACTTGAGCTAGTCAATTTCTCATCTCTGTGTATTATTAAATTTAACATTTAGATTATTCTAATCTCGATGTCGTTGTTTAAAGATTGAAAATTTTATTTTGAGTTTTACTTTTCTTAATTTATTAAAATTATTATTTCTTTTTTATCTTTTAATTGATTCTTATAATTTTGAATATTCGTTGAAAAAACGTAATATTTTCAAACCTTATAAATTATTTTATAAGATAATTATTAAAAGATAAATATATTTAAAGATATGAGAAGATATGATTGACATAAAACATTTTTACACAACAATATTTTTTAATTAAATCATTCGAATTAAAACTAAATAAAATAAGCAATTCATGAATCATGTGAACGAGTCACTTTTGACTTGTTAGCAAAAACAAAAATTTACTTTAGAGGTGGAATGTGTCTCTCTTTTTTTTTTAGTTAATATTGTTTTAAATTAACAAGCTATCATTTTCATTTTTTTCTTCACAGTTTGTATTTTCATTTTTAAAAAGGGGTGGGAGGCGCCTCAATGAAACAGACAAATTAAATCCACGTATGGCAGGAAGCTGGGGTGTTCGCGGATTCGATTGGATCGGTTTTGAGTAAAAAAGTTATCTGATCCAATGATAAAAACAACATGTGGTTTGGATTTGATCGGTTTGCTTTCTTCAAAAAATCTGATCCGATCCAATCAAATGCGGTTTGGATTGGATTGAATAATTCGGTTTTTATCGATACATATTTACATAGTTATTTATATCAAAGAACATCCAATATTTCGGTTCGATTTGGATTTGATCGAGTATTTAAAGAGTCATATAAATTTGTTACTTATTTAAAATAAAAATTAAATTTTAAAATATTATATCGACAATTTCTAATAAGTGTTTTAACGGGATATACATGAATTGATATGCACTCTTATGTGTAAAAATATTTTACACTATCACCTAATTATAAATTGTTAAATCATTATAAATGTTTGATTATTGTTCTAAATATATTAAAAGTCACTCATAACATGATTTATAATTGGTTAATAGTGTAAAAGTTTTTACACTAACATTACATTTATATACCAATTAAACTCTCTAATATAAGGATCAGGTGATAACTTATAAAAATATAAAGACTAATAATTACTTTTATAATATAAAGATCAAATTATTTTCATTGAACTAAATAATTTCGGTTCGGTTTGGATTGAATCGGTTTTACATATAGGATATCCGAAATCCGATCTAATCCAATGAAAAATTTCGGTTTTTTTTGGTTTGCGGTTTTTTCGGTTTTCGGTTATTTCGGTTGTCGATTTTTCGATTCGGTTAATGCGATTGACATTGGATTGGATCGGCTGATAAACACCCTTGGAAGGAATTATAGTCTTCTAGAAAGGTACTGTGACACTTCCAGCACACAACAGCAAGTCCGAATCTGGACTCAACCATTCCCACTGGAATCAGGATCAGCTCCGAGTTTCTAGGATGTGTTTCATTTTTCAAGTTTCAACTCTTAATGGAAGAATATATTGTTTGAAAATTCTCTTCTACCACTATTATTTTATAGCGGTACTAAGTGGAGTACTATATATTAATTTGTCTAATTATTGGTTAGCTTCTGTTCCCACTATTCCTATTAAACGACAAGAGATATTGCCTCTGCAATATTGAATATTCATTTAAATATTGCATGAACGGTCTCTTTAATATGCCGGTTCGAGGGGCCACACCATCACTGCACCGTAAGTTTTTTCTCCCCCACACATGCCCTTTGAGAGTTGGCTAAAAAAATTTCAAGTCAATGGAATTGGAAACACTGTGGTATTACCCTAAAAATGGGGAATACTCTTTTAAGAGTAAGCTTATCATTCACATTTGGAAATTGACATCCTACCAACTGGTAATTGGTGGCAAGTATCAATTCACAATATCACATAAATGATTGCACTTCTATATATGTTTTTCTGGTGGCATTAATATATTTACACTATTATGTTAACAGCTAATAATTAAGTTGGGAGATAAGCTCTACTTGTTTGTATATAATTGGTTTATATTTTCAAATGATCTTTGACCAAGAGAATGAGGAATTGAGAATGGAAGCGGAAAGATCCAAGAAAGTGACGACTTAGAAAAAATGCACAAAAGGGTATAAGGGTGGGGAAATAAATAGCCTAAAAAGGTTGAGACGTGGGAACGGGACCACATTGTCAAGAATGGAACTTTGATTTGCAAACCCTTCATCTAATTAAATTTCAATGGCTAGTTGGTGAAGGACACCACCAAAGTCCACAAAACAACAAAAGTTAGAGGTATTAATTTGTCAGCGTGAAAGGGAGCTCAAAAATATAAAATGGGTCATGTCTATTATCCTTGATTGAAAACTAGGCTTCTACTGTTGTGTCTAACCCAATTCATATCAACAACCCGTGAACATCATTGTGCAACTGTTCTAAGGTGGAATACAGGGAGGTTGAGTGGACAAAAGGAATTTCAAAAACGAAATATATAAGCTGTAGCTGCTGGAGTGCCCAGCAAACACTGCCATATCTATCAAGTAAGCTGCTTCTCAACCTTACAACTTTATCGATCCATTGAGTTTTTTTATTTTTTATTTTATGGTAATTGGTGCAAGTTCACAAGAATCCTCAGTTCAGTTAGGATATAATTGATTTAGATGCATGTGTTCAACGAAAATAAAATAAAACAAAATTAAATTAAATGCATGTCTTATGTACGTGGCTTTTCTCTCTTCTTCCATGTGTTTGGCGTCATGGTCATCATGTAACAAACAATTGCTAGATGAAATTTAAGTACCAAAACTAATCAGCTTTTGCTTCTGACTTATCTTCCAGGATATAATTATCTTTTGATTTCAGAAGGAGTTTTCATATGGAGATTTCATCAATCATAGGGTTTCCTGAACTGGTAAGAAGGAAAACAAGGAAAATATTTAATGATGAAATTAGTGAAATAAGGATATACCTAAATCTTTCTGGGTATAGCTTCTTAATTTGATGAAATTTCTTTGAACATTCTGAAGGTTTTTCTAAACTAAATATATAATAATTTCTGATTTTGCAGGGAATAATGGAGGATCCTAACTTTCTCCATCAGTGGAACTTAAGCTGTACTGATGCAACTAGTTTAGCAACTGCTGCTTTTGGAGAGACCTTACAAAAACATTCATTCTCTATCTCAAACTTCAACTCCAAAACTTGCATGGAAACTTCACCTGCTGGAGCAGAAAGGCCTGCAAAACAGTTCAAAAATAACAGCTGGAATCACAACAAAAGTCCTCTGACATCGGAGGCACAGTTTGATTCTTGTTCAAATCTTCTTTCATTTGTCAATTCGAATTACACAAGTCAATTGGGACTAGTGAGGCCTAAGGTGGAGACGGGGGGTCATGAAATTGATAGCACAAATCCTGTTGACATGTTGATATCACAAGGAAACTTGGGGAATCAAAACCATGTCTTCAAAGCCTGTCAGGAGGCCAAAAATATTGGGACACGTCCTAAACTTTCTCAACCTCATGACCACGTAATAGCTGAAAGGAAGCGCCGTGAGAAGCTCAGCCAGAGGTTCATTGATCTATCTGCCCTTGTTCCTGGCCTTAAAAAGGTATCAAATAATGTTGTTAATGTGCTATTTGCCATTATGATTCTGAGTTTACTGCTTCTGTCTTTCATAACGTTATATGTTGAAGTTGAACATGTGTTGGAGCATTTACATAATTTTTCTTATAAAAAATAACAGATAACATAAGTTGATCAGGACAGTTATTTAACTAGCTGTATACTTTTGCTTCATGTAGACAAAACATCTCATCAGCCCCGTAAGGAACTATAAGAGATTCTAATATCTTTGTTTTAATTTGGTATTTTGTCAATTTGATTGGAATATATATATAATTAAATATCAGAAATGTTTTGAATGCATAGTAGCTAGGAAGCTCATGAATATGCAAAAATGTGCGTGTACTAGTTGTTGTTATTGCAGTAGTTGATTAGTTGTTATTAATTTTAGTCCATCCTTCAAGGTACTTAATTCCTTAGGTCGTCAAACCATCCTTAAAGAATGGCTTTTGCTATGGAGTGCCCCTAAGGATATTGAATATAGGAATAAATAAAAGGAGAGCTTATAATTAAGTTTAACACTTTTCAATGGAATAAATACAAATCTACCTTTTTTTATAAACAATATCCTAGAGATATTGTTTAACATTCTCCTTAAAGAAATTAAACCTCTCTCCTCATTTCCTGTAAAAGGTGGGGGCTGTTACACTAACTACACTGCTCATTTTTTAAACTTCACATAGGATATATGTACATAGGTCTCATTTTTCAATTTTCTACTAACAGATGGACAAAGCTTCTGTTCTTGGAGATGCTATCAAGTACTTGAAGCAAATGCAAGAGAAAGTGAGTGCTCTTGAGGAGGAACAGAATAGTAGGAAGAAAAGTGTGGAATCTGTGGTAGTAGTGAAGAAATCTCAACTATCTAATACCGATTCTGAAGACTCATCTTCAGATACTGGTGGTCCCTTTGACGAGGCACTACCTGAAATTGAAGCAAGACTTTGCGAAAGAAATGTCCTCATAAGAGTTCACTGTGAGAAGAATAAAGGAGTAATTGAAAAAACAATCAGCGAGATTGAGAAACTCCATCTAAAAGTCATCAATAGCAGTGCGTTGACATTTGGGAGTTTTGCCCTTGACATAACCATCATTGCTCAGGTAATTTCTATACATATTCACAAGATTTTAAATTGCGGTCACAGTTGCATTACGTTTATTGCAATTGCAGACAATTGAGTAAAAATGTGATCAATGTGGTCACAATTGCAATCACATTTCGATTTCGGAGAACTCCGAAACCAACACGTTGGAGCCCAAATACAGTCGCAAACCTTTATTTAAAACCCTGCATATTCTATTGGCTAAAAGTAGTAGGGACTTCACACAACACAAACCAACCAAAAAAAAAATAGAGAGAAAATTTTGACTTAAGTTTCATGCATAGCAGTAACAAAAAGGAAATTATTTTTGCAATTTGCAGATGGATGGGGAATTTTTCATGACAGGGAAGGATCTTGTGAGAAACTTACGCTCAGCTTTTGCATCTTTCATGTGAAGAAGAAGTTCCATATTTAGAATCTATCGTTCTCAGAAGAACATAGGATTGCAATCAACCATATAGCAGTTCATGTTCTTTTCTGTAATAATTATGTTTTCAAGGCCTGTAGTGTCTGTTTTCATGCACTCCGTGCATGTTTGTTCAGAGGTTCATTTTGCAGGAGGGTTTTTCTTTTTGCATGGTCAACTTGTTGACCGTGTTATTATTACCCACCTGTTTCAAGAGTGAATGTCTTGTTAGGCTTATTTAACAGGCCTTTTGTTATTTTTCCAAGCGTTCTTCGATGTCTTTTCTATTTGATACAAAATATATGCTTGTAAAAGTTTGGTTGATAATTGACAGTAATGGAATAATTGTACCTTTTACAACACAAAAACGGTTTCAGTGAACTCTACAACACAAAATCAAAATTGATGTTATCTTTCTCTCTCAAATGTGATAGGAAAAAAAAAAAAAAGGAGAGAATAAAATAAGAGGATTCAAATCCGTACAACACCCGAATTTCCATACATACAACAAATTTCAGTGACACTGTTGACGCTGGTTTTTGGTTGGTGTCCAAAATCCTTTTGTCATAAATAATTTAAGATCAAACGAGTGTAGGGACGGACGAGTTATGCGGTAATCTCGTAAGGATGTGTGTATGTGTGTCTGCCAAGTATGAATTTGACAAATCAGTCAAATCTAGTAAATACTGGCAAAGACTTGGTGTTAAAATGAGATGTACCGAATATTGCTAATAGTGAAAGTTGACAACATTCAAAGCATGAAAACGAACTCAAATGATCTGAAAAACCACTTGATTGATAAAAGATGCGAAATGCATGAATTTAAATAAAAACGTGTAAAGAAACTGAAAGTTAAGGGAAAACATTTAAATGACATAAAAATAGAGGAAAGCAATAAACAACAGGAAAATGCAGAAAATTAGAAGAAAGTAAATAAAGAACATGAAATTAAAGGAAAGCAATAAACAACAGGAGATTTAAAGGAAAGCATGTAAGTTGCAGGAAAATAATTGAAAGCTTGTAAATGACAATGAAAAATAAATGACAGTAAATTAAAGGAAGAAATTAAAGCAAATAAAGAAAAGTATTTAAATGATTGAAAAGTAAAAGAAAGCATTTAAAGTGCAGAAAATTAAAAGAAAGCAAGTGAAAGACATGAAAGATAAAGTGCAAGAGATGTAAAATGTAGAAAAGTAAATACATGAAATGAACCAATACTGTATTGAAATTGAACATTGCATTAATGATAAAACGGTGGAAGGAATACTTGAGTTAATCCACCAGTCTGCTGTGTGATCGAGACGTGTAGGATGTTTCAAGTTCCAACCCTTATTACATCGTAGAATCTAGTATTTATAGAAAAAGTAAATAACTTCTTAAAGGTAACTTCCTAAAGGTAACTTCCTAATCTATTTTCTGATACCTATATGGCAGTTTTGCCATATTCAAATTCAAACTATTTGACAAGCAAACTTCTCTAACTGCTCAATTCTTTGAACCGCTTTGTGTCAACTTGCTTGTAGTCAACAGTTTGGCTATCTGACGGCTTATCTTGCTGATGCCTTGTCAGCCTTGAAGACTTAGCCATTTTCACACTTCTGTACGTTTGACAACTTTTCTTAACACTTTGTCAAAAAGCTGGGTTGTCAATTTATCCTTTCTGTCGGCCAGTCCAATGCATCCGTCAATAATCAGAAATTTCACCCTTGACAGATGCGCTCTAAGTTTCGCCTTTTTGACGGCTTTTCTTGTCTGACATGTCAACTGAAGAACTTCTTGTCAACTCCACACCTGTCAATTATAATCTTCTGAGTTCGACATTCTTCTTTATGTACATTCTTCTGTCAACTTTATTCCTGTCGACTTTGAACTTGGTCAATTTTCCTCTCTTCAATCCAACTCTTGTGTACTTTGGGAATTCCTTATGAATTTGACAATCTTGCTTTTGACCAATTTTTCTGTCAACTTTTCGTCTGTCAACTTAGTACTTGTCAACTTTCTTGACAACTTTCCGTCTGTCAACTTAGTACTTGTCAACTTTCTTGACCAATTTTCTGTCAACTTTCCGTCTGTCAACTTAGTACTTGTCAACTTTCTTGACAACTTTCCGTCTGTAAACTTAGTACTTGTCAACTTTCTTGACCAATTTTCTGTCAACTTTCTTTTAGCCAAACCAGTATATACCAATTTTGGGACTTCTCAATTTTCATGGAGCCTCTTTCTGCCTGTCTGACGAAAACTCACATGAAAATCCACTCCTAACAGATGCCCCCTAAGTTTTGTCTTTCGACGGCTTACGGAGAGAGGCAAAACTTTGACAATCTACAATCTTGATGCCATCAATCCTCCTGAACAACCAATTCATTCTTCACCAACTCCTTAACAAACTCCAATTCTCAGACACATCTTCCACCTCTTCCGACAGACACCTTGTCTACTGTCGTCAAACCAGTGAAAGTTCCTGCCTCTAAACTTGAAGACTTAATTAATTTTCTGTCAGAGACTGGTCGTCGGAGTTCATCAAGATCTGCCCATTTTTCAAAATTGACAGGGCAAGATTCGAGTGATTATCAAGCTGTCAAGTTTATGCAAGTGCTTAAATCCCTTTTCAAGAATTCACTTGACATCTTATGTTCAGATTCAGCCGTCCGTTCGACCATGACCAATCTTCTCCAACGACTTAATCTAACCAAGAACATTCTGCCAACTTCAAGCAGGGTCACTTTGGCTTCTGCCCAAGACTACTTTGATGGTCTGATAGACAAATTGTCAACCATCAATGATGTTATGTCCCCTTTTGAAGTCGAAGAAATCAACAAGGACAGTGTGTTGGGGAATCTACGCACCATGAAGGCCACAAGAGAACAAGAGATTCATGCCATTGCTGACGACGTCAAAGCTGACTTGGCAGTAGACAAAGAGATTGTTGACTTAGAAGTTGCTTTAACTCAAGCCAAAGAGAAAAAACTTCAACTTGCACAACCCATATCTGCTAGCAAAGAAAAGGTTAATCAAATTGCCGATGAATCTAAAAGTCAGGGGTGACTGCCAGGACAATTGTCAACATTCTAATAGCCATGCAATCTAAATATCTGGCAGCCAAGGCTGACAGAGAGGCTCTGGAGAAGGCTTTGGAAGAAATCAGAAATTTTCAATCTTAGTTTAGTTGGCAATTTTTTTTTTGTGTATGTCAATTGAACATTTTTTAACTTAGCTTTTTGAATGCTCATAATTCGACACACATCTGTGTACGCCAATCGTCAGTTTCCAGCCCGCTCTCTTAGGAATAAGTTAACTTAAACTGACAGGATGTACTTTTGACAATGTAAAATTGTATTGCCAAATCAATGAATAAAACTTACGTTCTATCTCATTTACTGTCAATTTTTACTTCTAGCATCGTCGGCTTATACTTTTTCAAATACTTGCCATTAATTGACTTGATTTTCAAGCCAGTATTAACATTGACAGGTGCATAGGCATTTCCAGAAAATATATCAATTCTAAATGGTCCTTCCCATTTAGGTGACCATTTTTCATATTCTCGACAACTTTTATCCATGGGCAATATGACTTTCCACACTAGATCATCTACCTTAAATGCTTTGAACTTAACTCGGCTATCATAAAATCTTGCAATTCTTTCTTTTTGCCGAATCAAATTTTCCAACGCAATCAATCTTTCATCACTTAATTCATCCAATTCGTCTAGCATTGCATTCCAATACTGGTCAGTAGGCAGGTCATTTTGCCTTTGAATGCGAGTGGATTGGAGATTGATTTCAATAGGTAGTACAGGATCGTGCCCATAAGTTAACCGATATGGCGAGGTTCCTGTCGACTGTCTGGGTGAATTTCTATATGCCCATAATATTTGATCAAGGGTATTATGCTAACTCTTAGGTCGTCAGCCCACATACTTTTTAGTAAGATTAATAATGATCTTATTTATGGCCTCAACTTGGCCATTTGCTTGTGCATAATATGGTGTAGATGTGAGCATTTTTATATGCCTAGAACTAGCATATTCCACAACTTTCTTGCCGACAAATACTGACCCTTGATCTGTTGTCAGAGTCTAGGGTATGCCAAACCGACAGATGATGTGGTTTTCAATGAAATTAATTACGTCTTGTTGGGTGACTGCTTTGAGGCAAATTGCCTCTACCCATTTGGTAAAATAGTCAACTCCAACTAAAATGAATTGATGTCCTTTTGACGAAGAGGGATGTATCTGGCCAATTAAATCTAGAGCCCATCCTCTAAATGGCCAAGGCTTGACAATAGAATATAACTCGCCAGCCGACACGTTTTGTATATGGCTATGTTTCTGGCATTGTTCGCAAGACTTGGCAAATAAAATACAATCTTTAACCATAGTTGGCCAATAATACAAACTTCTTCGTAGAACCCACTTCATTTTATCACCTGCCTGATGGGCTCCACATATACCCTCATGGACTTCTGATAGAGCCAAATAAGCATCTTGCTCACTCAGGCATTTGTGTAGAGTACCGTCAACAGATTTTCTGTATAACAGTCCTCCTTGCATTGTATAATTCAATGCTTTATACTTTGTTTTTCTATCTACATTCGGACTTGGATTCTCCAAATATTCAATTATTGGCAACCTCCAGTCATTAGATAGAATTACATCATTAACTAAAATATCTCTTTCTTCCAATGGATACAACAGTTCCCTAATTTCCATTAGTGTTGACAAAGTCTTTTGAGATATTTTATATCCTGAGGCTATCTGAGCCAATTCATTAGCCTCTTGATTTAAATTTCTGGGAATATATTCAACAATTACATCGTCAAATTTTTTCATCAGCTTACTAGCTATGATACAGTATTTTGTCAATTTGTAGCTGACACACTTGTATTCTTGAGTAAGTTGTTTGATGACTAATTGAGAATCCCCAAAAATATGCACATTTCGTGCTTTTATTTCTGTCAAAATTTCCAATCCGACAATCAAAGCTTCGTATTCAGCTTCATTGTTGGAACATGGATACTTAAGTTCGAACATGAACTTAGTAGGAGTCCCTTGTGGAGTCACGATTAAAATTCCTACTCCACTACCTCCTTGATGCCTTGATCCGTCAAAATAGAGTTTCCAGGGTTGTAAACTGACAACGTTTATTTCCGGTACATCCAGTACTGGATGTTCTACCAAAAAGTCACCAATCGCTTTGTCCTTTAACAGATTTAGCTGGCATGTATTGTAAAGAATATTCTGATAAAGCAATGGTCCATTTACCAATACGTCCATTGAGGATTGGTTTTGACAACATATATTTTATCACATCAGTTTTGGAAACAACTAGTACATGACATGGCATCATGTAATATTTAAGCTTCGTACAAGAGAAATATAATGCTAGACATAACTTTTCTATTGCACTATATCTCTTTTCAGCATCATTTAGGACTCTACTTAGCTAATACACAGCCCTTTCAACATTGTCATCATCATCCTGGGCTAATAAACATCCTATAGTGTCCTCAGATGCCGATATGTACAACTTCAACGGTCGACGAGGTACTGCAGGCATCATGACCGGTGGATTGACTAGATATTGCTTGATCTGGTCGAAAGCCTCTTGGTGACAAGGTTCCCATACGAAGCTTTGCTCTGATTTCAACTTGACCAGTGGTGAGAATACTCTTGTCCTTCCTGATAGATTTGATATGAATCTTCTTAGAAAGTTAACCTTCCCTAAGAAGGATTGTAGTTCCTTCTTATTTGTCGGCGCCGAGGCTTCCATGACTGCTTTAGCTTTATTCTTGTCTACCTCAATTCCTTTTTTGTGGACCAGGAATCCTAGGAATTTAGCAGCCGACACTCCGAAACTACACTTCTCTGGGTTCATTTTAAGATTATGCTTTCTTATTCTCTCAAATCCTTGCTTCAGATGCTCTAAATGGTCATCTTTGGTTTTGGACTTAACGACCACATCATCAATATATACTTCTACAAATTTTCCAATAACATCATGGAAAATTGTATTCATTGCTCGTTGATAGGTGGCCCCTGCATTCTTTAAACCGAAAGGCATGACAATCCATTCATATGTCCCAATTGCTCCTGGACATTTGAAGGCAGTCTTTGATACATCTTCTTCGGCTATAAAGATCTGATTATACCCTGCATGGCCATCCATACAACTTAAAATTTCATTTCCTGATGCTGAGTCGACAAGCATGTCGGCTACAGGCATCGGATATTCATCTTTAGGGGTAGCCATATTTAAATTCCTGAAATCTATGCATACCCTTATTTTGCCATTTTTTTAATGACAGGGACTACGTTAGAAAGCCAATCGACATACCTGGTTGTTCGAATGAAATTTGCTTTAAGCAGTCTTTGTACTTCCTCCTTGATTTTATGTATCACTTCTGGAGCAAACCGTCTACTTGCTTGCTTAACAAGCTTGCAATCCTCCCTAAGTGGTAGGCGATGTTCAACAAGATCCCTGCTTAAACCAGGCATTTCATCGTAATCCCATGCAAAGCAATCTTTGTACTCTGCTATTAATCCGACAAGTTTTTGTTTGTAATCCTCTGGCAGAAAAGCACTGACGAAAATGGGTCTTTTCTTTTCTTCCGTCCCCAAATTTATTTCTTCCAGAGGATCCTCTACTTCCACCTTTTGTTTGACTTCGGCTCCTTTTTCAAAACCCAAAGGGCCGTCATCAATTATACAATCTGTCAACACACCCTGTATAGTGTGTACTTCTCTGTCGGCCAGATAGGCCGACAATCTTCTCAAGTGGGTTTCAAGGCTCATTGTCGGATTCTGGCCGAGTCTTGTCGGCCTCGCCCTGTATTGTAACTCCAAACTGGCTGAGAAGGCTTGCTTCCAACGTATCCTTGTCGATAACCCCTTCAGTGGCAGTTATAGGCTTCACATTTGGAGAATACACCCGGAAGTCAATATGTGATTGCTGAGCATAGCAAGCACTGTCGTCTGCCTCCATAATCTCCACTTGATCTTGTTCATTCCATAAAATCACCTTTTGATGTACTGTTGATGGAACTGCCCCTACAGCGTGGATCCAATCCCTGCCAAGCAAAATGTTGGAGCTCGACTTGGCTGGAATTATTACGAACAATGTCATTCTTTCGACAGTGCCAATTTGTATGTTTAATAAAGTGACACCATCCGACGGAGAAGTTTTGCCACTGAAGTCAGTGACAACCATATCGGTTGGGATTAGATCTGACTGATCCTTTCCTAATTTTTTAAACATCGCTCTAGGCATCAAGTTTACAGCAGCTCCTCCGTCAATTAAGACCCTATTGGTAGGTCTTCCATCGATTATGGCCTTCACATGTAAAGGCCTTAAATGATTTTTCTGTTCGTCGGTAGGTTTCTCCAACTGAGCCACGTTGTCGAATACAGTAACTAAATTCTCTTTAACACACATCCAGTGATCACTTGGGTCTCCTGCATTGTTGACGACATCCTCGTCGTCATCAGAGAGATTAAGCTCAAAATATCCCTCGTATTCTGCTAGGATGAAAGAAATCAAACCTATCTTCATTCTCATTCCAGGCTCCAGTATAACCTCATTGTCTGGATCCTCATCCAAGAATGCACCTCCGACTGTTCTGCCGTGATTTCTTTTTAAATGACTCTCGTCATCTAACCCTGACCTATCCGACAAAGGTCGGGCAATTCCTGCGCCACAGTTGTCTAGTGCTTCTATGATGTCGGCCCAATCCTCATTCTGGCCGTCCGTGTCCATGGCTCCACTTACGTTCATGTCATCATTCGGATCATTCAATGCTTCAATGACAGCATCGAATGATAATTCCTCTTTGGTTAAATCGCATTCAGGCTTGAACGTAGTCAGTTGTTGTTCTTCTATTCTGGCCTCAACCTTCTTCTCAAGCCCAGCAACCTTCTCCACTTCTCAATACCGACAGGCCATTTACCTCTGGGTTTCACTGGTGAGGATGCTTGGCCTGAAGTCTTCTTTTCTATGAAAACCTGGGATGCAGGTTTACTTTGCTTGGTCTGATTACTGGGTCTCTTCACATCAGCTTCCATGGGGTGATTCACTATTACGCTCTTCATCTTGGTATCTCCTCTCTTGTCAACTTTGTTGTCAGTTGTAGCAACCAAGCAACCAGCATCATGGGAAGGCATCTCTTTTATAATGACACCTCCCTGTCTGGCAAGCTTCTTTTTCTGAGCCTGTCGGAGTCTCTGCAGCCTCCTCTTTTGGCTCTTGGAGATAGCCAATTGAGTCGAGGGCCCTGAAAGACCAGGCCCTGCCATCTGAGTATTTTGAGCCAATTGGCCCTTTCGGTAATTTTCATTCCAAAAGGGTGGTCCACGATCATTGAACTTGCTTCTCCTAGTCCATGTCTGTTTTTGCAATTCTGGGTACTGTGCCATGGCCGAATTCCTCACCCATTGATCCACCATTACGTTGGACGGGGGTATCCTGGTCTTGACAGGATTAAATCTGCCACTGGCAGAGTTACCTACTACTGATCCTCTGATTGGTTCTTCAAGCCAACCTCCAGTGCTGTGCTGTCCGGATCTTGACTGGTGCATGTGTTGCTGACGGCTATTTGCCTGTCTATTTACAACAAATGCAGCACTCTTCTGCACACTGTTGGACCCAGCATGGCTATTTGAGTGTGAAAACCTGCCCTGGTTACCGCTATCACGAGGCTCAATTCTGCCTTGTGGACGATGCGATGGTGATTTTTGCCCCCTGGCTTTCTTGGTGGCTGCTTCATCGTAAAACGCTTCACATCTTGGGCAAACTTTAATTATGCCCTCAGAATTTTTGCGTGTCATGTAGTCAACCAGTGGTTTTCCTGGCTTCGGATACACATCGAATGGATCTGACAAGTCCATTTGGATATTCTGTCCGGCCGTGATGTTGACCATGCCTACTCCCATAGGGACTTGGCGGTCTGCCTTGTTAGTTTCAGGACCAAAGGGTTCTGTATCAATCTTCATTTCCGGTCTCTTGTCTGAAAACTTCAACCTTCCGTCTGTCAAACCTTTTTGAATGATATCCCTGAAATGCATACAGTCATTTGTCACATGACCAACAGTATTATGATATTTACAGTATTTCCAATCTTTAATTTCATAGGCTTTCAAGAGCCTATGATCATCTGACAATTTTAATTGCTTATCTTTAAGTAATATGTCAAATATTTGATCGGCCTTGGTCACATCAAATGTGTATACTTTCTTATTAATGAAAGGGATTCTTTCTTTGGCCCTTGTGGGCTTCAAAGCTTGACATATATAAGGTGGACCATTTTTTAGTTCGACATAATCTACCTCATACTCTTCAGAATCATTACTCTCCTCGCCAGTTCATTGCATCCGACAAAATTAACCCTTTCCCTCTTAAGGAATCTCTTTTGCTTAAAAATCTTTTCAGCTCTTAATTGTTCAATCTGTCGAACCTTGTCCCCTAACTGGGCAAGATCTATCAGATGTTGGTTGACCAGTTTCTTTCTGATATGGTAATCTAGACCTCCGGCAGCAATTTTCACTATTTCTGCCTCTGGGATAGGGGTGAAACACCGACTCCTCATTTGACGGAATCGAGCCAGGTAGTCGTCAACAGATTCGTTAGTTATTCTTTTAATTCCAAATAAATCTGTCAACCCTATTCTCAAGTCGCCCCTAAAGAATTGGTCATGAAAACTTCTTTCCAATTGATTCCAAGAGTGGATAGAATTAGGCCTTAGGGTTGAAAACCAAGAAAAAGCATTCTTAGTTAACGAACTAGGGAAGAACTTCATTTTTAATTCCTCCTCTAAAGACAAATCTCCCAACTCGATGGTATATCGGGCAATATGCTCGACTGTCGACTCTCCACTTTCCCTTGAGAATTTTGACAACTTGGGTATTTTATATCCTCGAGGCATTTCTGCCTGTTGGACCCAATCAGGAAATGCTGATGCAAAAAATGGTTGGTTGGCATAGCCTATGTTAAAACCAAACCTATTTAATGCTTGCTCGACAACTTGGTTGACGTTTTGATTTAGAACATTCTGACGGAATGCTCCAACAGCACCCTGGTTTATGATCAAATCCTCGTCTTCCTCCGGTCGTAGAATATGTACATTTCCACGTCTCAAAGGAATCCGACGATGGAGCTGTTGCCGCTCATCATCTTGTTCAAATCCGTCAAGTTGTGGTTGTTCAACTTGTGGTTGATTAATCCTGTTGACATTCGCATTGAGATTTCTACCAGTATTTTGGTTTTCGCCTGGGGTTACAACACCCAAGGCTCTATTTAACCGACGTATCTCATTTGTCAACGCCAAACATGCATTGTTTGTGATTTCCATTAATGGTGTAATTACTGTACTCATTTGTTGAGTAAATGTATTCACCATGTCATGGTTACTAGAATCAATCTGTTGTCGGACATTGGCTAAGGTAGCCTCCGACAGACCAACAATACTTTTTGGGAGTTGTCTCAATGGGGATATATGTGGCCTTTCTACCGGTTGCTCTTGTCGAGAATGGGTAATTATCATTGACCCCGTTATCCCATTCGCATGACTGGGAATTTGCCCCCTAGTCGATGGCCCTGCCTGTCCAGATGTATGGGCAACCATCGTCATTCCATTTGGATATGGTATGTATGCAAATGGGGTATTTGGGTTGACGGCTGTAGAACCATAAGGCATTCCATACAAAGGTTGTGAGAGAGGTTGCGTAGTCCCTCTTGGGTTTGAATTCACAACACTTCGTGACGACAATCCAGTAGTTAATGTATTTACTTGTTGTAAAACTGGGGAAGTTGGTGACGGGAGTGTTCCTTGACCAACTTCATCAAATCTATTGACCACTTGGGCGTAAGAAACGTCTCTTCTTGTTCCTAGACCATTAGTGCCATTTACCTCTGCATTAGTAGCATTAGCCCCGTTTGCAGGAATATTGTCAACTGATGCAATAGCATCCACTGTTGACACAGCGGCATTAGTGTCTACTACGCCTGCATCACTTGCACTACTCATATTTACAGAGTTCTGGGAAATATATGATGTTTGAACCACCTTTCCGCTCCGTAAACGCATACAAATAAATTTGTATGGCAAATTCCTGACACTATACGAGTTACTCTAAACTCGTCCCACTGGGCGTGCCAATTTGTTAACGCTGGTTTTTGGTTGGTGTCCAAAATCCCTTTGTCACAAATAATTTGAAGAATTAGAGATCAGACGAGTGTGGGACGAACGAGTTATGCGGTAATCTCGTCATAATGTGCATATGTATGTCTGCCAAGTTTGAATTTGACAAATTAGTCAAATCTAGTAAATACTGGCAAGGACTTGGGTTTGGTATTTTTGAAAATATGTTTTAATTTAAAAAGGAAAGTTAATTTCTTAAATAGAAGTAACTTCCTGATTGCTTCATTATTTGTAGGTGAAATGAAATGGAAATAACATTAATTTGAAAAGCAATTTGTGTAAAGCATGATTAAATGATTTCTGAAATAAAAGAACTTAAATAAAGAACATGAAAGAAATGCTGAAAGTAAAGAAGAATATGTAAAAGGACTTAAAATAAAGAACATGAAAGAAATGCTGAAAGTAAAGAAGAACATGTAAAAGGACTTAAATAAATTCTGAAATAAAAGAACTTAAATGAAGAGCATGAAAGAAATGCTGAAAATTAAGGGAAAACAATTAAATGACATAAAAATAGAGGAAAGCATATAAAATGCAGAAAATTAGAAGAAAGTAAATAAAGAACATGAAATTAAAGGAAAGCAATAAACAACAGGAAATTTAAAGGAAAGCAATGAATTTCAGGAATTTAAATGGTTGAAAAGTAAAAGAAAACGTTTACATTGCATAAAATTAAAAGAAATCAAGTGAAAGACATGAAAGATAAATTGCAAGAGATGTAAATTGTAGAAAAGTAAATACATGAAATGAACCAATATTGAATTGAAATTGAACATTGCATTAATGATAAAAGGGTGGAAGGAATACTTGAATTAATCCGTCAGTCTACTGTGTGATCGAGACGTGTAGGATGTTTCAAGTTCCAACCCTTATTACATCGTAGAATCTAGTATTTATAGAAAAAGTAAATAACTTCTTAAAGGTAACTTCCTAAAGGTAACTTCCTAACCTATTTTCTGATATCTATATGGCAGTTTTGCCATATTCAAATTCAAACTATTTGACAAGCAAACTTCTCTAACTGCTCAATTCTTTGAACCGCTTTGTGTCAACTTGCTTGTAGTCAACAGTTTGGCTATCTGACGGCTTATCTTGCTGATGCCTTGTCAGCCTTGAAGACTTAGCCATTTTCACACTTCTGTACGTTTGACAACTCTTCTTAGCACTTTGTCAAAAAGCTGGGTTGTCAATTTATCCTTTCTGTCGGCCCGTCAAATGCATCCGTCAATAATCATAAATTTCACCCTTGACAGATGCGCTCTAAGTTTCGCCTTTTTGACGGCTTTTCTTGTCTGACATGTCAATTGAAGAACTTCTTGTCAACTCCACACCTGTCAATTATAATCTTCTGAGTTCGACGTTCTTCTTTATGTACATTCTTCTATCAACTTTATTCCTGTCGACTTTGAACTTGGTCAATTTTCCTCTCTTCAATCCAACTCTCATCTACTTTGGGAATTCCTTATGAATTTGACAATCTTGCTTTTGACCAATTTTTCTGTCAACTTTTCGTCTGTCAACTTAGTACTTGTCAACTTTCTTGACAACTTTCCGTCTGTCAACTTAGTACTTGTCAACTTTCTTGACCAATTTTCTGTCAACTTTCCGTCTGTCAACTTAGTACTTGTCAACTTTCTTGACAACTTTCCGTCTGTCAACTTAGTACTTGTCAACTTTCTTAACCAATTTTCTGTCAACTTCTTTTAGCCAAACCAGTATATACCAATTTTGGGACTTCTCAATTTTCATGGAGTCTCTTTCTGCCTGTCTGACGAAAACTCACATGAAAATTCACTCCTAACAGACACTAAAATATAATTATTGAAATAATATAAAATAATGCTATCGATACCATTTTCGCATTACTCAATTTGTTAGAGAAGAGATGGATGAAGGTTTCTAAAATACCAAAATTGTTCCACCCCACGCCATTTTTTTTTTTTTTTGTAAACACCCCACGCCATTTGAAATAAGGGTATATGCCTTAGTATAATATATTAACCGAAGTATGAAATAAAGATTAAAGAGGTCAAATAACTGATTTGCATAAGATTTTTTTTTTTGAAATTGGTCAAAAATTTCTCTTTAATTTCTATTGTTTTTATTGTGATAAAATGTTATATATATATTTTTTATGATCTGGCTTTTCAACCTTCATTAGACGTATATTATAGCCTTGGGTATTTTACTGGCTTCATCAATCTACCCAACACGTGAAAATTAAAAAATAAAAAAATAAAAAATAAAAATTGCACAAACGCAAATCGTTGACGAGGATTTCTAAGATGTTATCTCTTGAAAAAGAGTTAAATTGTTATGTACTGATAGTGTAAAGTTTTTTATACTATCAATCAATCATCAATTATGTTTTCGATGTTTAGGTGGATAAAAATAGTAGTGTAACAAAACTAACAAGGTGAGGATCCAAATCCCAAACAATTAGCACATTATTATTACTTTAAATATATAAAATAAAGGTGTTACAAAAATTAATGCAATTATTCAAGTTTTGATTGGTATAGTCTATGTAAAACAAATCTGTCATTTGAGTGTGGGTCTATTGTATTTAGGGATGAGAATAGGTCATATCATTGTCGGGACGACGGGGCCTATGTCGTAACTTATTTAAGGTTTAGTCTGACCTAGTTTATTCAACAAAAAGGTTAGGTCAAGGTTTTTTAAAAAACCTATATAGTTAAGAGGTCGGGCCAAGGCTTTAAAAAAAACTAATAGGCTTATCATGAGTGTAAATAAATATATATATATATAAAATTTAACATATTAATTATAATACTATAATATATTATTTATAATATTTGAAAGTAAAGGTCTATTAAAAAGTAAATGCATACTTGTTTATTTATGTGTGAAAACCTAGTGGTATATTTATCAGTATATATAGGCCTACCGACCTCTTTATCATTAGAAGCCTACAAGCCCATTGACAAGTGAAGGCGTATGACCTATTTATAGGTGGATGTATATTTAAAGGTCTTGTTGAAAAATAGATCTTTAAATAGGCTTTCAGACCAGGTCAGACTTTGAAGTAGATTAGACTTGTCTTAAAAATTGACCTATATTAGACTAAGGTGACGTTTGGTAACTGGAATATTTTATTCCCTGACAAACTACATCCCTGGGAACCACATTCTCAGACATAGAGTTTTCCCACCTTAACATATGGGAATAAAGTTTTCCCAAGTTTCTAACTATCATTCACTAATTTTATTCCCGGGAATCTTTTATGCCTGGAAATAAATTTAAAACATGTACCAAATATGTGAAGCTTTTATTCCCATACCAACATTCCCGAAAATGTTTTTTCAAAACTTGTAATAAATGCTACTTAATAGGCCAGACTCAAATCTTGAGATTAAAACACAGGGCTCATATCAGTGCCTGGATCGGTTCAGTCTATTCTAACCGCTAATTGTACCCATGCTTCAATATGACAACATTTTGTATTTTTTTTTGTTGTTTTATTTAATTATCGCCTTCTTTTGAGCTTGCCTCAATTCTACACTAAATCCTTATCCATCTACCCAAATTGCATAGGTTATGTACCAGACAACTATTTTTATTAGGAAAAAGGATATTTTTTTTCACATTTTATGTGCACGTGTACCGTTTATACTATCAATATTAGGATTTGTTGAAATCCTGCACAAGGAACCTATCCCTTATGCGGGTCTTGGAAGGACTGAAGGAAACAGTGTGTAAAAAGATTATATGAAATAGTATGAGAATATCAATATCTTTTTTAGAGAAAAAAATTCTTGGAATATATGAAAGAATATGCTATTTCCTTTTCTCTGGTTCATATCAAATTTTTTTTAAAAAAATTATCGCTTGCTTGAAATTAAGAGAAGGAATAATGTGACATATTTTAATAATGACAAGGATAATGTAGTTGTTAAGTTTAATCAAATAAGCAAATGATAAGCATACAGGCGTAAAGTTGGGACACATATATAATATTGTTTGTTAATGAAGAGGAATTGACACTTAATGTGTAAAAAATAAAGGAATTGACACTTAATAATGTCACATAACAAAGACATAACCGTGTCAAAAAAACAAAGAAAGACATAACCCGGTCAAGTGGATATAAAATTAACAAATTGATATAGACAATCCTGAAAACTTGCAAGTTGCAATACCATGTTTTAATATTGCAGAAGTTTTGTCTTTATTAGATGTCGTATCTCTTATATATATCTTATGTTTTAAGAATGGGAGCTCAATAGTTGGCAGGATTTCTTTATAAATCTTAGTCCCCACATAAGATCGTGGTCTTGTAAAATCTCAATCGTTGCAAAAGAACTTTGCAAAACTACATGTAAAATTATATAGAATTAATGTAGACGTTCCTATCATGTTTATAATATTGGAGAAGTTATTCAAAATTGTTATATAAAATTCATGGTTATAAAAGTGGTAAAAATGTTCGAGTTTACAATAGATTCTCAAAAAAAAAATCGTATATAATTCATGTTTGCTTGGAAAGCTGGGTTTACAAATCTTTGACTAAATGGAAAGACAAAGCAATTTTAGGATACCATTTGAATGATGTAGATCTATCTTTAGACAATGCGAAATGATGTTTAGTACGAATTTTGTATTGTGCACGTACATATAAAGAAATATGATTAAGGTTAAACTTTATATTTTCTTTTTTGACTTTTTGATTTACAACTGATTTCTATTAAGCCTATTAATTTTGTAACATTCGTATGCTGCTTAATTCATATTATGTAGCAATGCTCATTGACAATATATTAATTCTTAATTATACTCATATAATTGTTTCATGATTTTACTGATTTGAAATCTAGTTTTTTTCTTTTTTGGTTACAGGGGGGTAAGACCCAAAAAGAAAAAACAAACTAAATCCTAATAAGTCAGGGTATATAAGCCCCAGATACATCACCCAAGAAGTACAAAACAAGATCAGGAGGAGAGTGAATTTCCTTGAAACCATCCTTTAGATTAGCCAGGAAATCTATGCTTCTATTACCTTCTCGCATAGTATGGAGAAAGATGAGATCCCGTTCTCGATTAATGAAACCTTGAATAATCCCAAGTACCTGCTTGCTACACGAGCCAGAAGGGGGGGTTTTGAGAACTTGAATAATGCTTTGAGAATCACTTTCAATGATAACTTTCCTAAACCCTTTTTGCCAAGCAAGACTGAGGCCAATGTAGATGGCCCATAATTCAGCTGTGAATGCTGAGCAAATTCCAATGTGATGAGTGAAGCTAGAAATCCATTCACCCTTGTCATCCCGAATTAGCCCACCACAACCAGCATTTCGTGGGTTACCCTTTGTTGCGCCATTAGTATTTATTTTTAATCCAACTTGCAGGAGGGAGATGTTTGCCAGCCGATGTCTGTCCACGACACAACTGGAAATTCATGGATTACTCACGGATTTTCTGCGGATTTTTTTCGCAAGAATTTCCTGGGAATTTTACTGCAATTTTTTTAGAAATAAGGTTTTTTCCTATATAGATTTAAATTCGTAGGAAAAATTGTAGGAAATTTTGACATTTCTTGCGAATTTTCCCGCGGATTTAAATTTTTCACAAGAAAATCTGCAGAAAATTTCCTATGGATTTTAAAATTCGTAAGAAAAAATTGCCTACGAAGGTATTACCTATAATAAAAATTCGTAGGAAAATCCGCATGAAACCTGTTTCCTGCAAATTTTTGAGTAAAATCCTCAAGAAAATCTGCGGGTAATCAAGATTTCTAGTAGTGTGAGGTTTTATTTAGCATTCATATAATATTATGACTGATTATTTAGTTAATTATGTTAGAAGCGATAATCTTGATATTTGGCTAAAAGATCTATTGAATTATATTTCTAATTTATTAACTAAAATTTAATTAAAAATATATAAGTTAATATTGAATTATAAAAAAAATTGTTTTAAAAAAAGTTGAGAAGGTCGCAGTTTGCCCAACATACAACTATAGCCCTATGCATATGCTCACTCTATGTCCCCTCACTAGGATGACTATTTTTCCCCCTTAATAACTGAGGTCGTTGAAATTCATGTTTTAATAAACGAATGTTACCGCAAAAAATTATGAAAGAAGCACACCATATCGAACGATGTGAAATAATATATTCAAGTAATATCTAATGTAAATATTAACAGCAACTCATTATATATATATATATATATATATATATATATATATATATATATATATATATATATATTATAAATAGCAACTCATTATGTATTTGTTTCTATAGGAAAAAATATATCGTTATTAATATCTTATGAATTGAGAAAAAAATATAAATCATGAGTTAGTAATGTTTTGAATTTATAAAAAAAATGGTTTCAATTTGTAATTATTTGCTTTTCTTAGTAAAATTATTAATTATTTTTATTTCTGAAATTATTATTTTAATGATTAATGAGTATTTGGAGGAGCGCTATACCCATACAAAATTTATTTATTATTATTTTGGAGAGCATAAATTTTAAGATTGTGCTTTTTAGTCCTCTAGCCCTAGAAACTGGTTGGGCTTCATTTTATTAAAAATAAAATTAAATTGACCTACAAAGAGGCCCTAGCAACTTAGGTTATAGGCCTCATCTTGTGGGTGATAACTTAGCCATTGAGTCTTAACTTAAGGGCTGGCTCCCTATCAGATTGAAAAAGAATAAAATTAAATAAAGAAAATTAAATAATGTTTTTTAATAGAATTATGACATGCGTAACAAATCATCAATAAAAATATAGTACATGTATAAACTGTTATACATAGCTTAATTGTATTAGAAAAATAACATCTAATATAACTATGAAATTATACTTAAGATTTATCCTTAATAAACTGGTTATTGGAGATTAAAAAAAATTATATTGTTTACGTTTTTGCCCATAAATGCTGCATATAAATTTTTGACCTCAACTTTTGACCCCAACACTGTTCATATGAATTTGGTTTAGGGTGAAGAGCTTGAAAAACAAGGACTTCCCTTCCCTCCCTTACATCGTTCTCACACATATCGGTACCTCTTTACATTTAACTTCATATTTGAAGTTTGAGAGACTTTCTGTTTGAAGCTTCAATCTTTTTTGCATATTGTTTTACGAAGTTAAACCTTTGTTTAAGTATGTTATATGTCATATATGTGAATGTTATTTACACTTAATTATTTTTTGAATTATTGTGTTGGTAAAAACTGAATCATCAAATAATTCGATTCGGATTTCATATAAAAATTAATCCATTTTTTATCTTTGGATTTGATTTTTTTTTTTTTGTTTAAAACTGATCCAAATTGATTCCTGAAGATCATTAGAGCTAGAAAAAAAAGACTTTTTGAGTGGATTTTTAAAAGAAAAATGGAGCATTTGGGACTCACAAATTCTTACCGTTTGTTTTATGATTAAAAAAATTTAACAATTCAGTTTCTTAATAGGAAAACTGCTATCTAGTTTGTTTATTTTAGATTGTGAATTGTGATATGATTTTTAAAAAGAATTGATTTGAATTTGATAATAATATTTTAAAAGTGAGTTTAGAAGAATTGCTTTTGTGTGGGTGATAAAGTAAAATCACTTTTGAGATGTAAATATAAAGAAATTTGTGGGTCTCACACCTAAAAACAATTCTATTCAACAAAAAAAGTTATGAATTCTTGCTTCTCTTAAAATCAATTCTACCAAATCCGGAATTGATTTCATTGAACACAAAATTTAAAACAAACATCTTCAGAATCCCAAAACCACTTTCACTGGAAGCAAACATAATTTTAGGCGACCCAAAATCTAGACCAAACAAGTACTAAGATATTTCCTTAAAGAAAAATACTAATAACACACTCTTTATTATTGGGTGGACTTCCTATTTAGTAGATCTTAGACATAAAATTAATCCAATAGCATAGTGTGGTGAAGGGGATGTCATAAGGATTGCATTGTTAGCATTGCTCTTTCTTCATTTTCTAACTTCGTTAAAGTTCTCCTAACATGATAATCTTTATTTGAATTCAAAGTGACAATATACCTGGTCGGTAGTGAAAACTAATCTCTTTCAAGTGTAGAGATCACCGAAGTGAGTTTTATCTCTCCCAACAATCTTTTTCCATACACATTCTAGAAATCGAACTCCTAACAACAAGCTTGAGAAACTCTGCTATCTACCAACTATACTAAAACTTGTTGGTGATTATCTAGTTTTACGGTGAATTCTAGGGTGAGATGATCTAGTCAAGTCTCCCACATGAGGGAGGATTATTTTGCAAAATCAAAATTATTTTTAGCCCTTGATCTCTCTCTCCCCCTCTCTTCTTATACGCCCGACCCTCTCTATCTCTTTCTGTTGCTCCCTCTTCAAGCTCTATTTTATCTCTATTGTCGATTTCAAAATCACGTCCACTATTTGAATTATCAACAAAGCTATCACCTTTCAACTCAAAACTTGAATTTGAGTTCAAATCAGCACCCGTTCCAGCTTCTACATACAACATAAGCACTTTTTCCTGCATAAATTTGAACATATTCCAAAATATATTATTCTTGGAAAGGGTTAAACTCTGTTGCAAGACGAGAAGCACCACGAAATCAGGCGAAACACGAACAACCTCGGCCATGGGTCAACTTGAAAACCTATCAACTAACAAAGCGACGAGCCCTTTGATGAGGACGAAATCGGAATCAGCTTTGTAAATGATATTCTTGTTTACGTCGAGGTAGGCTGGGAACTAAACTTGGGAAATGCAACCTTGGACTTTTTGTTATGTTGATTTTGATGAATTGTAGGTCGATGGGTTTGTGGTTCTTGTCATAGAAAAGAAGTTGTTTGTACTTGGCCTACCTCCTCCCGCCCCTCTCTCACTGGCAGGTGGCTGCTCTCTCTTACCCCCTCCCCCACCAACGCCCCAGTTCTAGAAGGGAAACAAATATGTTCGTTCTTTTTTTAAAGATTTTTTTCACCTGAAATTTCTCCTAGATCTCGGCTCTTATTTTTATTCTTCATAATTATTTTATGCTCTAAAATTCATTTTGTTGGTATCTGCCGAAGGAATGGAGGGGCAGAGTGGCAGAAGAGTGATATAGTAAAAGTATGATGATCAGTGCCATTGAATTAAATAATAATATGTCTAACGGTACATTTTTTGATGCAGAGTGTGAGACTTGATAAGGTCGCTCCCCTTAGACTTCGCCCTAGTTTTATAACACGCTAAGTCGGGCACGGAAACCAACCCAACCTTTTATCTCACTGTACTCTATATAACGTTGCTCTTGCTCTTCCATCCCCGTCTCTACAATATTCCATTCTTTCATTGCCATTTGAGGTATTGCTCTCACCCCCTCTCTCTATTCTTTATATATGATGCCACCGTAGCTCCTGCTTCCTCAACATCTCTCACAATCTTCTAAGTTTTCTTTGTCTTCATTTCTCACCACATTTTTACCTTTTATTTTCTCTTTACCCTGTCAATCTATTTATCTTTCACTCTCCCATCCGGTTTCTCTCTCCTGAATATGTTGAAATAAAAAGGGACCTCAAGAGGGGGGGTGAACTGAGGTTTTGCAAAACTCTTAGAAAATCTTAGTTTCTTAAAAAAACTGTTTGTCTCTCTTTCAACGATGCACCAAATATATCAAGAAAAGAGAAGAGAGAATAATAAGAAACAAGAACAATATGGAACCTTGCAAGAATATGGCCACAATTCAAGATTTTAACACAACATGAACAATGTGCAATATATCATCAATATCATAAAGCATATAACCAATTTCAATGTTACTAGCAAAAATTCAAGAGATAAAGGGAAGAGGAATCACACCAACAAGTTATACTGGTTCGAACACAACCCGAGTGTTCTACATCCAGTCCTTAAGCATACACTTGAGTATTACCACTATACTTCAAAAATTACACAATTTTTACAAGTATACAAATATAAAGGATTCCCCACCTTTATCCTAACTTGAGATTCCCCACTCAAGAAACTAGTCACCTAAGGATACCCCACCTTAGATACAAATTGGGATACCCCACCCAATTCTAAAAACAGCAAATACAATTCAATTAATGCTATTAAAACTATTACACTTTAAAGATGTATCACTTCTAAAAAGCATTAATGATCAAAAATTAGAAAGTAGAAGAAGAAGGCTCAAGTAATCAATTTGACAGCATAACAGCACATTAAACATCAAAAATTTCGTTTTTAATTATTTCTGAAAAGTCCCTTTATATAGAGAGTAAAATGGAAAATTATGTTTTTCTGTTACACTAAAAGTAATCGATTACTTTTTGCCAGAAAAGCAAGATGGAAAAGAAACACATGGTAATCGATTATGTTTCTGTAACAACCCAAAAGTAGTCGGTTACTTTCAAAAGTAATCGATTACTTTTTGCCAGAAAAGCAAGATTACAAAAAAAGCACGTGGTAATCGATTACTTCCAAAAGTAATCGATTACTTTACTAAAAAAAATCATGTTTCTGCTTCAAAACTCTTTGTAAAACATATTCCATTTAATTTTAAATATTCTCTATATTTTTTATAAATCATTTTGATGTTTTAAAACCTTTTAAAAATATTTTACTTGCGACAACTACTAAAACGTCTATTTTTTAAATCATGCATCAAAAATCCTAAAACTATTACAAGTCTTCATAAGTTGGAAATGTGTCTTTTGTGCTCATCATCAAAACTCCTTGTTGAGTAGCTTTGGAAGCGCGTTTGGAAGATCAACATCTACAATCCCCCCTTTTTGATGATGACAAAACAACTCTTTAATAGAGCATTTCCTTCATAATTTTGTAATGTAAGACAAGTATGGATTTTGATGAAAAATTTGTGAATGATCAAGATTGTTTTGATTTGAGGAAAGTTCTCCCCCTCAATATATTTCTCCCCCTCAATATGTGAACTTCCTGCATTAACAAAACAACCAACCAACCTTTCTCCCCCTTTGACATTATCAAAAAGCCATAAAATAATAAAGTTTATACAAAGGAAAGGTGTCATCCACATGAATATCCAGAACATTAAATATATGCAAATATACACACAATAAAGGGATATAGAATTATTTGAGACTAGGATCATCAATTATTCCAAGTTCTCTACGGATATAAAAGAAATTTTCCCTAGCTGAAGGTTTAGTAAAAATATCCGCTAGTTGTCGATTAGTTTCTACAAATTCCATTACACAATCCCCTTTTTGTATGTGATCTCTAATGAAGTGGTGCCGGATTTCTATGTGTTTGGTTCTAGAATGTTGGATAGGATTTTTAGAAATATTTATTGCACTTGTATTATCACATCTAATGGGTATGTTTGTTAGATTAATACCATAGTCTAACAGTTGTTGTTGCTGTGACACCCTAAACCCGGCATCACATGGTTACCCAATTTCAGAAATATTTGTGATTTACAATGTTGGTTACTTTCGGAAAGTATCATTTTCTTGATGGATGAGTACACTAAAAATGGTAGTTTTTTTTTGAAAGGAAGGAATGAAACAAGATAAAGGTGATGAACACTCACGACATGAATTGAAGACAACATATATATATATATATATATATATATATATATATATATATATATATATATGACATGTCCCAATGAAAGCCAAGTTCCAGTACATAAGATAGGGCCTCATCAATGGCCATTGCAACAGAATTAGACATCTAGAAGATACAACTTAAAAGAGAGCAAGTAAAGACACAGGGAAAGAGGGTCCGGAACCACATCCAAAAAAAGGTAACTCTAAAAAGTCAGATGACGGAAGACTATCCACACACAAAACGCTTGAATCGTTATCGACACTGGCTGCAGGCAGGGTCTCCACAAATGCTCCCACGAGACGAGACATCAGATAATGGATCTATGATGTCACTGCCCTCATCTACGGAATTGTCATCGTCGTCATGATCCATAACATGATCCTCCGGCTCATCCTCCTTCATGACCTCATAGAAGTCTTCCTCAGGGTCCTCCTCAGGTTCCTCCTTGAGATCCTCCTCAATCGGTGCTGCCGGCTCTACGTCTAGAGGTGGTGGCTCATGTAGCAGTCCGTTAGCTCGCAGTGTGTGAAGGTAATACCAAGTCGGAGGCAGAGCTACCCTCCTAGTCTCCACAGTATGGCTCCTACGGATTGGGTCTCCATCAGCATTTAAATCGGTTGTGGTAATTGCTCCGTGGTATGTGGCAGATGTCGCCCCTGGATGTATCAGCCATGCCCCGGCATTCCCTGCATCGTCGAAGACCTCAGTCTTCGACATTGTCGGCACAAGTGGGATATTGGGATCCATCCTAACTCATGTACATATGGCGATACCAAAAAGGAAGAGAGAATAACAAGTAGAAATGAAAGAGTGAGATACCGACAACGGATATATCGCACAATAACCATACACATGATACATACAACACCTTGGCATATTAACATTTTAAACATTGCTCATGGGTAAACAACAAGTATTATTTCAGTGGGTCTCATACCCGAATCAATCAATTTTTATAAAGATAATGCATGACACTTCAATCGTCAAGCTCTAAACTTAATCTCATGAGATACCATCATCGTTTTATCATTAAGAAAGAAAGAGTTGATCAGGCTCATACGCCACGTTTGGCAAGTTGTCTCCGTCACCTCATGCACCCGGATCAACATCATCACGAATCCCTTATAACGGTCATTCGGATGTATACCTCATTGAATGCCACATCTTAAGCGGGTATTCGGTTAACTCAAGCACGTCTGCTAAGGGGAAAGGCATATGAATAAAAGACTTTTCATTATCGAGACTTTTCTTTGTGTTCACTCTTTTCCGTTGTCGAAGCCCAAAGCTAACGACTATTCACAATTTTCATTACTTGAAAATCAAAAACACAGGACACGCAGTCCGAGTGCTCAATCACAACACCTTAGAACGATGCCGCAATCCAAGGTTATGGTCGTAGAAACAATTATAATTTTATCAATGTTTTATTTCAACATGATAAGGACTCCTAGCCCATAACAACGAAATTAGGACACACAGTCGTCAATTCCAAAATTAGGACTCCTAGCCCATAATATCACGATTAAGACCCTTGGTCCATATTTCTTGACACGGATCCCAGATCACGTGCATAAACTGAATGCTAGAGGCGACGTCTCGCGAACTAGTATTCTTTTTCACATGTGCTTACTTTTCGCTCAGTGAAAATCAAAAACCAAAACAAAACATCGGTCACTTATCCAAGTAATCGGAACGTTTCTAAGTCATTTAGGATAAAATCTTTTCATTTACAAAGTCTTTTATAAAACATTTGGAGATTCGTTTGCTTTTGAAATCCTTGATGGAATAAAGTCAAATATTTTCAAAGGGGTTTTTCCTTCATGAAACACATAGTTCGAAAAAGGTTTTCTCTCGTACAAACTTTGGATCATAAAATGGTAGTTTCCGTTTGACTTAAAAACACTTCAACGTTTCTTTTCAAAACAAGAATCTCATTCTCTTGAAGTAAGCGTTTTAAACAAGGAACTTTTATAAATGAAACCAATACTTTCAAAGTTCTATTCAAGGCATATTAAGGCTTTTAATCCTTATAATCAATGTGCACAGAATCAAGTCCGGCTTCTCAAACTTCAATCAACAATAATATTTTCTCAACAATAATATCACAGTTAACGACAGTTCATCACATATATACAACTCACAATACTTTAAGGCAAGTAATAATCAACTTCAAGTAACAATCACAATAGTTCAAGTAAACAAGCCATTCAAGTATTTGCTCCACATCATAATAATATTCAAATCGCTCAAGTAAACACATACACACATGCATATAGTTATTGAATATCCCACTAAGTTATAAACTTAGGGTATTCGGCCAAGGCTAGTAAAATAGGCTAACATTCACTAAACTTTCCAATATCTTAGGTTTAACATCCATATGTATTAAGGAGCTCCAAACCATGATCATTTTGGAAAAATAAGAACAAAGTATCCTAGGTCCATAACCTTCTAGTTAAACTTTCCAATCTTTTAGACTTAGCATCCAAATATCTTATGGAGCTCAAGTCCATGATCATCTTGGAAAACAATGGAAACTTAAACATTCCATTCTCTTAGACTTAGCATCCAAATATCTTATGGAGCTCAAGTCCACGATCATCTAAAGTCCATGATCAACTTGGAAAAATGAAAGTAATATATCCTAGTTTTAATAACATAGAATAAACAAGTTAGAAATCCTTAAACTTTTCAATCTCTTAGATTTAACATCTAAATATCTTATGGAGCTCAAGTCCATGATCCTTTTGGAAAATAAAAACTCAAACATCCTAGCACCTAAACTCTAAGTTTCAGCCATCATAGGATGATAAGGAAAATATTCTTTGTTTAACAATAACTCTTAGGTTTAGAATCACAAGGTATTAAGAGTTCTAAATCCACGATCAATACTTGGAAAGTTGAAACATAGTATCCTAAGCCTACTTATTCATATTTTTCAGCCATCATAGGAACAAGCTATCAAAACTTCCAAGATTTATAGATTCAAGATCAAGGGATATTTAGAAACTCAAACACACGATCATATTCCAAAAGTTGAAACAAAAACTTCCTAGGTCTCAAATGCAAGCATTCGACTTTCATTGGAAGAGATAGGTAGAGATTTTTGTTTTACAAAACCTATTAGTATGTGAAAATATAAGTTAATACAAGACTATAGAAAGTGGTTTCAACTCAAAATGAGTTTTATACCATTTTAGAGAGATTTTAGAAGTTTAAAGCATATAAAGAACACATAAAGTAAACTAAGAAATAAAAGATGAAACTTGCAAAAAGATTCATATGAGAGCATTACCCTTAGTATAAGGAAGAACTTTAATGAAGAACTTAAGTAGAAAAGATGAATAAAAACAAAAGCTTTAAGAGCTTAAACTTTTAGAAGAAAGAAGAAGATGGAGGTTTAATGGAGTTTGAAGGAGGAAGATGATGAAGTGAAAATGAAAGGGGTATATATATATAGGGAGGGGAGAGAGTGGCACGAAATTGAGGAGAGAGGAATGAGCTTGGAAAGCAAGTTTTGACCTTGTGCCTTGTTTGGTTTGAGAAGAGAGAGAAAAATGGATTTTTAGAATATAATATGTTATATTTCAAAAAGTGCCATCATGACCACTTTTTAGGAGGTAGCTTAGGCCATACCTCTAGTGAGTCACCTCACTCCCTCATCTCACCTCAAGCCTTTTATGTCTCCTATTCTGCTCCATTTCGTACCCGGTAGCATTTCCGATCGTAATTCTTCCGACGTTTTCACCCGAATAAAATATTTTATTTTATTTTTGAACAAAAATTTTCAAAATAACCAAAGTTGAAGGAAACATAATAAAAACACTAACTATCTCGTTCATGGGTCAAAATTAGGTTTTCTGCTCAGTAAACTTGTACCGGCAGTGAAAACGCAGACCATCTTCCGTCTGAATTTTCAACCAAAATTTTTACCGTAACTTCATATGATATAACAATACAAGAAAATGATTTTAGTTTAATTAAAATCATCCTCTAAATTTAATCTAAAATAAACACATTTAAATATGTATTTACCGCTACACAAAACATAGGAAAAACAGGGTGTTACAGTTGTATCCAAAGAATTTGAGCGCAACAACTACCGGCGGCTACATACGCTGCCTTGGCGATTGATAAGGCTACACTAACTTGTTTTTTTCTAAACTAAGAAACAAGTGAGTGACAAAAAATGTGACAAGTGCCACTTGTGCTTTTCCTATCTAATTTACATCCGGTAAAATCAGCATCAGAATATCCAATTAAAGTACACCTAGAACCTTTAGGATACCATAACCCCACATTAATTGATCCAGCTAAATATTTTAAAATTCTTTTAACCGCTGTTAAATGTGATTCCTTTGGGTTTGCTTGATAACGTGCACACATACATGCACTAAACATAATATCAGGTCTAATTGCGGTTAAATATAAAAGAGATCCGATCATACCTTGATATTTGGTTATTTCTACGGTCTTACCACCTTCATCTTTATCTAGATAGCATGATGTTCCCATTGGTGTTGTGGCATGATTTGCACTTTCCATTCCAAAGCGTTTAAGCAACTCCTTGCAATATTTTGCTTGATTGATGAATATCCCACTAGGAGTTTGCTTTATTTGCAATCCAAGGAAGAAGGTTAATTCCCACCATCATTGACATTTCGAATTCGCTTTGCATTAAATCGGAGAATTCTCTACACAAGCTATCGTTAGTGGCACCAAAAATATTATCATCAACGTATATTTGTACAATCAAGATATCTTTGTTTTTCTTTTTAATGAATAGTGTTGTGTCAACCTTTCCTCTATTAAAACCCTTTTTAAGTAAAAATTTACTAAGTCTCTCATACCAAGCTCTTGGAGCTTGTTTTAAACCATAAAGAGCCTTTTTGAGTTTATAAACATGATTTGGGTATTCAAAATTTTCAAAACCGGGGGGTTGAGCAACACACACCTCTTCATTAATCAAGCCATTTTAAAAAGTGCTTTTAACATTCATTTGAAATAATTGGAAGTCCATGAAACATGCAAATGAAAGTAAAATAAGTATAGCTTCCAACCTAGCAACCGGGGCATAGGTTTCATCATAGTCGATTCCTTCTTCTTGATTGTAGCCTTTAGCCACTAACCTAGCTTTGTTTCTTACTATTATGCCATTTTCATCAAGTTTATTGCGAAAGACCCATTTAGTTCATATTATTTGTTTATCATTGGGCCTTGGGACTAAATCCCAAACTTGATTTCTAGTGAATTGGTTTAATTCTTCATTCATAGCTATTAGCCAATGCTCATCTAGTATGGCATCGTCTATGGATTTTGGCTCACATTGAGAAACAAAAGACATACAATTACATAATTCCCTTAAAGATGACCTTGTAGACACTCCCTTTGATATATCTCCAATTATATTATCAATTGGATGGGCTTTGGCAAATCTCCATTCTTTAGGAAGTCCTTGATTTGTTTCTTCAATTGTTGATTCTTGGTTTGGTACTTCATCATCATCCGATTGTTTCCCTCCATAAGGATTATGAGGAATATCTACAAAATCATCAATAATACCTTTCCCATCCTTTTGGGGGTTAGTCTCATCAAAGGTAACATGAATAGACTCTTCAACAATCATAGTTCTTTTATTAAAGACTCTAAATGATTTACTTGATAATGCATAGCCTAAGAAAATTCATTCATCCGCCTTGGCATCAAACTTGCCAAAATTGTCTTTACCATTATTCAAAATAAAGCATTGGCATCCAAAAACATGTAAGTGAGCTATGTTGGGTTTTCTTCCTTTATAATTCATAGGGAGTCTTTTTAATTATCTGTCTAATTAGAACCCCTATTAGTTACATAGCAAGCGGTGTTAACCGCATCGGCCCAAAAATATTTTGGTAAGTTTGATTCATTTAACGTGGTTCTTTCTAATTCTTCTAGTGACCTATTTTTCCTCTCAACAACACCATTTTGTTGAGGGGTCCTAGGGGCCGAAAAATTATGAGTAATACCATGCTTATCACAGAATTTTTCAAAATCATGATTTTCCAACTCACCTCCATGGTCACTTCTAATACATGCAATTTTTAAATCCTTTTCATTTTGAATTTGTTTATCTAATTTTCTAAAGGCATGAAAAGCATTATTTTTATGTGCAAGAAAAAGAGTCCACATAAACCTTGAAAAATCATCAACAATCACAAGTGCATAATAATTTCCACCTAAACTCATTGTTCTAGATGGTCCAAATAAGTCCATATGCAATAGTTGTAGTAGTCTGTTAGTAGAGACTATATTCTTGGATTTAAAGCTAGTTTTAACTTGCTTACCCTTTTGGCAAGCATCACATAAGCCTTATTTTTGAAACTTGATTTTAGGGAGACCTATAACTAAGTCTTTAGAAATTAGTTTGTTAAGATGTTCCATGTGAATGTGTGCTACCCTTCTATGCCATAACCAAGCCTCATCATTTTTACTCAACAAGCATTGAATATTATTATTGATTTCACCTAGGTCTAGCATATAAATGTTGTTGATTCTTTTTCCAATAAATTTAATTTGATTATTATGCAAACACTCAATCATGCAACATTTACTATCAAACACAACCCTATAACCCTTATCACAAAGTTGGCTTATGCTAAGTAAATTATGCTTCAAGCCATCTACTAAAAGAACATGTTCATGTGGTAGTAGACTCATTTCCTATTTTACCAATACCAAGAATTTTACCTCTATTGTTATCACCATAGGTTAGGTGACCACTTTGCTTTGGGGAGAGATGAATGAACTTTGAGATGTCTCCTGTCATATGCTTGGAGCACCCACTATCAAGATACCATTCTTTTCCTTGGGTCTTCAAGCAATCCTACAAAACAAGTTTAGTTTTTAGGTACCCAATCTTGTTTGGGTCCTTGAATATTAACTAGTCTTGGGAACCATATTTTTAGGAACCCACATCATCTTGGCTTTCACAATACCAATTCTTTTAATATAGAATCTAGGAGAAATATGACCATGTTTACAACAATAATGACATGTTACCTTATTTCTAGTATTTTTACTAGATGGAACAAATATTGTTGATTGTATTTCTTTCTTAGCATAGGAATTATAGCCTAGACCGGTTTTTACTAAAGGTGATTGTTGATTACCAAGAAATGTATTTAAATTCCTTTTTCCATTAGTAAACCTAGCAAGAGTGTTTCTTAGGTCCTTATTCTCCTTTTCAAGATGCATACATTGATCACATTTTGAGGAACTAGGTTTATCATTTCTAGAACTAGCATGCATCAAGGTCATAGAATTAATTTCTAATTTCAAGTCATTTATCTCCTTAGCTAGTATCATTTTATATTTTTCATGCATAGAGATTATTGACTTTTGTTTAGTTACCTTTCTAGCAAGTTCTATAGATTCCTCATGCAATTCTTCAAAGGCTAATTGCAATTCATCATAATTGAAAGATAATGCATATTCATCATCACTTACCTCTAGGTCATCCTTTTGACTTGTCATCAAGCAAAGATTGGAGACTTCATCTTCCTTGCTATCATCACTTGATTAATTAAGGTCGTTGTCCTCCCATGCTATATATGCCCTTCTCCCCTTCTTTCCTTCTTAGGCCTTTTGTCATCTTTATCTTTCTTTTGGAGAGTAGGACATTCGAATTTGATGTGCCCGGGCTTTCCACATCCATAGCAAAGAGGTATTGATGAAGGTGCATCTTTCTTGTTAGGTTTCTTGGAATTGTTGTACCTTTTCCAATTTCCTTTGTTTTTGAGGAACTTTCCAGATCTCCTTACTAGTAGGTTGATCTCCTCATTCTCTCGGTCTTCATCATTGGTGTCAATGCTTTGTTTGTCACTTTCATCTCTCTTGGAGGAAGAAGCCATAAGTGATATTCCTTTGCCCTTTTTATACACTTCTTCATTCTCCTTGAGCCTTGTTAGTTCCAATTCGTGCTACTTGAGTTTTCCAAATAATGTTGCTAATGACATGGTTGAGAGGTCTCTTGACTCCATGATGGCCGTTACCTTTGGTTGCCATTCTCTACTAAGACACCTAAGTACCTTAGTCACAAGATCTTCATTAGTAAAAGTTTTCTCAAAAGAAAGTAATTGATTAACAATAAGTTGAAAACGATTTTGTACATCATTTATGGATTCATCATGTTTCATTCCAAACAACTCATATTGATGCATCAAGGTGTTAATCTTTGATCTTTTAACCTCACTTGTTCCTTCATGGGTCACTTGTAAAGTGTCCCAAATCTCTTTTGCATTCTTGCAATTTGAGATTTGAAAGAACTCATCAATTGATAAAGCGGTGGTAAGAATGTTCTTGGATTTAAAGTTTAGTTGGACATTTTGCTTCTCTTCTATTGTCCATAGATTTTTGGGTTTGTCTTTCTCTTCAATTCCAACACCATGTTTGGGAATGAAGGGACCATTTTCAATAATTTCCCACAAATCTATGTCAATACCTTTAACAAAAATCTTCATTCTAGCTTTCCAATAAGGATAGCCTTCACCATCAAAGATTGGAGGAGAGGTGGTAGAAATGTGTTTATGTTTCCTACTTGATTCAAGTGTCATTTTCAAATATAATCTTGAAAGCTATTAAGCCTTATTCAAGACCCTAGCTCTGATACCAATTGTTGAAATAAAAAGGCACCTCAATAGGGGGGTGAATTGAGGTTTTGCAAAACTCTAAGAAAATCTTAGTTTCTTAAAAAAAAACTTTTTTGCCTCTCTTTTAATGATGCACCAAATATATCAATTAAAGAGAAGAGAGAATAATAAGAAACAAGAACAATATGGAACCTTGCAAGAATATGGTCACAATTCAAGATTTTAACACAACATGAACAATGTGAAATATATCATCAATATCATAAAGCATATGACCAATTTCAATGTTACTAGCAAAAATTCAAGAGATAAAGGGAAGTGGAATCACACCAACAATTTATACTGGTTCGAACACAACCCGAGTGTTCTACATCCATCCCTCAAGTATACACTTGAGTATTACCACTATACTTCAAAAATTACACAATTTTACAAGTATACAAATATAAAGGATTCCCCATCTTTATCCTAACTTGAGATTCTCCACTCAAGAATCTAGTCACCTAAGGATACCCCACCTTAGATACAAATTGGGATACCCCACCCAATTCTAAAAACAGCAAATACAATTCAATTAATGCTGACAAAACTATTACACTTTGAAGATGCATCATTTCTAAAAAGCATTAACGATAAAAAATTAGAAAGTAGAAGAAGAAGGCTCAAGTAATAATTTGACAGCATAACAACACATTAAACATCAAAATTTTCGTTTTTAATTATTTCTGAAAAGTCCCTTTATATAGAGAGTGAAATGGAAAATTCTGTTTTCTGTTACACTAAAAGTAATCAATTACTTTTTTGTAACAACCCAAAAGTAGTCGATTACTTTCAAAAGTAATCGATTACTTTTTATCAGAAAAGCAAGATGGCAAAGAAACACGTGGTAATCGATTACTTTTTTGTAACAACCCAAAAGTAGTCGATTACTTTCAAAGTAATCGATTACTTTTTACCAGAAAAGCAAGATGGCAAAGAAACATGTGGTAATCGATTACTTTTCTGTAACAACCCAAAAGTAGTCGATTACTTTCAAAAGTAATCGATTACTTTTTGCCAGAAAAGCAAGATTACAAAAAAAGCACGTGGTAATCGATTACTTCCAAAAGTAATCGATTACTTTACTAAAAAAATCATGTTTTTGCTTCAAAACTCTTTGCAAAACATATTCCATTTAATTTTAAACATTCTCTATATTTTTTATAAATCATTTTGATGTTTTAAAACCTTTTAAAAATATTTTGCTTGAGCCAACTACTAAAACATCTATTTTTTAAATCATGCAGCAAAAATCCTAAAACTATTACAAGTCTTCATAAGTTGGAAATGTGTCTTTTGTGCTCATCATCAAAACTCCTTGTTGAGTAGCTTTGGAAGATCAACATCTACAGAATAGCCACAAAAAACTATATTTAATTTGGGTGTTTGTGAATTTCGTACCATTTGTTATACATAATTTATATTTATATTAATCCCAATAATTTATTTGTTTGTTTCTTTTGCTTTTTTTTTTAAATTTTCCTCTTTTCTTGATATCCTCCTTTAATTGTAGGTATTCAAGGAAGGATCATAGCATTAA
The DNA here is from genome assembly GCA_030762895.1 of Sophora flavescens. Taxonomy (NCBI): domain Eukaryota; kingdom Viridiplantae; phylum Streptophyta; class Magnoliopsida; order Fabales; family Fabaceae; genus Sophora; species Sophora flavescens. Next base: position 80,401,248 of record CM061062.1, read on the forward strand.
CCCTAGAACAAAGAGCTTATACGTTGCACAAACCATGTTGAAAGAAAACATGCAACTATCCCCCCATGGAAGCATCGTTGAGCTTTTTAGGTTATTTGCGAGTTCGATTTTTTTGATGATTTACAATGAAGGACAAAATGAAAATTTGTTGATGAAATCGGGATGGTTTGCCGTCAACCTTATCATTAAGGCCGCTTGTCCCAATTTGGCCACTGTTTGTTCTGTTGTGGACTTCCAGTGGCCTCTCACAAAGGACACCGTCGTCATTCGAATAGCCAAACACACCTTTGTCATCGCCATACCTGGCCTCTTGTACAAACTTCAATTCCCCAACCTCTGCTAGAAGGAGACTTAGATTCCCTAGGAATGTTATTCATGAGATTTTGTCATTACAAGGATATTAATGATAATGACCAATGTATATCTCTTTCTCATTTAATTATTATGTAGAGTTAATTTATCATGATTTATCGTTCGCATTCTTCCTTTTTCATATTGTTTGAACCAAAAAAAAAAATGGATTGAAAAGTATAACTTTTAATACGTTGAACACATCATTTTATAATACAAAATTTTAATCTTTAAATCCTTAACTAATATTCCTACGACACTTATTTGCTTTTGCCTTAAATTATTATAATAATGACTCTTATTTAAATTACTAAAAATATTTGAATTTGTATAATCTAATTATCAAAGATGGTCAATATTTTACTTAAAACAAATAAATTTGCATTTAATATCTTGCCTTTTTTGTGTGTCTTTTATAGAAATAAAAATAATGTAGCTATAATTTGTGAAAAATGCAAAAAGTATATTAGCTAACAAAATCTAAAAGAAAAGAAAGAATAAAAAAATTATGGTAAGCATTGAATTTGATAAGCATTGAATTTGATCATACATGAACATATGATTTTGATTATAGGTTATCCATTCGAGGACTATGAAGTATGAACCAAACTTCCTCGAATGGATAACCTATAATCAAAATCATATGTTCATGTATGATCAAATTCAATGGTTATCAATATCTACTAGAATTGATACTAAAGATAATGGCAATAGGTTTAGGAAAAAAAAAAAGGCAAATTTAAATGAAAGTGAAAATACAACTGCCATAAATTTTTTATTCTTTCTTTTCTTTTAGATTTTGTTAGCTAATATACTTTTTTCATTTTCACAAATTAAAGCTACATTATTTTTATTTCTATAAAAGACACACAAAAAAGGCAAGAGATTAAATGCAAATTTATTTGTTTAAGTAGAAAATTGAACGTATGGCCATCTTTGATAATTAGATTAGCATTATAAAATGATGTATTCAACATATTAAAAGTTTAAAAGTTATACTTTTCAAACCAAATTTTTTATTTTTTTTTATTCAAATATGATGAAAAAGGAAGAATGTGAACGATAAATTTTGATAAATTAACTGTACATAATAATTAAACGAGAAAGAGATATGCCTTGGTCATTAACATTAATATCCTTGTAATGACAAAATCTCATGAATAGCATTCCTAGGGAATCTAAATCTCCTTCGGCGAGAGGTTGGGGAATTGAAGGTTGTACAAGATGCCGGTATGGTGATGACAAAGGTGTGTTTGGCTATTCGAATGATGACGGTGTCCTTTGTGAGAGGCCACCGGAAGTCCACAATGAGAACAAGCGATGGCCAAAATGGGACAAGCGACCTTAATGATAAGGTTGACGGTAAACCATCCCGATTTCATCAACAAATTTTCATTTTGTCCTTCATTGTAAATCATCAAAAAAATCGAACTCTCGAATAACCTAAAAAGCTCAACGATGCTTCTATGGGGGAATAGTTGCATGTTTTCTTTCAACATGGTTTGTGCAATGTGTAAGCTCTTTGTTCTAGGGGTTAATGTTATGATCCTTCCTTGAATACCTACAATTAAAGGAGGAGATCAAGTAAAGAGGAAAATTTAAATAAAAGCAAAACAAACAAACAAATAAATTATGTATAACAAATGCTACGAAAATCACAAACACCCAAATTAAATATAGTTTTTGTGGCTATTCAGGAGAGCATCGGGAAATTAGAGATAGAAACCGGATGAGAGAGTGAAAGATAGATAGATAGACAGGGTAAGGAGAAAAGAAAAGGTAAAATTGTGGAGAGAAATGAAGACAAAGAAAATTTAGAAGATTGTGAGAGAGATTGAGGAAGCAGGAGCTACGGTGGCATCATATATAAAGGATAGAGAGAGAGGGTGAGATCAATCCCTCAAATGGCAATGAAAGAATGGAATATTCTAGAGACGAGGAAGGAAGAGCAAGTGCAACATTATATAGAGTACAGCGAGATAAAAGGTTGGGTTGGTTTCCGTGCCCGACTTAGCGTGTTATAAAACTAGGGCGAAGTCTAAGGGGGAGCGACCTTATCAAGTCTCACACCGTGCATCAAAAAATGTATCGTTAGATATATTATTATTTAATTCAATGGCACTGATCATCATACTTTTAAAATTACAAATCCACCCCTACATTTTTACTATATCACTCTTCTGCCACTCTGCCCCTCCATTCTTTCGGCCTCCCCACCCCCTTTTCTCTAAAGCCGGAACTCCTCCGCAACAAAATGAATTGTAGAGCGCAAACTAATTATGAAGAATAAAAATAAGAGCCGAGGTCTCGGAGAATTTTAGGTGAAAAAAATCTTGAAAATAAGAAAGAACATATTTGTTTCCCTTCTAGAACCGGGGCGTTGGTGGGGGAGGGGTGAGAGAGAACAACCACCCGCCAGTGACAAAAGAGTGGGTGTAACGTCCTAAAAATACAAAATAATATATATATATTTTTTAATAAAAGAATAAGCTTGTACGAATTTTAGTGTAAAAGATTTGTTAATATAATAATTTATTTAAAATATTTAACAATTAAAAAACTGTAAAACTGGATAAATAAATTAGAAGGAAAAAAAAAAAGAACATGAGCGCACATCTAAACATTATACAAAGCCAAACCACATTTAGGATAAGTTTGTACAAGTGTCAACACGAGGATGGATAGCTTCTTGACTACACTTGTAAGAAAACAATCAAAAAATTGCTTCAGTTTTTTTGATGCTGCAATGACCCCTTTTACTTCTCCTTTCACCTCCCACTGTTGACAACTCATTTTTTCCTTTCAAAATTCAAAATATAAACTTATGCTACACTCTTTTCTGTTCTCTTTTGTTTTTGACAACTCATTTTTCCTTTCAAAATTCAAAATATAAATTTATGCTACACTCTCTTCTCTTCTCTTTTGTGTTTTTCTTTTACTTTTGGTTTCCCTTTCTCCTCCACAAATTTCTTCTCTCTTTTCTCTTTCTCAGTTTACTTTCCTCCTCTAATTCATTTCGTCAATGGCAGGTCTGCAAGCATCGAGAGTATCGAGATAGGGAGTTGGAAGAAAGCATCGTGGTATGACATTGCCTATCGTGAACAAATTGATTTTGATTTTGCATTTAATTTTGATTTTCCTTTTTCCATATTATCATGGATTTTAAACCCAGCAGATTGTTTACACTCTTATTAGATGTTACGGTGCTGTTATTGGTGTTTATGGGGTCTGTAATCTGTATGGTGCTTATTTTGTCTTCAAAATTGGGATTTATTCCTGTTTTGTACTGTCTTTGCTATGGGGATGCAAAAACATAAACCTCAAAGATAGTCCTATATATTTCTAAAAAATTGCTCTCTTTCCAAATAGCTGTTAGTTGTTTTTTTTAACTTGCATTACATGTCTTTTTTTGTGATTTTTAATTTGAACTTCATGGTTTATTTCAGACTCTACTTTAAAAAGGTACAGTTGGGTACTCCTCCAGTGTAAATTTGCCAAATGAAACAATGAACAATATAACTATGGTATGGCCTTTTGCAGCTCATCTCCTTGGTAACTGGTTCTGACTTTGCAATAACATTTGGGTGGTTAGTTTTAATTTCACATCAATATTTGATAATGGGAATCTTAAATTTGAGGATAATAACAACTTCTGGAACTGAATCTGTCATTTCAATCTGATGGGAAAGTAGGATAACATATAGCATTTCTAAAGAATGGTGATTCTTGCTTGATTTTCATATTTAACGCAACTTCACATATAACATCAGTAGGATAACATATAGCATTTCACATCAAACGCAACTTGCTTGATTTTTTTAATTTAATTATTTTTGGATGCCTTATGCTTTACTGAGTGAAGGATTTGTGTTATTCTTTAAAAATATGTCATTTGTTTTTAATTGTTGGGTGAAGCATATTAGCTCAAATACTTTGCAATGATCATTTTGATTGTTTGTTAGAGCATCGAGCATATAGTTGCAAATATTTTCATTGGACCTTTGATTTTGCCTTTTTCCTTTTGGTATGTCAAACGTGTACCATGTCCTTTTAGGTGCCTTTTCTTTTATGGCTTATTTATCTGAAAGAAATAAAACAGTCTGCTTCGACTTGCTGTCTAGATTGTTGATAGACAAGTGGCAATTACTTGGTTCATTTACAGAACTTGTGCCTGATGTTCTTGCTGGAATTGGGTATGCTCTATCATCTTCTGTTATTGTATGACATTGCTTAGTGTTAATAATATGGTTAATTGACCCGTAAAGGCAAATATGCCCAAGCTACTGAGCTATAAGTAAAATCAATTGAACTGAGCATTCAAACTGCACATTACTTTGCCCATCTTTGGCTCCAGGAATATGTTAGAGCAATACAAGCTGCTACCTAGGCTATTGAAGTTGATCCTAAATATTTAAAGGTTCCTTGCTTCCTAAAACTTTTAGAGGTTAGCCTGCATTTACTTATCTGCCATAAATGTCTGTTCTCTAACAAAGTTTGCTGACACATTTAAATTTAAATATCAAGGTAATAATGAAATATCAAATGCTATCACTTCTCAATGAGTTATCACATATCAAGCTTCTCACCATTCCTCATTAATTTTCGTTGCAGCTTTGGAAGTGAGTTTGCTTGGGTTTCACCTACGATCTCTCTTCTTCAACACATGCATCTCACATGTGGTTTCTCTTCTCTTAGGTGAGCTCCTTAACAAGATTTTTTAATTATTTTCCTTGGTTTTCTGCTTTGCATGTCAGTTTCCTTAGGCACTTGACTCATTTGTTTAAAGAAGGTGTGTTTTTATTTAGATCATAAAAGAGTTTTTAGTGTTAATAAATGACCGAGATTTTTTTAAGTTGAGTTTCATGTTGGAGTTGGGACTTGGGATTTTATGAACATTTTATTGAGTTGTATGTGGTGTTGAGATTGTGAAGAGGTTGAACATGGATGCTCTGCAGTAGTTTGTTATGTTATTTTTATTCATGTGAACCTTCTGCAAAAACAGGTTCAATTCTCTAAACATTATTAGCAAAGAGAACCATATTAAAAACGGGTAAAACAACAACATATGAGGAAAAGATCAGGACACTTCCGGTGGTAACTGTGCTAATCCTTCCTTTTTTTTAATGCTTACTCTTTATGCCTTCCTCTCTACTCATATGTAGTCTCTCAATATACTAAAGTTTTATTTCCTTTGAAATGACCATGGTTTTTATAACCTGATTATGTGATAGTTGTTTTTTGGCTTTGACTTGACAGTTTTTTAGTCCATGTTTTTGTTCTAAAAGTTATGGCAACCCGCAAAGTAGTTTATTAGATAACAATTATGCTTTGGCACAACCAAGAAACAATGATGATAAATACAATACATAGAAGGAAGAGATTGCATGATTTCAATTTATTGGTTGTCAGCCTTATAAACAAACTCTCTTAATTGGATGACAATATCGGATTAATAATATATCCTCCTCTATCTGCTGCTGGCCAAGGATTCCTCCCTTCAAACTCCGCTTCATATTTTTCATAGCCAAATTAGTTATATTATTCTGAAGTCTCAAGAATTGCAACATTTTTGTAGCTATACTTCATTGCACTGATCATTTTTATTGTTTGTTAGAGCATCGAGCATATAGTTGCAAATATTTTCATTGGACCTTTGATTTTGCCTTTTTCCTTTTGGTATGTCAAACGTGTACCATGTCCTTTTAGGTGCCTTTTCTTTTGTGACTTATTTATCTGAAAGAACTAAAACAGTCTGCTTCGACTTGCTGTCTAGATTGTTGATAGAGAAGTGTCAATTACTTGGTTCATTTATAGAACTTGTGCCTGATGTTCTTGCTGGAATTGGGTATGCTCTATCATCTTCTGTTATTGTTCTTATCATAGAATATTGGATTCTTTATTTTAAATTTGGAACAAGGAAGATGGGCTTCAAGGTAGTATTTTTATGGACTCATGATTCTTTATTTGATTGATTGGGTTATGTCAAACTTGATCAATTTCCAGATTTTGGATAAAGTACATGTTTTTTCTCCTAGAAACTTTTGAGACTTCCAAGGAAAACTATGATCCATTTGCTGTTTTCATGGTTGCCGCTGGAGTTTTAAGAGCTGTTAATAGGATCTCCATCAAGTGGTATGAAACTGGAGATTAATTCTACAATGAGGACTTCCACAGATGTGATTTTGGTTGGATGGAAGCTTTAGTTAGTCATTTGGTTTCTAGGACTTTGAAATTTATTAATGTGCTGATCTTAAAACTAAGCTTTTACTTTAGTGTGTCTCATTATAGCATTGGCTCGAACTGGTTACTTTTCATGCCATTCCTCTTTGTTTGTTTGTGTTGCCTTGGCAGTTAATTGAAATATTTCCATTGAGCCGTCTGTATGGGTCAGTTTTTGAATTGTCACATAGTCAGTTTTGTGTTGTGGTTATATCTGAATTAACATCTATCGTGTATAGACTTTTGGGAAAACTTGCTACCAATGCATGCTTATTTTGTGTTCATAAAATTTTGTACATTTGGACATTATAATTATTATATTTGAAGATAAAAAATAGACAAAAGTTAATCTCCAAATGTACATCAATGTATCAGCATATCCATTACTATATAATTTTAGGATCCCTTCATACAGTGTTCCTGCCTAAAACTCACTTTTTTTAAATAAAAAAAAAACTTATCACTGTTTTCTATTACTCTAAATTTTATATATTCTATTATATGTTATCTAGATTATATTAATATTATATATTTATATATTATTTATATATTATCCATTACCCATTCAGATTTTCCCTCAAACACTGAACTAGAAGGTTCCCATTTTTTATGAGAGATAAATATATTTACTAATAATGGTTAACTTGCATGGGAACGGATGAGAAACAAATCAAATATATTTTTAAGAGAGAGGAAAAATAATATGATAAATAAATATATTTTCTCAAAATGGTCTACTTGCATGGGGAAAATATGATAATTAAATCAAATAGATTTTCAACATGGCGTGATATGGTTGGTAGATAACTGGGTCACTTAAGCATGTGGTCAGAGATTCGATTCCTGGCTCATGTGTACGGAAGAACATATGTTAGAAGAGGTCAATCCCTTAAATGGATCTCGATACATCGAGGGATTAGTTTCTGGCTTTCGGTCAGAGGATACCTGGGTTTACCAAAAAAGAGAAAAATAATAATATGCTATATAAATATATTTTTTGAAATTGATTCACTTGCAAATGGAAAAAGAGGAGTATTAAGTCAATAAAATTTTAAGAAAGAATAAAAAAACATTGATAGATTATTATATTTTCTAAAAATGATTAATTTGCATGGGGATAAGGAAGAACATATAATACGATAAATAAATATATTTTCTAAATATGGTTATATATATTATATTATATATATATATATATATATTATATATAATATTACTTTTTTTAAGAGAGAAGAAAAATAATTTTATATATAATTTTAGATTATATAATATATGTTATATCTTATAATTAATAATAATAATAATATATAATAATATAGCATTTTTTTGGATTTCCCAGGGTATCCTTCGAGCACAATTGTGGAGACTAATCCTTCGAGCCGGGTAGGACCACAAAGGCGACAAAGCTCTTCCTCAAGAGTTTTAATGCTGCTACATTCCTAGGGTCATAATTCGAACTCGAGACCTCTGATTAAGCTGGAAGAAATCCATGTCATTTCATCCAGGTGCTATTGGATATATAATAATATAACATAATATATATTAGATAATAATATAAAATAATAACAAATTTATATCGAATCCAGAATTTCCTATATGTGGTAAAAGGTAAATATCTAGAGCTAACATTAAATATTTGCAAAGGAGGAGGCTTGATGTTTTTTTTTTTTTTTGAATGAGATGTGACAAAGTTTTAAGTATAAAATAATATATGGTAAAAAAATCTTTAAAATAATTTAAGTATGATATTTTCAAATATGATTATTTTAAGGAATTTTACATATTACTAAGGCATACATTTTAGCCGTGAAACGCACGTGTCATAAATACTAGATCACTTTAACTCACGTACAGGCCATGTTTTCTTTCTATGGAAACAATTTGGTTGACTTAAAGTTAGAGGAAGTCTTTTGGATTGAAAATCACGATGGGCCCACGAGCTTATCACGTGGAAATTTTGCTTTGGTAAAAAATGAGTCACTGTTGGCAACACATGGGATGGGCGTGAATGTACTGATAGGAGGTTTAGAAACTTAAAAATAAGGCCCACACACAATTTGGAATCTATCTACTGTATAAAAAATGTTTCTCCTTTGTCATATATCACTCTCCTATCATTTTTTGTTTCCCTCAAAAACCAAATCCTCTCTACAAACTACAAAGCTTACACTAGAAGCTTGTTCCCCCCCCCCTTTTTTTTAATGATTTTAATTTCAATTTGATTCTTTCCCTAAATTCATCCTCCCAAAACCAAATTCCATTCTATACAAAGCGTTCACTATAAGCTTCTTTGCTCCTTCTTTTTTTTTTTTCTTCCTTTTTTTAAGAGTAAATTATACTTCACCACCTTTAAGTTTATTAAAAATAGCATTTCTAATGCTTTTACTCGTCTTTATTATATGGATTTATCCTACTTTACAATGTGACGTAATAATGTAAACACACATTATATACATCACTGCGTTAATAACATCATGGTACAAATAATGTAAAAATAACTAAGATACATATTCTAATAAAAAACAAATCCAATGTACCAAATATAATTTAGTAAGCGACTATTATTTGACCTCGACATCTCAGCATTTGGATTTATAAGGAGATTAGGTATGGATCGATTTTCAGTAGCTTTTTGCATTTCCCTGCATTACAAACAAAATAAATTTATAATGTTTTTTTTGTTAGATAAAAAGTAACAAAGCATATAATTTTTAAAAAAAAAACATAATTTACTTCTAATAGTTGCTTCCCTTGTCACAATTCTCAAAAAATCTTCATACGTTTTATCATCTTTAATGTTTTTTTTTAATAAACTACAAATGAAATAAAAAATGTAAGACTAAAATTTGGAACATTCATTATCATATCATTCATAACAAATATAATGTATAATTAAAAGAACATAATATATCCTCAAGTAAGACCATTTTTTGTTTCAAATGTATTGAGCTATCACGACTTCTTTTGCTTGGTAATGTAGCTTCAAGTTTCCTAATAATTTAAAAAACAAAAGATAGTATTTTAATAAATTGTGGAAATAATAAAACTTAATATATAGTAAATATGTATATTATCATATCGAATACAATACATAATACATTACCTTTCTAACCATTGAGCCCACAATTCTCTTTTTACCATGTTCCATAGCTGAGTCTTATCTGCTGTTACTGTGGAACCCCACCCAAAAGAGTATATCTTTAGATGATGTACCTGATTATTAAAAGATTAGAATATCGGTTTTTTATACAACGACATAATATGAAGTATTCTAATATAATTTTATAATTCACATTTTTGTCAACTGGGCATAAAGATGCGATTGATCGCTAAGCCTTCAATATTTTTCATAGTTTTTGAAAGTCGTGATCCTATCATTTTTTTAGTCGAAGTGTTAATAGATTGATATGGAAAAATGTTTAAATAAAAATTGTTCACGTGAACCTACCTGCTTGTCACAGCACATGCCCGGAATATTTGTCATCATCTCTTGCAATAAACGGTAGCTCTACTTGAACTCTAGTTCAAGTGTACATTTTAAATTTATAAGATGATTTTTGGTTGTTCTGGGTAATATTAGTGTAATGCATTATATGTATAGACGATTTAATAAATTTAAAAATACAATACCAGAGTCTGAGATAACAAAATATCCTTGAAGACAACATTTCTGGTGAAGTGCTCATCTCCCCCTTCAATTTTTCCTTCTTTTATCAGGATTTTTGTGTCATTTTGAGATACGCCTCTTGATAATGCCACATATAATTGACCATGGCTTAACACATGTCGTGGAAGATAAATCCCAACATTGGGAATAGTTTGTCCCTGTGCCTTATTTATAGTTATTGCAAAACTCAGTTTAACAGGAAACTGCTTCCGAATAAGCACAAAGGGAAGTCCCGCGCTCTCAGTTGTCTTTAGTTTAATCCTGGGCAAGAAAGCTCTCTTTCCAGCATGGTTGCCTGTTATGATTTCTACATCCAACAGATTCATAAATACACCCCGACATAGTAATCGTGAACCATTACAGAGGCCAGATTTAGGGTCAATGTTTCATAACAATATCAGCGGTGCTCCTTTTTTTACCTTCAGAATATGCGGTGGCAAACCACCGGGAGCAATGGAATTTATGTATTCTTGTTGATATAAGTTTATTGTGTCCCCTTCGACCTCATCAAAAGACAACAAACTTTGCTCTTCACCCGGGAAATGTTCGATAATAATGTCATATAGTTTCTGAACATCCTCATTTTTTGGTGTTAGAATCGCTCTTTCCACCATATAAGATGCATCACAACCATGATCTTCTAATTTGGGGAATTTTTGTTGTATAAGTATACGTATCGAACTTTCTCCTTCCCATGGAATTGCAATTTGTTGGGGTACCCTCACCATATCATTATCCTTTATAGGTTCAACACCATCTCCTATCCGCATAAGATAGTCGGCAAAATCTCGATCTTGTAATGGACGCATGTTTTGGTGTAGATGCAATACCTTTGTATTAGCCCATAGATGAGATTTAACGATACATGCAGAAATCGTCTGTGCCTTAGTCCCTTTTGGAACAACAGGAAGTACTTGGCGGAAATCGCCTCCATTAATCATCACTTCCCCCCCGAATGGAGCATCACAGTCAAGAATATTCTTCAAGGTGCGGTCTAATTCTTATATAGCATATCTACTTGTCATGGGTGCCTCGTCCCAAATGATTGCTGTTATTTCTCTTATTAGCTTCGTGAGATCGGATTGTTTACTTATTGAGCAAAAGGACCCTTCTTCTGTATTGATAGGTATCTTAAATCGAGAATGTGCCATCCTACCACTGGGTAATAATGTAGCTGCTATACCAGATGAGGCTGTCGCTAAGACAATGTGACCCAAATGTCTTAATTTTCCAATTAATGTGCGATAAATGAATGTCTTACCAGTTCCTCCTGGCCCATCCACAAAGAAAACCCGACTCTTCTTACGTTGGATAACATCCATAATGGTATTGTAAGCAAACAACTGGTCATCATTTAAATTCTCAACAAAACTCAAATCTTCAATAGGAACTTGGACCGATAGCTCTTCCTGTATAACTCTTGGAACGGGATTACCTTCAGCGATCTCCAATGATAATTCAGGCAAAGCATAATCTGTGGTTTGTTTTCCATGTTGAAGTAATAGGTCATTCAAATCCCTTAATAACATGTTAGTCAATGATGGCCCATTCACAGTGGATGTTGAAGGATAGTCCTCTACCATGTGGGTGTATAACTCATCCCATAGGCTTCTTACATCAGTTGGTTCACAAAAGACTACTATAGTAGCAAACAATCTCCGTAAAGCATATGGCATTCGTAGACCTGATGCTTCAAGTAAGCATTCGCGAATACTGTTGTCTTGTTCTAAAAAGCCCCATTGCTCGACTGCTTTTTGGAATGTGGTGTAGCATGTGTTGTTTACTGTGAGCAAGTAATCCCAACTGGTTGGTCCTCTTATATGAGATAATAATACACACAAATAGAATTTCTCCCTGTCTGAAGGTGACACTGTATAGATTCGTCCAATAACTTTCCTTTGTATTCTTCGTCCGAACCATTCTTTAATTCCTTTTTTCCATAAATAGTGTTCTGGAATCTCCCTGTACAGATAACACCTTGCTTGTGGATCTCTCCGGTTCAGGGCAAAGAATTGTGTGAGCATTGTTATGGAGTTACACGCATCATTTAGTACATCGTCGATTCTTTGATTTGTACGGTATCACACTTGATGGTGATTTGGTAGGTGGATTTGTAATATTTCAACACTTGGATACATTCGGTACATGGTGAATGAAAATATTCTCCATAACGCCTCTGGAGCACAAATCCATCTTGCATCAATATACTGCTTGACCTCATCCATATGAACCTCCATGGCAACTCGATCAGGACCTTTATAGACATATTTATATAGGTACTTGATACTCTTGATACTACTGCACACTTCAACATTTATATGACAGTCATACTTTAACAGCAACCATGGGTTATAAGGGACCACCCATCTATTATCTATAGATATATGTCTATTCAAAGTTACTGGGCCATCATTCCGTCTTCTATACCATGGATATGAGTCAATACCTTGTCGTGTCTCTTGGATGAACTCTTTTGGGAACCCCTTCTTACATTGGCCATCCTTCATACATGGTGATCTTGGATTCAGTCTACCGCACGGTCCATGAATCATGTGTTTTAGCACTAAGGCATGAAATTCTGGATCTTCTTCAAATTTTGGTATTTCAGCTCTAACAACGCTAACATCTTCTTAACGGTTACGTAATCTGTCATTAGGTTCCATGATCAGTAGCATATGCACGTGAGGCAATCCTCGTTTTTGGAATTCAGTTACATACATATAACTTTTGACCTTTCCTAAGACGCCTTTTTTAATTATGTCATGCTTCAATTGCTCGAACTTTGAACGGAAGATTCTTGTCAGCAAGTCTGGACGATCTTGTGGAGTTTGAAATGGGCCAAGTTCAGATGATATTTCAATCCATGATGGATTGCATGTCATGGTAATAAAAATATCAGGTTTGCCGTCGCGAAGCACAATAGCCATACCATCCTCATACCGTTGTGTCATGTCTCGACGGCTACCAATAAATGATGAAGGCAATATGGTTCTCCGTCCGATATTTTCTACAAAGAGTAATAGTAAGTGTTGATGGTGTTTGATGTATTCGACATATATATTTGTATAAATAATTTTGATATATGCTATGAAGAGTACCTGTAGCAGTTTCTCCCACATGCAAAGCATCTTTCAAGCCTTGATACAATTCAGAGCGAATTTTACTTTGGTGACTTTGGACCCACTGATGAGCCTCTGGTTGACTGGTTTTATAACTAATAAAGACCTTGGCTTTGTGCTTATTTTATACCATTTTTACCCAAATTAGACTTGATTGTTCCTAAGTAGTATTTTGAGTCTGTAAATTGTTTTTAAGTTAATTTAGTTGTTTTAGAGTTGAATAATTATTTACTTTTATTTTCTATTTTCAGGTTAATAAAAAGTAATAAATCTGGAGCCGCCGCTCCCCGAATAATCTCTCGCCCATGAGTATTGCAACCATGAAAAAGTCGAGAGACGATCACGGCTTGCCCGTGTTGAAGATCACAGCAGTGGCAATTCTGAAGTTGAAGCGTTCGCCTCGCGAGCTATTCCTTCGCCTCGCGAGTATTGGAAGATCATAAGCCATCACGGTTTGGGCGTGTTGAATGCCACGGGCGTATCTGATTGGAAGTCGAAGAGTTCGCCTCGCGAAGGATGTGCTCGCCTCGCGAGAAGACAAAGAGTTGCGGACCTTTCATGTAATTCGCCTCGCGATCATTCCTTCGCCTCGCGAGTACTCGACTCCGAAAACGTGTATATAAGCGGTCTTAGGCAGAAATGAAGGGGAGAGTCGAAATAGCCAGTTTTGGCTAGTTCACGAACTTGATAGTCTTTTGTTTTTCTTAGTTTATTGTTTTCTTTTGTTATGGTGAACTAGTCTCCTAGATTAATCTACTGTAATTGGTTTCTGTTAACACTTGAGGTTCTGGGATTCTTCTTTCATTTGCTTTTCTCTTTTCAATGCCATATTATATGTTTCGTTTTGTTATTTCGGTAATGTATAGTGTGGTATTGTTTCATTTCGGTGATGCTATGTTCCTATATATAATCGCGTTTGTTATTTCGCGTGTGTTCATTCATGTTCGTTTGTTCATGAGAGCTTAACCCCGTTTGTTATTTCGGGAATAGGAACATACATCTGTAGTAGCGGTTTTCGTTTGTTAATTGTTGCTACAACCGGGAGGGGATTAGCATCTGCTTAGGATTTGCATGAACCAATGATAGTGGGAAACTGAGAACAGTAGGTTAATTGTCTTTTGTTTATTTGCTAATTTCTTAAACTGCTTTGTTTCTTTTCTCTGTTTTTGATTTGTTTTTGTTAATTTAGTTTTAATCTCAAAACCCCCATTTCTAACTTTTACTAATTTTCTGTTAATAATAACAACTAAAGAGTCCTTGAGAGACGATCCGAGTTGTCGCTCTATACTGCATTATTTTATAATCGCTCGTTCTTTTTGGCGCGTGGCGACAGCGCGGTCACCCACCTTAACCTTGCTGCTTCGATCTTGACATGGTTGTCTACAACATATTGTTGTAGTAGTCGTCCCGATTTTAGCAATATGGAATAATCATTGAAACGAATCTACAATCCATGAAACAATTAATGACCAATGAAAATTTATTTTGTGTCAAGTATTATATTTTATAAATGAAAATATTGTAGAAAATACATTATGCACCTGAAGCATGTAACTGTAATATTCTAGACATGTTATAGGCTGTCCTTCATCATTTGTGGTTTCGCAGTCCCATCCAAACGTTCCGTAAGGGAATAATAGAGGATATTGTAATGGATCATAATATCTCGTAGTTTCTTTAACATTTATAAGATTCCCAACATGACTCATCACGATGATATCCCGTTCAGTTGAGATTGATGCCGCATCTCCACCAACGACAATTGCTGCGACTTGCAGGATGCAGTTGGCATATTATACTGTGGTTGATTAGCAGGGTGCTCCTTGACGAGTAGACTACAATCATGTACATCTGGACGTTGTGCAAGTTGCCTTAATGCGTGCACATATGGATTGCAACCATGGAGCATTTGTTGCAACTTTTGAACAATATTTTGTTGAAGTTGAGGGTTTTCAAGCATCCTGTTTTGTAACTCATGCTCTGTATCATAGATGTACATTTGCAAGAATCGTGGTCTATAGAATCCTCCTATCTTATGATAAATTACACCTTGAGCACGAAAACTATATATGCCACGTCCAGTTTCAGCGACATTCTCATCAATATGTACACCCATTGAAGTGAATAAGAGCACATGATTGTAACTCCTAATGTGTTGTCTAAAATGTCTTCCTTCGGCTGAACTGTCTGAAAATATTTCTAGCAACTCTGGAGGTGCATTTACTTGTTCTAACGATATCTTCCCACCAGAGCAGCACATGTCACGTGATTCATGATAAAATAATCATGCATTGCAACGTGTACATGTGATTGGGGGTGGCAAACGGGAAGCAGCCATTGATGAAGTATTAAGAAAATCTCTAGCACTATTATGTTTTGGTTAGAAATAAAACCCCAAATCCGTGTTTTAAAAAAATACATAACAGTTTTTTAAATGTGCATATTATTTTGTTTTTTAGTCATATAAGGACAATGATGTAGATATATTTTCATCAAATTTAGAAATTAAGATCACTAACCGTACAAAGTACCAAAAATATATAAATTAATATTTCTGAATGTCCATCACTAACCATGTACATCACTTGTTCCAGCTTCATGGTCATGCGTTCCTTGAAACCACAGTAAAGACAATATTAGGTAACAAATTTTTTATGTATAAAGACATTCAAAAGCATTAGAAATGCGTACAAACAGACACGACAGTAGTAAATAATTAATATATAAAATTTAAATATAAAATATCAAAAGGTACAAACCGCCAAAAATTTAAGTATTAAAATTTCTAAAAGTCCACAACTAACCATGTTCACCACTTGTTTCAGCTTCATTGTGTCATGTGTTCCTTGAAATGGTGTTGAGGCAATAATAGGTTTTACATTATTTATTGTTAACAAAAAATAATAATTATTTAACATAAGGTAATCAAACTGTAATGTATAGAGACATTCAAAATGAGAATCAAAGATATCACATTTATTTATTACAAATATAGAAACTTTGTTGATAATGATAAGTTTTAAGCTTCCAAATTTTATAGATAATTCATTTTTACTTATTTATAATTTAATAAAAGTTATCTATACTGATATATATTTTGTTGGCAAATTACGATATGTAAGTGTTAATATATAATTTGAAAAGGAATAATAATCAAGTTTTAAAATTTTAATATAAAATACTAAATTCAAAGATGGCATAAAATGTAAAGTTTATAATTTCTAAATGTCCATCACTAACCATGTCCGCTACTTGTTCCGGCTTCATGGTCGTGTGTTCTTCGAAACCCCATTGAAGCAATATTAGGATCTGCATGATTTAATTTTGAAAAAATAAAGGTAAGCAAATGATTATATATACGGACGTTAAAAAATGAGAATGAGAAATATCACATTATTTGACGTGCAAAAATAGAAACTTTGGTGATAAGAATAAGTTCTAGGCCAGAACTTTATAGATAAACCATTAATATAAAGTAATATAGTTGCTAATTACCTTGATGATTAAATTTTAACGAATAAATTATTATATACCTTTTCTCAAATATATATATATATATATATATATATATATATATATATATATATATATATATATATATATATATTATACCTGTACTATTTTGTTGATCACTGGTTGATCGTGCAAGACGTCGCATAGGTTGTCTATCTCATTGTTATTGACTCCATAGCAACTATATTCCTTCCACGTATATAATGTTCTCATCGTCTAGCTGATTGTTCTTGTCGTTGCTCTGCGGTCATTCTCTGCCTTCTACTTCTTGTAAATTGTCTCCACATCTCTCGTTGATGCTCTTGACATCGTTGATTGTTAATATTTTCCATGTCGAAATGGAACCTAATTATTTATAAAAAGACATTAATTAAATATTTTATAATAATTATGTTTTATATTTTTTTATTAATTTTTTATTAATTTAATGTGAGTTAGTGTTTTTAGGTAAATTGTGTATATCTATTTATTCAACATAGCAAAACAAAAAACAAAAACATATATTATCCAGAGCCACCAGGTATAGAATGATTTAGTAAATATTCAGGATTATGTAATACTGATCACCCCTTTTTAACATGAAGAAAGCATCAAGCTTACACTAAAAAATATCAAATCCACACCAATATATACTAATCAACACGCACACAAAACAATAATAAAAGAAGATGAATCGATTAACGCTAACAATAATTATGCACCGACAATATCTAAAATTATCAGACCATTAACATGATAAAACCCAATTTTAACTCACATAATTATAAATGTTCCCACTCTGAAATCTGAAAACCTATAATGGTGGAAGTGATCTCTTACTGAATGGAGGGTTGATTGGCCTGGAATTTTTTTTTTTAACAGATGGAGAAAGGATTCATCCGAGAAAGTGCAGAGCGGTTTCTCAAATATAATGAAAGCTACAATGCAGTGGTTAAATATTGGGATGGTTGGATTAAGCGGTTACGAATTATCCTTTTTTTAAAACTACTTAATCTGGATCAACACAGAAAAAACTACTAATTTGAATTTCAAAAAGCATATTGGTTGAGTTTTTGGATGAATGATGAGAAGTGCATTGAATTTTGAATAAGTCAGTTAACGATTAGCGGTTTTCATTATGGAGGGTGGGAGTCGTTTTTTTTTTCTCCACCTATGTTGCATATCAGATAAGCAAAGGATTAGCAATTGTTTAGCAGATTTTATCGAAAAAAAAAGCATTTGTTTATATTTTTAAATGGTTTTGATCTTTTTATGTTACTTGTTATTTTTGAATCAATTCAGTTTCCTTTTAATTTGAATCCACTTGAAGCTTTGTACGTTGGAGATTTAGGTGATTCAGTTTTTATATTGTTGTAAACTGCCAAAAAATATAAAGTTAGCAGGGGTAATTTTGTAATTTAAAAAAATAGACACCAAAAACTGTTTTTTGTAAAACTTTCCCATTATCTATTAGTATTAGTATTTGACTCACTATACCACTTAATTTTATCATTTTGTTCCATTTTCATCTATCAGCGTACTCAACTATTAAAATAGGAAATTTGAAATAGGTTTGCGTGTTGAAACCATTTTAACTTTTTCAACTTTTTTTAATAAACAAATTTTAATTAAGTGGTGGCTTACAGCGAGAGAGACTATGTACACATTTCCTAAGCGGTAAGCCACCACGAAAGACGTTTGTGCCCCGCCACGTTTGTGCCCTGCCGTCCCTCCATCTACGCCACTCCTCCACCGTTCTTATCCGCAAGTGGTGGATCCTCTACATGACGTCCCCCTCCCTTATCTTCCTCTATCTTTCCTCCTTTCAGATTCCCTCATCAATTTACACTGTTGATCACAGCCTCCCTTTGCTCTCTTTCACGTTATGCACATCTGAATCTGGGCTCCCATTGCTGCCTCTTTTTATTTTATTTTGTTCATAAATTCATAAAAAACAATGATGCACTTACAGTTAGAATGCACACGTCTATGTAACCAGTAGGGAAGTTTTCTCATGTAGTTGTGCATGTTTGAGGTTAAAACTGTCGTGTGAGTTTGAATTTGAATATGTGTTATGACTTTGGGGTGCAGTTGCTCTCAGGAAAAACTATCCTCTCGAGTGGTTACTGATTAACACCTTGTTATCTGATGATTAATGAAAGTTATAAGGGGTAATGTTGGTATTTTCAAATGTCCCATTATATAATAGTATAGATAGATATATAGTATTAGGGGTATATTTTTAATATTTAAAATTTGATACCAAATAACCGTTTTTTTTTGCAACTTTGCCATTATATTATTGTATAGATAACAACAAACCCCAAAATTGGTCTCAATTCACCCTCCCAAAACCAAATCCCCTTCTATACAAAGCTTCCACGATAAGCTTCTTTGTTTTTTTTTTTTGAGTAAATTATACTGTATCACATTTAAGTTTATTAAAATAACAACAAACCTCAAAATTGGTCTCAAATTACACTTCACCCCATTTTTATTGTTAACTAACTGCTGACTTAACACCGTTAAGTTATTTAAAATTCACCACCCAAAGTATTTATTTTTTAAAATCCATTATATATTTATTTTAATAAAAAAGTAATTTTTAGTGTATATTCTAACAAATAATCGATATAAAACGTTTATCAATTATGTAAAAAATAATTTTTTTATTATATTCTTTTTTATAGTCTTTTAGCTTAAAAAATCTTAAATTCATATCATGCTTTTAATTTATTTATGCACAGAGTATATGAATTATCATAATAGTTGTTGTTAATACATATGATAAAAATGTTATTTTAATTTATAAGCAATTAACCTATATTGTGTTCATTATGTAATAAAAAAAATATAATACTCTTGATTATTTGATTTATTTATTTATTTTTAGCCTATAACATAGTTGATTATTAGAAAAGTTCTTGCTTCAAATTATTTTGTCTCTACATGGCATAAAGTATAATAATATATATATATATATATATATATATATATATATATATATATATATATATATATATATTACACTTTTTTTTTTGTTTTTACACTAAAGTTATTTTTAGAAGTTTATATATTAAATAGTTAAAAGGACGTGAATTTTAATCAATATTTAACTTCATTTAGAAGATAGAAATATATTTATTTTCATTCTTATAGTCAAATATGTCTATTTAAATAATATTTTCATTATCTTTATTAAAGACAATTATTATAATAAATCATACATTCCATTGACAAAATAATCGAAAGTGTGATATTTGTTTAGAAATTGTAGAATTGACTAACACAAGAAAAAGAAAAAGAAACATTTTTCAGATAGTATATTTATGTTTAATATTCATAATTTGTTAGAATGTATACTAAAAAATCATCTATTTGGGAAAATTATATATATATATATATATATAATCATTATAAAAAAAAATATTTATATGAATTATGTTTCCTTATATCAGATTTTCAAATTGTACATTTTATTTCTCAAATTAAAAATTAACTTTATTTTGTAACCAAGAAAGCCTATGATTAATCTTTTAAAACCTTTTCTTATTGCATATATCAAATAACTAATTATAAATAATTTGTTATGTTTAGTGACTTAACGGTGTTAAGTCAATGATTAGTCAACCTTAAAATTTGGGGTGGGTGTAATTTATAATTATATTTGTGGTTTATTGTTATTTTGATGAATTTCAAGGTGATAGAGTGTGGTTTACTCTTTTTTTAATGATTTCAATTTCATTCTTTCCCTAAAATCAAAATAGTTCAACATCCAAGATTATATAAAAGTCTAATATCATGATGGTGTTTACAACAATCATTGACACAACCAAGGTTATTGTTTTTTCTTTTTTGTAATTCATCTTGCAAGTTTTATTGCCCCGAGTATCTCTAAAATTGACATAGGCACACATACCTCCAATGGTCAGTTATTTTTTCTTGATCTTACTTTGCCACATAAAAGAAACTAACGAGTTTGTGGTGGTTCTGTAAAATGCCAAAGAGAATTCAAATATGATGATGGTGTTTACAACTTGCAATCATTAACAGTACCAAATATGTAATGTTCTTGCAACATGCTTGGTCTTTATTTTTAACTTCACCTGGAATAAATGTTGATCTACATCATAAATATCAATAAGTTTGAAATAATAAAAAAACAAATTTGTTAAGAAAACAAAAGCATATAACAACTAATATAAACAATAGTAAACAATTAGGCTGCAAAATGTGTCAAGGTCCATCTGGCTTCAAAGTAGAGCAACCCAGTACTTCCATTTGGCTTGAAAGTTGCCATAACTCTAACTTTCTTACTGGCATATCTGATTCTTACCTTACATAATTCTATTTTATGTTGTCATTCAGTTCTGATGTACACTTGATTTGCACTTTTGATTTCTCCCGAATATCACAATTTGATGTACATTTGATTACTGAGTTTATAAATTTTTCATGTTTGAAATAGATGTCGGTGTCCTTGGAAAATGGATCATGGGATTAGTTTTTTGGAGGAGGAAACTCTCCAGCCTTTGTTGTGGCAGTTGTTGTAGCCCTTTTTCATTGGATAGTGTGCTTCTTTCATGGATTAAATTTAAATCATTTACTTCAAAATCTGATATAGTAAAAAGAGAATCCCCTTTCTTTTGATGTCAGTGAAATACATCTTCATTGATTCAAGATAATGCTTTAAACTTTCAATGATGAAATATGAAATACATCTTCATTGTGTATATTTTTTAATATGAAATAGACATCGCTCTAATTTTTTTAATGGTATTGTTTTAGATAAAACTTGAAGAGTAAAAACAATTAGGTTTTTTGTAATGCTTATTCTAATATTTTTTTTTTATAATGAATTTTATCTACCGTTTTTTGAGGAACATGAACTAAATACAAGTCAAGGACTAAAGCAAACCAATATTATACAAAAGTCTTTTCTACCAACACAGATAGAACTTATATATAGTTATGAAATATTTTGTTCCTTAATAGTACAAATATATCTGAAATACACAGCAGTAAATTATTATTTGTTACACATTGTAATATTACATGTGTTTTCAAGTCTACACGGAAAACATAATTTGGCTTGGATATATACACCCGAGAAGCATGGTCATGAAGATATATACACCCGGAAAGCATGCTTTGGCTTGGATTAAGTTTGTTGTTATAACTTCATTGTATTTAAGCACATATTAATTTCAGGTTATCATCAATGTATAGAGCACATATAATCTCTTACAAACTGAAAAATTACTATATCGTTGATGCAATCTTTATTTTCGTCATAAAAATTGTTGGTATACATGAACTTAGTATAAACAAACTTATTAGCATATAATAGATTAATTATAAATAGACTGTTTTATTCATGTATGATATGTTGTGATATTCATGATTATTTGTTATTGGTGGAAACTTATATGTTAAAAATTGTGGAAAATATCTTGTTACATGTATGAGACATGACATATGTGAATTATAATATGATGTACGATGTTTGCCGCAATACCACCTATGAAGGGGGTATCGAAGAGTAATACTGCCGTAATAGGGTATCGAAAGTAGCATTGCCATGTAATTGGGACGTCGAAAAATAGCAATACCGCCTATAAAGGGGCATAGAAAGTAACACCGTCACACGTTGGGGTGTCGAAAAGAGAGAAATACTACCATGTGCACATGGGAGGTGTCGAAATAGAAATGCCCCCGATAGGAGGGTGACATCGAAAACACTCCTCATGAGTAGGGGTGGGCAATGAGACGCCATTGTCGTGTGATGTTTGAGATTTATGGCATGCCGGCAAGAGACCAATTTAAGAATGAGGTCTTCGAGTCACTTGGATTATTTTCGAAATTATTTGGTATGTGGAATGTGATGCATTAAAGTGATTTGTCCTCATGTTAAATGCCTTTGAGTTGTTGATATTACTATTGTTATTAAGCATATTTTAAAATATATTATTTTGCAAAAATTAGCGGATACCATGGACAGTTTTTCCGGTTACCACAATGGTTGAGAATAACATTATTTTCAAAATATTTTATAACTGTATTGTTGTTCACTGGGATTTTATATCTCATTAAAAATGTATTGTTTTTAGAGCTCGATGATATCGTCGTTGAGGGCACATACTTGAAGAGCTATTATTTTGCTTTTAGATTAGTTGGTTAGTATTTGTAGCATGACTTAAGAGCATCATACCGACATCGTTTATTATTTTCAGTTTACATTTCTTGAATCGTAGTTAGATGCCCAGTTTTGAGGCTTTTGATTTTTATTCAGATGTACAAATTTATTTATTTTTTTCATTACTTTGAAATATTATTATTTTATTTAATATGAGGCATTTTTCAGACTTAATTATCTGAGAAAAATTTTATGACTTATACATTTTAATTAAATTTTTTAAAGTATTTTTATTGAATTTATTTTGGGTTACTAATGTAACGAAAGGCGTTACAGCGGGAGGAGGTAGGCCAAGTACAAACAATTTCTTTTCTACGACAATAACCTCAAACCCCTCGACCTACAATTCATCAAAATCAACATAACAAAAAGTCCAAGGTTGCATTTCCCAAGTTTAGGTCCGAGCCTACCTTGACGCAAACAAGAACATCATTTACAAAGCTGATTCTGATTTCGTCCTCATCAAAGGGCTCGTTGCTTTGTTAGTTGATGGGTTTTCGAGTCGACCCATGGACGAGATTGTTCGGGTTTCACCTGATTTCATGGTGCTTCTCATCTTGCAACAGAGTTTAACCCTTTTCAAGAATAATATATTTTCGAATATGTTGAAATTGACGCAGGAAAAAGTGCTTATGTTGTATGTAGAATCTGGAACGGGTGTTGATTTGAACTCAGATTCAAGTTTTGAGTTGAAAGGTGATAGCTTTGTTGAGAATTCAAATAGTGGACATGATTTTGAAATTGATAATGGAGATAAAACAGAGCATGAAGAGGGAGCAACTGAAAGAGATAGAGAGGGTCGGGTGTATAAGAAGAGAGGGGGTGATAGAGATCAAGGGCTAAAAATAATTTTGATTTTGCAAAATAATCCTCCTTCATGTGGGAGACTTGACTAGATCATCTCACCCTAGAATTCACCGTAAAACTAGATAATCACCAACAAGTTTCAGTATAGTTGGAAGATAGCAGAGTTTCTCAGACATGTTGTCAGGAGTTCGATTTCTAGAATGTGTATGAAAAAAATTATTGGGAGATATAAAACTCACTTCGATGGTCTCTACACTTGAAAGAGATTAGTTTTTACTACCGACCGGGTATATTGTCACTTTGAATTCAAATAAAGATTATCATGTTAGGAGAACTTTAACAAAGTTAGAAAATGAAGAAAGATCAATGCTAACAACACAATCCTTATGACATTCCCTTCACTACACTCCCTGTTGGATTAATTTTATGTCTAAGATCTACTAAATAGGAAGTCCACCCAATAATAAAGAGTGTGTTATTAGTATTTTTCTTTAAGGAAATATCTTAGTACTTGTTTGGTTTAGATTTTGGGTTGCCTAAAATTATGTTTACTTCCAGTGAAAGTGGTTTTGGGATTCTGAAGATGTTTGTTTTAAATTTTGCGTTCAATAAAATCAATTATGGGTTGGTAGAATTGATTTTAAGAGAAGTAAGAATTCATAACTTTTTGCGTTGAATAAAATTGTTTTTAGGTGTGAGACCTACAAAATTCTTTATATTTACATCTCAAAAGTGATTTTACTTTATCACCCGCACACAAAAACAGTTCTTCTAAATTCACTTTTAAAATATTATTATCAAATACAAATCAATTTTTTCAAAAATCATATCGCAGTCTAAAACAAACAAACCAGATAGCTGTTTTCCTATTAAGAAACTGAGTTGTTAAATTTTTTTAATTATAAAATAAATGGTAAGAAATTGTGAGTCCCAATGCTCCATTTGTTTTAAAACCACTCAAAAAGTCTTCTTTTTCTAGTTCTAACGATCTTCACGAATCAGTTTGAATCAATTTTAAACAAAAAAATGTCAAATCTAAAGATAAAAATTGGATTGAGTTTTATATGAAATCCAAATCGAATTATTCGATGATTCGATTTTTACGAACACAATAACTAAAAAAATAATTAAGTCTAAATAACATTCACAAATATGACATATAACGTACTAAAACAAAGGTTTCACTTCGTAAAACAAGATGCAAAAACAAGATTGAAGCTTCAAATAGAAAGTCTCTCAAACTTGAAATATGAAGTTAAATGAAAAGAGGTACTGATCTGTGTGAGTACGATTTAGGGGAGGGAAGGGAAGTTGTCGTTTTTTTCAAGCTCTTCATTGTAAACCAAATTCATATTTGGGGTCAAAAATTGAGATAAAAAATTTATATGCAGTATTTATGGGTAAAAGCGTAAACAATATAATTTGTTTTAATCTCCAATAACCAATTTTTTAAGGATAAAGCTTAAGTATAATTTCATAGTTACACTAGTTGTTATTTTTCAACACAATTAAGCTATGTATAACAATTTATACACGTACTATATTTTTATTGATAATTTGTTACGTATGTGATAATTCTATTGAAAAACATCATCTAATTTTCTTTATTATATTATATTATATTATATTCTTTTTCAATCTGATAGGAAGCCCTTAAGTTAAGACCCAATGACTAAGTTACCGCCCACAAGATGAAGCCAATAACCTAAGTTGCCGGGGCCTCTTTGTAGGTCAATTTAATTTAAAAATTTTAATAAAATGAAGCCCAACCAGTTTCTTGGGCTAGAGGACTTAAAAGCACAATCTTAAAATTGTGAGTCCCGATGCTCCATTTTTAATCTTAATATATATAAAAGTAAAATAGTTTTTTCTTAAAAAAAAAAAAAAAGTAAAGTAGCGTTTGTAGTTTTTTTCTGCCTAAAATAAGGGTAAAATTGGCATTTTGTATTGTTATTTTTTTTTTCACAATTTAAATTAATATCAACATTTTATATGGAATTGCTTTGCTTTAAATTCCTTTTCTCTAATGACTTAGTTATACATAAACTTTTCTTTTTTCATGGACATATTTTAGCATTTTCTCTATTTTAAAAGTTCACTTTCCAATCCTTCATTACGCACGTTTTCAACCTTTCATTCTTTTTATTTTAACCATCAACAATTTAAAATTTTAAAATATAAACAGATATAAAATAAAACTATTGAAGGTATTGTTCTAACTTATTTGTTCTAAATCATTGACTCAATGAGTGTGCATCTGTCATTTCCAACTTACATCTCTTTTTCATTAATAATTTTTGTATCTTCTTAAATTATTATTATTCTATAATTCTAAAATTATTATATTCTTTTTTTAAGCAAATAATTATTATATTCTATAATCTCTTTAATATGTTATCTTCGTAATTCACGTTATCCATTAACACAATGCAACTTCACAATTATCAAATTCACAATTATCAAAACATTTAAGCAAAAAATATGGAGCATTTATTATTTATTCCCAATATGCCTTCCACTCACGGTAGATCAAAGGTCATATAACTTAAAAGAGGTTACAAAAATTAGTTCAACTTTACAATTTGAAATTCAGTGAATGGCTTTACCTCATCTTATCTCTCTACAAATTTTACTTTTTTCCAATGTGTTTGTTCATTTCCTACTATGAGTTTCTCCCCAATTTACAAGCACATTTGTGACTGGATGTTTGACAGGTACTTGAATATCTTCCGTCAGTTTTGCACTGACGGAGTCATCGGAAATCGTTGTCGTCGGAATCGCCGCCATCACCGGAATCTAGGTTTAAACCCGATTTTCTCTTTCTCCCTCTTCTTCCTTCTCTTCCTCCATTCCTTCTTCCCCCTTCCTTCTTCCTCCCTTTCTTCTTCTCCCTTCTCTCCCACCATCGCTCCAGTATTGGAGGTTGTTGTCGCACACAGGGGGACCACCACCGCGGTCCCAAAGGGCCTGCGTATGATATCTTCTTTGACTTGGTCAAGCTCGGTCCAGACGGTGGTTCCCCTTCTCGCGATGGCGTCATCACCGAACCGTCTTCTGGGTGGCCATGGACCATGAACAAGGAAGGGGGGAAGAAGGAAGGGAGGAAGAAGGAAAGGGGAAGAAAGGAGAGGAGGAAGAAGAGAGAGAAAGAGAAAACGGGGTTTAAACCCAGATTCTGGCGGCTACGGCGGTTCCGACGACTGATTGTGCAAAACCGACAAAAATGGTGTTTTTGTATAACGTCAAATAGTTGAGGGACCAAAACAGAAGTTAAAAAATAAGATAAGGGACCAAAAGTATATTTTAGCCTTTTTGTTAATAGGGGTTGACACATCTAAAGCCTTTCAATTACACTACCTACGACTTAAATTTGATTTCTAGATCTCTCGTAATCATAATATTAAACAATATATGAATTCCATTGTAAATCATTTCTTCCCAAAAATAAAAAAACCTAAACTTATTTCAGAGGAAGGTTCCTCCCATAAGACGGGCGCTATCCGTGGACTGAATCCTCGCAGGTCACAGCTTTTATCTTTCCTATCGTTTGACACCTTGACGTGTGATGGACTCATGGGAGTGCCTCCACGAATATCACCCAATCACAATTTTCCCCAAATAAGTTTGTAAATTGTGATTGGACCACGTCATAAGGAATAGAATCCTCCGCGAGCTTCGATTCCAAAATTAACCCCACCCTAACACAATATAATAATAATAATATTTCCTCCAAGTATTTCAAAACAGCTTCTATCTAATCTATCCTCCTTTACCATGATGATGGCACCATCGCTTCCTCGCTTTCGGATCCTCCCTCTTTATCTTCTTCTCCTTCATTCTTGCTTGACTTCCGCTTTGATTTCCAATTCGGATCCCAAGGCTATTTCGGTAATCCCCTTTTTCAGTTTTGATCCCCCCTCCTTCTTCGCTTCAATTGTCGATTGTGTTGATTCGTGTGTGTGTTTTATGTTTTGTAGGATTTGAAGGAATCGATTGTGAAAGGGTTGGGATTCACAGCGGATGATTTCAAGGTAACTGGTTTTGATCCCAGAGAGGTTCAGGTTGGCCATTCCGTACAATACGAATTCGACGTCGAGGTTGATCACAACAAGGTTATTCCCTTCAAGCTTCTTGAAGACGTTAGCCGTTGGGATTACGTCGATCTTCCTATTTTCCGGGTCGATGAATCGGGTCAGCAAAACGGGTTGACTGAGAAGCGGGATTCGGGCAAGGCGTTGCCGGTTTTGGCTCCGTTCCAGCTGGCTGGACCCATGGAGCTTTGGATTCAAGATGCCGACGACATCAGGCTCTCTCTCCCTGTATGTATTCTTCTTTTGTTCCATTCTTTCTATCCTCATTGCCATTGCTGCTATATCTATATCTAATTTTATTATGTCCTGTTACAATTTCAATACAACCTTTTTTATCTTTTGATTTAATGAATGAATGTTTATTTCATAATAAATGGTTAAAATTCTGTTAAATATATATGGTTAAATTAATATGTATTTTCCAGAACCATTTGATAATTTCAAATAATACTTTCTAGCTTATAAGTTTCTAATCGGGCCTCTGAACACTAAAAACTGGCAAGTGATACACTTTTCTGTTGAAGTATTGTTAGGGTTCCATTAAATGATTCATACACTTGTCGTTGGGGTCGTGGGTCTCTGACATGTTTTGGAAGAATTCAAATAAGTCTATATACTAAAAAATTCAAATAAGCCTGGTAAATTTTTAGAACCCTAAGGAAAAAAGGTATGACTGACCTAATTACAAATTTTTAATGTTTAACGACTAAATTATAAACTTTTAAACTATAAGGACCTATTTAAAAATTTTCAAATAATTTAGTGATAGCCTATGAAATGCTTGGTGGGTAAGGTACAATACCCCGGGAAAAAATATGGGTACCGAAGTGATGCCTTTGTTGGTAACTTGGTATCATTTGTTTAGGTGAAATGATGAAAGGTCTGTGTAGTGAGGTCTTGTGTCTTGGGTAGGGATTGCAGTATATTTGGATTTGGATAATGGGAAAGGTCATTTGGACTCTAATCCTGACAAGATGTTGATTTCATTTTGCAGCATGATGTGGATGCTGGTGTGTTAAAGAAGGTGATTTTGGCAGATGGTGCAGTGGTTACTGTCAAGGGTGCTAGATCAGTTAGTCTTCGCCAACCCCTTGATCTCCCTCTGCCCTTAAACCAATCCCAAAACGGATTTGCTACCGGCCTTTTAACCTTGGCTGAGCAGCTTCGCCATGCTTCTCGAACCCAGGGTGCTCCCCTTCTCTCACTCCGCATTGTTGGTCCTACATCACTTGCAGCACCTTCCTCAGCATCACCCTCTTCCAATAACAGGTTGAAGCTCAAACGTCTTGCACCCGGTCTTGTCGAATTATCTTCTCCCTCAAACACCAGAGCAGTTGAGGCCCTGTCCACTGTTGATATCCAGGATGAAGCCCCAACGCTCTTGACTCCAACTCAGTTTACTACTCTTTGGCCTCTTGCGTCCCTTAATGGATCAAATGCGAACTTGTTGGGTTTTGAGAAACTGTTGTCTTCTGTGCTGGGTCCTAAGGCTAGCAAGAAGGGTTCCTTCAGGTTGTTGAAGGCAGATGTTTCTGCTCAGACATTTGTAAAGATAGGCTTTCAGGCAGAGAAGAAGATAAAGGAAGGAGATGGAATCAGTTTGGAGGGTATCCCCGAGTGGAGGACTAAGCCTGAGACAGTGAGGATGCATTTTGAGGTGCTGGCTAAGGTTGATGGTGATAAAGTCATACCGGAGAGAGTCATACCGGTAAACCCTGTTGTTGTGGAGGATACTGTGGCACCAAATGTTCTGACAGGGAATGTGACAATGTCAAAGACACCAATAGTTCATCCTCCGCCCAACCCCTTCACTTTGTAATTTGTGGAAGGGGTTTGGTTTTGTATACCCTACCGAAAGAAATTTTAGAAGAGAGGAGATTCTTGTTTTACTTTTGATGCATATATGATAGTTACGAAACTTGTAAAAATTTGAACTGAAGTAATGAGACAGTTTTTTATTTTATATTTTCCCATCATGGATTAGCATCTAGGACTACTACTTCATTTGTGACTTTTAGGCGCTGAGAATCTGGTTCTACTCTTCATTTGCTGTGATAACACAATTGCAATGCATGCTAGCAAAATGGTCTCAAATTAACTAAGAAGTAGGAATTTGGCGAGGTCAGATAACAATACTCTCCAGAGTAATCTGAGCCTTTCTTGTGCCATTGTGTCTCATCTGAGAATACCTGGTGAGGTTGCCAAGTTGTGATAAGACTCCAAGATTTCCTGTCCCCTTTTATAATAAGACAATGCTCTCTATACATATGTGTAAAATTCGAAAAGGGATGGAATGAGAAGAAACTAATTGCACTGTCAAATGAGCTTAGACCATCTCCAACGCTAACATTGCAAGAACTGTAAGAGGTTGGCCTTCTCTATTGTCATGTTGCAAGAACCCTTAACATAAGAAGAAACTAATATAAGAATGGTGGGCCATTTCTGTGCAAAAAGAATGAGAGAAACAAACACATTAATATAAGAACAGTTCTTGCCATGTTCTTCTACAAGAATTGTTCTTAGCATGTTCTTATACTTGACAATACATGTCATTAAGCTCCAATTAGTTGACAGATTCTCGGACTTGAGAACAGGTTAAGGACAAGTTAAAGAGCATTAGATCTAGAAAATAATACAAAAGACCAATAATGAAGTGCCTTTCATATAATTACGAAGTGCTACTGATTTCATCTCTATCATCATCAACATTCAAAGTAGTGTTATAAAAACCGGACCAGACCTACCGGTTCAACCGGACACCGGACACATGATCGGTCCGATCAAGGCATCGGATCGGACGAGCTTTCGAACCGTTGCTGATATCAGCAAACCGGTTAACTCGGTACCGGTTCAACCTTAAACCGGTTGACTCGGAATAGGTTGGACCATTCGCGGCTGCCAGGACCATCCTACATGGTATGCAAGGCTCAGAACCATACCAACAAAGTTATTTGTTACATGTACGACAAATAAATTATGTATATACAACAAAGTTATTTGTTACATGTACGACAAATAAATTATGTATATACAACCTCATTATAAAATTTACATAATTAATATATACAGGTTCAATCAGTGGCCCATTAACCCAATACCTCAACCGAGTAGACCAACAGTCCAGTTTTAATAAAACACTGATTCAAAGCGCTGTATACTAACAGGGTTATTATTGTTAATGAAACTATAAGGGTTAATATTGTTATATTAAGAAAAATCTATTACGAACGAAGTCAAGTATTACACAAGGTATTCATTGGATAAGACAGACTAGATTTTCGTGATGTATATTTGTATTAGTTACGAAAATTTGATTATTTTTTATCCAAACAACAGTTTTCATGATAAAAGCTATTTTTCAGTAGAAACTAGTATGTTTGGGTTATTTTGAAATTAACAACATTCTTCCTATTTATTATTAAATTATACTCTCTCTTTTTTTCCAGCTAATTCAAACACACACTCATTCATATATGCATGTTATTCATGGGAAAGTATATGTTAGTTTAATTTTTTATTATTTCATATTATATATATTTAATCTTGACCCCATCATATTAAATTTATGGTTCCACCCTGCATATTGTCATGGCACCTAAGGACATGTTTGCTTTGTTTCCAGTTTTCTGTTTTTAATTCCTGTTTTCAGAAATAATTATAAAACTGTCATCTTATTTTCATTATGTTTCCTGTTTTCGAAAATCTGTACAGGAAATAGCGAAAACAGAAAAAGTCGTTTTCAGTGTTTCCTGTACAAATTTTTGAAAACAAGAAACAAAATGAAAACACGGTGGCAATTTTGTAATTATTTATAAAAACATAAAATAAAAACAGAAAATTGGAAACAAAACAAAGAAGCCCTGAATATGCCAGTTTTTTTGTATTTAGTGTACTTTTCTTTAACCCTTTTTGGGTCTTATATAGTCTGGATATTGGGCCTTGATGAAACATCCGAAGCCTATTATGGGCTTTTATGTTTTTCAGGTATACTATACGGGCCTATTTCATTGTACGGGTAGTTCCAAACTTCCAAGTAATGAAGGAATTAGACGGGCAGTGGATTTAGACATTTAGTCAGCAAAGGCCCCACAATCTTATTGAAGTTTGGCTACGGTCATAATCAACATTAAATTTTGAATATTGTATTATTTAGTTGGAACTCATCGTAATTAGATCTTTGTCTTTTAGTTTATAAAGTATTTTTATAAGTTTAGATCCATTATGATATTAATTTCCACTCGAATGCTTAATCACATATAAGCTTCTTTGTCCATCCCAAGAATATGTTTTATGAGATAAATTTTGATATATATAAATTTCAAAAATATATCAAACAAATATATAGATATCATTTGACATCCTTATTTTAACGTTGAAGAAACTTGTTCATAGTAATATTCAACTACGATGGGACCATCTGATAAAAAATGAAAAAGAAAAAGAAAACAATAACACAAAAATTACAAGTTTTTAGTCGTTGCGTGTTTTTTAAATTGATTTAAAATCAACCAAATATTAATGTATATATTCAGAATGAAAGAAAAAACTACTAATGTATATAACTATTGGACAAGGAATTAAAGCTAGAGTTTTTATTGAAAATAATAAATTTAATATATTAAAATTCAAAAATTATAATTTTCAATTAAAAAAAATTGACATGTTTTCATATCATTTGCCAATATAAATATTAGTGCACGAAATGAAATGACTGAGAACTAAGATTTGGCTGACTGATAATTGATTAACAAAAAAACAAAGGGATCTGCTTGAAGGGTGAATGATATCAATTGATGCATAGAATTCAAAGATGGCAGGTATATCTAGATAATACTTGTCGACCATTTGATGTATTTATTCTGTTAAAAGATGGCGTGTAAGATAAAGAAAGAAGATTTATAAATATTTCTTGATGGACTTTTGTTTTCTGAAAAATTGGAAATGATTTCTTTGTTTAATATAGTTCACTTTCTTGTGACAAATGATGAGACCTAAAAGCGTATGGCAAGGTGCAAAGGACGATGGCAATTGGTCTTGATCATATTTTTTCTTGTGCTGTTGTAATCTTTCTTCGATAGATACTTCTAGTCATTTTTACGTAGATCTAAGGCAGAACACAGAGATATATGCATTCAGCCTAATTCTATTTGTCAAAATGACTATATGAGGCAGCGCACACTCAAGTTCCCTTACAATGAAGTATGTTACTGTGTGAGGAAAATGGTAACATCATTATATAGTTGGTCAATGAATAATTGGAGTTAGATAAACAAGGCTTTCATCGCTTTGCCTTTTTTTCTTCGATAATTACATTCTCATAACC
Organism: Sophora flavescens; assembly: GCA_030762895.1. Taxonomy (NCBI): domain Eukaryota; kingdom Viridiplantae; phylum Streptophyta; class Magnoliopsida; order Fabales; family Fabaceae; genus Sophora; species Sophora flavescens. The sequence goes on from CM061062.1 coordinate 80,434,513, forward strand.
GGATCATGAAATTTTCTAATCAGATATTTTGAAACATCGTATTTTTTAAGATTTTTTTTATGAACAAAAAGGGGAAAACCTCAAACCAACACAAAGCTAAAAAACCTTTAGGGAACCAAGTTCCCACAGCATCTGCCATCAAAGCATTACATATAAAACCAGGAGGAAATTCAAAGTTTGATCTAACATCACTATCATCAGCTAATCTAGATTTGGCTAGAGCATCTTTTGCTTCTCTCATGACATGAGACCAAACCACAGCACCGTTATTATCATGAATAGCAGAGACTAAGGAATGATAGTAATGAGTCCTACTACATCCCTCAGTTAGAAGATTCACAGCACATTCAGAGTCTGAAAAAACTTGTTCATGTTACTAAAGTTTATACAGTCAATCAATCATAAATTACCATCATTAAAAATTTTATATTCTTAAAGTTAATTTCTATGTTTTGTTAGTATAAAAAATTTATTTTAACAAATCAACATTATTATTATTTCTTTTTCTTAATTATTAAAATAAACGAACGATAGTATAATACTTTTTACACTAACCGTACATATTACTTTAATCCATATTCTTATACTAATTACCTCAAAAGTCTTATATATCATGATTTGTGATTAATCGAGCTTGTAAATTGTTTTTGAGAAATGATATTTGGACACCAACTTTTGACACCTCCAATCATGGTAAATTTAGAAAAGAAAAGGATAAAAGATGAGAGAAATAATGAATAAATATATGAGAAAAGTAAAAAAGTAGGTGTTGTTATTTGGTTTTGGTATCAAAATAATACTCTCAAAATTTTTACACTGCATATCAATTAAATTCCTTTTTTAAAACTATGATAATATAAAAGTTCAACTATAGTTTACTATCATACCACTTTATTCAAGATTGACACATCATAAAAAATTAATAAATTTAGTATAATATTAGCTATTTAATATATATATTTTGATAACATAACAGATTAACAGGTCACATGTATATGCTATGTAAATGTTTTTACAAATGACAGTGAATCAATTAAGCTCATAATTAAAAAAATTAAGGCAAAAATATATCGACGAGAAAATTAAGCTCATAATTAAAAAATATCTTCAGTTTATTACCCTCATTCAAAAATTATGTGAGCAATAGATAATTATTTTAAAAAAACATTTGAAATTTCAATCATTATGTGGTTCTAGTACAATATAAAAGGAAAGAGGTTAAGGCAAAATTTTATTCTAATTTTTTGTTCCCAATGTATTCTCTGCATGCAATTACGGATACTAATCACTCGATTTATTGGACATCGACATTGAAATGATGATCTCTTCCCATCAGATTTTCTTCATACGCAAGAGCTAAGGAGCAAACCTCTGACCACTTGTTTAAAAGATTCAAACTTATTATCACTTGAACCACCACATGTTGGTTTTTATTCTAAACCTTTGTATTCACTTAAAAAAAACTTTATTAACAGATTTAACTAGAACAATTTATACCAAATAATATTTTTCATCCAATAGTACTATATGAAAATAAACGTAAAATCCTCCTCAATCCTCAATTCCTCATATATGAAAAATATTCTCCTTAGTGGGAGTTTGTTTCGGGTCATACACCATTATTCCTGGAAATCAAGGATGTAAATATTTTGTTGCCGTATTTGTTATAAGTTAAGGAAAAAAAATCGACAGGTATAATTCATTCCGAATTAAATGATATACCCATGTTTAGATCTTTCCCATCGAATTGGCTGGGAATATATCATTCCCACGTCTCAAAAAATAAAAATACCATAATAACCTTTCTTGCGTATTATCAGCTTCTCATAATAACTACCTGGCCATTCTCTACACAAGATGAGACTCTAATAATTGTAGAGTTTTTTTATTTTTAAAAAAAATACTATTATTTGCTTTTTTAGAAGTATTATTTATTTACACTACTACTATTCCTTAATTCCCGACAGTTTTTATTGTCCCGGAGTTTTCTTTCTTCAACTTTTATATATATCTATATTAATTTTTTAATCTTAAAAATAACAGTGTGTTAATATCATACATAATATAATCATAATAACAAGATAATATTTATTAAAAATAAGTAAAATGTTCAAAATTTAGTAAAAAAATATAAAAATATATATTTTCTATTATAAGTATGATAATCCTTTTAATTTTTATATTTTATTTTTTATTTTTTTAATCAATTATATAAAAAATTAACATTTAAATAATATTTTGTACAACAAGGGATATTTTAATAATAATAACATTCATTCTCATGGATACATATTATAAACCAACACACATTTCAATTATTCCCAATAATTTTAAATAAGATTTCCAAAAATTTTAATTGATAATCAAGTATTTCTTATAAAATATTCAATAATAACATTTCTGATAATAACTTCCCTGAATTTTGATTACCAAAACAAACGGCCCCAGTATTTAATGTCGGTTGTAACCGACAGAAGAAAATAACCAAAATGTATGGCAGCACGTGTTGTAGAAGGCAAGTGGGCGCACGCACGACGCAGTCAACCTCGGCGGCTCCGGCCCCAAACACATTAATACTACCCAAATAATTCCAAATAAAAAAAAATGTTGTTTTGTTTGCGTTAGGAATAATCCTAATCAAATAGATACTTAATTGATATTAAATGAATAAAATAGGGACCAAACGCATTAACAATACCCAAATACGTAATCAGTAATTCCAAACGAAAAAAAAATGTCATTTGCGTTAGGAATAATCCTAACCAAACGGACACTTAATTAATATTAAGTGAATAAAATACGGGTCAAATTGATACTAACTTATCACTTATGGATGTTTTTGGAATTTTGATAATTTCAAGGATAAAGTTGGTACTACTTCACAATTTCAGGGACCAAATCGGGAATTTACTCCTCACATGAGTGACCAAAGTTGTGGCTAGAAGACTCGGCATGTTTGATTTCAGGGAAATGCTAACCAACGTCCTTAGTTGTGTATTCACCATCGCGAAAGTTTAAAAGTTATTAATTTCAATACAAAATTTTCATTTTTTGGTTCTTCAACCAATGTTTTTAGAGTACTAGTTAGTAAGACCTTTAATTTTATGGTAGTAAACTGACGACAAACACGATTTTAGTAAAAATGAGATTTAGTTACTATAAGTGACTTTGATTAAAATAGAAAATAGTTTTTACATTGAATTAAAAAATTATACTAAATTTTACATCAAACCTGCTTTTAAAATACAAACATAAAAATATAAATCACTTTACTTCAAACTCAATTATAACAATCAATTTTACAAAACAATTCATTCAAAATCACTTTATTCAAACACTTCTACACAAATTTTGGTTTGGAAAAGATTTCATGAAAAAAAAGTTTCTTCCATTTTATGATATATTTTTAAAATATGTATATATAAAAATAAAAAATAAGCAATATATAATACGATATTTAAATTTGATAATTAAACAAGACACTCTTTTGGTTAGTTGGGAGATAGAAAAGTAGCCGAAAAACCTTTTGGAAGTGTTATTGACTCATCATTTCAATCTGGTTCATTTATTTCATGCATTCAAGACTTATCATACAACCTGATTACCTGAAACTCAACCAAGTATAGTACAGTAAGTTTGAAGTTTGACACTCTGACTGCTTCTTTTACCATGGTTGCTGCCTTTTGTTACATCAAAAATAGAAGCAATGTCACAAATGAGAGTAAGAACTCAATAAATATTTATATTTATAGAGTATAAATTGAGATACTTTAATAAGACGAACTTCATTCAAAGTAACTTTACAACATTTTACTACTTAAAACCTCAATTCAAAGTCTCACTCTACTGCTATGCTAACATAGCAAAATCTCTCTTTCTCTCCCACCCCTTAAAAATAATGCAAAACAGGAATTCCCTACACAAATGTTAAAAATACTCATAGTTACCCATGAAAAAAAAAATTAGTAGTTTTTATCTGACGAAGCATACCTTAAAGTAATCAAACTAAGATCCTAAATCTTAAAAAGAAGAGAACATCCGTAATGTCTTCAGTATTCACAAAACCGTGTTCATGATTCATATGCATCTGATGTACTCCTTTTATGTAGACACTTAGAACCGAAACTAATTCATACAAATTAGTATTATCTGTAATTAAAAAGTGATGGGAAGATCATGCAAATCCACCCACATGAACAATGTAATGTATATCAATCACATCACAAACTCAAATCTTCCAACTCCCAACAATGTAATGTATATCAATCACATCACATGAACAATGTAATGTATATCAATCATAATAAGCAAGCACCGCCCTTATTGAACCTTTCTTTGTCCATACTTGCCTACCCCATAATTTTCTCTCTGCATGTCTATCATTTTCTCAATGTGAAACCAAACTCAAAATTCCAACTTTGAAGCCACCCCAGTGTATTCAAACTCTTCCATTTCCACCCACCTTCCTCACTACTACATTAACCCAACAACACCAACAACCAAACCTTCGCCGCCCGCATGTTCGCCGGAGGAATCTCCCGTCATGGGTCGCCGCCCATTATTCTCACTGCTCTGTTTTTCCTCTGCCTCTTTACTTCCTCTCATTCAAACGAGCTTAACTCTCTTATGAAGTTTAAGTCCTCTGTCCAAAGTTCAAATGGAAGTGTGTTCAGTTCTTGGATACAAACAAATTCTCCCTGCAACTTCACGGGGATTGTGTGTAACTCCAATGGTTTTGTTTCAGAAATCAACCTTGCACAGAAACAACTAGTTGGCACTCTTCCTTTTGATTCAATCTGTGAGCTTCAATCGCTTGAGAAGATCTCTGTGGAGTCCAACTTGTTGCATGGCAGCATAAGTGAGGAGTTGAGGAAGTGCACCAACTTGCAGTACTTGGATTTGGGTGGGAATTTATTCACAGGAACAGTGCCTGACTTGTCGACTTTGAACAAATTGCAGTACTTGAACTTAAATGCCAGTGGAATCTCTGGGGCATTTCCATGGAAATCATTGGAAAATCTAACAAATCTCACCTTCTTGAGCCTTGGAGATAACCAGTTGGAAAGAACTCCTTTCCCTTTGGAGGTCTTAAAGCTGGACAAATTGTATTGGCTTTATCTAACAAATTGCAGCATCACTGGGAATATCCCATTGGGTATTGGAAACCTTACTCAGCTAGTGAATCTTGAGCTTTCTGACAACCAACTGCATGGTGAGATTCCAGCTGATATTGTAAAGCTTCATAATCTCAGGCAACTAGAGCTTTATGACAACTATTTGAGTGGGAAAATTCCAGTTGGATTTGGCAACCTTACCAACCTTGTCAACTTTGATGCTTCAAACAATCAGCTTGAAGGTGATCTTTCTGAGCTAAGGTTCTTAACAAACCTTGCATCACTGCAGCTTTTTCAGAACCAACTCTCAGGAACAATTCCAGAAGGGTTTGGAGATTTGAAAAACCTTACAGAACTTTCTCTCTATACTAACAAGCTCACGGGTCCTCTCCCCCAAAAGCTTGGCTCTTGGGCAGGCTTGGAATTCATAGATGTTTCAGATAATTCACTTTCTGGTCATATACCACCTGACATGTGCAAGAACAACCAAATGACCGACCTATCACTTTTAAACAACAGCTTCGCTGGAAGCATACCGGAAACATATGCAAACTGCTCATCTATGGAACGTTTTCGCCTAAGTAGGAATTCGCTTTCAGGTGTTGTTCCTTCAGGTATATGGGGCTTGCCAAATCTGCAACTTATTGATCTTTCAATGAACCAGTTTGAAGGTTCAATATCTTCTGATATTGCTAAAGCAAAATCTCTTGCTCAACTGTTTTTATCTGACAATCAGTTCTCAGGTGAGTTGCCTTTGGGAGTCTCAGAAGCTTCTTCATTGGTATCTATTCAGCTAAGTTCAAATCAAATTTCAGGTCATATCCCAGATATGATTGGAAAACTGAAGAAACTAACTAGTCTAAATTTGGATAGGAACAACCTTTCTGGTATTATACCAGAGTCTACTGGTTCTTGTATTTGTCTTAATGAAATAAACCTTGCTGGCAACTCTCTTTCTAGTGAAATACCAGCTAGTATTGGTTCTCTACCTACCCTCAACTCATTGAACTTGTCCTCCAATAGGCTTTCTGGTGAGATTCCATCAAGTTTATCATCTCTAAGGCTTAGCCTTCTTGATTTGTCAAACAACCAGTTGTTTGGTTCCATACCAGAATCACTTGCTATTTCAGCCTTCAGAGATGGGTTCATGGGAAATCCTGGCTTATGCAGCCAGACTTTGACAAATTTCCAGCCATGTTCATTGGAATCAGGCAGCTCCAGAAGACACAGGATCATTGTACTTTGTTTTATTGCTGGTTTAGTGGTTCTGCTTGTTTCATCAGCATATGTCCTCTTCATGAAACTGAAGCAGTGCCATTTTGAGAAGCCACTGAAGACTAATTCTTGGGATGTCAAGCAGTACCACATGCTAAACTTGAATGAGAATGAAGTTATTAATGGGATCAAGGCTGAAAATTTAATTGGCAAAGGAGGATCAGGGAATGTTTACAAGATCATGCTTAAAAGTGGTGAAGAATTTGCAGTCAAACACATATGGACTTCAAATCCAAGTGATCGGGGAAGTTGGAGGAGCAGCTCAGCTATGCTAAAAAGGAGTTCCCGGTCACCCGAGTTTGATGCAGAAGTGGCCACTCTCAGCTCTATAAGGCATGTGAACGTGGTGAAGCTATATTGTAGCATCACAAGTGAAGATAGTAGTCTGCTTGTTTATGAGTTGTTACCAAATGGGAGTTTGTGGGACAGGCTGCACACTTGTAATAAGACAAAGATGGGGTGGGAGGTTAGGTATGACATTGCACTGGGAGCTGCTAGAGGATTGGAGTACCTGCACCATGGGTGTAATAGACCAGTTATACACAGGGATGTCAAGTCCTGTAACATATTGCTTGATGAGGCTTGGAAGCCAAGGATTGCTGATTTTGGGCTTGCCAAGATTGTGCAGGGAGGAGCAGGCAATTGTACCCATGTCATTGCCGGAACACTTGGATACATGGCTCCTGGTAAGCTTTCAATCACATTCCTTTCTTTATATTATAAAAAATGTCATGCTGCTACCTAAGTGATTAATGGATGGAAAAATTTAGGCTAGCTTCCACTTAAATTGCTTTCTAATGCAAACATTAATATACTCATGTTTTGGTGATTGAGCTTAGTATGAGTATTATAATTTGAAGATTGATCATGTTGATTTTTCTTATTTATGACAGAGTATGCCTACACTTGTAAGGTGACAGAGAAGAGTGATGTTTACAGCTTTGGGGTAGTCCTAATGGAGTTGGTAACAGGGAAGAGGCCTATTGAGGCAGAGTTTGGAGAGAACAAGGACATTGTGTATTGGGTGTGCAGCAATATGAGGAGCAGCAAAGAAAATGCGGTTGAATTGGTGGATTCTACCATTGCAAAGCATTTCAAAGAAGATGCAATGAAGGTGTTGAGAATTGCAACATTATGCACTGCCAAAATCCCATCTTCAAGACCGTCAATGAGAATGGTGGTTCAAATGCTGGAAGAGGCAGAGCCTTGCACTCTAACCAACATAATTGTGACCATGGATGAGTAAACAAAAGAATGTTAAAAGTTCTCTCTCAACTGCGGACATTTTTCCTCTTTGCCAAGCAGCACAGAAAGTGAAGCTGCAGAGGGGTGATGAATATTATTGGCTTTCAGTTCCTGCAAAACTGTTTGTACAAAGAAAAAAAGCACATAATTCCAAGTTTGAACTATCTGCTATTGAGGAACCAAAAGAGGATTACCATGTAGCCTTGTAGCATATACGTATAATAAAGTCCTCTTTCTAATCAAATTATATATTCTCTGGGAATTAGCTTGTACCTTTTGTAGAATGTATACCCAAGCCAATGAATACTGCTAAATCTTTTCCACATTTGATTGGTTACCAGAAAAAAACAAAAAAAAGACAACTAAATATGGAAGAAAGATTTGTTTGCCAGCACTGCCACACATAAAGACATTGTTTGGCAAGTCTAAGAACATATAAGTTTGTTTGACTAAAATAGAGATGTTTGATAAACAATCTTATCTTATTAGCTTATAGTTTTTCTTCATAAACTATTTTATTTAGCTTACGGCTTAAAACTTATTAATTTTTTTCTCATTTTTATCCTTATTAATTAATCATTAATGAAATTCACACTTTATCATACATTTCATAAATATGTTCTCTTATATCATTTTACCGGGTGCGGATCCTCTCCAGTGGAGTTTTCACTGAATTTCTCTCTAGTTAAAATCTTCACCATTAAACCCCCTCTCCACACTTTTTCAATAGTTAAACAAACATTCTCTCACTTGTTTAATGAAGGGCACATATTTCAGTGGACAGAAATAATGGGAGAGAATCCATTCTCAATTTTATTAAACACTTCAAATTCAACCAACTGGCTTTTCAACTATAGCTATCATGTTAGAATAATTGGGCCTAACTCCACTCTAAAAGCTAGCTTGTATGGTGAGGGTTGCCCCTTAATTATAAGTACTATCCAGGCCATATCACTGTCCAATGTGAGACTCCAACGCCCCCCTCACGCCCAGGACTGGACATCTAGAGCGTGAAGTTTGCAGGACTAGACATCTGCGGGTGACCCAACGTGGGATTCCAACACCCCCCTCACGTCCAGGACTGGACATCTGGAGCGTGAAGTTTGCAGGACTGGATATTTGCGGATGACCCAACAAATCTAGGATAGGCTCTGATACCATGTTAGAATAATTGGGTCTAACTCCACTCTAAAAGGTAGCTCGTATGGTGATGGTTGCCCCTTAATTATAAGTACTCTTCAGGCTATATCGCTATCCAATGTGAGACTCCAACTGGTATCAGATGAAGACCGAAAGGAAGAAAGGGAGGATAAGGCATTACAAGGGCATGCACTGCATGGATCTCGTGTGAAAAAGAAATCAGAATTGCATGAGGAGATGGCTGGTAATAATGCAAGAATGGCGGGGATCGGAAATGGGTCTTGGATAGTGGTGTTTCACACCACATGACTCCTCTCTTGTCCCTAATGACTCCTCTCTTGTCCCTAATGAAAGAAGTGCACAAAATTGAAAAAGCTTTCTATATTACAATACCCACAGGAGATATTGTGATAGTAGAAAAGATGAGAACTATTCATCTCAATAACAATATTACACCACACAATGTTTTATTTGTACCACATTTTGAACGCAATCTAATTTCATTTCACAAATTGACACATGACTCAAATTGCAATGTGACTTGTTATTCTGATCATTGTGTGATACATGACCCAGCTATGAGGAAGAAGATTGGATTAGGTGATGTAAATGATGGGGTTTATGTGCTGAGGCAGCTACTTCAAGGATTAGCTCACACGGCTCACCATGAAGACAAGACTGTTCTTTGGCATGCACGCATGCGACATCTGTAACACCCTATTTTTCGGAAGTGCTTTCCTTAAGCTTGTTTTGTTAAGTTAGAATTGTTGGCTAAGGGCTTAGTGGGATTTTTGGCTTAAAAGTCTCTTTCTGGTACATGAGCACGCTTGTGCTCATTAGCCAGCACACCCATGCTTAAAGTCAGGCGCGTGTTGCCAAGTTTAAGTTGAGTACGCCCGTGCTCACTGTGGGGACCGCATCTTGCTGACGCTAAGTCCATCACAATCATGCTTACTAAGGAGCACGACCGTGCCCAGATGCAGCCTTTATATAGTTAGCACAAAAATCGAGAGTTACGTTTTAACCCTACTTTCGTCGTCGTAACACACACAGTGCGACCAGAGCAGTCTTCTTCCCTGTTTCGACCAAACTTAACCAGTTCTTAGAGTTTTGGAGACCTTTGGGAGACCTTTGTTTATCAGTATCAACCGGTATTGGTAATGGTAACGTTCCTTTTCTGTTTCCTTTCTCTTGTGAATTGGGAACTGATTAGTTTATGTTTTCAGTTAACCAAGGCATAGAATCGGACTCAGTCACTCTTGGGGACGTGACCAGTTGTTGTTAGGAGCTAACGTTTGGAACCTTCAATCCGGGTATGGGGAGAATGGTAGTGTATATCATAGGCATTGGGGGTAGTGTAAGGTAAAGGGGTTCCCATGACCCCGGTTTGTTGTGTATGTGTATATGATTAATATAATGGTTTGTTTGATTATGATAACATGATCTTGATTGTTAATATGTTGTTTATATGCCTATGTTCATACTACGTTCTTGATGTTTATGTTGGTTATATGAATATGATGATATGTTGATGGTTGCTATTGGCATAATGTTTTTGGTTGAATGGTTGATACCATGATTATGATGATAGTGTTGTTACTATGTTGATAATGACGTTTAGCCCTAGAATATGTTGTTAACTGGCTTAGTATTAATAGAATTAATCCCTAATTTTAATCGGCTAAAATTGATGTTGAACTCTGCCCAGAATAGTACTGTCGTGTATTGAGCACGACCGTGCTGAACAGGGAGCACGCCCGTGCTCCCAGTTTGAATTCTGGAAAATGGTCGTGCATTCAACACGGTCGTGCAGCAGAGGAGCACGGCCGTGCAGCTGAGCACGACCGTGCTCAAAAGGAAGCACGATCGTGCTCCACTTAAGTGGCAGCACGCCCGTGCTGGGGTTAAGCACGATCGTGCTCACCCCTCTAGACAGAATCTTATATCAAGGACTAAAATAGGGGGTTTAAACCCCCAATCTCCCCCAACGATGATGATGGCATAGTTAATCAATGATGAATGTTAGATCACTTAATTAAAGACTAATTAAGATGGTTAAGTTGGTAACCGTTGGGTTACCGCACGTTGATGAGTTGTACCTTGGTGATTTTTGATCAAGGGAACCTTGACCCCGTGGTTTGGGTCTAAGGTGCTATTGATATTGTACCTTGGTGGCCGAGAATTTGCTCCAAGGGGGCCTTAACCCGGTTGGGTCTAAGGTGTTGCTGTTGATTCAGCTAAAGGTTTAAGTGTTGCGGTAGATTTCGCTGCGGTCGATTCCGTTGAAGTCTTCGGTTGATTCAGTCGAAGAAAAGGAGGTGGCGATTGCCCGTTGTTTGTTGTATGTTACATGCATCATTGGAGATGTTGTTGTCGGTGGATGTTCGACATAGGGGAGGTCGTCCTAGAGTACAGCGATCTGGCCATCCACGATAGGTTACCCAAGGTTTGGTAACCATGCGCCCCCGTGACGAGACATTCGTTGGTTTGATGCATTGGCTATCCAAGGAGTAGATTCTCCGGTATTGAGTAGATTCTCAATGTGGATATTTAACTCCGAAGTCGTTCATCCTGAGTTAGTGTGAATCCACATGCATGTTGGAGTAGTGGAGTAGTGTTGCATTGCACTACATAGCATACTTGGTTGATATGATGTTGATATATATGTCTATGTTGATGTATGTTATTGTAACATCCATGGCTTCTTTATAGATTGACGACTGTCCCCACAAACCAACACGGGTCTTTTCAGCGTGCTTTGTCCTCACTCACACGCTTCCCGGGAAAACTTCCAAGTAGGTCACCCATCCCAGAATCGCTCCAAGTCAAGCTCGCTTAACTGTGGAGTTCTTAAGTGATGGGCTACCGAAAATAAGATGCATCTTGTTAGTATAGGTAGTATCAATCAATTCATATAAGCCTTCCTCAACTGTATTGTCCCATACCTACACAGTCTCAGGATCCCTCTCATTCGGGTGTGTAATCGGTTCATTCATTTGCCCCTCATCCTATAAGCCTGCCAGGAGCCACTCCTTGTCCGTGCCTTCTTGCACCGGCGACCACTCCCCGCCCTCATCGGTACCCGGGTGTTACATGCCCACCAGCTTCTGCTTGGTTCGTCCCCGAATCACACCGTACTGGGAGAGGTGCCGCTCTGATACCATTTGTAACATCCCTGACTGCTATATGGATTGACGACTGTCCCCACAAACCAACACGGGTCTTTTCAATGTGCTTTGTCCTCACTCGCACGCTTCCCGGGAAAACTTCCCAAGAGGTCACCCATCCCAGAATCGCTACAAGTCAAGCTCGCTTAACTGTGGAGTTCTTAAGTGATGGGCTACCGAAAAGAAGATGCATCTTGTTAGTATAGGTAGTACCAATCAATTCATATAAGCTTTCCTCAACTGTATAGTCGCATACCTACACAGTCTCCGGATCCCTCTCATTCAGGTGTGTAATCGGTTCATTCATGTGCCCCTCCGCCTAGAAGCCTGCCAGGAGCCGCTCCTTGTCCGTGCCTTCTTGCACCGGCGACCACTCCCCGCCCTCGTCGGTACCCGAGTGTTACAGTTATGATGATGCTATGCTGTATGTTTTACCTTGCTTACATGATTCTTACTCCCCGTTCTTTGTTTGTTTGACCTGATTAACACCTTGCATAGGATGACGAACAATCAGGAGAGGAGTGACCTTGAGGAGCCACCACTCGTAGTTAGGACTTTTCCTTATGTTTAGTTAGTTCAGTTGTATTCCGAGGATTTCATTCCAGAACGATTATACCAGCTCTGCTGTGACATCGGGTTGGGTTATGTTGTTTATCTTTTGGTTTATTTGTTTTAAACTTGTTTTATTTTCCGTGTTTTTAGAACTCGTTCATGTGGAACCTTTCTACCCATGGACAAATGTCTTATTTTATCTAGTAAATGCATGTTTTGGTTTTATATCTTTGTCTTTAAATTGCTTTATAACACGCGGGGTAGTAGGGTGTCACATTTAGTGGTATCAGAGCAGATCTATCCTATCAGGCCGTGTTATGAGTCTGTTGTGAGTCTGTTGTGTGCTCTAGTTTGAATTGTCTATACTTGTTATAGACAATAATGCTTTAAGTTATTTGCCTGTAGCATTTACCCGCTTAAGTTTCTATATCTAAGGGTTGCGTTGGACGTGTACAGGAACTCATGGCAGGTAGAGGACGCAACGATCAGACAATTGCGGACGCGTTGGCACTTCTTGCCAATGCTATCGGACAGGTCAACCATAACAACAACAATGGTGGGCCAGCTCAGTTCCAGGGACTGGATAAGTTCCATAGGAACAACCCTCTGTCGTTTAAGGGAGCGTATGATCCGGAAGGAGCTTTGCTATGGTTGAGGGAGACTGAAAAGATCTTCCGAGCTATGGATTGCAATGATCAGCAGAAGCTCATCTTTGCTACCTTCATGTTGACTGAAGAGGCTGAGCGTCGGTTGGACAACTGTAGGCAGAGGATGCAGGCTGAGGGCACAGCGGTTACATGGACTGTGTTCAGGCAGAGGTTTATGGAGAAGTACTTTCCAGCGGATATCAAGGACAAGAAAGAGATGGAGTTCTTATCGTTAAGGCAGGGACTCCGACCAGAGATTAAGCAAGCCATCAGCTACCAGGGGATCAGAGTCTTCCCGATTCTGGTCAACAAGTGCAGGATTTATGAGGATGCTAGTCAGTTCAACGTTACCAAGGGAGTAGATAGTCGGAGTGGCAAGAGGACTTATCAGAGAGACAAGGGCAAGCAGCGGTATGCTCCAACCGGCAAGGACTTCAAGAAGAGTGGCAGGAAGCCACGGTTTCAATAGGATAGGTTTAGGGGCAGGTTCTCTAATGCCCTCAGAGCTATGAAGTGCGGTGCACCAGATCATTACTCATCCCAGTGCAAGGAGCCAACTGTGATTTGCTTCAGGTGTGGCAAGTCTGGCCATATCAGCTGCGAGTATGAAGGAGCCAAGGCCGATCCTCACAGCGCTAGCAAGAATCAGAAGTCCCAGGCCAACAGACTGAAGACCACTGGAAGAGTCTTTACTCTTAGTGGAGTTGTAGCCTCCGAGTCTGATGACTTGATCCAAGGTACATATTTTATTAATGGAACTCGATTGACTGTATTGTATGATTCGGGTTCTACCCACTCATTCATATCGCATGATAGGGTTAATAGTCTTAAACTGCTTGTTTCCTTTCTTGAGTATGATTTGCTTGTGTCTACACCCACAAATAAACCTGTTACCACTTCTTATGCATGTAAGAACTGTCATATTATCATAAATGATAAAATCTTGGTTGCTGATCTTGTATGTTTACCCCTGAAAGACCTTGATATTATTCTTGGCATGGACTGGTTATCTTCCAACCATGTCCTTTTGAACTGTTTTTATAAAACCTTGGTTTTTGGAACTCCAACGGAGTCTGAGAATCCGGGCCTTCTCTCTGCCTGCCAAGTTCAAGCTTCGATGAAAGACGAAGCCCAAGTGTACATGATGATAGCTTCCCTGGAAGTAGAGAGCAGCCCTCTTGATGTCGCCGGCTTGCATGTTGTGCGGGATTTTCTTGAAGTGTTCCCGGGGGATGTTTTTAACTTACCCCCAGAGAGAGATGTTGAGTTTGCCATAGATTTAGTGCCTGGCACGGGCCAATCTCCATAGCACCCTATAGAATGTCTCCTCTAGAGCTTTCTAAGTTGAAGGAGAAGTTGGAGGACCTGATGAAGAAGCAGTTCATTAGGCCCAGTGTGTCTCCGTGGGGAGCACCTGTGTTGTTGGTGATGAAGAAAGATGGTAGTATGAGGTTGTGTGTCGACTATCGGCAGCTCAACAAGGTGACCATAAAAAATCAATATCCCCTCCCTAGGATTGATGATCTTATGGACCAGTTGATGGGTGCTTGCGTCTTTTCTAAGATAGATTTGAGGTCAGGATACAATCAGATTCGGGTTAAGTCTAAGGACATCCCGAAGACAGCGCTTAGAACGCGATATGGTCACTATGAGTACTTGGTTATGCCCTTTGGTGTGACCAATGCTCCTACGGTCTTCATGGGCTACATGAACAAGACCTTTCACCCTTACTTGGATAAGTTTGTGGTGGTGTTTATAGATGACATCTTAGTGTACTCCAAGAGCAAGGAGGAACATGAGGAACACTTGAGGGTTGTCTTGCAGACCCTTAAGGAAAAGTAGATATACGCTAAGTTGTCTAAGTGTGAGTTCTGGTTAGAGGAAGTGAGCTTCTTAGGATATGTCATCTCTAAGGGTGGCATAGCAGGGGACCCAGCTAAGGTAGAGACGGTGCTCCAGTGGGAAGCGCCAAAGTCTGTAACCAAGATTAGGAGTTTCTTGGGGTTAGCCGGGTATTATAGGCGGTTCATAGAAGGTTTCTCTAAGATAGCTTTACCATTAACCTGTCTCACCAAGAAGGGACAGTTGTTTGTGTGGGACTCTAAGTGTGAAGAGAGTTTCCAAACCCTTAAGGATAGGTTGACATCAGCACTAGTGTTAGTTTTGCCAGATCCTAGTGAACCCTTCGTAGTTTACTGCGGTGCTTCTAAGCAAGGGTTAGGTGGTGTGCTGATGCAGAATGGTAAGGTAGTTGCTTATGCTTCTAGGAAGTTGAAAACCCATGAGAAGAACTACCCTACCCATGACCTAGAGCTAGGAGCTGTGGTATTTGCCTTAAAGATCTGGAGGCATTACCTTTATGGAGCGAGGTTTGAGGTCTTTAGTGATCACGAGAGTTTGAGGTATCTCTTTGATCAGAAGGAACTGAATATGAGGCAACGTAGGTGAATGGAGTTCCTAAAGGATTATGACTTCAAGCTGACCTATCACCCAGGAAAGACCAATGTGGTGGCCGATGCTCTAAGTAGAAAAACCTTGCATATCTCTACTTTGGTGGTTAGGGAGATGGATCTGATTGAGGAGTTTAGAGACCTTAGTCTAGCTTGTGAGTTTACCCCTAAGAGTATTAGGCTTGATACCTTGAAGGTTACCAACAGTCTAATGGATCAGATTAGAGAGGGTCAGAAGTTAGACAAGTTTCTCTTGGACCAGCGAGAATTGCTCGCTCAGGGTAGAGACCTTAGTTTCAAGGATGGAAGTGATGGAGTCTTGAGGTTTAAGGATAGAGTGTGCATACCAGATGTTCCTGAGCTTAGGAAGTTGATCCTTGAGGAAGGACATATGAGTGGGTTGAGTGTGCACCCAGGTGCTACCAAGATGTATCAGGACCTTAAGAGGATGTTTTGGTGGCCTAGGATGAAAATGGATGTGGCTGAATTTGTGTATGCGTGCCTAGTTTGTCAAAAGGCCAAGATAGAACACCACAAGCCTTCAGGTAAGTTGCAACCATTGAGTGTCCCAGAATTGAAATGGGATAATATCTCCATGGATTTTGTGTTTGGACTCCCTAGGACTCCAGCTGGTTTTGAGGCTATATGGGTTGTTATGGATAGATTGACCAAGTCTTCCAATTTCATCCCTATGAACATGGAGTATCCTTTAGAGAAGTTAGCCAAGCTGTATATCAAAGAGATAGTTAGGCTTCATGGTGTATCCTCTAGCATAGTATCAGATAGAGACTCGAGGTTTACCTCTAGGTTCTGGAAGAGTTTGTAGTATGCTTTAGGGACAAAGTTTAGGCTTAATTCAGCTTACCACCCACAGACTGATGGGGAGTTTGAGAGGACCATACAGTCCTTAGAGGACTTGTTGAGGGCTTGTGTGTTAGAACAGTCTGGCAGTTGGGACAAGTTTTTGCCCCTGATATAGTTCACCTACAACAACAGCTTCCATTCCAACATTGAGATAGCACCTTATAAGGCTCTTCATGGAAGGAGATGTAGGACACCTTTGTGTTAGAGTGAACCTAGTGATAGTGTGGTGTTAGGGCCAGAGATAGTCCAGGAAACAATAGAAAAGATCAGGTTGGTTCAGGAAAAGATAAGAGTTGCACAGAGTAGGAAAAAGAGCTATCATAAAAGGAGGAAAGCGCTCGAATTCCAGGAAGGCGGTCATGTATTCTTGAGAGTTACTCCAACGACTGGGGTTTTTAGTGTGATGAAGGCGAGGAAACTTACTCCGAGATTCATTGGTCCTTACCAAATCCTCAAAAGAGTCGACAAGGTCGCCTATCAAATAGCCTTACCCCCATTCTTGTGAAACCTCCACAATGTTTTTCATGTGTCTCAACTCAAAGTACATCCATGACCCTAGTCACGTGATAGTACCCGACGCCATACAGTTGAAAGAGAACTTGACGTTTGAGGTGTTACCCCTTCGAGTCTAGGATAGGAGGGTGAAGCAGCTAAGAGGCAAGGTGATTCATCTGGTCAAGGTGGTTTGGAGTGAGGCAACTGAGGAAAGTGCTACCTGGGAGCTGGAGGGCAAGATGATGGAAGCGTACCCACACCTTTTCGCTTGAGGTACGTAGAAATTTCGATGACAAATTTTTTATAAGGGGGGTGGAATTGTAACACCCTGTTTTTCGTAAGTGCTTTCCTTATGCTTGTTTTATTAAGTTAGAATTGTTGGCTAAGGGCTTAGTGGGATTTTTGACTTAAAAGTCCCTTTCTGGTACATGATCACACCCGTGCTCATTAGCCAGCACGCCCGTGCTTAAAGTCAGGCGCGTGTTGCCAAGTTTAAGTTGAGCACGCCTGTGCTCACTGTGCAGATCGCGTCTCGCTGACGCTAAGTCCAGTACGATCGTGCTTACTGGAAAGCATGATCGTGCTCAGTTGCAGCCTTTATATAGTTGCACAGAAATCAAGGGTTACCTTTTAACCCTACTTTCTGACGTCAGCCGTCACCTGGTGCGACCAGAGTAGTCTTCTTCCCTATTTCCACCAAACTCAACCAGTTCTTAGAGTTTTGGAGACCTTTGTTTATTAGTATCAACCGGTATTGGTAATGGTAACGTTCCTTTTATGTTTCCATTCTCTTGTTAATTGGGAACTGATTAGTTTATGTTTTTGGTTAACCAAGGAGTAGAATCGGACTGAGCCGCTCGTGGGGACGTGACCAGTTGTTGTTAGGAGCTAACGTTTGGAACCTTCAATCCAGGTATGGGGAGAAGGATAGTGTATATCATAGGCATTGGGGGTAGTGTAAGGTAAAGGGGTTTCCATGACCTCGGTTTGTTGTGTATGTGTATATGATTAATACGATGGTTTGTTTGATTATGATAACATGATCTTGATTGTTAATATGTTGTTTATATGCCTATGTTCATACTACGTTCTTCATGATTATGTTGGTTATATGAACATGATGATATGTTGATGGTTGCTATTGGCATAATGTTGTTGGTTGAATGGTTGATAGCATGATTGTCATGATAGTGCTGTTACTCTGTTGATCATGACATTTAGTCCTATAATATGTTGTTAACTGGCTTAGGATTAATAGAATTAATCCCTAATTTTAATCGGCTAAAATTGATGTTGAACTCTGCCTAGAATAGTACAGTCGTACATTGAGCATGATCGTGTTGAACAGGGAGCACGCCCGTGCTCCCAGTTTGAATTCTGGAAAATGGCCGCACATTCAGCACGGTCGTACAGCAGAGGAGCACGCCCGTGCAACCGAGCACGACCGTGATCAAAGGGAAGCATGATCGTGCTCTACTTAAGTGGCACCAGGCCCGTCCTGGGGTTAAGCACGACCGTGCTCACCCCTCTGGACAGAATCTGAGATTAATGACTTAAACAGGGGTTTTTAATCCCAATCTCCCCGAACGATGATGATGACATAGTTAATCAATGGTGAAGGTTAGATCACTTAATTAAAGACTAATTAAGATGGTTAAGTCGGTAACCGTTGGGTTACCGCACGTTGATGAGTTGTACCTTGGTGCTTTTTGGCCAAGGGAACCTTGACCCCACGGTTTGGGTCTAAGGTGTTATTGATGTTGTACCTTGGTGACCGAGAGTTTGCTCCAAGGGGGCCTTTTCCCGATTGGGTCTAAGGTTGTTCTGTTGATTCTGCTAAAGGTTTAAGTGTTGCGGTAGATTTTGCTGCAGTCGATTCCACTGAAGTCTTCGGTTGATTCCGTCAAAGCAAAGGAGGTGGTGGTTGCCCGTTGTTTGTTGTATACTGTATGCATCATTGGAGATGTTGTTGGTGGTGGATGTTCGACATACGGGAGGTCGTCCTAGAGTACGGGGATCTGGTCATCCACGGTAGGTTGCCCAAGGTTTGGTAACCGTGCGTCCCCGTGACGAGGAATTCGTTGGTTTGATGCGTTGGCTATCCAAGGAGTAGATTCTCCGACGCTGAGTAGATTCTCAATGTGAATATTTAACTCTGAAGTCGTTCATCCTGAGTTAGTGTGGATCCACATGCATGTTGGAGTAGTGGAGTAGTGTTGCATTGTACTTCATAGCATACTTGGTTGATATGATGTTGATTGGATGTTGATATATAGGTCTATGTTGATGTATGTTATGATGATGCTATGTTGTATGTTTTACCTTGCTTCCTATCTCCATGCCATATATGTTTACATGATTCTTACTCTCCGTTCTTTGTTTATTTGTTTGACCTTATTGGCACATTGTAGAGGATGGCGAGCAGTCAGGAGGGGAGTGACTCCGAGGAGTCACCACTCATAGTTAGGACTTTTCCTTATGTTTAGTTAGTTTAGTTGTATTCCGAGGATTTTACTCCGGAACGGTTATACCAGCTCTGTTGTGACATCGGGTTGGGTTATGTTGTTTATCTTTTGGTTTATTGGTTTTAAAATTTTTTATTTTCCGCGTTTTGAGAACTCCTTCATGTGGGACCTTTCTACCCATGGACAAATGTTTTATTTTATCCAGTAAATGCATGTTTTGGTTTTATATCTTTGTCCTTAAATTGCTTTATAACATGCGGGGTAGCAGGGTGTCACCACATCCATCAGGCCAAGTTTTACAACGTTTATCTCAGCTAGTTAAATGTAGTTTCAATTTAAATAATGTCCATTGTTGCGACATATGGCTTAGATCAAAACAATGTAGACTCCATTTTCATCTTAGTAATAATAAAGCTGAGAATTCATTTTGTAACACCCCGATTTTTCACTACTTTCTAATATCGGTAATAAATATATAATGTTTATATTTTTATTCGAGACTTAGAAAATGATTTTGGATAAACCAATGTCATTTCTATGTCATGGTTAACATCATAAGGTTACGATGAAATTTTGGGTTGAAAATTCAGCCGGAACCCGATTTGTGTTTTCACTGATAGTAAAAGCTTACTGCTCAGAAAACCTAATTTTAATTTGTGAACGAGATGAATAATGTTTTTATCATATTTGCTATGATATAGGAAGTTTTGAAAATTTTTAGTTTAAAAATATAATATTTATATTTGCTGCGGGAAAAAACGTCGAGATATCTCTAGGAAAACTTGAGTCAGATGAATCAGGGGGTCAGCAACGGAGCTGAGGTGACTAATGTGACTGAGATGACAAGCATTTATGACGATCCTATCCGAGTCATAACGGCCATAATGGCACATTGATGACATTAGATATTTTTATGTGGAAAAAACCATTTTACCCCTAGTTTCACATGATAATTACAAGCCTTGCCATTGTGGTTTTGGACCAAAATGCCCCCCAAACCCACAGCTCCCCCTTTTTAGCACCACACTCAGGCAAATTTCATATGACTTTCATGACTTCTTCTTCACCACAGTTCATTATTTCTTCAAGAACATCATAAGAACAACTTAGAGATTTTGTGAAGAACATCATCCAAATCATCCGTTTCTTTGATCATCTGGAGGTGATTTCTTCTCTCCTTGATCATTTAACTCTTTCTCTTCACAACTTTTATGGGTTTATGCCATGAATCATTTTGTTCATCAATTTCTTCAAAGTTCATGAAGTTTTCTTCAAAAATTCATAAGAAATTGTAGGAAAATCCTTTTGACTTGAAACCAATTTCTATGAACTCATCTTGATACCTATATTCATCATCTAGAAGCATGAACTCAAAAGAAATTTCTTCCTTGTTTTTCTAAGCAAGGCCGAACCTTTGTAGGATAGGTGTAAATGGGCTTTGTTTCAACTTTGAGTTATGAATCATGATTTCATCTCTTAAGACCATGATAGCTATTGTATATAAGTGATTAAAAATCCAAAAATCAAACCCTAGCATATTTTCTTCAAAAGGGCCGAAACCCTAATTTCATTTGTTGGATGGATTTTTGATTCAAAGTTGTCTTGTGACACTTAAATCCAACTCTATACTATGTATATTTGTTAAATACAAGAGATGAGAATCAAGTGAAATTTATAATATCACTTTTGTGATGAGGTTGAAACCCTAGTTCATGGAGCTAGATGAGTTCATTCAAAGTTCTTAGTTCATGATCTTAGATTAAGTGCTTAATCATGTTTAGGTTGCTTAAGGATCATAAATCCATAAGTTATAAAATTTTTAACTTTCCTAACCTAGTAATCTAGAAGAGGTCGAACCCTAACCCTCTTGAATAAGTGTGTTTTTAATTGATTTTGATTTATTTTGGTTGCAATTCGTTATGAAGGAACCAATCGGATTCAGTTGATCTAAGCCGACAAAGGAAACCAGATCCAAATCGGAAGGTTGTTTGAGAATGTTAGTTTGAATCTCCAAGAGGTAAGGGGAGTTTACCTTAGAAGTTTAAGATAATCGCATGCTAGTTGTTTGAGTTGTCTGTAAATTATCCACAATAATTTCCTGTGGTTTAAATTGTTGGTTGTTAATTATTGAATTGATTATATGCTTAATTGAGTTTTTGTGATATATTGATTTACATAATTATAATTAAATTGTTAAATTATAATTGTGATGCATGCCATGAATTGGATGTATGTCATGCTATATTGTGATTTAATTATCTGCTGTTGAGTGATGGATTGAGAAACCTGACATTGGTCAGTGTTCAATTTAATTTGAGGATAAAAGCTTAATAAGCTTGAATAATTAATCAAAACGATTAATTTTGTGGAATTTGAGAAAAAATGGAAAAATGTTATTTTAATAATATTTTTGTGAAAAGTGTGTAAATAAGTGACAGTAAGGGCGGAACTGTGAATTTTTTTCACATGCGTTAGTTTTTCTAAAATAAATTTAATTTTATTATAAAATGTTATGTAAAGTGATTAAGTTATGAAAATAACGTAATATAGCCGTTAGAACAATTACTTATGACAGAAAAGTCATTTTAGTTATAAAAAGTTTTTTTATTAAATTTTTTGAGAAAAAGGGTTTATTTTATTATTGTAGATTTTATTTAGAAAGAACTTTTTAAAAGTTGACGTTTATTGAGAACGATTTTCAGTAATGAATTAATTGGAAAGAAAAGAATTTATCAATGATTTTCATGTTTTATCAACGTTTTAATAGAAAAGAATTTATGTAAGAGGATTTTTATTCAGTGAAATTATTCCGTTAAACTTGGATGAGTTTTCAGAGGTTTGGTTTTTGTATTTGTTTTTCACTGAGAAAAATGTTTTCACAAAAGATAAACGAACCTAGTGACCGAGACGTCGGGGTTCTAATGTTCTGTGGATACGTAGATCAGGGATCTGTGTCATTGGATTGAGTATCCTAAAAAGGTTTTGTGGACTGTGTGTCCTAAATTTGATGTGGAAAATGTGAATTATATCTGCAAGCCTAAGGCTGGTGCATCAGTTTAGGGCTTTGCGATTGAGCACTCGGACTATGTGTCATGTGTTTAGTTTGAAACATTTGGACTATATGTCCTGTGTTTACTTTTAAGTGAAGAAGTCTTAATATAAAATTAAGCATGATCGTGAGCTTTGGGCTTCGACAAGGAAAGATTATTACGACAAAGAAAACGAAATGAGAATAAAAGTTTTTCTCATGCATCTTTGGCAGACGTGCCATATGTTTTGATCATTGAGTCCCGAGTGGATCAATGTATCTTTTATGGACTATGTTTCCATTTGATCATTGGGTTTGAGTGAGCCAATGTATCTTTACTGGACTTTGTTTCCAATTCAATGCGATGATTATTGAGGTTCTGAGTGATGCAATAGGTTATGGACAATAAACTCCATTGATCGCAATAACTATTGTGTTCTGTGTGGACCAATGAGTTACATTTTTGAACAATAACCTTGGTGTACTGAGTGATGACCGGTGTGTTATGTGTTCTTTTGGACATTGTTTTATTTCGTTTTTACAATGGGTCATGTAAAGAGCTTTATCTGCTCAAAACGAAACATAAAGTTGTGGGATCTCCGGAGATTAGGTATCAAAATAGAGCCCGAATATTGAAGTGTCATGCATTTTTATAAAATGACGATGACTGTCGGGTATGAAACCCCTTGGATAAAATTATTTTGCTATCTAGATAAATTTTGTATGCTGTGAATACATGGTATATGTTGTTTGTGTGTCGTGCATGGGGTTGTCTTATCAAAACTCATATATTGGTATCTCACCCTTGCATATCGGTTTGTTGTTTCCTCTTCTATGTGGAATATGTATATATTTGCGATCAGACAGATCCGAACGCAGTGGATTTGAACTACTGGGGGGTCCGAGCCCTGATGTTTGACAATGCTGATCAAGGGAATGCCTGGGTGATCAATCCAGGAGCTCGGAGTGCTACCTACATTGGTCTGATGAGGACACTCCGAGGGACTGTAGTAGACGGACCACAGCAGCTCATTCATAGCAGGGAGACGATCAAGGTTTCACTACCTCCTATTTGGATGATCCTGCGGTATTCGGTACTACACGGGGACTTAGAGCATCAACCACCTCCGCACATTCAGCCTTTACAGCAGGTACCCCCGGAGACGCCTCCTGGGCCTATAGTCTTGATTCCGGAGGAGGCACATGTGAAGATGGAGGAGGATCCTGATGAGGATCCGATGGTTGATCCGGACTATGTTCCTCTTAAGAATGGTATAGTCCCAGATATTGGAGAGGGGACTGATGTATCCTCTACAGATACACCTCCTGGAGGTAGGGGTGTCTATACTGGACTCTCCAATGGGTTTCTGTAGTGGTGACCAGCTGTAGGATGTAGTTCTTTTTGGGTAGAGTGAAATTTTTAGATAGTCTGACTTATTGGCTACCGAGAGACATCTTTTTTTGTAGTGTTTTCAGACTCCCACTGTGATATAGTTATGTTGTTTCAGTTTAATGTGATATATGTTTGTCGGTAGATAATGACTTGGTAGGAAAAAGGTCTTATGTACAACTTTGACGATGCATATGTATGATATATAGAGGTATATTATGTGATGGTGTTTGGGTGTGTGTACAGTAAAGAAAAAGGAAAAAAAAATTCATCACCATTTTGACAAGAATAAGTAATTAGTAAAATTATTTTGTTTTCCGAAGGAAACCAGCAAATTATTATTTTTGTTAAGTTTGATTTTTTGCAACATGTTACGTAAATGTGATACCCTGGGAATGAGGTGTCGTGAAATAGACAACTATAAACGCGAGAAGGGGGGTTGAATTGTGTTTATCAGAATTTAAACAAAGTTGAAATCTTTTCGCATACAGAAGCTTAGTTCAGACGAGTGGAAATATACAGGATAGACAGGTGACCTGTCTGATGAAATTTTAACAGTGACTTAGACAAACACACCACTTGAAAAACGAATAAGAAAACTAAGGCAACTAAAGAGTTAATAAGGAAAGAGAGATTGACACAGCTATTTATCCCGATTCACTCTTCAAAGCAAAGAGCTATGTCCAGCCCTTGACAGCACCAAGTTTTATCTACTATAACTGATCAGGTTACAGACTCCAAGTATTGTTTGCACACCCAACCTCTTCAGGCTCCAAGTCAAGTATTCTTTGCGCACCTAGTCTCTTCAGACTCAAGACAAGTATTCTTTGCACACTTAGCCTCTTCAAGCTCACTCAGGTTTGTTTGAGAGATTTGGTTTGTAATAAATACAACTTCAGACAGACATAACTTTCACTAACATTCAGAGTGGTTTAAATGTAAAGCTTAGGAAAGTCTGCGTAATAACTTCAAATGATTGAAGAATACAAAATGAAAGAATGAAGATATTAATGAGCAGAGTAATGGCTCTTTAATGCTATGTGTATTCTCTATACTTCATCTTTAACGACTTCTGTATTTATAGTATTCAAGCATTTAGGATTTGTTAGAGACATTTCCTCAGATGTTGGCTTCAAGCAAAACTTCATTAAATGCAATAGATTCGTTCTGGGCGGCCATTAATGCAATAGGAATGTTGGTTGTACTCTAACATGAAGGATCATGGCTTTATGCATCGTGATACAGCCATATCAGAGTTGTGCAGAGAGCTTTTTGTACTTTGCTAAGTACAATTCCCTTTTCGTGTAAGGACCAGAGGTACTAGGGAATAAAGCATGTTGGAAGCATTTTTTAACTGGTCTTTGGTTACGATAATGAATCTGATTTCTTGATTCTGTTTCTTGAAATAAGATTCTGATAATTCTTATAGAATTCACGTTCATAAAATAAGCGAGTCCATCTTGAAAATAACCGCGTCCATCTAGCCATTTAAGATTTAACATTCGTACGGGCTAGTAGACGAGTTCCATATGCCATGTCATTGGACAAAGCTTCTCATTAAGGACTTATCAAGTCCAAAAGACTTGTGTGAACGAACACTTCTATCACTTCAGTGAACGAGCGCTTCTGTCACTTTAGTGGACAAGCGCTTCTGTCACTTTAGAGCGGATAGATGATTCTTACAGTTTTAATCTGCACACTAGATAGACAGGTTAGAAACCAATATGAAGGTTAATTAAATCATTAACCATTGTTTAGTTCTCATCAAAACTTAGGGAAATGCACATCAAATATTTTAGAGACTTAACATGTCGCACATTTGATCTTATACATTGTGATTTGTAAGGGAGATACCACACTGGTTCTCATAATGGCAGTCATTATTTTTTTACTATTATTGATGATTACTCGCGTGGAACTTGTGTGTATTTGATGAAAAGTAAGACAGAAGCAGTGGGAATACTAACAAAATTTCTTAATATGGTAAAAACTCAGTTTGATGCAAGGGTTAAGAGGCTGTGTAGTGACAATGGTACCAAGTTTACCAATCATGAGTTTCAAAGAGTTCTTCAACAAGAGGGAATTCTACATGAAACATCTTGCGTAGGAACACCCCAACAAAATGGATGAGTAGAGAGGAAACACATGCATATACTCAATGTTGCACGGGCCCTGAGATTTCAATCCAATTTACCCATTTCGTTCGGGGGAGAATGCATCTTAGCAGCCACGCATATTATCAACAGAACACCCACAATAGCTAATGGTGGAAGGACCCCATATGAAATACTTTTTGGTAAGTCCCCATCTTATGAACATTTCAAAATTTTTGGGTGTTTATGCTATGTTAAAAACTCATCCAAACAGTAAGATAAGTTTGATTCTAGAGCAGAAAGGTGTGTATTTGTGGGCTATTCTCAAGGACAAAAAGGTTGGATAATGTATAATTTAAAGACACGGGAAATATTTGTGTCAAGGGATGTGGCCTTTTATGAAAGCATTTTTCCTTATGCACCACTGCAAGAAAATAGTGAGGAGGTCTTGCGTGCAGCTACCTTCAACCATGAGCCTCATCCAATGGAAAAAGAATTGTTATCAAGTTATGAGGAGGAGCAAAGTTCAAACAGTTCGTCCAACAGGCAGGTTGAGGGACAGCAGAATGATGAGCGGATTACTGATGTTAATGATCATGGTGACGAGACACAGAGTGAGGGGGAGAATGGATTCGAAGAATTGATGGATTTGGGTCCACGAAGCAGGAAACCGCCTAGCTACCTCAAGGATCATTATTGCAATTCAGCAAAGAAAAATCATCACTGTACATTACCGAGTTCATCAACTTCCTCAGGTATGGTCTATCATTTATCAAACTTTGTGAATTATGATAAGTTTTATGCAAAACATCAAGCATATCTTGCAGCCATAGAGAGTCATGAAGAGCGACAATCTTATAAGCAAGCAGCCAGTAAGCCAGAATGGCAAGAAGCAATGGCAAATGAGCTAAAGGCGCTGGAAGAGAACAAAACTTTGGAAGTTGCAATGCTGCCCGAAGGAAAGAAGGCAGTGGGTTGCAAATGGGTGTATAAGGTTAAATACAAAGCCATAGGAGAGGTGGAAAAGTACAAAGCGCGACTCGTAGTAAATGGATATACACAAGTGGAAGGAGAAGATTTTAATGAGACATTTGCACCAGTGACAAAGATGACTACGGTGAGATGTTTACTCACTGTCGCAATGGCCAAGGGCTGGAAGTTGCATCAAATGGATGTAAGCAACGCATTCTTGCATGGAGAATTGGATGAGGAAGTATACATGGAGGTGCCACAAGGATATCATGTTGCGGATGAGAGGATGGGTTGTCGCCTAAGAAAATCATTATACGGGCTAAGACAAGCATCACGCAATTGGTATTCAAAACTGCCTCAGGCACTTGTGAAATATGGTTTTAAGGAATATGAAAAAGATCATAGCTTATTCACATACACTCATGGCTCCACATTCATGGCCGTGCTCGTTTATGTTGATGATCTTATTATAGTAGGGAATGATGTTACTGCTTGTGCTAGTTTCAAACATTATCTTAGTGAGTGTTTTCACATGAAGGATCTTGGAGAATTAAAATATTTTCTTGGTCTAGAGTTAGCTCACGATTCTTCAGGTTTGTTCATATGTCAAAGGAAGTATACTTTGGATATTTTATCTGAGTGTGGAATGTTGGGTTGCAAACCATCATCCTTTCCACTTGAACACAATCACAAATTGGCATTGGATTCAAGTCCCTTATGCACAGATTCCTCTCGATACCGCAGATTAGTGGTACAATTAATTTACCTCACCATCACTCAGCCATAGATAACACACCCAGTTCATGTACTTAGCCAGTTCATGCAACAACCTCGGTGAGATACCCCGATTTCCCATTAAAGAAAAACCTAAATTTAACAAAAAAAATTAATCGTGATATTAACGTTATACGAATATACAGAAAATCATAAATAAACAAATTATAAATATAGATAACAAAATATAAACATCACACCACACATGTCTATCAATACAAACATAATGTGTTGATACACTATAAAGGGTACCACATCAGTAGGATCCCATCTTATACATACTAGTACAAAGTGATATAAGCAACAGAAACTAAAACATCCCAAAAAGACGTACTGGCCATAGATTCTAAACTCAACTACTAGGATCCACTGCTCGTCCTTCAGCATCTGGCTCATAAGGAGTCCCATCAAGCTTCTTTGTAGCTGGCTCCATGGCAGAGTCTTCTCAAAACGATCACATAAAAGAAACATACATAGAAAAGAAGTAGGGAGATAAGAAACTATCTAGTATCATATATGGAAAAGGGCATGTAACATAAAATCAATAAAGGCACATAGACATGCATCATAGATATGTGTATATATAAATATACAATCATCCTCAAGATACATTATCATCCTCTACCCTTCGCACTCATGCAACTTATGCTGACGTGGCCACCACCAATCCCGTCACACATCCCTCGCCCGCTGGGGGATGTAGTCAGTCGTCCAAGTGACGCATCCCCAAATCCAGGTGCACACTCTCATCCGCGGTGAGAATGCTCATGCAAAACAATGACACTATAGCTGCACATCTCGCTACGGTGCACACCTTGGTTCTCTCTCGAGGGTGTTAATGCATAGCAATGACACTATAGCTGTACAGCCTAAATCTAAGTTGGGACGGTCCCGCGAGGACTTCTGACCTCGTGTGTTCCAAACACACGACTATGATCAACAACATGCATCTATATCGGTCTCGCTGACGTATATCGAGTCATACCCTAGTGCCTCAACCTCTCATCTCTATTTCATAAAATGTTTCCAATAATATCATATCATCAATCTCATCATCATCAAATATTAATTAATTAGGTTAGGCACATCTAAAACACATATCATACTCTCCCCAACATGCATCACTCAAGACAACATGTTATCAACCATAATCAAAATAAAATAATAATAACATCATCATCATCATCATCATCATCATAATAATAATAATAATAATAATAATAATAATAGCATATTCAAATAAATCTAATAACTATAATTAACATCTTAATCCAAATAGCACATAGCAAGCAACTCAAATATAATAAAACCAGACAACCTAAGATATCATAAAATTATCCTAACGGCGATAAACCTACAATCTCCATATATATCATCATTGGTACCACTAAGTAGTCCCCAATGTGATATTGACATTGTCCATTATTCGCCTACTAGTAGGGTTTAGGTCGTCCTATACCATTATTGAATAAAATGCTACTTAGCCATTTCCGATGTTAGATGACTTCTTTCTCCCACCTGATGTGTCGTAGGCTAGCTAAGGAGCAACGAAACAAGCCTCTCTAAAACTCCTCAAATCTGCCACGTCAAGAACAAGGGTCTCAGGACCTCCAAAAATTCACCTGAACATATCATTGTGAAGCACACGTTACATATAACCCAAATTTGAAAACGGAACTGAAAACCGATAAATGGATTGAAATATAACTTCAATGCCGTCGCCGACGGCATTTCGGCATAAAAAGGATATAGATTTACCTTAGCCTAGATGAGAAAATAAATATAGGATAATGAAGTAGACGTCGCAAGGATCACAACGATATAATCGGTTTCTCAATATGACGAACGGATTGCTTGGAAACGACTCCGTAACTTCACTCTCTCTCACGGCCTTCTCTCTCTCTATTTCTATATTCTATCTCTGCGCTAACTCAATGAAGGAAGAAAAAGGAACGCTACTTAGTGAGAAAGGAAGAAAACAAGGTCAAAAGAAGGAAGATGTGGCACTTGAATGACAATGTCATTGGCGTGAATTAAGAAAAGGTGTAAGCAGGAGGTGGCTTTTTGGTAGTCATGTACTCAGCTTGAATTTTACATGTATTATGAAAAGATACAAGCAGCAGAAGGCGTGGCTTATGAATGATCATGGAATGCTCTCCAAAACTTGCGTGAATTATGAAGGACAACAAGCAGGAGGTGTTAGTTTTTAAAGTGTGTCATGCTTACTTTCATAACTTATATTTAATTAAATAGCTTTATTTATAATTAGTTTATTTTCTTTCTAAATTTTAACCGTCCAAAATTAGCTAAAGGAACCATCTCTTTTAATTACAAATTTAACTAGGATTAAATATGTTAGTTTGATCATAATTAGTTAACTATACTTAAGTATTTGCTTAATTAAGTGAGTTATGCTTGATTAGCATCAATTTGCTTAAGTAATCTTCTAACTTTTGGTTTCACTAATCTAATTTAGTTCATTAAGTTTATGTAACCATGAAGCATAGCAAATTATTTCTAGTTAGTGATTAATTAAACTTAAATAACCTTAACTAGCTAATAAATTGAGATTACTGTTAATTAATCATGATTAGTAGCTATGACTAAGATCTATATCTATGGCTAATTTTATTTTAACTTTGTTAATTATAAACCACCTTAGTTAATGATTTAAATTGAGGTGCTTCTAATAGGGTTTTTGACATGCTTGCTTATTGAAAATTTTGAGGTGCTTGAATTTTGTTCTAAACTTACATATATGTTCGGATTTTTAAATGGTTTTGATTTATCTAATCCTCATCCAAAATTTATTAAGATATCTTATTTTCACTTGGTAAAATCAGGATGTTACACTCAGCAAGGGCATTGTGATGCAGCCATGCATGTTTTGAGGTATTTAAAGTCTTCACCAGGACAAGGGATTGTTATTCCAAGAGAAAATGATCTCAAGCTCATTGCATACTGTGATTCGGACTATGCTTCATGTCCATTAACCAGGAGGTCAGTTTCAGGCTACTTGATGAAGCTAGGCACGTCTCCTATATCTTGGAAAACTAAAAAGCAAACCACTGTTTCAAGATCCTCAAGTGAAGCGGAGTACAGGGCCATGACTCATGCGACTAGTGAGATCGTTTGGCTACGAAGATTGCTTAAATGTCTACAAGTAAATTATGATTCTCCAACCATTCTACATTGTGATAATCAAGCTGCCATTGATTTAGCATCTAATCCAGTTTTTCACGAGAGAACCAAGCATATTGAAGTGGATTTTTCACTTTATTTGACAATATCTCAGTGCAGGGGTCTATCTACAGTTCACGTTCCAGCAAGGCTACAGCAGGCTGACATCTTCACAAAGTCCTTAGGAATGAATCAATTTTGGGAGTTAACATTCAAGTTGGGATCACATAATCAGCTATCTCCAACTTGAGGGGGGAGTAATAAGATTTGATTTGTTTTCGATTGTATATAGGAGGATTTGTTGGAGCTAACTGATATATAGGAAGATTTGCTGTTGCCAACTGATATATCCTATAAGCTCATGTATTTGTTACAATTGTTATTATCTTGTATTTCAAATTAGGGATAGGATAGGTTGTTATCCTTTATCCTCTCTTCTGTATTTAAATAGGAACTTGTAATCTGATTATCAATGAAATTGAATCATATTTAAAATTCAATATATCAGCTATAAGCTAAAAATTAGTTTATCGGTCATAAGCTAGCTTATGAATTATTTTTGCCAAAGAGAGCCAAAATCAAAAGTACCAAAAATTTGACAGCCAATTAGATATGAAAAACGATATATTGGAAAGTGATGTATTAATTAATGGTATTATTCTAATCTACTGCAGAAATGCAAACTAGTGTTGTATCAACAAGTTATGAGGAATACTAGTGTCCTACTGAAATGTAGTTCAGCAAAGAGGAACCTGGTGGAGACGGCCTCCCATGAAATGGAACCTTGATGCTTCTTGCTTCCCTTCCTCATCGAGGTGCAATGATTGACAGAGATATGGTTGCGTGTGGCTACCAAGTTTCTTTTCTTCTCAATTAAATCGAGCGTGCTTACTGCTCACTCTCCTGCCGAAACAATAACAATATTTGTCAAAATGGTTGGCCCACCTGCATCGACCTGATTGTATTTGGGTTGGGTCAAAAACATTGTGGGATGGGTTTGGTTAGCCCGTATGATATATATTTTTTAACTTTTAACAACTAAAAATATTATTCTTATGTTTCAGTTTTTTTCTCATAATTTTAATGCCATAAAATATTAAATGAAATAATTTTTAAATAAAAATATTAATTTATACCTATTAAAAATATAAGAATAAAGTTTCTATATATCATAAAAATTACATAATTCCCTAATTAAAATTAAACATCAATTGTGTGGATCAAGTAGGCCCATTGTGGACTGACCCACATTGGGCTGGCTCATTTGGACAAATATTTATGTTTACATCAAATGTTTTGATTTAACCTACTTTTTCGCATCAAGTTCAGCTCATTTTGACACTTCTATTTTATAAGTGAATTGCATAATTACTATAAAAACATGATGATACTGTTTTATACAAAAAAGTTAGCTGTGATATTTTAGAATTAATAAAGAAACACTTACACCAATATAAGTTGATGTTTCTTTTATTTGTAAAAAGTTAAGTAGCTATTTTGCAGAAAAAAAAACATAAAATAATGATGAATTGTGCATTACTGTATTTCTGTAAAGGAACTTTTCAAATATTCTATATAGCTCCAAAATAATTACATTTTCTAACTTAAATATTTTACGGATTAAAGTAATATGTATTGTCAGTATAAAAAGTTTTACACTGACAATCACTAATATTTTGACATGTGTGTTTTTATTTTAATAACTAAGAGAGAAAAATAACAATGATACTGATTTGCCAAGATATTATTTAATATCACTGTAAAAATTCTTTGCACTGACGATACATAAAAATTAAACTCATAATTTATTGCAATCCACCTTTAAAAAATAATAAAAAAGATGGATTAATAAAAAAAATGCCAAATGTAAAGCATAATTGCCTTGTTTGTGGCAACTGGCAAGGCAAGGGATGAAACTTGAGATGATTTAAAATAATTGTGAATGGTTGAGTTGATTAGGATACGACTTATAAATCATGAGGTCGTGAATTCGAATCACACTATTGACATGAAGACCTGTTGATGGGTAATATTTAAATCCATATATAAGCGTTCTTTGAACCATAAGGTCTGTCTTGACCTTGATGAATCTCCGGGATCCAACTCACTTAAATTTTTTTGTGTATATATAAAAAAATGTCATGATATGAGAATGAGACAAGACAATATCACAAATGGTATGACACAATTTTACAAGTGGGTCTGCATGTGATGTTTTAATTGGTAATGCCGAATGGGAAATGATAGGTACTATCCTAAAATTGATGAAGTGGTGAACCCGCAAACCCAAGAATGAATTTGGGTTTGAGACCAAACAGGCTTCCCTCCTCGTCCGCCTTGTCACCACCTCCCCTGATTTACAGTTACAGCTTTCCCATCTCTCACTCTAAACCCTTTCCCAACAAAACCACTTCTTTAGGTCCCCTCTCTCTCTCCTTTTTTGCCTTCTTCTGTTGCTTTCTCAATTCGAATTATCTAATTTAGCTTACACTGTTTGCTATTAATTTAATTAATTTATTTTTTCTTCTTCGTTTCAATCTATTTCCGCATTATTACAGTTAACATCTTCGTATGATGTGCAGGTGGAAAGACCTTAATTTATCGTGTGCACAACATTGATCATAAAACTGAGGCAATACCCAGTTTTTTGATGGCCTCGGAACACGAATTCCCAGAACTGAATAAAAATCTTTACCCACATATAGAACCCTACAGCATAGGTTTTTTGAAGGTTTCTGATCTTCACACTATCTACTGGGAGCAATCAGGGAACCCCAATGGCCATGTTAGTATCCACTGCCCCTTATAACTTCATAAACAATCTTTTGAAAGTGCTTTTTTGTTTTCCTAAATTTTTTTTTATGCTATGCATTGACATTGGTTATGTTCCATTTCTTTGACTTTCTTAAGAGGAAAATATTAAAATTAGAATATTGGTTAATCATTTTCTAAGCATTTTTCTTGCAGCCGGTTGTCTTCATTCATGGAGGCCCCGGAGGGGGAACTTCCCCTAGTAATCGCAGATTTTTCGATCCCGAATTTTACCGAATCATTCTATTTGATCAGGTTAGTTTCTGAACTGTTTTGTGCAATGATGGTCTCCAGAATGATTTTGTTTAATGACAAATTATTCTATCTGTATCAGCGAGGTGCAGGGAAAAGCACACCCCATGCTTGCTTAGAGCAAAACACCACATGGGACCTCATTGACGACATTGAAAAGCTAAGAGAGCACTTGGAGATTCCAGAATGGCAGGTCATCTTTCCCCTCTGCTTATTTACCATTATACATTTTCTGATTCTTTTGTAAATAGAATATGAATATGATATTTTCCTCGGTGTAAAAAACAGGTATTTGGTGGGTCATGGGGAAGCACACTTGCCCTTGCATACAGCCAATCTCACCCAGACAAGGTGTAAATTGATTGGTTTTGTTTTTTAGCTATATCAGTTTGATGTCTAATGTTTTTTTTTTTTTGCAGTACTACTGAACATTGTGTAATCTATAACTATGGAATTTCTTTTCATGTTATTTTATTGTTCACTTTTTGAAATATCTTATAATTTTGTTACAAGGTTACTGGCATGATCCTCAGGGGAATTTTTCTTTTAAGGAAGAAAGAGATTGATTGGTTTTACGAGGGTGGTGCTGCCGCAATATTCCCTGATGGTATATACATCATCCTTTTTGTTTGTATGTCTGGGGAATTAAGTTCGAATATCTGTCGCGTGCAATAAACTTTCCTTTTAAAGTTAAGAAGAGTTTTTAATTTTGACTTCTTTGATGTGTGGAAGTGTACCAGAGCTTTATGTTTGTTTGTTTTGTAGAATGTGAGAACTAAAATTGTTTCCAGCGAGGAATATGAGAAGATCCGTGTTGTTTATCATAGCTTCACTGTTTTTCATTTTAACTATGCATAATCTCATGTGATTTGATTGTGATCTCATATTTCCTGACTTTAAGTGGTTGATATTTGTGTGTTTTGCTCATGCAGCCTGGGAGCCATTTAGAGATCTTATTCCAGAAAATGAGAGAGGATGCTTTGTCGATGCCTATAAGAAGAGATTAAACTCTGATGATATCGAAATTCAGGTGAGTATCTGTCTGGTTTTCCTTCCTACCTTTTACTCCCATAATCATAATACCCAATTGTTTAAATTTTATTTTGGTTTCAAAGCTGTGTTTATTGTTTTACCTGAACTCTTCTTAGAACTTAGTATACAGGGGTGAAGATAATCGAACTAATTTAGAAGTCTATCCTTCTAAATACCAACAGGTCCTCCTAAAGAAAATGAGGGGCAACAAGTTGGTATATGAGCTTGGCACCTGATTGGATTATTTAGAGTAGTTTTCATGTGTTCATTTAGAATTTGAGTGGCATCTTACTCTTGGGATTTTTCGATTTAATTTAGAATTTTGTAGGAGCAGTCTATGACATTAAATGTAAAAAGGACAATCCTGACTTGTTCTTGCTCATTTTCTGTACCCAAATCATGCCAAATCTTGTTGTTTACTTACCTATGCTTTCATTCTTAGTATGCAGCGGCTAGAGCATGGACCAAATGGGAAATGATGACTGCTCATCTTCTTCCTAATGAAGAGAACGCCAAAAGAGGGGATGATGATTACTTTTCACTGGTAAGCTCATCAGGTTAAGAATAACATGGATTTTGGCTTATAAAAAACTGTGTTCGATCATCTTCTAAATTCTTTCACAATATGTTGTTTTTAATTGCTGTAATCAGATTCTTTTGTGTCTGTTGATTTCACTATATGTAATCTTGAGAATGGTATGGTGTTGCCCATGTATGACTTTGACAAAGATGATGTCAATTTTCCAATGTAATTCTTATAATTCAATGTATAACGATAATACAGATATTTTTTGTGTTCCAAAATTGAAGTGCACTGCCGTTACATATCTCTGTTGCATTAGAGGTTCTACATAAATGATTTTATTGTAGTCTTCAATTCTGTCATTAGTTTACAGAATACCTTTTCTCCCCTGTAAAAGAATATAAAGTTTATATTCTTTTATTTCTCTAGGTTGACATAAAACTTGATAGCAGCGGTGACAAGTGCAGATTATTCTTTTATTTGAGGAAAATAAATAAGTGATGGAACTGGGTGGGTTTTTACCCTAAGCATTGTGCTTTTACATCTTAATGCTTAATTTTTGAGAGCCCTTCCAATATTTTTTATTTTATTTTAATTTTTTTGGCAATTCAAATTTTGTTTTCTATCATGTGTTCGAGCTTTGAGTGATGAAAAAAATTGTAAATTCAGACAGTCCCAAATCAAATAATTTTTTTATTTTTGTCTGATTGATTCATGATTTTAATATGTTATGTTGTTGTCAATGATTGAGATTCTTGAACATATATTGATGACTGATGACAAATACTTACCTTTTTCTATCAGGCATTTGCAAGGATCGAAAACCACTATTTTGTGAACAAGGGATTCTTCCCCTCAGATTCATTCCTGTTGGACAACGTTGATAAAATAAGGCATATCAACGCCATAGTTGTGCAGGTAAATAACTGTGCGCAGCATCCTTTAAAATTCAGATTCTAGGGTGTCTTGACTGTCTTCATTCTCAACTTTTGTAGGGAAGGTATGATGTTTGCTGTCCTATGATGTCAGCCTGGGATCTTCATAAAGCTTGGCCAGAGGCAGATTTTAGGGTAAGACTAGAGTGTTACTTTTGATCATTTAGAGCCCGTTTATTTAGGACCCCCCCCCCCCCCCCAAAAAAAAAAGAAAATGTTTTTTTCCCCAAAACAATCATTTATGACATTTTTAAGCTTGTTTGGTTAGGCTTCTTAAGAAGTCTATTGTAAAAAAAAAAAATTTGCAGAGAAAGTGAGTCTTCTAACCTTTGGGAACCCTTTTCCCAAAATTTTCTCTTCAAATTTTGTCACATTCCCACTAATATCCTCATATTTTTTATTAAATAAAATTATTTTGATGCAAATATTATGAATATAGTAATTGTAAATTATATTATTAATTTTTAACATGTTTAAAAAAACACTTTTTATCCAAACATGTTCATTGGAAAGTGTTTTTATGTTTTTTTTTTATTGTACTTTCATAATAAGAAAAATCACTTTTCCAAAATTATACCTAAATAGTTTAAAATCACTTTTCAGAGTAAATTACTTTTCAGACTTTTAGCTTAACATAAAATAGCTTCTGATTTTACATAAATCACTTTTGCCAAAAACATTGTTGGAGAATCGCATTTTTTTTAACCTAAACAAACGGACTCTTTATCTTGCTTACATTGGTTTTCTGCATGCAGCAAGTTATCTTTGAAGTTTAAGGATAGAGCTCTAGTTTAATGCCAGAGGATGATTTTTATTTTTGTTCATATCAAGAAACTTAGACAGACATATAAATTGTAATCATTGCAATTTTTATTCCATCTCTTATGCAAAACATGGTCAAGTTATTAAATCATACTATGAAACAGGTTGTTCCAGATGCAGGGCATTCAGCCAATGAACCAGGCATAGCTTCTGAACTTGTGGCTGCAAATGAGAAACTGAAAAGCATAATCAAGAATAAAGGGAACTGAAGTGAAAAGGCGTAAACGAGACTAATCAGTTACTGCAACAATCATCCATATCGAGTTTGTTGTCTGCAGTGCAGGCAAATACATTGCAAGTGACCGTGTATTTCAAAATACTACTGGCGTGGTATACCAAAACTGAGAAAATTGCCTTCCTCATTTTGTCTATAAGAAACGCACAAGAATCTAATAAATTTTAAGAAACCATAGAAAACCAAGGTATTGCAAATTTTTGGACTTGGTGAATTCCACTATAGTTTGAAAGGGTTAAATTACTCTGAAGGACCTACATAACCTGCCTAACCAACATAATCTTTCTGGATAGAAATTTAACCTTAAAAAGGCCTTACTGAATTGGTAGTAAATTTCATGTTTACATAATTAATAGAGTTTGAAATATCCCATATTTATTTTGCATTGTCAATTATTATAGATTATCATATCTTTGAGTTTTAAAGTAATTATAATAGAAGTAAAATATTTTTAATGATGTGATAATATATGATTGGTAGTAAGCATCACAATTAAATCCTTTTAGACATTGGAACAATATCACAGAAAAGAATCAAATCAACGTATTACACAAATCAAAACTGAAGCTATAGTCTTAGTGCAACTGATTCATCTATCTCATGTTTAACAAACACACTCCTTGTTTCATAGAACATCATCAATTTTCTCAAAGTCACTAAAATTCAATGATAATATTGAACAACATCCCCCACTCCCTAAATTAAGGGAGAACTTGGGTCTGTCTCATGGTGTTGGTGGCGCATCTCTTCGGCACATGGAGAAGCTGAAACTTGGGTTCCTTTGGAACAGTTAAAGCTCTCTTTCCTCGTGAACAAGGCCTGGAATTGGAACCTGCAGCTTTACATGCAGGTGAAGAAGCATCCTTTGGCTTTACCATGTTTGAGTTTGACGGCTTTTCAACAATTACACTGAGTTTACAGGGTGTTGCAAGGAGAACCTTTTCTTTCTTCCTTGACAAAGTACTGCAACAGATATTTATATCACTAAATTTCCAAAGACCAATATAATCAAAGACCAATATAATCGCTTACCTTCTAGGCCTCACAACTATACGCTGCATCATTTGAGATTTTCTGTTGGAATTGTCATCCAATTCTTTAGCAGTTTTTTCTCCATGCTCTAACCGATTATCCAGATTAATGGGTTTCTGAAGTTTAAGACCAGGATTTCTATGTGGTGTTGTAGCAGATAATCTATGTTGATTTTTGCCTTTGGAATTGTCACTTTGAATGCTTCCCTACATAGTGTTTTGAGAAGTTTCAGCCACTACTAGTCTCTAGAAAGTAGAAACACATTAAAGCAGTAATATTTCAGGTGATGCTATCTTCAATGCATGAACTTACAGATTGGTTTTCTTGTGTAATTTGGTTTGATCTCTCACCGCAGCTGCTATAATTATCAGTGTCTTGTTCGCTTGTTCGGTTTACGTTCTGCTGTTTCCTCACTGCCTTGCCACCTTTGGCTGTTGTTTCTTTCAAGGGTGAGGGAACTTTTTTATCCAAGTTTGCTTCTTTGAGAATCCCCCTTTCCTGCAGCATAAAAAAATAACATGAGCCATACACAGTTGACTATTAAACCAACTACAACAGAATCTATTACTTACATCAGTTCTCAGCTTAAAAGGCTTAGGATGTGTGGTCTTTAATTTTCTGTATTTTACAACTTGAGTGCCAGTTGAGGTTGATGTAGATTTCTGTTTCAAAGTCACACCCATGAAGTTTGAAGTCAAATCATAAAAGCAGAGAGGACTGAAAACAACATCAATGGTATTCTGAACTAGACAAAACCTTGTGTGTTATTCTCGAAACCTTATGGTTGCTGCCAAAAATGGCCTTCTTCGGGTCGTCATTATTGGCAACAATCGCTCTGTAGTCACAAAAATTTCAATGATGAAATGAAGTTGAAGTGAAAAACACAACTACACAAGTGACCAAGAACATAGCACATTTCGAGACAAACCAAATTCCTTACCTGTTTTCATCAGGGGCTGAAGCATTTTCCTTGTCATCATTCTCGGTGAGCTCACCTTGGTTTTCTTTATCATAAGAGGCCATAGAATTTTCTTCACCCTTTCTCTTTGTTGCTTCAGGGATTTTCCCCATCTCTGAAAGTGGGTTCCTTCTCTCTTCATTTTCACTCCCTTCAGTAGTCTTGTTCTCTTCATTTGAACTTGACAGTGAGGTGATGTCACCTCCAGAAGCATTTTCCTTGTCATCATTCTCAGTGAGTTCACATTCGTTTTCTTTATCATAAGAAGCCATAGAATTTTCTTCACCCTTTCTCTTTGTGGATTCAGGGATTTTCCCCTTCTCCGAAAGTGGGTTCCTTCTCTCTTCATTTTCACTCCCTTCATTAGTCTCATGCTCTTCATTTGAACTTGACAATGAGGTAATGTCAGCTCCAGAAGTTCCTGATTCATGGTATCTTTCTAGAGAACCACCCCTTGATTTATCATCTATCTCCATGTCACTGGAGTCATCATTTTCAGCTTCCTCGTGAGGCACAGTGACCCGGTGCTTCTGCATGCTGCCTTTTACCTTCTTCTCCTTCAAACATCCCATTGTGTTAGCTTCTGGACCATTGCGACTATTCGAATACAATGAATCAAACACACGGCTCTTAACCTCTCGTCCCTTAAATTGCTTTCTTGAGGCAGCCACTGGCAATGTGTTGTCACATCCTTTTCCATTCTTCTTTGCGCCACCGAGCTCAAGCTTCTTCATTGCTGAACACAATGTTTTCATTGCTGTAGAACCCTTGGTCTTTGCTACCTTCTTGGGCGAGTGAAAAACCAGCACCTTAGCAACCCCTCTGCTCTTAGGCACAGCAACAGTCATAGATTTCTTACTCTGAACTGTTCTGAATTGCTCTAGATTGGAAAGCTTCTTTTGATTCCTTGGAGTAGTCAAAGCCTTAGCCACAGCAGGTGATTGCTTCACCTTAGCATTTGGGGTTGCTGCCACAGCAACCTTCTTAGAAATAGGTTTAACTTTGTCGTCATTGATCTTGTGTGACAATGAGGAAATGAAGGCCATTCTTGACACCCTTGGCTTTGGAGGAGCTGTAGAGGGGCACTTCAATTTTGCACTAACAAACAACAAAATTAACAAATCTCATTACTTGAAAAGTTCCTTTTAACAAATAATGTTAAGAGAAGCATTATTTATGAACTTTTACTTTCATACCAAAGTTACCATAAGAAATAGCTATTCACTAGGGTGTTATTGGTTGGGTACCTTGCTTGTCTTGTATTCAATGCCTTTCTGAGGCGTACATTGGGACTTCTGGCTGCCATAACCTGAAAATGCAACACAAAATCATATTCATTACTGAAATGAACCAAGTTGAAGAAGAGTAGAGCAAGCGAATTACCCGAAGAACAAAATTCTTGTAAATGGCTTCATGATCCAATTCATGTTCATGATTTTGGTCACATCCTGAGTTTGAATAGGCACAAATTTATGGTTAAGCATAGCATAACGAAGCTGAAAGAGAAGACTAGTTTGTATATAATAAAAAAGAAAGAAAAGTATATACCGACGCGGAAGCAGAACCAGTGGCGGTCGTCGTCGGAGCGGCGAGGATCAGGTGCGGTCAAGTCCACGAACTTAGGTGCTTGGATCTTCTCGTAGAAATCGTCATCTATGATTTCCTCTTCCTCAATCATTGGCAAACCCAAACACACAGTTTTTTCCGCCATAAAGTTCGCTCAACTTCACGGATCAAAAAAGCGCGTTCGAGTGAGACTATGATGTTGTTTTGTATTTTGTAATGTAAGTCAGGCTTCTGTTCTGAGGACACATTTTTAAACTCTAAGTAGCCGTTAGGATTCCGACAGGCTGGTAAGAGAAACGGTATACTAAGGGGTCTTCTCGTAATTTCAACCATTTATTTCCGCTCCACGAATGGATTCGGGCTGGCCCATTTGTTTGGTTTCGTCAATGCGGGTTGGGCTACATTACATACCACCCCGCTTCTTACTAAAACCATGCATTACTTAGGTAGGACTTGTGAATACTGAATATTATTATTGGCTAAAATAATATTTTTTATTATGTTGTAGAGTGAGAGTGTACCACTAACAACCCACCAAAGTGATGTAGTGGTGCACCACCCATATGTCACATTGTGGTTGAACCTATATATTGCTTCTTCCCTTTCAATTTTGTCATTAGCTTTTGCGACCAAAATTTTAAGTTTACAGATGTTACTACAAACAAATGATCTAAAACTTATTTTCAATACTATGAGAATGAGGGTGATAAATTTTGAATTATTTACTAATATTCGCTTTTAAAAATTGTGGACATTAGTTTTGTGTTTTATTACTAAGCAAATATGAGTCAATGTTTTATTCTTTTTTGTGTTGAAAGTAAATGAATGGTTTTTATTTGTATAACATGAAGCTATCCTTATGTCTGAAAATTATGATTTGTTTGATTATTTTCAGTTTTCTATTATTATTTTTTGTTTTTATTAATAACTGAAATAATATCACATTATTTTCATTCGATTAATATTTTTATTATTTTTTATATAAACATTTAAAAACATAAAACAAATAAAAATAAGATAATATTTTACGGTTATTAATGAAAACAAGAAATTAAAAATAAAACAAATAGATCATATTGGTCATATTCAAGGCAAACTAACAACAATTCAAGAGATGATTGAAGGACACATCATGAGCTTTGCTATGATTCTTTTATTAATTTTTTATATTAAATAAAAAACAACCGTGATATTTCAGAATCCATAAATCGGAGTATCAACTTCAGTTTTTAATTCCCAGCTACCTCCTTTAGCAAATTCAATACGCATAAATGAATTTCGTTGGCGGTTACCTGTTGGCTACTGACAAGCTACCGATAAGGTTAACATCTTTAACAAACAACTACTCCGTCTCTTTTTTTTAATGATAATTTAAGATTTCCACGTATCATTAATTTATTTATATTTGTATTAAAGTATCCTTATTTATAATATCATTAATTATTTATAAATTCTAATAATATTTACTCCACATTCCATATGTACCTTAAAAAGAAGTAGTTACAGCATCAAATAAAAAGATACATTTATAATTAGAGAAAATAAAATGCATTGATATGTGTCACTTTTGTTTTGGAACATACAACATTTATGGCTGAATTTAAGTATGGAATGTTTAGTGTTTTCAAGGCATTTCAATTTAATTCTATGATAATGGTATATATGGAAAAAAAATTGTCAAATGTATCTTGGGTTTATAAAAGATACATTGTTTTGGAACAAAAACAAATAGCTAAAATTACCATAGAAAAAGAACGGAGGGAGTATGTTATTTCAACACAAAATTTTGACACTGTATGTGATACCGTACATATTTATCCACATCTCTCACTTACTTTTTATCTTCTTGTATACACACATTCCAAAAATACATTAAAAAAAAACAAAGAGACACCATATGATGTCACATTTTTTGTGTACAAAAATCATTTGCCTTAACAAATATTTGATACTCCCTCCGATCCATATTATAAGAAAAAATCCCAAATATTTTGGTCCAATATATAAACAAATTTTATTTTCCAATGACTCATTTAATGTCATTATTCCTAAAATACCATTCATTTAATACAAATTTTGTTTTTCAATGACTCATTCTATTCCAAACAACACAAGCAACTTCTCATTACCATAAAAGAGTAATTTAGGTAAAAACATAATTTTTTAATCAAATTAAATGAGATTAACTAACCACATAATTGTATTAATTTTTTTTCTTATAATATGGACATGAGGGAGTATGATGCTATCTTAGGTACCATTTTTTTTTTGAACTCTTGGTACCATCTTAAGCTTCTCGTATTTTTATATTTTTTATTTTTATTTTTCGTTTTTCCTGCTTTGCCAGCCCCTTCTTCATTCTTCCTTCTCACTTTCTTTTGTTTTTTTCTATATATAATTCGAAATTTTAAATTATATATTTTCTCAATTTTATAAAAAAAAAAGGTGAATGGATATGAGTTTTAAATTTATTATTTTATAATTTAATTGATATATATTATTGGTGTAAAAAATTTAATATTATCAATCAATTATAAATTGTTAAATCATTAAAAATAATTGTTTCTTTTTTTTTTTTACACAAAAAATGATTGTTTTTTTTATCACAACTATCTTAAAAGCTACACATAATATAATTTATGAATGGTTACAATGCAAGAGATTTTATATTATATATATGAGTAGTGTATCAAAATTAAACTCTTTATTATTTTTTATTTTTTTGGTGAACCAGGGTATCCTCCGATCGGGATTCAGAGACTAATCCCTTGAGGTACTGAGATCCATTTAAGGGGTTAACCTCTCCCAACAGAAAGATGATAAGCTTCTCTGACAAGTTTATTTAAATAAATTTAAAAAAAAACATATAAAAAGATGATATACTATTTTCATAAAATATTTACATATTTTTTTTACATGTTATTCTAATGATACTGCTTTTTCTGTTATTATGCTTGTATACCTTTTTAAAATAAAAAGGAAATATTGATATTGGTTATATTGAATTTCGATGCTGTGAAAACATTTCTTA
Source organism: Sophora flavescens (assembly GCA_030762895.1). Classification (NCBI taxonomy): domain Eukaryota; kingdom Viridiplantae; phylum Streptophyta; class Magnoliopsida; order Fabales; family Fabaceae; genus Sophora; species Sophora flavescens. The sequence continues at coordinate 80,478,561 of CM061062.1, forward strand.
TATTAATGAACTTGTTTTAATAAGTAAAGATTCCTTATTCTCTCATCTGTGAGGCGTATTCTCTCTTTTTGAGAAGGCTTTGTTTCCCCTAGTTTTTTGTTCCAAATTTGAGCCCTAGAACATGGCCGCTCCAAACTTGGAGCATCCATCACTGAATGATGATGAGGATGACTTGGAGGTGCCGGAGAAGGAGAAGGAGGTGGAAGAAATCGACAGGGCACTGTGTCTTGTGGGGAGGTTCTTAACGAACAAACCCATTAGAGTGCCCAAGATGATGGACAGAATGACAAGTGTGGAAGCCAGGGAGAGGAGTTGCGATTAGAGCAGCAGAAGGTGAAGATGGGCTTTTCTTGTTCCAGTTTTTTCACCATGTTGATGTGCAGCGAGTCTTAAAGGGAGGCCCCTGGTCTTTTGATGGAAACATGCTCATCCTAGGCATGATGCAGGAGGGGGAGACGCCAGCACAGGTTCCGTTGTTTACAGTCCCATTCTGGGTACAGGTCCACAACATTCTGACGGGCTTTATGTCAGAAGCGGATGGAAAACATATAGAAAATTTCATAGGAAGGTATCTCGAGTATGACCCTAGTAACAATTCAAACTCCTGGAAAACCTACATGCGTATTAGGGTCCTCCTTAACGTCCGTGTGCCCCTGAAGAAATCGAAACGTATGAAAAAACCAGGAGGGGAGGCAAAAGAGGTGTTATTTAAGTATGAGAGACTGGGATCATTTTGTTATCTGTGTGGCTTACTAGGTCACGTAGAAGCTTTTTGTGACAAATGGTTTACCATGTCAAACGACAATGGCTACTGTGCATGGGGACCGGAGATGAGAATGGAGCAACGGAGGGATGTAGGCGGCGACGGATCGAAGTGGCTGAGGGATGTAGGGCAAACCTCATGGATCCCACCAAATCAGGGAGGAAATCTCGGCTACAACTCAGCAATTAACATGCAGGCGGTTTCTGAGGAGAAAACGAAGGAAGGGGCGTAAAACGAGGGGAATCAAATAAGGGAAGATATGATGGCGCAAATTTTCAAAAATCCAAAGATCTTGGCTCCTAAATCAGACGTGATTAATACTGATATGGCAAGTTCTGATAATCAGGATATGACAGTTGATAATAATGATGAGGAGGGAGAAATAGAGGGTGACAAAAAAAGAAAAATAGGTGAGGAAATCAAGGATGACATGCATCCCATTCACGTGGAAAATAATAGCGATGGAACAAAGGATGAAACTAGAAACGAAGGAAGCTCTTTTTTACAGCGAGTCCAGCAAACAGACTGCCGGGGATTATGAGTTTCATCAGCTGGAACTGTCGGGGCATGGGCAACCCGAGAGCAGTTCCAACCCTTCGTGACCTCGTTCGGACGTACCATCCGGACGTTATGTTCCTCTGTGAGACACTGGTACATGCTAACAGAATTGAAGAAATAAGAGCAAGTCTTGATTTTGATGCTTCTTTCGTTGCTGACAGAATTGGCAGGAGTGGGGGTTTAGCTCTCTTCTGGAAGCATCCGTTCGAATGCAACCTCCTCAACTATTCTTCTAACTTTATCAATGTAGAGGTGGTGCAGCAAGGTGGCCCTAGGTGGCGGTTTACAGGCTTTTACGGCTATCCGGAGAGAGGGAGGAGAAGGGAATCGTGGGATCTCTTGAGAAATCTTGCTAGAGATACCTCTATGCCATGGTGTGTCATGGGAGATTACAACGACATAATTTTAAATGAAGAGAAGAGAGGTAATGCGGAGCATCCCCCCCGGTTGATTCGTGGGTTTAGAGAAGATGTGATGGAGTGCAATCTGCAGGACCTTCCAATGGATGGCCATCAGTTCACATGGGAGAAAAGTAAAGGGTCCCCAAGTGCCACGGAAGAGCGACTAGATAGGGCCTTAGTTACGCAGGACTGGTTGGATGTGTTCCCGTAGTGCAAGCTCGTCAATGCGGTTTCAGACAGGTCGGATCACTCACTTATACATTTACAGCTTTATAATCGTGAAAGAAGGCAAGGTAGAAGAAGATTTCAGTTTGAAAACGCCTGGCTTGAAGAATCAGAAATTGAAACAGTAGTGCAAGCTGGGTGGGATAAGAGTGCTTCGGGTGATCTCCTCGTGAGTCTTCAAAGTTGCACAGAGGAGATGAATAAATGGGGCAAGCAGTTGCGGTCTAGGTATCGAGTAGCCATTGACGCGTGTAGAAGGGAGCTGGAAAAAATGAGAGAAGGTAATGATAGTGTCCGCAACTCGATATAATGAGATCAAAGAAAGGTTAAGTTCCTTGATGGCTCAAGAGGAAACCTTTTGGAAGCAACGTGCCAGGGTTTTCTGGCTTCGTGATGGTGACACTAAATCAAAAATTTTCCATGCAATGGCTAGTGCCAGAAGAAAGAAAAACACTATTGCGAAGCTGGAAGCAGAAGATGGTAGTGTGATGGAAAATCAAAATGATATGTGCAATGTTGCTGTCCAATATTTTGAAAACCTTTTCCAGCGTGAAAATGGGCTTTACGATCCAATCCTGGATTTAGTTGATAAGCGTCTAACTCATGGAGACAATGCAAATTTGTTGAAACCTTTTAGAATGGCTGAATTCAAGAGAGCTCTTTTTCAAATGCATTCTGACAAAGCCTCAGGGCCTGACAATCTAAACCCAGCATTCTATAAAAAACTTTGGGACCTTTGCAGTATGGAAACCTTCCAAGCAGGCGTCTCTTGGTTAGAAAAAAGGTGCTTTCCCTTCTCATCTTAATGATACAAATATTGTTCTCATTCCAAAAAAAGAGAACCCTTCCTCAATGAAAGATCTAAGACCTATTTCTTTATGTAATGTTATTTACAAAATTATTTCAAAAGTTCTTGCAAACAGAATGAAACCTTTGCTTGACAAATGTACTTCTCATGAGCAATCGACTTTTGTAGAAAACAGGTCTATTCTGGATAATGTGTTGGTGGCCACAGAAATTATTCATCATACGAAGTGCAAGACCAAAGGTAAGGTAGGAGAAGTGGCTCTTAAAATTGATAAAAGCAAGGCTTATGACAGAGTTGATTGGGGTTTCCTTAGAGGAATGATGATGAAGATGGGTTTTGATCATAAATGGATAAACTGGATGACTATGTGCTTGGAATCTGTTCAGTATTCAGTATTGGTTAATGGTGATAACGTGGGACCAATTATTCTAGGTAGAGGCCTTAGACAGGGTGACCCATTGTCACCTTATCTCTTTATAATTTGTGCAGAGGGCCTAACTTCTCTCATTAAAAAAGCAGAGGCCAGAGGAGACATTCATGGTGTGAAGGTGTGTAGAGGAGCTCCCATCCTGACACACCTTCTTTTTGCAGATGATTGTTTTTTGTTCTTCAGGGCTGATGAGAAGGAGAGTAGGCAAATGAAGGAAATTATTTTAGTATATGAGCAAGCATCAGGCCAAGCTATTAATATGTAGAAGTCTGAGATCTATTTTAGCAGGAACATCCACCATGATACGAGAAGCCAGGTTACCAGTATTTTGGAAGTTACTGAATGTCTGGGAACAGGTAAATATCTTGGACTACCATCCATGATTGGTAGAAAGAAAAAGGCTATGTTTAATTATATGAAAGATAGAATTTGGAGGAGAATCCAAAATTGGTCTGGTAAGCATTTGTCCAAGGCAGGTAGAGAAGTTCTGGTGAAATCAGTGGCTCAGGCTATCCCCACTTATTGCATGAGCACTTTTATGCTTCCTACCTCCCTATGTGAGGAGATGCAGAGAATGATAAACTCCTTCTGGTGGGGTTCCAATAGAAATTTAGGTAGAGGTATTAATTGGTTGAACTGGGAGAAGCTGACTATTAGGAAGGAACATGGCGGCATGTGCTTTCGTCATTTTTATGGCTTCAATTTAGCTATGCTAGGGAAGCAAGGTTGGAAGTTTTCAACCAATCCAGATGCTATTGTATCTGGCGTCTTCAAAGCTAAATATTATCCTGATGGGGATTTTGTAGGGGCTCGGTTGGGCCATAACCCAAGTTATGTTTGGCGTAGCATCTACACTTCCCAGGTAGTGGTTAAAGCGGGCATGAGGTGGCGGATTGGCAACGGTAATAAGGTGAATGTTTGGAAGGACCCTTGGCTTAGGGGTACAGAAGCTTCTCTTGTCACTAGCAACCCTATCCCAGGCTTGTAGGGCTTACGAGTCACTGATCTTATTGACCATCATAGAGCTTCCTGGAAGCAAGATCTCGCGAGCACAGTGTTCCAACAACATGATCGAGACACTATTCTCCACATGCCACTTTTGCACTTGGATAATGAAGACATTATCACATGGAAGCTTAGCAATGATGATAAGTATTCAGTAAAGTCTGCTTATCACTACATTATGGAAAGCCTTATTGATAATTCACACCTAAAATCTCTAGGAAATTGGCCTTGTTTATGGAGCCTCAAAGTCCCATAAAAGGTGAAGCTGTTCCTCTGGAGAGCAGCTAGGGGCTGTCTTCCAACTCGTGAGAGGCTCCAAAAGAAAGGTGTGCAATGCTCTTTTATTTGTCCCCACTATGAGTCAAACATTGAAAACGAATGGCACATATTTTTTGGTTGCTCTCATGCGATAACTGTTTGGGAAGCTGCAGGTCTATGGAGAACCATAGAAAGCTACTTAAATGCAGCTGAAAGTTTTCTTGCTTTGTTCTTTTTGCTACTGTCAACGTTGGCCATACACCAAGTGAAAGACATAACCTTGATACTATGGTGCCTTTGGAGAAGAAGAAATGAGAAAGTGTGGGATGGCATTGTTAGAGACCCAAGAATTTCAATATCTATAGCTAAGGACTTGCTTTTTGAGTGAGAGAAAGCCAAGTGCAAAGAACCTCAGGAAACAGCAGCGCAACACCATGCTTGTGTAGAAACTTGGAAAAAACCAAGCATAGGCGAGTACAAATGCAATATAGATGGGGCTATTTTCAAGGATCAGGGAATTTTTGGAATTGGTTTGTGTGTGAAGGATCATACTGGCGCTTTTGTGAAGGCAACATCGTTATGGTTTCCTGGTATCCCTACTCCACAAGAGGCAGAGGCAAAAGGCTTGCTTGAAGCTCTCAACTGGATGACTAATTTGCACTTTGACAATGTAACCTTGGAACTTGACTGTAAGGCAGTAGTGGATGGCATCCTTGCAGACGAAACTCCATCTATTGATTTTGGTTGCATATTGGCTAAGTGTAAGGACAAGCTGAATCTGTTTCAAAACTATGGGATTAGTTTTATTAGGAGGCAAGCAAATCATGTCGCTCACTCTCTTGCTAGAGCGTCACGTTTTTATGCTAGCCACCATGTCTTTGATTTTATTCCAACCTGTATCTGAGTTGATTTTGAATGAAATGAAATAAGTTTGGTTCTTGTCAAAAAAATAATAAAAATAATGAACTTGTTTTTATAGTAAGTAATGATATATTTATCCTTAATTTGATAAATACCTTTTGATATTGAACTTAGGGGAAAAGACTTCTTTTAAGTGAACTTATTTTTGAAGTAAGTAAATAATAACATATTTATCCTTAATTTGATAAAATATATATAGATCTCGAACAATTAAATGATCTACAAATAAATAAACCCTTGTTTGTTTGTCTTGGCTACAAATTCAATTCAGACCAAAAGAGCGATTGAGAAAATAAAGGATTTCTAACTTGCTATCTTAGAATAATTGGATGGAAAAAGCGAAGAGAGTGAATCCGTTGATGGGTTATCCGTAGGTTACGTATGAGTGAGCATTTTATCATAGGTTTCTATTGCATCAATCTACCCCTGTGTGATTCTCGCTGAAACATGTACGCGGCGTGTGTTTAGTTTCTTTAGGAAGAAAAGAAACTTCAACGAGATTATCGTTTCTGTTTGAGAGGGTTTTAAGACAAGAATTAAGAATAGACAAAGAAAAAGAAAATCTAACTAATTCAAGAGGTTGGGTGGAAACGTTCATACAGTGCTTTTCCTTCATTTTATCGGCCACCTCCATGATTTTCATACCTCCCCCATTTCTGCCACTTTAGTGATTTTTTTTTTTTTAATTTCTTTGTAATGTGGTTTCCATTATTTTGCACCTTCCATTATTCGCTTCTCATTGTACAAATTTGTTTTCGTACTAAATAGCTTGCTACAGAAGCATTAACATAGGAGGGACTGAATTATTAATAAGTGAAACTTATTAAGGGTATAAAAAAAGACTTAATTGATATGTATTATTTTTTTGAAAGATAATTGATATGTATTATTAATGTAAAGTTTTTTTTATATTGTCAATCAATCATAAATTATTACATCATTACAAATATTTGACTATCATCATAACTATTTGAAAAATCACACATAAAATGATTTATGATTTATTAAAAATACAAAAAATGCTACAATGACAATGTATCAAAATTAATCTTGAAGAAGATTTCGAGGATTAAATATATGTATGTGTTATTGGGTTGGTATTAGGCAATCACCATTTATGCCATATATAAATGCAAAGAGCGTGACGATAACTTTCGTTTCCACAAATACATCCATCTCCAACCAACGTGAGAAAGAAACCAAAGCAAAAGAAAAAGTAATATCGGTCTGTAGTAATGGGTCAGTCAGCAAATTCTGGTTTCTTTATTGAAATGAAAAAAAAGAAAGAAAGAAAGAAAGAAAAAAGACAATGAATATGTGAGTTACTTGTGTGCAAGTCGACTTAACAGTAAATAAGTTAATGATGTTTATGTAAAAATATAATTATAAATGCTTTTATAATTGGTGATGCCAATTGTTCATGTTCAGAACACAATAAATTTTTTGTGCATGTCCTGAATGATGAATGGCCCTCCTATTACAAGAAAAAAAAATTGGTTGCCCCTATAAAGAAAAGAGAGGCTGGTTTTTTGGTTGCAAAAGTAACACGTCAAAGCTCACACATATATATACACAACATTGCATAGGAACAATTTAAAAGAGTTCAAAGAAACTAGACTAGACAATCAACTTTCTCATTTATCATTTTTTATCTATCCATCATTTCTCAAACCTCTTGGAGATGGATTATCAGTACATTTTGGCAGGGATTATAGCTTCTAGTTTGGTGTTTGTGTTTGGTCTGTACGGTTCTGCATCAAAGAAGAGGGTCACAGGTTCCATACATGCAGAAAGTAATGGTTGTACAAAGACATCATCAGAAAATCGAGAAGTGGCAGGAACTATGGATATCATCATTGTGGGTGCTGGGGTTGCTGGTGCAGCCCTTGCTTACACACTTGGGAAGGTACAAGGCTTTTCTTTCCTTCTCATATATGAGTTTGTGAATTCCATATGCATGATGGTTTTAGTTAAGGGATTGTTTTATATTTAGGATATACCAAAGATTGCAAGAGAAAAAGAGTAATTTTTTATATGCAAGTGTTATAGTTATATTCTTCAGAAAACTATGAAATGTCTAATATTGCTTTCTTTCCATGATCTGTTCCTGGACCAACTGGACTAAGGTTACCACAAAGTGCTTATGTTATCAGATTCAAATTTCTTGTTATAAGTTGTAATTTCTATGTAATTTTTTGGTGGCATGGAGCTGCAATGGTCTTCTAGGCTTAGTAAGAAATGGCTGGAAAAATATGCTAAAACATGTTTTGGGGAACCCTCTTGATGAGTGAAGCATATATTTGTTATAAAAGTGATCAATGATATTGCTCTGTGCTTCTTGTTGCAGGATGGAAGGCGAGTGCATGTTATTGAAAGGGACTTGAATGAACCAGACAGGATTGTGGGTGAATTGCTACAACCTGGGGGTTATCTCAAGTTAACTGAGTTGGGTCTTGAGGGTAAGCAACAAAGATTGTCTGAGAATTGAAGTAGTAAATCTTAGTCTTAGGTATCAAATCGAAGGCTTTTCACAGATGAATGTTCTGAGTTGTTACAGATTGTGTGGATGAAATTGATGCTCAGCAAGTATTTGGCTATGCTCTTTATATGGATGGAAAAAGTACCGAGCTTTCTTACCCCTTGGAAAAATTTGGCTCTCATGTTTCTGGGAGAAGCTTTCACAATGGCCGTTTCGTACAGAGAATGCGCCATAAGGCTTCATATCTTCCAAAGTACGATCTCAACCAGCCTTTCATTTTGATCTAATAAATAAACACTTGTGTTTTCTGAAAGTGTTCTTTATTATATGAAGTTGTATTGAATCCTTCCTTTACATCCTCCTCACATGGTCTTATACCAATTTTCTGCAGTGTAAAATTAGAACAAGGGACTGTCACATCTCTAATGGAAGAAAATGGAATTGTCAAAGGGGTGCATTACAAAACCAAGAGTGGACAAGAACTCACGGCAAAGGCTCCCCTCACAATAGTATGTGATGGTTGTTTTTCCAATTTGAGGCGTTCTCTTTGTAAGTCCAAGGTAATTTTAAGAGAATGGAGATTTTCTATTTGTGTTTTCTTAACTTGCACTTTAATCTAATTATTTCTACAGGTTGATGTACCATCTCATTTTGTTGGTCTGGTTCTTGAGAACTGTAGTCTTCCATATGCAAACCATGGGCACGTTATCTTGGGTGATCCTTCGCCCATTCTGTTTTATCCCATCAGTAGCACTGAGATTCGCTGTTTGGTTGATGTGCCTGGCCAAACATTACCTTCCTTTGGTAATGGTGACATGACAAATTATCTGAAGACTGTGGTAGCTCCCCAGGTACAAATATCTTTTGTCTTGGCTTAGTGTGTATTTTGAAAGAGGTGGCAGAGTAGGTTGTCATGCGTTTGCGAGAAGCAACCATGAGTAGCTTTCGCGTGACCGCATCAAGAACGTGATTCCAACATTGACAGTCCTCGTTCCAAACACGCTGTTAATGTTGTTGGTCTTTCCAAATAAAGAACATTCTTGCTTACTCTACCTAGATCTTCTTTATTGATTGGCTGATTTGTGTTTCATATTTCTTCAACTAATGGAGAAAAATGTTTCTCAGGTTCCCCCAGAGCTGCACGCTTCTTTTATAGAAGCAGCTGAAAAAGGAAACATAAGAAGCATGCCAAACAGAAGCATGCCTGCATCTCCTTATCCCACACCCGGTGCCCTTCTGATGGGAGATGCCTTCAATATGCGTCACCCTTTAACGGGAGGGGGAATGACTGTGGCTTTGTCTGACATCGTTGTGTTAAGGGATCTTCTTAGACCTCTGCATGATCTGCATGATGCTTCTGCTCTTTGCAAATATCTTGAATCATTCTACACCCTGCGCAAGGTAAATATATGTAAATAGAAACAACTTATAAGTTAGCAACAATTCCTGAAATTATTCTCTACTTACAGTTAGTCCTTGAAGGGACTTGGTTTGAGCAAATTTGACAGGTGGTGCTTGATTCTGTTTGCAGCCAGTGGCATCTACAATAAACACATTAGCTGGTGCATTATACAAGGTGTTTTGTGCATCCCCTGACCCAGCTAGGAAGGAAATGCGCCAGGCATGTTTTGATTATTTGAGCCTTGGAGGTGTTTTCTCAGATGGACCAATTGCTCTACTCTCTGGTCTAAACCCTCGTCCTTTGAGCTTGGTTCTCCATTTCTTTGCCGTGGCTGTATATGGTGTTGGCCGCTTACTCATACCATTTCCTTCTCCAAAACGCTTATGGATTGGAGCAAGATTGATTTCAGTGAGTGTTTTTCCATTTCCTTTTGGTTAAGCACCATTTGCTGCAACAACCTATCAAATACTATAAGTTATTGGTTAATGCTGCAAAGAAATTTAGGATTCTGAATTACTTTTTTCCTGCCATTTCAGGGGGCATCAGGTATCATTTTCCCCATTATCAAGGCTGAAGGAGTTAGACAAATGTTCTTCCCAGCAACTGTGCCGGCATATTACAGAACACCTCCATCTCAAATTGCATAATTCAATACAACACCTCCATCTCAAATTGCATAATTCAATACACATCTAGGAAGGAAAAGGCATGGTGCTCACATTCTTTGTAACTGTAATATTCCTGCCAAGAAGAATATTTTTGGGGCAGTGGGCTCCATACTATGTTTAAGACATTGATTTTGTTCAAGTGCAGCATATTTAATATGATAAAATTTAAGAGGTATTTTTCTATTTTTGGGACAAAACAAAGTTCCCAACACCGATCTTCCAAGCATCAGAGTTCAAAAATGTTACGCTTGATCTTTAATAATAGCATGTTCACATTTCTTGGCTGCTAGTATATTATTGCTATATGCATATAACTAAGAAGATAGAGGCAAATAATCTAGTATACAAAGATGACTTTGTAGTGTCGTAAATGAAGCGGTCATAAATGGCTACAAAAAATGAAAGACAAAGATTATACCTGGAACAACTAGTAGTAACTTAGAAAGGAAATAAGTCCACTCTTCTGAAAACTGGAACACTTCTGACTTCAAAGTGGAGGAAAAAGTACGGGACAACAAATTATGGGAAAGTAATAAATACTCAACTGAAACAGGATAATTGGATTCTTCTGAAACTTCAAGTGGAGTATAGAAGAGTAGAAGACTTCTGGCATACAATATATTCTGACAGAGGATGCACACTGCGCCACAGTAATGAATTTGATAAACTTGAGTTAGACTTGGCAATACCCTTTATATTCATAAACTTGAGGAGGCTTGAAGGTAAACCATGATTAAAGCACATAACTTTTTGCTGGCATGCCTCATTTCGTTGCATAAAAAATGATACTGATGTACATTTCAGAAAGAAAAATTTGATAGAGCTCTGTTATTTGTACAACTATCATCGACACCCATAATCACAATTGCATATTGTACATCTATTATATCTTGGAATACGATACATCTCAATCCCATCCACACCCACATCAAGCTACGGTATCTATACGGGTGTCCCCCGTTTCAGGTGTCCAAAAACATATTCTTTGATATATAAATATAGGGTAATGCTTTTGGCATTTCAGATTATCTATCCATATTTCTTCACAATCAATCATTATTTTAGATTTTTATTTTACAAAACTATCATAATCAACAAAAAGTGTGAATAATTAATTCATAGTGTCAATGGTGTCACCCATAGACATACTAACAATAGCTTTCTTATCCCTACTTTTCACAAGGGATAATGGCTTGCCATTTCCAATCACATTCCAGATGCTGTTCCGATTATCTAACCATCTATGAAGTATAGACAAAGAAGAAGCATGTGATGTGAAAATGCTGGTTTTATGAACAAATCAGTGTCACGAGTCTTCAAAATGATGATCTGTCTCATCAAAGATCTCCTCCTACACAGAAATGATTATACGAATGAATAAAGTTTTCTACAAGATCAATTTCAATAGCAAATTAATAAGATTGTTCAATGACAGTTAATACCTGTAAAAGCTCTTCAATGACATCTTCCATCGTAATTATTCCAACAGCTTCTTCTTCATCAGGGAGCTTAGGGAGTGGATTTCCATCTATCTCCAAAATATCTGAGTACATATTATTTGACCATTTTATGCTGCCAGAACCGCTCCTATTCGAATTATTTGTGTTCCAATTACGGATTGGCTTCTTGGTTTTCAAGATTCTTTCTTTGGGGGCCTTTTCACCATCAACAACATCCACCTTCACATCTCTCACCAAGTCTATTTCATAGGCATGAAAGACAAGGAATGTTTATCAATTATCATGGAAGAAAAATTCAATTTCAAAGAGAATCTAAACAATAAATACAACAACAACAACCAAGCCTTATCCCACTAGGTGGGGTCAACTACATGGATCATACGGCGCCATAATGTTCTATAGTTAAATCATTGGCCTCCAAATCTTTCTTAATAGTTTCTCCTATAGTTTTTCTAGGCCTACCTCTGCCTCTAGCTATTGGATTGCCCTCCACCTGGTCCACTCTCCTTACTACAGAATCTAGAGGTCTCCTACGTACATGCCCAAACCACCTAAGTCGAGATTCAACCATCTTTTCTACAATGGGTGCTACCCCAACTCTCTCTCTAATGCTTTGATTCCTAGATTGCAACAAATACAGCATGTGCTTACCATTGGCATTATTGTCGGAAGAATGCTGCTCTATCTTGTCACATACTCTGAAAACAACAGCCATATGGCTATGGCCCTTCTGGAACTCATCCAAAATATCATACAGTGGCATCATTTCAGGAACCCTGTCAATATTCGTATCTTCAAATATGAAATTTTGGTGATATAGTGCAATTATTTTCAATAGGGCACTAATGTAATGTACCCCAAATTCCTTGAAAGTTTAAACCTATAAGACAGAGAAAATACCTTGGAATTCTGCGTATGGTCACACTCTTCAAAGGTACTTCATCTTCTGGGTCAATTGTCAATAAATTCTTGAGCTGAAATTAAGAAGCATGCATGCTTAAAACAAAGGTAATACACAATGCAATCATAAGAAATAAAAGAGGGTGAGAAAAACAAATGATAAATAGAGTGAGCAGTAGAAAATGTAGGGATCAAAGGAACATATGTCTTGACCTATGAAACATATTTCTAAATATTTAAATCAGCAATTGATTTTCAATTATCATTTCAGAAAAGATACATAAAATGGGCTCTGATCCATACTGCTGTCTGCATACAAACATCAACTATCACAGCATTGCACAAACTTCGCGGAAGGACAAATAAGCTATCTTTTCCCTATACTAATAACCCAACCCCTTTTGCATTGTTCAACCTGCTATATGCAGTATAATTCTAAGTGGTGTCTTATGTAGCCTAACTTCAACTTAAATTCTCTTGTAACTTGTTCAATTTCTAAAAGTACTCTCTTATTAAGTGTCAAAAACCAAGTCTCCTGACAGCTTAACCTGTTAAATGGAGGCTCATAAAAGGTTTTATATCTATCAGTCCCCTCACACATGAGTTCATTAGGCTTGAAGCATTAACAATACACAACTCATTTTATCTTGTGATGAAATTCAACCTGGAAGTAGTAAAGATTGAGCTCCTAACCACTTGGTAATAGATGATCTAATACTACGTCAAGAACCAAGCATTCCAGAAGCTTAAGATCCCAGGTAGAGGCCGATAAATAGTTATATATCTAATACTAAGCATCCATAGAACCCAGTATGACTCCAAGATCCAAGTAATGGTAATGTCACATTTGGAGGATGAATTTCTATTTAAGTTGCCTGGTAAATTTGCTAAATATGTGAACGATAATGCCAGAGGCATAAGTTGGTCTATAAATAGAACCACTTGTGCATGCAGAATGATGTCTAAAAAAATTGGCTAAACTTCTGCAAGCCAAATCACTTCCTTTCTTCCCTTAATGCGCAGAGAGAATTAAGGAAACTATTATTCTGTAAAATGTCATTGACGATACGCTTGGTTTAGGGTGTGCAAACCAAACCAAACCAAACCAAGGTTCTCCATTGTATCCAAAAGGGGATTCGCTGGTTATACCTGTTGCATCCTATATTCCTATCTACGAGGAGAGATTGGTGGGGGCGAATCGAACCTAAAGCCTAGTGTTCTTACACACCTTGGAGGGTGCGCAAGTCACTTGTTCTTCTTTTCTTTGTTGCAGACAAGACCCCACATTATCTAACAATCTTTAGGTTCGAATTTCGTTGTATAACAATGGTTGCAACATTGAAGGAGATGACATTTGATATTGTCAAAGTGGATATGTTCGAAGGTGGAAATTTTGTTCATTGGGAGAAAGAAATGCATGGTCTTTTTACAACAAGGAGAGATGAGTACTCATATGCTTCCTCAAAAACATGTTTGTTTGTGACCATGGTGAAAGGTACACAATTACTTTCTATGACTATGATATGCTTGGTATTCTAAATTCATGTATGTTTAATCCTAAAGGCATTGTTTGTTTATGTTAGTTTTAACATGTGGTATTAGAGCCTTAGATGCATGATTTAGAACAAAATCAAGTATGTGAATTTTAATACTCATTAATATGTTTGGTTTATGATACATGCATGTAAATTGATGTATGTTGATAAGGTATTAATATATTAATGATCGTATCAAATGAATGCATTAATGGATTTAATCTATGAAAGAACTAATTATTTTTAGAGTAGACAATCTTATATCATGAGTGTATGATTTTGTGAATATAAGATGTGAATTGTTTCTTGATTTTTTAGAAATTATATATGTTTTGGATGTATTATTGGAGTGTTCTAAGGTGTTAAAATGGACATGGATGTTCATAAAGAAATGTTATAGAAAACTTAAAATAATTGGATCATTATTTTGTTTGTTTTCTATAATGAAAATCATCTAGATTTATCTAGAACATGTTTAGACATCAATACAAATCATAGAGACAATGAAAATAAATTTAGGTTGGGATTGAGTGCTCAAAAATGGTTGTGGGTCACGGATGGGTCGTGTGAACCCAATTCTCTGCCAAATGGGTCTAATTGACCTAGTAGGCTACAGAGGTGACACAGAATGGTTGCATCTTTTTGCAAGATCGCGTAAAGTAAGATTTAAATAATATTAGCTGTTGCAGAGATATATCAAACGATGTGTTGGTCTGGTGGTATGCGTGTTTGCTAGTACACGAACAGGTCAAGGGTTCGAATCCGGCTTTTGAATTTTTGAACCATTTTTCAATTGTTTAAAACTAAAAACGTAACTAAAGAAAAGTATAAACAATAGCACAACCGATGGGATTCGACCTCGGGCGGATGAGTAAGGAGCAAGGAGCAAGCAGCTTGACCATCAGGCCAGTGATCACATTATGTACTAACTGCCATTTAGTTTTATTTATCTCTGGTATGTTTAGAATGCTGCACTCCTTTAATGTGTATATTATGACTGAGTTGTTAGTCAACAAAGTAAAAGAAAATAAATGTATGTTCAATTACCCAGAAATTTTGATGCTAATATATGTTGTTATATGGTGTGGGTAAAATGAGGTTGTTTGCTATAAAACATTAATTAAAAGTTTAGGAGTTATAAGAGTAGGATAATTCTATAACTCTAGTTACTTTGAGTCTATTGGGTTAGTTGACAAAACAAATGCACCTGATTCCCCACAACAAAATGGTATAGGTGAAAAGAAAATTAGGATATAAGAAGAAATGGTAAAAGCCAAGGTATCCTATGTTGGTCTAGCAAAATGATATTGGGGAGAAGCCATGTTGAAGGCTTGTTAGATAGTAAATAGGGTTCCAAACAAAGGAACAAGATAACTCCATATGAGCTCTGGAAAATTGAAAACCCATTCTCAAAATTTTCAAAGTTTGAGGTTGTAGGACAATAGTAAAAGTTCTTGAACCAAAAGAAAGAAATTAAGTGAAAGGAGAATTGACTGTGTGTTCCCAGGCTATGCTAAAATTAGCAAAGCATATAGATTCATGGTTATAGAATCTAGTGACTCATCCTGTCACTACAGTGATTGAGTATGGGGATGTAATATTTCAAGAAGATAGGTTTAACTCAATTCCAAGTCACATGGATAATGTTCATAGGAATACACATAATCCGTAAAGCAATGTATCTAATAAAGATACTTCGGAAGGTTCAGAACTTAGGAGAAGTCAGAGAGCTAGAAAGGGAAAACGTACAGACCAAGCTTTTCATGTTCCTTGTTGAAGGAACAAGAGGGTCCATAGACAGTTATAAACCAATCTATTATCATACAGAAAGTGAACGAGAGAAATTTGAAGAGGCAATAAAGTCTCAAGTTGTCACATTCTGGAAGGGAGCTATATAAGAGGAAATAAATTCAATAATGGGGAATAAAATATGGAAATCAGTAGACCTCCCACCTAGTTCCAAACCCATAGGATGTAAATGGATTTTCACAAGGAAAATGAAGGTAGGTGGAACTATTGATACGTTTAAGGCAAGATTAGTTGCTAAGGGATTTACACAAAAGAGGGCATTGACCATATATATATGCACCTATGGCAAGAATTGCTTCAATTAGAGTGCTATTGGCACTTTGATCCATCTATAAGTTTGTCATCCGTCAATTGGATGTGAAAATGCCATTCCTAATTGGGGAATTAGATGAAGAGGTGTATATGACACAACTGAAGGGTTTGTGGTTAATAGTCAGGAAAAGAAATGTGTAAATTGAATGAGTTATTGTATGGAGAGAACAAACTCCTAAGCAAAGGGATTAAAAATTTGATCAAGTTGTGCTAGCTAATGGGTATAAAATAAATGAATATGACAAGTGTATTTATAGTAAATTCCATAATGGAAAAGGTGTCATGAGTTGTTTATTTGTTGATGATATAAATGTTGATAATATGTTAATATTTGGTATTGATCTAGATGAGGTAGCAAAAACTAAGAGTTTCTTATCTATAAGTTTTGACATGAAAGGCTTAGGGGTAGCTGATGTGATTCTAGGAATTAGAATAGTTAGAGATGGTAAGAATGTAGGTTTAACCCAATCTCACTACGTAGAAAAGGTATTAAAGAAATTTAATCACTTTGATTGTCAACCTATCACTACACCCTATGATCATAGCATTACTTTAGTACCAAACAAAGGTAGTCTAGTAACACAACTTGAATACTCAAAAGTAATTATATTGGATATTTAATGTATGCCATGAGATGTACCCAGTCAAACATTGCATATGTTGTAGGGAGACTAAGTAGGTATACAGGTAATCCAAGCAAAGAACATTGGCATGTTGTCCGAAAAGTATTGAAATACTCGAGGGGGGCAATGAACTATAGTTTAAACTATAATGGTTATCCTTCGGTATTAGAAGGATACACAGATGCCAATTGGGTGAATTATACAGAAGACCATGCTTTAACAAGCGGGTGGGTCTTAGCACTTGGTGGGGGTGTTATTTCTTAGGGATCCAAGAAACAAACTTACATTGCCAATTCCACCATAGCTACAGAATTCATAGTATTGAAAGCAGGTAACAAATACATTGAATGGCTTAGAAACTTTTTGTATGAGATACCAATTTTAATGGCGCCAGTATCTATACAATGGGATAGTATTCAACACTATCAAGGGCAAATATCCAGGTTCATAATGGAAAGTCCAGGAACATTGGACTGAGACATAGTTATGTCAAGGAACTAATTGCAAATGGAGTAATATCCAGGGTCTTTATAAGACGGAAAGAAATCTTGCATCCTTTAACGAAAGGACTGACAAGTGATATGATGTGGAAAACATCATCAGGGATGGGAACATCATCAGGGATGGGACAAGCCCATATCTAAGTGATCACCAATGGTGGAAACCCAACTCACACTTGAGTAGCATCAAGTCTTGAGCTCAATGTGGCTAAAGTACACTATGAGAGTGATTGCAAGTACTTGACGAATAGATACATCTCAAGGTTTAAAAGTACTTGGATACCATAAGGACAAAAGGAAAAGGGTGAGATTTTGCTCTTAATGGACCTATAACATATATGTGCTGAGGTGCCCAACTTATGGGGGTGTTTTTGGTAAAGTCCACCTATATGAGAGTGAAGTGGGGCCGCTTCTTGGAGTTAAAGGGCTTGACTCTGTAAGCTCTCATGAAAAGGATACACGACACAAGGCCTTACCAAATGTGTCACATTAACACGTCGTTCAATGGTACCGAGATTTCATGTGTAAGTCATGGACACTTATTCTAATTTATATTTGGTTCAAAGCTTGTCTACCACTTTATTTGGGGATGAGTGCAACCATGGCTTACTAAGCAAAGGTTCAAGTCCCTAAGATACCTTTGTCTGAAAGCATGCGATTTCCGGAATAATGGGATTTGGGTTTATTTTGAAAATGGTGGGGGATTGTGAGGGATTTCCAAAATAATAGAAGTCCAAGACACCAAGTTGGAAAGAGGTTGAAGAACACCAATAGATGTGTCTCTTCATGGCTTTCAAATCTTTCCTAATAGGTGTGTTTTTTCATGATTAAATGTGTTCATTCATTCATGAAAGGTTGCAATCATTCTTTCAAATACATGAAAGGTTATTTCACTCACCAAGAGGCATAAGTTGGTCTATAAATAGAACCACTTGAGCATGCAGAATGATGTCTAAAAAAAATTGGCTAAACTTCTGCAAGCCAAATCACTTCCTTTCTTCCCTTAATGCGCAGAGAGAATTAAGGAAACTATTATTCTGTAAAATGTCATTGACGATACGCTTGGTTTAGGGTGTGCAAACCAGACCAAGGTTCTCCATTGTATCCTGAAGGGGATTCGCCGGCTATACCTGTTGCATCCAATCTACGAGGAGAGATTGGTGGGGGCGAATCGAACCTAAAGCCTAGTGTTCTTACACGCCTTGGAAGGTGCGCATGTCACTTGTTCTTCTCTTCTTTGTTGCAGACAAGACCCCACATTATCTAACAAGTTTGACAGGTTCTAGCTGGATAGTTTTGGTCAAACAGACAGGAACAATTAACATATGTAATTATTCTCTTGGAAAGAAAGTTGATATGTAAGAAATTGATATGAAACTGTATGTGGTTTGTAGTTTGTACAGCAGGTCTTCATCAAATGATAATGAATATTTGATATTGAAGGATTAAAGAAAAATAACACACTGTATACCAGAATTAGTCCAATAATATTTGTACAACAGATCTTCATCAAATGATAATGAATATTTGATATTGAAGGATTAAAGGAAAATAACACACTGTATACCAGGAATAGTCCAATAATATTTGTAGGCTGCTCATAATAGACCGGGACTCTGCTATGCCCTTTCTCCAATATTAGATTCATCATATCCCTGCTTAATAATAGGCATTTAATTAGATGACAAAAAGTTGTGTAAATACAAGCTAGCTTAAATTTTATAATTTTTTGAGAGACCTTACCTATCAAGCTTGGAATTAATATCAATAGAAAATGTTTCAGATATAGGAGTCATGGCATCAGCAGCTGTCTTCTCACTGAGTTCAAGTGCACCAGCAATGATTGTTGTTTCGAAATGTGTCAGTTCCCCACCTTTTCCAGCCTAATACGACTCATCATGAAACAGCAACAACAAACACAGGAAAGCATCACTGTCCAAGTGAAGGAGTCTAACTAACTAGAAGAGAAGTAGATAAGATAGTCCTCAGTGACATTTCAGACAAAGTACATTGGAAAAGAGAAGGTAGAGAAATGCAGCAAAATGATGAAATAACAAGACGAACAGAGAAAACAAGTCTTCTTCAATTTCAATAGCAAATGAATAAAAATATAGAGTATAGATGCATGCCTTGATTACAATCTAAAACATCAAGTAGCTCTGATACAGACCTCATTACCATGTAAATTTACAAGTGTTTTCAACTCAGCTCTGCGGAAAAGGGCTTTATTTCTGTGGCCCAGCAAAAAGTCCAACAACTGCAATACCAGATAAATGCACAAAAGCCAATAAGTTAAATAAAATCACAAAATAACAAATTAACTTTGGTCAAAAGCTTACTCAAATAAAACTATAAACATATTGATAAAAATTCTACTCAATGTATATCATCACCTTGCTAATTGGAAAAGCAACAGGAGAACATATCCATACAAGAACTCGGACAGCTGGAGCCACTGTTGCGCCAATTACTAAACCGTAGCGAGAACAAATTGCTTGGGGTATAATCTTCACACAAGTAAACAGAAATGTTTACATGGCAAGCTGAGTAACTGAATGCAAAATTAATCCTGTGAGATACTAGGCACATAAATGTGCCAGACATGCAACAATCCAGCAGTATCACATCACCGTTCTGTTCTATAGTACCCTAATAAAGGTATTGGAAAACGAACAGTACCAAGTAGCAATTCTGATATACAAACATCAACTACTTCTCATGTCTGAATTAATTTTTACTAACGAATGAATCATGATTGAAGATAAACTTTTACTTTCTCAATCACTTGAGGTCAAAAGGGGCCTAGTGCCCTTTAAGAACTAGGGGGGAGATGAGACATGTTTTAAACCTTTAATATGCATGAATTTTATTTGACATAAATGGAAAAAATTGCTCACCTCACCAAAGAGAAGAAGTAATGTCACAGAGATCAGGATAGCACCCCACCAATTAACAAGACTATCAAGAAAGATAGGAAGTGCCTGACCAAAGCAACATCCATTTCAAATATTAGCCGGATCTTTTAGTATATTCATGTGAACTAATACAAACTAACACAAGATCTTAGTTGTACCTCCATGGCTATAGCATTGCAAATTAGGAGTGTGCAAAGCAACAAATGTTGATTTCTGACAACAGGCAATATCTTTGCTATAATGACAAAAAACAAGTTCAAAACAGCTGGAATCAGTAACTGAATACTGTCAACAACAATGCTCTTCCTATTTCCACAATGCAAAGCTCTCTCAAATAAGGGATAAATAACACTCAGCTAAGTAGCTTGCGAAGGTAAAACTAAAAACTAAAGGTTCTTGCTAGTCCCAAGAACATTAGTTAAGGAATCAACAAAAGAGAAGCTTGTATTTAAAAACTAAGTATAACACTTTTCTATATATTAAATTAATATACACCATTTTCCCATACAAAATTTCCTCTTATAGTTCATTAAACAATATAAACAATATGGCAAGGGCATTCGTTACTCATTAGCATTCTCCGAGACTAAAATATTCTCCAAAACTAAAATACAATGCTTTGCCTTGGTTAAAGGGTGAAATTATGGTGATGGAGCTTCCACAAGCACATGAGAGTGAGAAATTACCAGCATGCTTGCGATCCTGATGGGAGGTACCAGACTTAGCGAGAACCTCAAGATCAACGAGGCTCAATGACATGAGGCCTAAGGTGAGGCCTGACATCAATCCAGCGAAAATCACTAGCAGCACGATTTCCAGTATGCGTATAAAAAACTTGCTTTCGCAGCACTCATAATGCTTCATCATTGAAGTTCCTCCACAGACACACACTTTGAACTTGTTGTTTCTGAATCTTGAACCAGAGAAGGAGCTCCAACACCTTCATTGCTCTAATTTATTAAGTGGAACGCGATAGAATCTGGGTGAGTGTTCGATTTGTTTGAGGACGCTTCTTTCCCAATGAAGACACCGTCTCTAGTCTCTATTTATTTGGGTGGTGAGATAATCGATAAGTTAACATAGCGACCAAGGGACCCACCACCTCAAAGTAAACAAACTGGGCACCTAGCATAATGTCATTTTGTCATGCAAGAATAAAGACCTGTTCTCTCAAAAAGGTTCCTTATTTTGGTCTCTTTTTGTTAAAACTAAACAAGTGTTAATCTCACCACTGCATGTTGCAAATAGATGAATAGAAATCCTAATTGGATGGGTTTTATTTTGTATATAAAGAATACAAATATATATACGTAACCATTTCGTTGTATCATGCATATAAAGTTTTATGACTGATATTTGATATTTCATTTTCAGTCAATATTCCATCGTGTTGAGCCCGCAACGTTTGGATAAGTGGATCTGTGGATGACACACCAATACTTTGGGTGATTGTTCTATTGTGTATTCTTAACCAAATTTTCATCATTGTTCATGGAATTTTTTTAAGGATTTAATTGATACGTATTGTTAATGTAATTTTTTTTTGAAATTATCAATCAATCACAAATTGACACATTATTAAAAATATTTTATTTTTATACTATCTTAAAAGTAACTAATAACATGACCTTTAATTGATTGATAATATAAAAAACTTTACATCAACAATACATATCATTTAAACTTTTTCTTTTTAAGGGTGGCGATATCTAACTTTGTTTCGGCCATCAATCTAAGACAAGTTTATCTCTCACGATCTTTAAAGCACACCCACATCCACTGATCCACCTAATACGTTTAGAAGAATTAACTAGTTAATTACTATAATTAGTAATTACTAGTTCGATGTTAGTTTTCATAAATAAAAAGTAGACCAATGTGATTTAGTAAGTTTCACATAAAAACTATACAAAGAAAATAATTCGTGGAGTACAAAAAGTTTGAGCAAAGCTGGTAGGGAGGTTCTCGAGAAATCTGTTGCTCAGGTAATTCCAACTTATGTTACGAGTGTCTTCTTGCTTCCTACTACTCTGATTGAAACTGAAGAGCCGGAGCATATGATGAACTCCGTTAAAAGTTTGATCCAATGACTATGGTATAATCCTCTCACTCTCGTATAAATAAGGTCCTCTCACTTGATATGCCATATATATATATATATATATATACACACACACACACGTGTGTTTATTTTTTTATTAGACAAAAAATATATATATAGATAGACAATATATAATAAAATTATATGTCAACTAATTATTTTAAAATTTAAATTTTAAAATGTAAATAATACTATTTAATCTCAACCAATTGTGAAATCAAATCGTCAACCACTAATTGGCATAGATATATTTTCGGTCTACATGATTCTAATTAACTTCAGTATAATTTTTGGTTTGTTAATTTTTTTTTTTGATACATTTGTTTGTTATTTTTTTTATTAAGTTTATGAATACAATAGTAAATAAATTTCCTTTAAAAAAAGTAAATAAAAAAAAATATGGTATTGACACTTGGCTTATGACACATGACAACATTTTCCTGCATAGGAGATATGACACTTGGCAACATTATCTTGCATAGGGGATGTAAATATATTATTTATTGATAGATAGATTTATAGAATATAGATTGATAAACCATTACCCTCGCGCATGATAGCTGGAGTATGTTAGAAATTACTACCATGCGCCCAGGGTGCGTGCGAACGAACCATTGCGTAATCCCTTCCGCTTTCGGTCCAACTCACTGGTCTCATCATCTTGTTCTTGTGAACTCTAAATAGTAACGAGTATAAAAATGCAATCTTGGAAAGCGAGTGTATAGATAGACCCAACCGGGAAATAATAATAACAAAAAATTAAATTTAAAAAAAGAAAAAGAGAAAAAAGAAAAAGAAAAAGAAGAAATCTAGTGCATGTGCGTCTTTAGTTTTCACCGATTTCTGAGTGTGTCGCAGTCACAGCTCACAGATCTGGGTGGTGGCTGAAGAGATCTACCTTGTTTCAGCATCAGGTAACCCTTTTTCTACTTTCCTCAATTCCACTTTGCTTATCAACTCCATTCACTATAGATTCTTACATTTTCAATCTCAAGTTTTCTCATTTATGTTTATTTGCTTCCTTCACAACTATATCAGTCGTCTAAATCAACCAATATGAACTTCGTAGTTGATTGAAACTTAACCCTTTCTGTAGGTTATAGTTCCTTCGGTACGATTTGCTTTTTATTTTTTGTTGATTGTTATTGGTTTAAGTTCTGAACCTGATATGATGCTTATGTTTAGGTATTTTTTCCTTAGGAGCATACGGTTTTGTTTTTTCTTAGTTTTGTTTTTAAAAAAAATATTAATTGGAGCTTATTGGAATCAATGAGTTATGGGTTTGTTATATTATGACAAAATAACTGGAAATAGCATTAACAATTTATGTCTTCTATGGAAAGTGAAACAACCTGTATTTTGCTATATGGGGTTTGATGGAATTTTTTGGCAAATTCTGCTGTGTCTAACTTAGTTGCTTGGCACTGCTAAATTTAAGTACTTTACTACTTGTTATGCTCAACTACTTACTTGGCATTCCGGAACCCAACTGCATGGATTTGATTGGTAACTGTGGAGAGGGAAGTTGTTTCCTTTCATTTACTTGAATTTTCTTAGAGATGGCATGGAATTGTGAATTTGTGATACAAGGTATATGGTATTCTATGTTGATAACCGACTGTGCTATGTGCAGCCTTTTAGCATTTATAATGCACTTCTTATTTACTTCTCAACTAATAAATGGTGGCCTTGGCTTTAGTAGAAATATATCTATAGGAAATCAGTTTAGGCAGCAGAGTCATTTGCAGTCATACAATTCAAAGTAATGAGTGGGAAACATGTCAAGAAATATAAAAGCAGAAACATTTTTCTTTATTGGAAACATCACAATTGAGCTTGCTGCTAAAACTTGTGCTAGGTTTGAAGGTCTCATTGCTATTATCATGTCAAGAAGACCTGTAAATCCTACACGTCGGTTAGCTGATGATGGAAGTATACCATTTGTGGCCTCTATTCAGTCTAAATCTCGCAACTCTCCCCTACTATCTATTGGGCTTGTTGTCGTGGTACATTTTCTTTGAAATGTGTATTTCAATACAGAAACAATCTGGTATCTTTAGATTTAATGTACAATATTTATATGCGCCTATTTGATGTACCAATTTTTGCCCCAAAAAGATCCTACATTTGTGATTATTTTCTTGTTACTCTTCCCCTGTTCCTAACTGTTATATGATCTTCTCAGTTTAATTTATCCACTATATTTGTCACTGCTTGCTTTCAACCCATGGCATATTTAATAAATGGTATTTGTACATTTTCAGGGTGCAATCCTTCTGATCGGTTATTGTTATAGCAATTCAGGTTTGTAACTAATCTGTTAACTTGAAGCCTGGAACCCTTTTTTTTTTTTAAAAAAGGATCTTTTTATCTTAAGAATAATAGGATTTAGAGCTTGAATTTTCTCCAACTTCTTGTGTCTAATATGCTTGAATAAAGTCTTTTGTTGACTAAGAGGATGTTGCAGCCATGGAACAGTACAGCGGAGTACAGAAAAGTACACTTAATGTAACTGAAGAAATATCTATAAAATGAAAGGAAAAAAAGTGGAAGCCATCATTGCATGAACTGACAATGAAGATATTTTGTGTCATGAATTTGCATTTGCGTTAAAATTCCAATGGTACTGATCTTTGCTCCAATTTGTTTGGTCACATGGCAGGTGGAGCTAGCAGTGACATTAAGGATGTAAGTAAACTTGAAGGTAAATATTTTAACTATCAATTTGCTATTTGAAATCTCAGGGCCTGTTTGCTTTGTTTCCAGTTTCTTGTTTCCATTTCCTGTTTTCAGAAATAATTACAAAACTGCCACCTTGTTTTCATTTTCTTCCCTGTTTTCAGAAATTTGTACAGGAAATACTGAAAACAACTTTTTCCTGCTTTCACTGCTTCCTGTACAAATCTTTGAAAACAGGAAACAGAATGAAACAAGGTGACAGTTTTGTAATTATTTCTGAAAACAGGAAACTTGAAATAAAGTAAACAGGTCCTTAAGCTTCCAAAACATTTTTCATATATGACAACAGAGGCATGTTCATATGAAGCTGAAGTACTGAAATATTTTAATACCTCACTCTTATTTCCTCCAAATAGGCTCTTAAACCTCTTATTACTTTCGTAAGCATATGTGCAAAAATAGGGTTTTAAAATTTTGGGCTGCTCATCTTGGTTGTACCCTGATGCGAGAGTTGCGGATTGTGCCTTGTAGATATACTTGAGGTGTGCTTAATTTAAGTGATATAAGCCTCTGAAATTCTCTCTCTCTCTCTCTCTCAATAATTTAGATATAAAGAATCAATTTTATATTATGCACTTTGTTTCTATAATTTGCAAAAAATGACAGTTATGACAGTGCCTTGTATGTTTCTAATATTGAGATAATTATCCAAATATAGGACTCTATGGCGAGCAAGTGAGCAATCAAACTTCATTTAAGTGAGAGTTGAGTCAGAATTATTGTTTTCTTTCATGTCCCGGACAATTATTTTATTATATTGTTGGTGTATATACTCTTACTTGGAAATTGACAATAATGTGTCTTAATCTATATGTTAGACACTATTAGTGTATTGTCTTGGCACTATAGGTAGGTACTATTTCATTGGCATTTAATGTAGCACTGTTGATTTCAAAGATCGAGTACTGAAAATCCTGTAGCAATTCAAACAGCTCTAATATGTATGTGCAGGCGGTTCATGCACATCAGAAATTCTACAAGCATTGCCCATTTTGAAGAAAGCATATGGAGACAGCATGCATAAGGTTTTGCATGTTGGCCCTGACTCTTGTTCAGTGGTATCTAGTTTGTTAAAGGAAGAGGACACTGAGGCTTGGGGAATAGAACCATACGAATTAGATGATGTTAGCACAAAGTGCAAGAATCTTGTGCGCAGGGCCATCGTACGCATAGCTGACATAAAGTTTCCACTACCCTACCGTTCAAAGTCATTTTCTCTTGTCATTGTGTCTGATGCATTGGATTACTTATCTCCAAGATACCTGAATAAAACCCTGCCAGAGTTGGTGAGGGTATCTGCTGATGGCGTTGTTGCCTTTGCAGGTACATCCTGTAGTGAAGCTTCTTCCAGTTTATGCTTTTATACATTGGAACTTAATCTAGAACTCGATTTATGTTAGGCATCTAGTTTGGCATGTTTATTTGACTTCTTAGGGGTTAGGGCTACATTCATCTAGGCGATGCCAGACATTTTTATGAATAGCAATATAGCATGTGTTTCCTACCTACGGAGGAAGAAATTTTGTATCCAAGTTTTTCACCATGTCTCGATAAGCCTATCCAATAAACAGGTGTGTGATAAACTGATGATCTTAGCAGTTCTTCATTTCATGACTCATGCTCTTGTTTGTTACTTAATTTTTCAGGACTCATGTTGGATGTGATAAAAAAAAAATCATGTTTTGGTTCACTTTAGCTTTCTTTGTCCTGACTTCTCATTTTCATGTATAGGCTATCCAGGTCAGCAGAGGGCTAGAGGTGAAGTGGCCAAATTTGGACGTCCGGTAAGTGACTATTATTTATTCAATTTGATAACCTACTGTCATTGTATGCATTTATGTTGTCTACATGCAGCTTTATCGGTCATGGGTGGTTATTATTATTATTTTTTTGAATGAACGTAGGTGGTTATTATTATTATTATTGTCTACATGCATAGCTTTATCGGTCATGGGTGGTTATTATTATTATTTTTTTTGAATGAACATAGGTGGTTAGTTTACATGTGGACAAAGTGCTTATATAATTAACTTTTTATGGAAAGAATTTTATCATAAGGAAGATAGGAAAGTACAAAAAGGGCTTTTAAAATTTTGATCATAGGGAAGGGCAGGAAGAAAAAGATGAATTACCTGGATGGCTGGATTCATAGGGAAGTCTTGGTGATTGTTTTTTTTAAACAAATTATACCATCTTCCTTCTATATTGGCAATAAGGGATTCATTTATTGGTTGTAGATTGATTGATGGACAATATTAAGTTAATTTGTAGTTCAAACTCGTTTCAGGAAGAATGAGTTTAAATTTCCTTGACTTCACCTTCAGATTGGCATACATGGTGAATTTTTCTAATGATCACACCATTTTGATGTATACAACTGAATGTAGCTTACTTTTGGAAGATAATATATTGGTTATATTGCAGAGCTTAAAAATATTAGCTGCACATTTCATGACATTTTTTGAAAGTTTAAGAAGTTATTAACTTGTTTTGTATCTATTTTATCCAAATTCATTTCAGTAACACTATTCTTTTAATTCGGATTCTTTTTGGGATTTGATTTTGTTTTTATGAAGGCCAAATTGCGC
The DNA here is from genome assembly GCA_030762895.1 of Sophora flavescens. Lineage (NCBI taxonomy): Eukaryota > Viridiplantae > Streptophyta > Magnoliopsida > Fabales > Fabaceae > Sophora > Sophora flavescens. Next base: position 80,505,961 of record CM061062.1, read on the forward strand.
AGCTCGTCTTGGTGGATAAGGTTTTTTGTTCAGAATAGCATAGAAGAGAATGAAACTGCAGGAAAGAAGTTTGAACAGGCTTCAGCCAAGAGGGCATACAAGCCAGCTTGCCAAGTTTTTCACCTCAAATCATACCCTTGATATTTTTACTGTCTTGTTTTAAACTCATGACATGAGACTTATGGTTAGAAACCATGGTGATAAAATAGGCGCACCTTGAGCACCCGAAGGGTAAAAGTTCTCTCTGTTTTGTTGAAATTATAGCGTTGTTTGACATTCCAAATTCCAGTCATGATGTGACAATAAATTTCATTATGTATTTTTTTGTAATCCCATTGTAAACTATTTTCTCTTGATAGTGCTCCATATGTTTTGTTTTCAAAGAAGCTCTGTTACTTATGTATTTAGAAAAATTGCCAATTGGACACGTTACATGACTTTTACCATTAATTTCACTTTATTTGATGTTATATTACCAGATATTGCAATAGGTTTATGTTGCTTGGCAATTCGCGATGTTCTTTTTTTTTTAAAAGGAAAAAAAAATTAGTATTGGAACAGGAGATTCTTATTTGGTTAAGCGTACAGTTTCTATAGCATAATTTCCAGAATTACAATAAAGTACCTTATTTCTAACATTTCGCTGGTGACTTAATTTTGTTTTCCTTGTGTCAAGTACTTTACTCTGCGGAATTGTCATGCCTTACTATCAAAAGGGTAGAGTCTATATGCATGCCTGTTTCTTAATTATTTTCGTGAATAATCCAATGTAAAGTTTCAAATAGAATTATTGGCACATTTGTGTACAGTTGCGAATTACAATATTCTGATTATTAGAAAATAAATTGAGGTCTTTCAAATTAGTGTAGTTGTGCATATATACATCTCAACATCTGTTTTAGTTTAACAAAAATTTCTTTAAAACAGCAGCACAAGCATATTGAGAATAGCACCTAAAATGCAAAAATGCAAAAACTCCATATTGGAGCTTATGGACAAACGCACGTTCGAAGATGCTCACCAGCATTTCAGTGTGTGTTTTGTTGGAAAGTTTGAAGTGCCCGAAGTGCTTATCTCGCAGTCAAATGTGTTTTGACCAAATATCTTTGATGTTTGGCTCTTATGGTCAGAAAGTGATTATAGCCTCAAAATCATGTTCATCTTGAAGTTGAAATTTGTAATTTTCACGTTGGATCCGAAATTTTTTTCATGAAGACGTCCAAATATGAATTACTTTACTTTCAACTCACTTTTAACCAAAATCAATTTTACAAAATCAATTACTTTTAAAATCACGTTTATCAAAAGCACATTCAAACAAATATGAAGGAATTCTCTATGCCCTGTTAGTTACTTTGCATAGGCCTTGTTAATTTCTATTTCTGTTAGTCTGTTAGTGGCCAAATGTATAGGAGTCTGTTGAGGGAATTTTGTTGCCATTGCTATCTATAAATAGCATAGCTTGGCTTGAGTCTGTATGTGTATAATCACAATTTCCATTCATCCAATATACAAAACTATTCATTCAGCTTGTTCCTTTTTTACATGGTATCACAGAGCTAAAATCCTGGATTGTGATACTGCCCTGCAATCATGTCAGACACAGAAGATGAACATTCAAAGAAAGAAGAATCTTCCTCCTCTTCAAGAAAATAAAAGAACAAATCTTGCAGTGGAGAAGCCATCGATCATATGTCTCCATACTACCTCCATCCTTCTGATCAACCTGACCAGCTGTTTGTAAGTGAGCTGCTCAACAACACAAATTATGGCGAATCGATTGCAGACATGAGCAATGCATTATATGCCAAGAACAAGATTGGCTTCGTGGATGGCTCCATCTCCATGCCACAGACTGATTCTCCAGATCTTGGTCATTGGATGCGTTGCAATGCAATGGTAAAGGGTTGGCTGAGGAATGGAATGGATAAAGAAGTAAGGAGCGAGTGTCGGGTATGCGAGAACTGCAAGAGAAATCTGGGTTGATCTTGAAGACAGGTTTGCCAAAGGAAGTGCACCTAGGGTGTATGAATTAAGGCGAGCCATAAGTCTTCTCGGGCAAGAAAAGTTGTCAATCCCAAAGATACTACACCAAATTAAAGGGGTTATGGGATGAAGTCCAATCCATAACACCTTGGCCAAAATGCGATTGTGGAAATTGCACATGTAATGTGCGAAAACAATTGGAGCAAATGCGAGAAAAGGACCAATTATATGATTTTCTTATGGGCTTGGATGATGTTTTCAGATGCAGTGAAGACACAAATTCTCAAAGATGACTCCAAAGTTGAATCTTGGACAAGCTTATCATCTAGTGGCAGAGGATGAACAAAGAAAGGATGATTTCAAAGAATGAGCAAACCGTTGCAGAGGTTTCACCTTCCAAATTCAAGGTAATAACAAGGGAACCAAGAAGGATAGACCAAAATGTGATCATTGCCACAAAATTGGTCATGTTAAGGAAGAATGTTGGGAGATAGTTGGCTATCCACAAGACCGGAGAAAGCCATACAAAGAAAGAAAAGAAAAGATAGGATCTTGGAGCAAGAAAGGTAGCTTCAAGGTGAATCAAGTTGGCACAGTGAAAGCCCTATCCCCGTGCAGCCATCAACAAGATGAGAAGCTAATGCAGCAGCTTCAAATCGATGCGAGAACCAGCCACGACAAAGACAATCATCAAAACCAAGTGTAAACATGGCGGGTAAAACTTTAACAGAAATAAAATCCCTCAATAGGCCCTGGATAATTGATACCGGGCCATCAACACATCACATGTGACCAAGGTAACCTGCAAGAAAGTTTTCCTTCTGATGGTCAATCTGTGAAAATTCCCAATGGCACAAGTGTGCCAATCAGGGGAATAGGAACTGTTAACTTGTCAAATGGATTAAGCATCAATAAAGTGTTGTGTGTTCCTGATTTTCACTGTAATCTCCTCTCTGTCAGTAGGTTAACTAAAGAAAATAACTGTTCCATAACCTTTGTAGCCAACTCATGTGTTGTGCAGGACTTACCCTCGAAGAAATTGATTGGAAAGGGTAAATGCCAAGATGGTTTATACCTCCTTGAACCAATGCACGATGGAGGAATAGCTATGAAGGTAGGAAAAACAGTAGATTTTAGTTTGTGGCACTCTAGGCTAGGCCACATTTCTGATGTAAAACTGTCTTGCATAGGCATATCTGCCTCTATGAATAAGAACCAGAATTGTAAACCTTGTGACTCTTGTATAAGGGCTAAGCAAACTAGGTTATCTTTTCCCTTGAGTTCAATAAAATCTAATGCTTGTTTTGATCTTATCCATTGTGATATATGGGGTAGATATAACACTGAGTCAAGCATTGGAGCATATTACTTTCTTACCATAGTTGATGACTATAGTAGGGGTGTTTGGGTGTATCTAATGAAATACAAGTCAGAGGTAGAATACTATCTTCAATCTTTTGTTTGCATGATAGAAACTCAATTTCAAAAGAGAATCAAAAGGGTTAGAAGTGACAATGGTTTAGAATTCACTTCAATTAATATGCAAAACTTTTACAAAGAAGGGAGAAACAAGGGTATGCAAATTGAAGAAGTCAATCTATGGACTCAAACAAGCATCCAGAAATTGGAGGACCAATATGTTGTGATGCAGATTGGGGGGGGTGTCCTCTAACCAGAAGGTCTTGCACTGGCTACCTAGTGATGCTGGGGCAGTCACCAATATCATGGAGGACCAAGAGGCAAACTGTTGTGGCAAAGTCATCAGCTGAAGCAGAATACAGAAGCATGGCTGCAACTGTTAGTGAAGTTGTTTGGCTCAGGTGGCTCTTGACAGAACTCGAAACACCCCAACAGAAACCAACTGAGCTTTATTGTGACAACCAAGCAGCCATCCACATTGCAATGAATCCAGTCTTTCATGAGAGGACAAAGCATGTTGAGATGGATTGCTACTTTGTTCGAGAGAGAATTCAGTCAAAAGAAGTTGAGCCTATGAAAATTGGTACTGATAATCAAGTTGCAGACATCTTCACTAAGCCATTAGGCAAAGAAAGGTTCGAATTCCTATTAAGCAAGTTGGGCATTAGAAACTTGCATGCTCCAACTTGAGGGGGAGTGAAGGAATTCTCTATGCCCTGTTAGTTACTTTGCATAGGCCTTGTTAATTTCTATTTCTGTTAGTCTATTAGTGGCCAAATGTATAGGAGTCTGTTAAGGGAATTTTGTTGCCATTGCTATCTATAAATCGCATAGCTTGGCTTGAGTCTGTACGTGTATAATCACAATTTCCATTCATCTAATATACAAAACTATTCATTCAGCTTGTTCCTTTTTTACAAAATACTCAAACATGCTACATGTAGCTTATGTTAAAAGTGTTTTCAAGGGGAATAAAAGTAGATCCAAACATGCACGCACGAAATTTTGTCTGAATCTGATTACAACCAAGAAGAGTGTAAGTGAAAGCCCCATTTAGTCCCTCCTCTCTTTCCACTTCCCTCTGTTGTCTCTGCTTCGCTTCCATTCTCTTCCTCTCTCTCTCTATCTATCTCTCAATCATCTCGTGATCCGTTGTCATTCTTTGCGGCGAAAGTTCATCCGTTAATATCGTTAAACTTTTCCTTGTTTGTCACTTGCTATATTTCTACGACAAGCTTTTACTTTTTCAACACAGTAAATTAACAAAAGTTCCGGTGGTTAATTTGGTCGTTTGAATAATGTAACCATTTTGCGTGCAATATTCAACTTTTCGAGGTCTTATGGAGTGTTTGTCTGCCGCAAAAGTCACATACTTTGGTTAATTTCTTCTATTAATGGATTATAAGCAAGAATTTTTTAACAAATGTAAGCATTTTTTAAGTACATATGATGAAATGGCTCATGATTCAAAGTTTCAAACAAATAAATAAAAGATTTGAGAAAACTTGTACACTTCATGATCGTATTATATAAAACCTCCGAAAGCAAAAGGAGAATAAGAAAGTTCACATGTCCTTATGACATAAGGCACCAAATTTTTCATTGCTAGAATGATCTTATAGGCTTCCGAAATCTGGGGCCAGAAGTCATGGAGAGCATGTGAAATCTTGGGTCCCTCCCCAAAATAATTGCTAGATTCATATCATACGAAAATTAAATACATGTGTATTAGCTTACGTAGTGATATATGATAGCGATATATGTAAGTCATACTTTAAATAGTATGAAGAGAGGTAGTCACATGAGTCTACTGTTAAACAGACTTCATTAGGTAAATAAAAACATATAGATTACTCAAATGATTTAATTGATATGCACTCGGTATAATGACTTTTTATATTGTGAACCAATCATATATTGTCATATCATTAAAAATGTTTGACTTTTATCATAATCATCTTAAAATTAATTCATACAACAATTTGTGATTGATTTTTTTTATAGCATAATTTATGATTGATTGACAATGTAAAAGATTAATTCACATATTTGTTTTAAGACTTCTTTTATGTTTGAGATTAATAATTTGTTATTTCTTGCACTAAACATGAAACTCCTATTTCCACCTTATACTTTCCATTAAATATCAAAATATGCCTAATATCAAACACCAAAGAGAGTTATGTGGTATAAATAAAGTTTATTTATGCATGAAAAGTAAAATAGACAAAACCTCAACAGTAATGTGTAATTTAACCCGGTCCGGTTAACTAACGAATTGATACCTAATAAAAAAATATAACATTATCAAGTGATACCTGATTTATAAATTTATAATTTAAGCATTGTTATTTTTTACTTCAAAATTATATTTTTGTATATGTTGTATTTTAAATGTTTTATGTTTTTTATTTAATGAATAAATCATATATACTAAATATTATCATACATTTCATCTATAAAATTTATAAAATTTTTTTTAACAATAATGAATAACACTTTTGTTATTATAGTGGAATAGAATCCAGACAAAAGATACAACTTGGGTAGTAGTGAGCAATAAAATATAAATTTTTTAATCATACTTTCACTTATGGCTATACAGAATCACATGTGCCTTTTGTTTGTATTATGTATCGAATTATCCTTTCTCCTTTTTCCCTCCTCCATTAACACACTAGCTTTTATTAGTTGATTGTTTTCCTTTTCTCATCCAATAGGTAATGAGAAGAGCATGCAAATAGGTATATATTTGTCTATTGTCGTTACTACTTCCTTTTAAGGGAATCTAGAAAAGAAGAGGTTACCCACTACTAGCGGACCCGGATTTCCTACCATCCAAATTTTCCTATATATATTCACGTAATTGCATTAATTAACGGTTAGGATCTCACAAAACTATTTTTATATTAATATATTTATTTACACAAAAATCAATTTAAGGTAAAAATCTCATGCAGTCGTATTGTTGACCGCAGAAAATCCATTTCCACCAGTAGCTTGATTTAGAAGTTAATTTAATCTTCTATTTTTATGCCTTTGAGGTGCTTCCCTCTCTTCCTATAAATACCTTGAGCTTTATATCCTTCACTCACACACATCCAATCTCAAAGAATTAGAGATCCAAACAAGAACAAGAAAAATGAGGTCCCCATCATGCCATGTGATCATAACCATTTTCTTCACATTCTCAACCCTATGTTGCATTTGCAATATCTGCCTAGCCCAAAACTCCCCTCAGGATTTCCTTGAGGTGCACAACCAAGCTAGGGCAGAGGTTGGTGTTGGTCCACTCTCATGGAACCACACCCTCGAAGCCTATGCTCAGAACTATGCCAACACCAGAATCCAAGACTGCAACATGGAGCACTCTGGAGGACCTTATGGTGAGAACCTGGCTGAGGGTTACGGCGAGATGAATGGTTCAGACGCGGTGAAGTTCTGGCTGACTGAGAAGCCTGACTATGACCATAACTCCAACCAATGCGTTCATGATGAATGCGGCCATTATACTCAGATTGTTTGGCGTGATTCTGTTCATCTTGGGTGTGCTAAAGCTAAGTGTAACAATGGATGGGTGTTTGTCATTTGCAGCTATTCCCCACCAGGCAATGTTATCGGTCAACGACCTTATTGATTTTCTTTCCTTTGATATTTAATATAATTATTATAGAATGTGATATATACATCATGTTGCTGCTGTTTGGGTACGTGGATGCTATATTTGGGAGGTCCCGGCACAGGAAGGTTTTGTTCTTCTACTTGGTGTCTTGGGGTTCTAGTTAGGATTTCAACTGCATGTAGTTTTGTTTGGCTTTTGGTTGAATTTCTATGTTGTCTTTTCTCTTGTACATCGGTTAATTATAAAAAAATATAGAATGTCATATATATATTTGATATTTATGTGGATTTACATCCTCTCCAGTTTGATGAAAACACGATACAATCCTGTGGCAGTTAGAGAGAGAAAGAAAAAAAATGTAAGCAGTAGGTCTTATAACCAATTATGGTGCAGGCATGCATAACGGGTCCGACTAGACCATATCGTTCGTCGAGGATCTAATAACTAACTCGTTGTAGCCTATAAATCAGTAAAAAGGTCAAACAATGACTTTTGAAAAAGCTTATATAACTAAAGATGTTATCATCAAGGCTTTTAAAAAAAGTCTATTATAACATACCGAACTATTTAACACACCATATATATTAGTGAATTAGTTACATTAAAATTGATGCATCTGTAACCTTTTTTTTTGGCCAAATGCATCTGTAACTTTTTTTTAAAAATAAGAATGCATCTGTAACGTTAGTGGATGAGAAATAAAACATTTTGAATTCACACACGAAATGTTGACTGCAAAATCCAATGGACAGTTACATAATTTGTAATAACTGCTACAATCGATTCAGAAAGCAACAGAAGCGACAAGACAACAACATACCTAGCTAAATGTTAACGGTATCCATTAAAAAAATCAAGAATAGAAAAATTTTATTTGGAGTTATTATATTTAAGATTTTGAAGAATTATATATTTGTATTTCAAATGAATATTTTTTGTCTTCTCATGTTTATAACTATCATTCATTAATTTTATTTTTGAAAATCTTTTATGTCTGGGAATAAATTTTTAAAACTTGTACCAAATATACGAAACTTTTATTCTCTTACCAACATTTCCTGGAATACTCTTTTAAAATTTGTACCAAACACTACCTTAGGACAGTAGTTAGTACTACCTCCGGACCTAATTATAAGCAAAAAAACCTAATTTCACATTTATTAAGGAAGTTAGTTGTTTTAGTTTAATTGTCTTGATTTATGTAAAAAAAATGAGCTATAATTACTAAATTATCCTTTAATTGTCTCGGGAGTGTGTAATGATATTGGAAAAGTAAAAGATGAATTGGTTGGATTGGTTGATTGTCTTGACTTTTGGAACACTGACATTAAATAGAATTGAATTGATTATTTTTTGCTTATATTTGAATCCATAGAATATGAGTCCGGAGGGTGTATGATCCATTAATAAAAGTCAAAGAGGAAATCCAGTCAAAAAAAAGTCAGAGGAATCTGAAATAAAAGGGCAATAAGATAGGGATTTAACTTATAACATTAAATGCAGCCCCACAATTAATACTAATTATGTGTGTTATGAACTCGTGCATTAATATTATTTTATTATTTCAATACATTGAAAAAGTACCATAACATGAATTTGTTATGGTAGCCTGAAAGCCTAAATTCATGATTTTATTGTTGCAGTCTTGTGACAGAAAGACTTAGTAAGGTGTTTCCCCAACATAGTTGCCAGGGGGATCATAGTTGCAACCTATGAATGTGCCTCCATTATCACATCTTACTTTGGCACATCCAACGCGTATTGTGTTCCTCCAAACCACCTGAGTATAGTGCAGGCACTGCTGATCATTAATGCAGGAGTTAGAATCATAGTCATAGTAGGGTTTCTCATTCACCCACAATCCCACTGCATCTGCAACACTTAGGTCACCACTGCTCCATGCAAGGTTCTCTCCGTAACGCCCACCACCACCTGAGTGGACCAGTTGGCAATCACTTTTACGTTGGTCAGCATAGTTCTGTGCAAAACTAGCAACGGTATCATCCCAAACCAAGTTCGTAACATTCACCTCTGATCTTGCAGCGTTATGGGCGTTGAGGTAGTCTTCTTCTGAGTCTTGAGCATAGGCAACACCCACAATGACCAAGCCCAAGACACAGAATAGAGAAAATGAAACCTTGCATGTCCCCATTTTTGTTATATCCTTCAGTTATGTAGAAATGCAATATATGGTATATGTTGATGGAAAAAGTTAGAGCTATTGTGAGTTATTTATAGGCGTTTTAGCTCGAGAAATTTGGTAATTTGAAAGGTTCCTAAGCAATTTTAGTAGAACTTACAAAATGATAACGCGTGAAGAGGAGTTGTCACATTATTATTGATTGTGTCTAAGAATGATATGTCGAGGTTGTATCCACTCAAGCCCTTCTCCTCTCCCAATCCACACATCTATTCATTTTTACATATTCATTTTCGTTGTTGCACTTGCATCACGACATCATCTGGTTACTTTTGATTTTAATTAAACATAAATCATTTACATTTTATTTTAATTTCCTTTTACCCATTATAATAAGTGTCCAAATTTCCTTTTTCCCATTATTTTATATTCTTTTTATTTTATTATTGTTCTGTATTATAATATGATTCTTATTTTGGAGAGAAATTGTATTATGATTATTAGAGATATATAATGTTAGAGATATATAATATTAAAGTTGTATTTACTATTATTTCATGAGTTTAATTTGTATGCACTATCAGTGTAAAGTTTTTTACACCGACAACCAATCAGAAATCATAAAATTTATGATTTTTAAGATAGTTAGATCACAGTCAAACATTTTTAATGATTTGTCAATTTCTGATTGGTTGTTGCACTAGTGGAAATAATGTAATGTACGGGAACGTTTTACGTCAGTTGACCATATGTTTGACGTTAAAAATGAGGCGGTGACAGTTTTGTAAATATTAAACCACTATTTGCGTCAGTTATGTAATGAACTGACGTTAAAAGTGATTTGTAAGAATTATTAACACTTTTAACGTCAGTTGTTTATACAACTGACGTTAAAAGTGTGATTTTTACGTCAGTTAAATAAATAATTGACGTAAATAATTATATTCCTCTCTGAAACTCATTCCTATCTTTCTTTCGTTGTCATCTCCCTGTTGTCACTCTTAACGCAAATCACTCCATATAGTGCAATTTATTTCTAAACTTTTTTTTAAACAAGTTTATTTTTAATCTTAATTAATTAGCTTGAATTAGTTAACAAATTCTTGTGCAAATTAAAATAAATAAACACTTAACATAAAACAAGTTATATGTATAATCAAATCGTATCTCATTGAAGCCATTCATAAGTTACAATTACATGATTAAAAGATAAAAAATTTCTGCAACATAGCCCTAAAATATAAAAAAGTTTCTGCTTCAAGGTCATTTTCTTCTCAGTGTCCTCAAAAACTCCAATGGATGCATCTCCTCCCTCACTTGAATTCCTTGATGCTCCATCTGAATTCACAGTCACTTGCTGCCAAAGCAGAGTGAAGGGGACGAATGGGATGAAATAATGTGAGGGAATCACATTACGTGATTCACCCAACCTTACCATTCATGTTACGTGATTTACTCAACCTCAGAAGTTTTTTGACCATTAAGACAGAGACCTTTAAGTCTAGGTATAGGAAGAAATAACAAAATCTCAAATATGATAGAGCCATATTGTGAAGGAATAGAAAACGCACGAAATATAGAGGAAAAGAAGAGGGGGGTGTAATACAGACTGATATAGAAGAATGGTTCTTTATATAGAGAAGAGAGACTACCTGATTTTCTTGAAAGCTGATCTATAAACTTAATGCTCATTAAGATGATTAAGTTACAATGTGCATGGGTAAGTAGCACAGTAGTCATGGGTAAGTAGCACAGTAGTCTAAGAAATGAATGTTTTTGCAGAAACTTATACACTTTTAACGTCAGTTGTCTTCAACAACTGACGTTAAAAGTGTTTTTAAATAAAAAATATTTATTTTTAACGTCAGTTGTTTAATACAACTGACGTTAAATAAATGGCCTTTAACGTCAGTTGTTACAAACAACTGACGTAAAATGTTGTTTTATTTTTAGTTTTTGATTATAACGTTTACACCCGCGCGCCTTCTTCACTTCGCTCTGTACGTCTCTGTTCTTCTCTTTTCATCACGCTCACTCTCACTCTCAACTCTCACTCTCACTCTCACTCTGCCCTAATCGCGAGCTCATCTCCACCGCAACCACCGCGAGGGCTTCTTCGCCACCACCGTGAGGTACACTCTTAACCCTAACTCTGTCTTTCCCGCTCATTCTTTGCAATAACTTGACATCTCTCTTTCCCCTTCCCGCGTACTAACTCTCCTTGTCCTTCTGCTCTCAGTAACCACATCGAACGTTGGCCACCACTCGAGCTCCCCTCCCCACCACCACGCGAGCACCTATTTCTGGTGAGTCTTTAGGGCACATTTTTTAATTTTTGGTTTTGAGTGTATGTTGAAACTGTAGTCTCTGTAGTTGAAACTTGAAACTGTGAGTTTGAGTTGTTTGGAATGTCTCTATTTCTGGTCGTGGGTTTTGTGTTTTCTCTTGTTTTTCTTCTGCTATCATGACGGCATGACCTATTTCAAAATGGGAAGAAATTTAGAGTTGCTTGTAGCATGTGACATCAACAATATATTGCTCATTGGAATTCTGTTTTGTTAATTTATCTTCGTCTGCTTATTTCTTGTGTCTTAAGAAACCTGAAAATGGTGTAAATTTGAAATAATTTTTAAACGCCTTGGATATTTGTTTTGTATATCTACAGAACCTATCTAGTTATGGATCGTAGTTGGATGGTTTGTAAGCGCACTAGTGCTGAGTATTTGAAGGGGGTGGGAGAATTTATAGAATTTGTTCAAAGGAATGTTCCTAATATTAATGGAATGTTCTGTTGTCCTGTGTCAAGTGTTTGAATACGAGGAAATGTACGGTGAAGGATATACGTACTCATTTGATTTGTGAAGGGATTTGCTTGAGTTATACAAGATGGATATGGCATGGTGATGTGTTGTTGAGTAGTACGGCAAGTGTCTCCCAAAGTGAGGACGTTGACGTAGATATGGAGGATGATCGAGTAGAGGACATGATCCGTGATATTGGACAAGAATATTTTCATCGAGCTCATGTGTATGATAGGTTGTGCGGTGATGCGGATAAGCCTTTATATCCAGGGTGTACTACTCATACACGATTGTCAGTGGTGCTAAAATTGGTTTGTGTGAAGGCGAGAAATGGTTGGACCGATAAAAGCTTCACGGAATTGCTTGAAGTGTTGAAAGACTTGCTTCCGGAGGACAACACATTGCCTGACCGTAACTATGAGGCCAATAAGGTATTGTGTCCGATGGGTATGGAGTATAAGAAGATACACGCATGCCCCAATGATTGCATATTGTACACCGGTATTCATGAAGACAATCACGATTGCCCCAAATGTGGGTTATCACGATACAAAGTGAAGGTGGTGATGATGATGATGATCTTGATGATGTGAGAAAAAAGGGTCATCCTGCGAAGGTGTTGTGGTATCTTCCAATAATTCCAAGGTTCAAGCGATTGTTTGCCAATGCGAAAGATGCGAAGAATCTTAGATGGCATAATGATGAGAGGAAACGTGATGGAAAGGTTCGTCATCCTGCTGATTCTATGCAATGGAAGAATATTGATACTGTGTTTCCGGATTTCGCCGATGAGCCAAGAAACCTAAGGCTTGGACTTGCTACGGATGGAATGCATCCTTATGGTAACATGAGTAGTATTCATAGTTCATGGCCTATTCTGTTGATAATTTACAACCTGCCCCATTGGTTGTGCATGAAGCGCAAATACATGATGTTGTCTATGATGATTTCGGGCTCAAAGCAACCGGGAAATGACTTAGATGTTTATCTAAGTCCCTTGATTGAAGACTTGAAAACGCTGTGGGCGGAAGGTTTTGATGTAGTTGATGGGTATTCTCATGAGACTTTCAAGCTTCGTGCCATGTTATTTTGCACCATCAACGACTTTCTAGCATACGGTAACTTGTCCGGGTACAATGTCAAGGGGCATAAAGCATGCCCTATATGTGAAGAAGGCACATGCTACACTCAGTTGCATCATGGAAAGAAGACGGTTTACCTTGGGCATCAGAGATTTCTTATACGTGATCACCCATATCGTAAGATGAAAAAAGCTTTTAATGGATGCCAAGCGACAGAAGAAGCTCCGGCGGCCTTAATTGGAGAGCAGGTTTATCAGAGGGTAAAGGGCATCGATGTTATATTCGACAAGTCCAAAAAGAAAGGTAAAGCTGCTGAGAAAAACATATGGAAGAAGAGGTCGATATTCTTTGATCTTCCATACTGGCGCAAGCTTGATGTCAGACACTGCATTGATGTGATGCACGTGGAGAAAAATGTGTGTGATAGTGTGATCGGGACGCTTCTCAACATTCAGGGCAAGACAAAGGATGGTGTGAATGCTCGTCTCGACCTCATTGCTATGGGTATACGAGAGCAGTTAGCTCCAGTTGTTGAGGATGGTAAGCGGACTTATTTGCCGCCATCATGTCATACTTTTGTACCTGAGGATACCCCGATGCGGGTTTCCTATTACCTTGGCCTTCTTGGAATTCATGGTTCAGCGTGTTGTTGTAGTTCCAGTAGGAGAGGTAAGGGCTGTTCTTCCTTCCTTGGTTGTAAGAAATTGGGGAAACATAGTTTGGGAACTTCGGTTTCGTGTCGTAAAAGTTGTGACAAGAGTTCACTTGTTCCCCCGAAGCACCGAATCCAAGAGCAATACCACGTGGGCACTCCATTATGTCATGTCCCTGCATTCCACAAATCTCACAAACAATATTAGTAGCACCTATTGAACTCACATTAGCCTTTTCAAGCTGATCAAAGCGTTTATTCAGTGAGTCAATTTTAGACATAATGAGATCAGTGCTATTCATTTCAAACTTACCCCCGAAATCTTTTTCGGGTTATTACCTCTTTCCGAACCCCATTGGTGGTAGTTGGTAACTACGTTTTCAATGATATTGATTGCTTCGGTCAGGGGTCTGTTCATAAAGGCTCCACCAGCTGCGGAGTCAAGTGACGCCTTCGAAGAGTAATCCAATCCGTTGTAGAAGGTATGCACTAATAGCCACCTCTCGAGTCCACGATGTGGGCATGACTCTAGCAATCCCTTGTAGCGATCCCAAGCTTCGGATAAGCATTCTCCGTCCTTTTGGAAGAAGCCGGTGATCTGAGTTCGTAGGTAAGCCGTCTTGGATGGAGGGAGGAATTTCTCCAAGAATGTCTGCTCCAGTTGGTCCCAAGTCGACAAGGTATTAGCGGGAACTTGCTTCAGCCAATTTTGCCTTTCCAGTCAGAGAGGAGGGGAATAACCTTAAGCGTATAGCATCAATCAGGGCACCATGAATTCTAATTGCATCGGTGAACTCCAAGAATGTCTCCACATGATCAGTCGGGTCCTCCGAGGGTAATCCTTCGAATTGATGTTGCCTAATCATGCTAATTAGCATAGGCGGTATAGTGTAGTTCTCCGCCTCAATTTATGGCCTAGCAATCCCAGTTCGCAAACCCCTAGCATTTGGGGCTGCGTAGTCCTTCAGTGGTTTGGTATCCGGTAGATTTACCATGAGTGGAATGGGAATCAACCTCTCTCTCTCTCTTTGTAGTCTCCTACGTCTATGAAAGGTCCTTTCGATCTTGGGGTCGACTTCAATAAGGTTTCCAAGACTTAGGGATCTTTGCATAAAAGAGAAAAATACATATGGTAGTGAGATAGATACTCTAGAAAAAGGAAAAAGAAATAAGTAATAAAATAAAATAAATTGTCCAGAAAAATCAATTTAAAAATTAAATTGAAATTCAAGAAAACACAGTCCCCAGCAATGGTGCCAAAAATTGATGTGAGATCCGCAAGTGTACCGGATTCGTTGCCAAGTAATAAAAAGATCGATCCCATAGGGACCGTGATCTCAAACCACAACTAATTATTAAATCGATAAAACTGGACTGTATAAAAAAGGGATTTTGAAAAGGTTTTGATTTTTGTAATAATAATCAAGTAAAAATCAAATTTAATATTGCAATTAAACAAAATAGGAAAGCAATTCAAATTGGGGGTTTTCAAATTCAAAAGGGATTCCTAGGAATTGGGTTACCAACAAGATTGTTTATGTTACTAAATTGACTACCCCTTGTTAATTATCTAAATTGCTTTGAAGGCGAATTTATCCTAAATAAGTTAATGCTCCCTCTCGGGTTACAAAAACCGTGCCCAATTAAACCAACCCCTACTCTCGTGGTAGTTGAATTTAGATCGAACCCTTTAAGCCTCGTGACAATTCGTTAATCCTCGAAGGACCGCTTCTAACTCTCGTGATTTAAGTCCTAAGTCTGATTCTATAGATCCGATACCTAAGTTCACCGCTAGGTTCCTCCTTAGAGTATCTACGACACGCAAATAAGTGGCCACCGAATTTACGAGTAATTAAAACAATAGAAATCATATCTAAAGCAAATTCGAAATTAACAAAGGTAAAACATCAATTCATAACATAAATCAGATCTTGGGCATAGCCCCAATCCCTAGAAATAAAGCTATTACTCAAGCATTGCCATGGTGATGACAAGCTTGGTTAACAAAAACATGAAATAAAAAATAAGAGAAGAGAAGAAGAAGAAGAAGAAGAAGAAGAAGAAGAAGAAGAAGAAGAAGAGAGATCCTAAAAATTTGCCTAAGTGGTAGCAGCGCAAGTCCTCCAAATCTCTGCCTAATTGCCCTATTTATAGATTAGGGTAATTTGAATCCCAATCAAACACAAATTCAAATCAAATCAGTTTCTTCAGATCCTAATATTGCGCGTCACGGCCAGACCGTGACGGATTCTGCCTTGGGCGTTGCTTCACTGATTGGTCTGTCACGGCCGTGACCACCATCACGGCTAGGCCATGATCAGTTCTGCCTGTGAGGGTCTGGTTCAGCTGACATGTCACGGCCGTGATGGACATCACGGGCTGGCCGTGACCAGTTCTGACTTTAGCCTTCTTTCTTTTCAGTTTTGCTCGATCATGGCCGTGATGACTGTCACGGCTAGGCCTTGATGGGCTCTGTCTGGCTCATTTTCTTCACTTTTCAAGCCCCATCTTCATGCAAGCTCCTTCATGGTTAATCTTGAGTATTTTAATCCTTAATTCCTGCACAACAACACCACGAAACCGTCTTACCCGTTCCAAGGTAAAAACTAACCAAAATCAAATTAAAAATGCCTAAACTATATGAAAATGCATGCAATATGATAAGCAAATATGAGGTGAAATCACACTCATCAGGTGCACACTCAGTCCACTCCTATGTCCTTCTTCAAGGATCAACTTTCTAAGCTCCGGGACGTCTGGTATACAGACTCTATCCTTGAACCTCAAGACTCTATCCCTTCCTTCCTTAAAACTAAGGTCTCTACCTTGTGCAAGCAACTCACACCTGTCTAAGAGATACCGGTCTAACTTCTGACCCTCTCTAACCTGATCCATCAAATTGTTGGAAACCTTGAAGGTTCCAAGCCTAATGCTCTTAGGGGTAACTTCCCAAGCTAAACTCAGGTCTCTAAACTCCTCAATCAGATCCATCTCCCTAACCATCAAAGAGGAGACATGCAAGGTTTTTCTACTTAAGGCATTGGCCACTACGTTGGCTTTTCCTGGGTGGTAGGTTAGATCAAACTCATAATCCTTTAAAAACTTCATCCACCTACGCTGCCTCATATTCAACTCCTTTTGATCAAAGAGATACTTCAGACTCTTGTGATCACTAAAGACCTCAAACTTCGCTCCATATGGGTAATGCCTCCAGATCTTTAAGGCAAATACCACAACTCATAACTCTAGGTCATGGGTAGGATAGTTCTTCTCATGGGTTTTCAACTTCCTAGAAGCATAAGCTACTACCTTACTATCTTGCATCAACACTCCACATAAACCTTGCTTCGATGAATCGCAATACACTACGAAAGGTTTACTAGGATCGGGCAACACTAAAACTGGTGCTGATGTCAACCTATTCTTAAGGGTTTGGAAACTGTCTTCACACCTAGAGTCACACACAAACAGCTGTCCCTTTTTGGTGAGACGGGTTAAGGGCAAGGCAAACTTAGAGAAACCTTCTATGAACCACCTATAATACCCTGCTAAACCCAAGAAACTCCTAATCTTGATCACTGACTTTGGCGCCTCCCATTGGAGCACCGTCTCAACCTTAGCCAGGTCCACGGCTATCCCACCTTTTGAGATCACGTGACCTAAGAAACTAACCTCTTCTAACCAAAACTCGCACTTAAACATCTTGGCATACAACTGTTTCTCCTTAAGGGTCTGTAAGACAACCCTCAAGTGCTCCTCATGTTCCTCCTTAGTCTTAGAGTACACTAAGATGTCATCTATAAAGACCACCACAAACTTATCCAAGTAAGGGTGAAAGGTCTTGTTCATGTAGTCCATGAACACGGAAGGGGCATTGGTCACACCAAATGGCATAACCAAGTACTCATAGTGACCATAACGCGTCCTAAACGCTGTCTTCGGGATGTCCTCAGACTTAACTCGAATCTGATGGTACCCTGACCTCAAATCTATCTTCGAGAAAACACAAGCTCCGATCAATTGATCCATAAGATCATCAATCCTAGGGAGGGGATACCGATTCTTAATGGTCACCTTGTTTAGCTGTCGATAGTCGACACACAACCTCATACTACCATCCTTCTTCTTTACTAGTAACACTGGCGCTCCCCATGGGGATACACTAGGCCTAATAAACTGCTTTTGGATAAGGTCCTCTAACTGTTCCTTCAACTTGGCTAGCTCTAGAGGAGACATTCTATAGGGCGCTATGGAAATAGTCCCGGTACCAGGTACTAAATCTATGGTGAACTCTACATCTCTTTCTGGGGGTAGTTCGTAAACATCCCCCGGGAACACTTCAGGAAAATCCCGCACAACAGGCACACCTCCGACATCAGGAGGGCTCTCAACTTCCAGGGAAGGCAACATTAGGAACACTTGGGCTTCGTCTTTCATCGAAGCTTTCACTTGGTTGGCATAGAGAAATGTCAGATTCTTAGGCTCCTCAGGAGTTCCAAAAATCAAGGTCTTATCAAAACAGTTTAAAAGGACATGGTTGAGAGATAACCAGTCCATGCCAAGAATAACATCAAGGTCATTTAAGGCTAAGCATACAAGATCAACAACAAAGTTCTCATTATCAAATGATAATAGAACAACCTTTTTGAACACAAGAATCACTCACGGGCTCCTTGGATTGTCCAAGACAAACCACCAAATGCAGTAAGTCAAGCCAAAGCGAAGCTATAGGTACTTAGTACCACGTAACATTGTCTATATAAATATAGACAATTCAAAAAATAGCACACAACAGACTCATAACAGACTCATACCACGTCCGGACAGGGCCGAACTACTCTGATACCACTAAATGTGACACCCTTCTACCCCGCATGTTAATATAAAACATTTACTTAAAAGAGGTAATTATAAAACATGCATTTATTTGATTAAAATAAAAACTCGGATAAAAAGGTTTCACATATCAACGAAAACAATGCGGAAATAACATAGTTTTAAAAAAATAAAACATAAACAAGACAGATAGAAAAACCCAACCTCGATGTCACATACAGAGCTGACATAACCAAAAATTCGGATATATCACGGAAACAAACAGAAATAACTAACAAAACTAACAACTATAACTAAGCATTCTAACTAGAGTCGCGGCTCCTCAGAGTCACTCCTCCGCTGACTGCTCACTGTCCTCTTCATAAGGAAATACATGCAACAACAGAAACAGGAAAACAAGGAGTAAGAAATCATGTAAACACAACAGCATGGGAATAGGGGATAAGATGAACATACATGATAGCATGGCATAGCAATTTCACAATATACAATATATAAACATCATCATATAATATCATAACAGCATGTTAATCATCCAACATATGCTATGCAGTGCAACGCAACCCTACTCCACTACTCCATCAATGCATGTGGATCCAACTAACTCAGGAAGTCAACTTCGGAGTTACATATCCGTATTGGCCAAAAAGCACCAACACCGACACTTCCCCAAACCATGGAGGAACCCCTTGGATAGCCGATGTATCATAATCGGATACGCCACCTCGGGGGCGCATGGTTCACCAAACCATGGGTGAACCACCCGAGACTTGGGCCAGATCATCATAACTAGGATGACATCCCCTATGTTGAACATCCCCCTCAACATCAACTCCAATGCTCTATGCAAATGGCACAACAACACACAAGGCAACCACATCCTTTGCTTGGGCCTAAAAGCACCCAAGACTTATCACCAACATCAACATTAACACCTTAGACCCAAACCATGGGGTCAAGGTCCCCTTGACCAAAAAGCACCAAGGCGTGACTACGTGCGGTAACCCATCAGGTACCGGCTTAACCAGCTTATCAGTCTTTGTTATCTTAATTAATCTTTAATTAAGTTATCTAACTTGTTATCATTTGATTAGTGTATTATTACATCATCTGGGGATAATTGGGGTAAGCACCCCTTTAATTCATTAATCTTAAGTTCTGACCAATAGGGGAAAGCACGGGCGTACTAAACCCCTAGCACGGTTGTGCTGCCACTTAAGTGGAGCACGGTCATGCTCACTGTCCTGCACGGCCGTGCTCAACGCGCGGCCTGTTTTCCAGAATTTAACTGGGAACACGGTCGTGCTCCCTGTTCAGCACGGTCGTGCTCCTGGGCAGGGCCATACTGTTCTGGGCAGAATTCAACGTGTTTTTGGAGTTTAGGCTCCCTAATTCTCTCAAATCGGATCCTAGGGTCTTAACTAAAACATTCGGCATGAAACCTCACCCCTCACTAACACAGTTCATGTCTTATGAAGCTTTGGGAAATTAATACCTTCATTCCTATGCTAACTAAGAGTCCTAATTAAATCCGATTAGGATCCTATTAACATATTCAACATAACGGTAACATCATCATCAACAACATATCCAGTCAATGTGATCAACATAATCCATGTCATAACAAAAACATTCATAATCATGGGTATTCATACCAATTCAACCAAAACTCATGGCATAAGACAATTCAATAGGCATACCATATCATGAACAACTCAACAATTATAACAAATAGGCATACCGATTAATCCAATTAAACATATAAACAATTCAGTCATACAACTAGGCAGATCATGGCATCAAATGAAAGAAACTTTATAGTCTAGTCTATAAATGTCAGAAAAAAGGAACACCTTACTTGGAAGTTGGAACTTCGATTTACTTATTTTTCTTATATCAGCTTCGTGGGACGCAGATTAATAACTTTCAACAAACACTTTATCAGTTAACACAACCAATAAGGAATAAGGGTGTAAGACTCTTGCTCTTGACTCTTGAGCATGAAAGATTGAAAGTTTATCAAGAACACATACCTTTATTGTTCGATGCAAAGCAAAGGAGCAACGGATCGATCCAAGATCCCTATATTGAAAAGATAGAAATTCTTGAATCATTTATTGCTGATGCAGCATCATCAAGATTCTCAACATCAAAGACATCCTGGGAGGTAGAATTTGTGTGTTAATCTTGATGCTGCTGCACCTGCAAAAAACGACTGTGGTAAATATAGCAGTGAACAAGGGATATATGAACACACAAACTAACCAAAACCAAGATTCTCTTTGAGAAGAGGATGTATAAAAATGAAAGATCACAATAATTTGAAGGAATTAGGGATTACCTAGAGAAGAGCTTGAGTTCTCTCTATCGGTGGAGCTTTTGAGTGCAACGCACCAGTGAGAGACGGCGGTTGTGTGGTGACCGTGAAACGCACCAGTGGTCGTAGAAGGTGGTGGTTGGTGGTTGAGGGACGCACCAGTGAAACGCACTAGTGAAACGCGAGCACTGTGAGACGGTGGTTGTGGTGGTCGCGAGGAGAGGTTGTGGTGGCCGTAGGCTGTAGGTTTGTGAGAGTTGAGAGGAGAGGTTGAGGGAGGTTTGAGCGTGGCCGTAGAAGCGAGGGACTGAGTGAGAAGAGAGGTCGCACGAAGTTTTGAGAGCGAGAGGGAACAATTTTTATTTTTAGGGCAAAAGGAATAGATACCGCTTTCTTAAGGAAGCGTTGTCTTAGGCCAATGAATAGATAGCGCTTTCTTAAGGAAGCGCTATCTATTCCTACCCATCAACTTTTAATAGTGCTTCCTTAGAGAAGCGCTATCTTATAATATATTAAAGATAACGCTTCCTTAAGAAAATGCTATAAAATGTGCTCCGCCTCTTTCTTAATAGCGTTTCATTGAGAAACGCTATTGAATGTGCGCTATTAAAACACTTTTCTGTAGTAGTGTAAGTTTTAAAACTTGGCCTATATCAAGCAAATAAGTCAGACTTAGGTCTCGAGATTAGAACATGGACCAAACTTGTTTATGTCAAGGTCTATCTCGGTCTAATTTATTGTCACCCTTATATATAATAGAAAACAAATTTGTATTTGTAGAGTTCAAAAAAAATAAATAGATAAAGCCTTTTTTATTTGGTTGAAACTCTTTATTTCTACTTTTTTTTTAAAGACATTAGTTCTACTTATTATACGAAGACTATTAATTTCTAACCATCTTTTATGTTATAGATCAACACAAAAATACTCTGTATCGCACAGATCGAAGAGTAGTGTGTGTTACACCTCTAGCTGGTTTCTTAAGATTGTTGTTAATAGTAGTATTTTTCTTCGTAAATCCATGTGAACACCTAAATTTTGTCTGGGTTTTTATTTTTTTAATTAATATTTTGAAAAAATAAAAATTGCAAAAAAAAAAGGCAATAAATAAATAATATTGTTTTGGTCATTTCTTTTGACCCATTGCATGATCACTTAACCCAATTTTATTTTTGATTATACGTTTTGTTGAGCCCAAGGATCCAAGTCCAAGTAAAAAAAAAAAAATGAAAACACACTAGTGCAATAAATGCTTTTTACGTCAGTTAAAATTGATTTTATACGTCAGAATATTGTGAACGTAAATACAACTGACGTTAATAGTTTCATATTTAACGTCAGTTGTTTAACACAACTGACATTAATGTTGTTAAAACTAACGTCAGTTATGTTAAAGAACTGACGTTACAGGTTTTATTTTTAACATCAGTTTCCTAATACAACTGACGTTAATAGTGTACTATATATTTTATAAAATACTATTAGTGTCAGTTGTTTGATACAACTGACGTTAATAGATTTTTTTTTAAAATTCAGTTTTAAAATATCACTCCCCTCAGCTATCCCTGCATTCAGTAAATATCCCTGTAACACAGAATATTACACACATTACAGAATTGCAAACAACCCTTAAATTTCAATATTAACTAAAAGAAAAGAAATATACAAAGGAACAATGGGGGGACATAAAACCAAAACCCATGTATAGGAAAAACATAACTATCTACAAGTATATATATATATAAGTTTTAGTCTCTAATGTCTAAAAACAAAACTACCAATCTAAGTGTATATATATATATATATATATATATATATATATATATGTTATTAATTAGTTTCTAAAGTCTAACAAAAAAACTATTCATCTAAGTATTGTGGAGGTATCTTGTCAATTTCTTTTTCAGCCGCATACTTGAAGAAAAATTCTGCCAAGCGCATCCTCAAGTCTCTAAACTCATCTTTTTGAAGAGGCAATTGGTTGTTAAATGCCTATACACGTTCAAATAATAACAATAACATTAACGCAAGTCATCACCAAAACTATAATATATAATTTAACAAGTTGTTTAAATATTACCTTCTTCCATCCATCTGTAATATATGCGGAGACTATGTTCAGCATATGAAGCATCACATAATAGCCGCACGACCACCCGTCAGGTTGAAATCGAGACTACAAACAAAATTAATTTCAATGTCAGTTAAATATACATATAAATTAGTAATTAAAATATTAATTATTTGATACATAAACTACCAAACCTTGAGGATGATCCAATCAGGATTTTCTTTAGCCTTAGAAGTCCTACTTCTCCCGTTGGCGCAACTTATGCTACTCGCCTTCAGCGTGCTATCATAAACAAATAATCATGTCAATTAACAAGTTCATATATCATTTGTGTAATAAACTAAAAACAACTGATATTAAAACTTAAATTAAATTGAAGATTAGTTACTTATGTATTTACAACTTCCACCACCTCCTGTGGCGGGTTTTGGTGGAGAGAGCAGAAGAATATGACAATATGCCTAGACGGGTGAAGTATGAGCAACTGCCAATGGTTATTCATAGAGTAGGGAGCCAGATATAATTCTTTCCGATTATCTCCCATCAAGTTCCCTATGTATTTACTTAATTCATCGCCATCAAAGAATTGAGGCATAAGGATTGACGGATCTAGGAAGCCATAAAATGATTTGGAGACCTTATCAAGATGAAGACGATGGAGATACCTAAGATATGAAAAGGTGTGGATGTTAATTACATAATATATATATATATATTGAAATTAAAATAAATTATTAAATGGAAAAATACCAAAAATAAATAAGTTATAAAATTAAAATTAACTTACGTGCACCAGAGACTCAAAACCGTGCTGGCCATCCACTCGTTATCTCTGCAGGAGTGCCCTAGATCTTCACCACAGAAGGAAAATATCATCTCTTGATTTGGGCGTGCCACCCATCCATCGTGCTCCAATGGACATTCAAAAATATCAAAGGCATAATCCTCACCAAGTGAGAACAAACGAGTGACAAGTGACTGTGACACCGACGTCGACTTGGCCTTCAATTTAGAAAAATAAAATAGATAAGTTTTCGATAATTAAAAAAAAACACAAGTAATTATTTGACTAATTTGGACATTAACAATGAATACATACCTTTGTTACCATTTCGAGCTCACGGCGTTTGAAGTCCAACTCGAGCTCACGCATTTGCATTTCCAACTCAAGCTCATGGCGTTGGACTTCCAACTCCCGCTCCCTAGCTGCCAACTCATCGTCCTCCACATGTGCCCTACTATAACTCTCTTTTGTTCTCACATGTGAAGGGTTGGCATGTACTGGGGTGTCCTGGGATGAACCGACGGAGGAAAGCTCTCTATCAAGTGCCTGCTTGAATTCTGGATTGGATAGGAAGCTTTTCATCAGATGCGTTGTAATAGCAGGTTTGGAGATGAGCTGCTGAGTCATGGATTCCAAAATTGATGCCTCATAGACGACCCACTTTCGTGAAGCATACTTGCCATAATATTCTCTGATGGTCATGTTCCCAGGAACACCGATAACCCGACCAGGATGGTCTTTCTTGCCTAGAGCAGTCATCAAGACGTCCCGCCGTCCAGAAGGGACGAATGAGTCCTGGGAGCATTGTGCTTTAAGATCCATCTACAATGAAGAGATGAAAAAATGTGCAAGTGAAAAGTGTTAAAAATATCTATACAAATATCAATTGAAATGAAGTTAATTATTTACTTACAATCTAATCTACCACTTCGCGAGTGGCATCAACTTTAAAAGATCATGTCTTTGTCATGCGGTCGGCTAACCAGACATCCTCGTGGTCGATGTCCGACGGAGGACTTAATGGTGTGCCCTCAGGCACCTTTCCTCTTTCTATCCTAGCAGCGTGCTCTTCCTACTTCACCCTCAGCTTATCCACCATCATCTCCTCGATCCGAGTCTCGTACCCACCCTGAGACATGGTGTGGCGGTGGTCGTTCTTCGCCTGATTCTGCCTACCCTTCTCTGCCTTAGCCTATTCAAACAAAAACACATAATTAAATACAGTTAAATGATCTATAAGAAGCATACAAAATTAACTTAATCAACCAACTTGAAATTCTTCATCCTGTCGACTCCTAGCAAACATATCCCAAGTATCCTTATCAATCCAGGGATAATCCGAGAACATCTTATCAAGCCGCTTCTTCCCTGATTCTTAGTTCCCGGTAAGATCATGCTTGAACCCATTCCAACGCTTTGATGCCATTTTCATACATTTCGTACGATGATCCTCGTCATTCAATTCGGCATATTCCAAGCTACCTACACATTAAATACATAACAACTGGATGGATTATAACTCGGATAATTATCTAATAATGTAAATCAAAAGAATGTAAAGTTAAAATACTGTGATAGCCTCCCAAATCTGATCCTTAACGTTCTGTGGAACGTGATTCCAATGGTTGTAGTTGATGCTAACGTGCTGCTCCGTTTGTAGAAACACCCACTTTTTAAATTCTTTAGCATGGGGTCCCTGGGGCTTTAGATTAGCATCAAAGCACACCTCAAGCTTCTGTCCGCTTTGCCTGGCCTTCTCTAATTTCTTCAAAGTCGTGGCTCCTCTACCCCGTTTCCTCTGAGACTGTGATGTCTGTATGGACAAAAAAAAAAGATAAAACAGAGGGTTGTAACATTATAAACTTACATTAAAAAGAAGGACTAAAGATAGTATATAACATGTAAACTTACACTAGAATTAGGCGTAGGCGCGATCGGGTCCTGCGTAGGCCCCACAGTGTCCTCCCGTGCAAGTGGGCCATCCTACTGATCCATATGTATGCCTGTTCAGAAACAATATATATTTATTAAAATAGGTTATAACTAAAAATAAATACAGAAATATAAATAAAAATAAATGTATACTAAGTTTAAACTACCTATATCAATATCCCTTCGTGATGATCATCACGAGTGGCATGTACATCGTCCACCTGTGTCTCCTCGATTATAGTAGGCATGTTTGTTGAAAAAGAATGAGTCTCAGGAATATCAAGATTTGAATCTTGATTTTCATCACTACCATTATACATGCTTTTTCCTTGGAGAACCACGGACAACCTTTTGTTAGAAGGATCAGTGATGTAGAACACTTGTTTTGCTTGGGAAGCCATTATGAAAGGCTCATTTATATGACCTAACTTGTGGAGGTCTACCAATGTGAACCCCAATTCTTTGGTTTGTACACCACCGTTACTATCAACCCACTTACATTTAAAAACCGGCACCGTAAGCTTAGTGTAATCGAGCACCCAAATATCTTCAATATATCCAAAGTAAGGTGTCGGCGCTTTAATGGGTTTTGTGTCCTTTTCACTAGAGAAGTGCATTGCTTCGACCACGATCATAACCTCACTATTTTGCATGGTACTCTTGTTATCTTGTTCCTTTATATAAAAGGAAAAGTTATTGATGTCGTATCCGCTCCAATATATGACATTGAAGCTAGGCCCACGTGCTAGCCATCTTACGTCATCAGAAGCAGTACTACCATCCTTAAGCATTTCTTCCTTGAACCACGGTTAGAAAGTCTTGTTATACTTGTTCAACAACCACCTTTCGCTCATTAGAGGGTTTTCTTGATTGACTTTTCTTTTATGTTCAAATAAGAAAGGTTGAACAGAATCGATGTTGTTCAATACATACAAATGTGCTTGAAGCACTTCCTCCCGACCCTTGCTATTAATTCTTAAGCCATGTGTACCCTTACCTTGACATCTTATCTCATCATGCCGAGGCTTAGGAACCCCTATAGGATCCATGTTATGAAGGTAGTCTGAACAAAACTCAATAGCTTCTTTTGCAACATACCTTTGAACAATAGATGCTTTTGGACGATGAGGATTCTTCAGGTACCCTTTCAAGATCTTCATGTAGCGCTCAACAGGGTACATCCATCTCAGAAAAACCGGCCCACATAATCTAATCTCCCTCACCAAATGAACAATTAAGCGAACCATTATGTCGAAAAAGGAAGGAGGAAAATACATCTCCAATTGGCACAAGATTGTTGCAGCCTCAACTTCCAAGTCATCCAACATACGGGGGTCAACGACTTTGCTACATATAGAATTGAAGAATGAGCACAACCGAGTAATGGCATGTCTCACATTTTTTAGAGCAATACCACGAATAGCAACGGGCAGAAGTTGTTGCATCAAGATGTGACAATCATGAGACTTTAAGCCAACCAATTTAAGATCACTAAAGACAAGCCTCTTCATATTTGAAGAGTAACCATGTGGAACTTTGATGCCTTGAAGACACCCGCAGAAACTTTGTCTCTCTTTTTTTGACAAAGTATGACATGCTGGCGGCAAATAAGTCCACTTACCATCCTCAACAACTGGAGCTACTAACTGCTCTCGTATACCCATAGCAACGAGGTCGAGATGAGCATTCATACCATCCTTTGTCTTGCCCTGAATGTTGAGAAGCGTCCCGATCACACTATCACACACATTTTTCTCCACATGCATCACATCAATGCAGTGTCTGACATCAAGCATGCGCCAGTATGGAAGATCAAAGAATATCGACCTCTTCTTCCATATGTTTTTCTCAGCAGCTTTACCTTTCTTTTTGGACTTGCCGAATATAACATCGATTCCCTTTACCCTCTGATAAACCTGTTCTCCAATTAAGATCACCGGAGCTTCTTCTGTTTCTTGGCATCCATTAAAAGCTTTTTTCATCTTACGATATGGGTGATCACCTCTAAGAAATCTTCGATGCCCAAGGTAAACTGTCTTCTTTCCATGATGCAACTGAGTGTAGCATGTGCCTTCTTCACATATAGGGCATGCTTTATGCCTCTTGACACTGTACCCGGACAAGTTACCGTATGTTGGAAAGTCGTTGATGGTACAAAATAACATGACACGAAGCTTGAAAGTCTCATGAGAATACCCATCAACTACATCAACACCTTCCACCCACAACGTTTTCAAGTCTTCAATCAAGGGACTTAGATAAACATCTAAGTCATTTCCCGGTTGCTTTGGGTCCGAAATCATCATAGACAACATCATGTATTTGCGCTTCATGCACAACTAAGGGGGCAGGTTGTAAATTATCAACAAAACAGGCCATGAACTATGAATACTACTCATGTTACCATAAGGATTCATTCCATCCGTAGCAAGTCCAAGCCTTAGGTTTCTTGGCTCATCGGCGAAATCCGGAAACATAGTATCAATATTCTTCCATTGCATAGAATCAACAGGATGACGAACATTTCCATCACGTTTCCTCTCATCATCATTATGCCATCTAAGATTCTTCGCATCTTTCGCATTGGCAACAATCGCTTGAACCTTGGAATTATTGGAAGATACCACAACACCTTCGCAGGAGGACCCTTTTTTCTAACATCATCAAGATCATCATCATCATCGCCACCCTTCACTTTGTATCGCGATAACCCACATTTAGGGCAATCGTGATTGTCCTCATGAACACCGGTGTACAATATGCAATCATTGGGGCATGCGTGTATCTTCTTATACTCCATACCCATCGGACACAATACCTTATTGGCCTCATAGTTACGGTCAGGCAATGTGTTGTCCTCCGGAAGCAAGTCTTTCAACACTTCAAGCAATTCCGTGAAGCTTTTATCGGTCCAACCATTTCTCGCCTTCACACAAACCAATTTTAGCACCGCCGACAATCGTGTATGAGTAGTACATCCTGGATATAAAGGCTTATCCGCATCACCGTACAACCTATCATACACATGAGCTCGATGAAAAGATTCTTGTCCAATATCACGGATCATGTCCTCTACTCGATCATCCTCCATATCTACGTCAACGTCCTCACTTTGGGAGACACTTGCCGTACTACTCAACAACACATCACCATGCCATATCCATCTTGTATAACTCAAGCAAATCCCTTCACAAATCAAATGAGTACGTATATCCTTCACCGTACATTTCCTCGTATTCAAACACTTGACACAAGGACAACAGAACATTCCATTACTATTAGGAACATTCCTTTGAGTAAATTCTATAAATTCTCCCACCCCCTTCAAATACTCAGCACTAGTGCGCTTACAAACCATCCAACTACAATCCATAACTAGATAAGTTCTGTAGATATACAAAACATATATCCAATATAAGGACAATACGGGAGATTGAAAACTAGTTTTTGAAATCCTAATTGAAAACTAGTTTTTGAAATCGCGTCAACCATGGATATCTTATTTGACTAACTGCCTAAAACAAAATTTCCACGGTAATCTCACATCATTCTTCTCGTCAAGCAGGCAACAACACATATTAGGACTATTGCTATATCTAGTACTATAACTACTCAGCCGTATGAATTGATCAAGAGAGCATGATATACACAAGCAAGGCGTTTAAAAATTATTTCAAATTTACACCATTTTCAGGTTTCTTAAGACAAAAGAAATAAGCAGATGAAGATAAATTAACAAAACAGAACTCCAATGAGCAATATATTGTTGATGTCACATGCTACAAGCAACTCTAAATTTCTTCCCATTTTGAAATAGGTCATGATAGCAGAAGAAAAACAAGAGAAAACACAAAACCCACAACCAGAAATAGAGACATTCCAAACAACTCAAACTCACAGTTTCAAGTTTCAACTACAGAGAATACAGTTTCAACATACACTCAAAACCGAAAATAAAAAAATGTGCCCTAAAGACTCACCAGAAATAGGTGCTCGCGTGGTGGTGGGGAGGGGAGCTCGAGTGGTGGCCAACGTTCGATGTGGTTACTGAGAGCAGAGGAACAAGGAGAGTTAGTGCGCGGGAAGGGGAAAGAGATATGTCAAGTTATTGCAAAGAATGAGCGGGAAAGACAGAGTTAGGGTTAAGAGTGTACCTCACGGTGGTGGCGAAGAAGCCCTCGCGATGGTTGCGGTGGAGAGGAGCTCGCGATTAGGGCAGAGTGAGAGTGAGAGTGAGCGTGATGAAAAGAGAAGAACAGAGACGTACAGAGCGAAGTGAAGAAGGCGCGCGGGTGTAATCATTATAATAAAAAATAAAACAACAGTTCACGTCAGTTGTTTAATACAAATGACGTTAGAAGTCATTTTTAACGTCAGTTGTCTTAAACAACTAACGTTAAAAGTCATTGTTTAACGTCAGTTGTATTAAACAACTGACGTTAAAAATAAATATTTTTTATTTTAAAAACACTTTTAACGTCCGTTGTTGAAGACAACCGACGTTAAAAGTGTAAAAGTTTCTGCAAAAAATTCATTCCTTTGACTACTGTGCTACTTACCCATGCACCTTGTAACTTAATCCTCTTAATGAACATTAAGTTTATAGATCAGTTTTGAAGAAAATCAGGTAGTCTCTCTTCTTTATATAAAGTACCATTCTTCTGTATCAGTCTGTAATACACCCTCTTCTTTTCCTCTATATTTCGTGCGTTTTCTATTCCTTCACAATATGGCTCTATCATATTTGAGACTTTTGTTATTTCTTCCCTATACCTTGACTTAAAGGTTTCTGTCTTAATGGTCAAAAAACTTCTGAGGTTGAGTAAATCACATAACATGGATGGTAAGGTTGAGTGAATCACATAATGCGATTCCCTCACTTTATTTCATCCCTTTCACTCCGCTTTGGCAAAAAGTGATTGTGGATTCAGATGGAGCATCAAGGACTTCAAATGAGGGAGGGGATGCATCCATTGGAGTTTCTGAGGACAGGAATGAGAAGAAAATGACGTTGAAGCAGAAACTTTTTTATATTTTAGGGCTATGTTGCAGAAATTTTTTATCTTTTAATCATGTAATTGTAACTTATGAATCACTTCAATGAGATACGATTTGATTATACATATAACTTGTTTTATGTTAAGTGTTTATTTATTTTAATTTGCACAAGAATTTGTTTACTAATTCAAGCTAATTAATTAAGATTAAAAATAAACTTGTTTAAAAAAAAAGATTAGAAATAAACTGCACTATATATGGAGTGATCTGCGTTAAGAGTGACAACAGGGAGATGACAACGAAAGAAAGATAGGAATGAGTTTCAGATAGGAATATAGGATTATTTACGTCAGTTATTTATTTAACTGAAGTAAAAATCACACTTTTAACGTCAGTTGTATAAACAACTGACGTTAAAAGTGTTAATAATTCTTGCAAATCACTTTTAACGTCAGTTCATTACACAACTGATGCAAATAGTTATTTAATGTTTACAAAACTGCCACCGCCTCATTTTTAGCGTCAAACATATGGTCAACTGACATAAAACATTCCCGTATATTACATTATTTCCACTAGTGACAAAAGTTTCTGCCTTGTATCCTGTTTCCTCTTTCTCACATACAGTAGCTGTCACTCCTCCTCTACCATGATTTTCCCCTTTGGTCTTTCCCTTTAACCAACATGCTTCCAAGCAACTTTTTAACATAAGAAGAAAGCAAAATTCAGATTTGGGTTTCTCAAGGAGATAATACTATTGTCAAACACATTTCCACACAAAGCTCAACATCAGTTTCCATCTTTAGTTGATTTTTAGAGCTTGGAAAATGGTTCTTGCCTTGATCAGAGGGAGAAAAAACTTAAATGGAAGTTGAAGGGGACAAGAGCATGGTAATCTCTACAACACCCTACTTCAGCTGGTCCCAATGTTAATGAGAAGAGTTTATCTTCCTCTATAAATACAGAACAACGTCAACACAGAAAGGGGGAGGAGGAAAAAACCAGAAAGCACCAGAGTATGAGTTTTTCATGAATGTTTCATTCTTCAGAGTAACTTATCCCTAACCTCCATTCTAATTCCTAAGCCACACATACCCATCATCTTCATCTTCCTCCCAACAACATCACTTTCAGTAACAACAAAAATTTGAACTAACCTTAACCCATGAACCAACTCAGTGTTAAGTCTCTAAAATGTCTGATGTGCATTTCCCTAAGTTTTGATGAGAACTAGACATTGGTTAATGATTTAATTAACCTTCATATTGGTTGCTAACTTGTCTATCTAGTGTGCAGATTAAAACTGTAAGAATCATCTATCCGCTCGTCCACTAAAGTGACAGAAGCGCCCATCCACTAAAGTGACATAAGCGCTCGTCCACTGAAGTGATAGAAGAAATAGAAGTGCTCGTCCACTAAGGTGACAGAAGCGCTCGTCCAATAAAGTGACAGAAGTACTCGTCCACTAAAGTGATAGAAGCGCTCGTCCATTGAAGTGATAGAAGTGCTCGTCCACTAAGGTGACAGAAGCGCTCGTCCACACAAGTCTTTGGACTTGCTAAGTCCTTAATGAGAAGCTCCATCCAATGACATGGCATATGGAGCTCGTCTACTAACCCGTCCGAATGTAAAATATTAAATGACTAGATGGACGCGGTTATTTTCAAGATGGACGCGCTTATTTTATGAACGCGAATTCTATAAGAATTATCAGAATCTTATTTCAAGAACCAAAATCAAGAAAAAAGATTCTGTTATCAGAACCAAAGACCAGTTAAAGAATTCTTCCAACATGCTTTATTCCCTAGTACCTCTGTTCCTTACGCGAAAAGGGAATTGTACTCAGTAAAGTACAAAAAGCTCTCTGCACAACTCTGATATGGCTGTATCACGATGCATAAAGCCATGATCCCTCATGTTAGAGTACAACCAACGTTCCTATTGCATTAATGGCTGCCCAGAACGACTCTATTGCATTTAATGAAGTTCTGCTTGAAACCAACATCTAAGGGAATGTCTCTAACGGATCCTAAATGTTTGAAGACTATAAATACAGAAGTCACTAAAGATGAAGTATACAGAATACACATAGCATTAAAGAGCCATTACTCTACGCATTAATTTCTTCATTATTTCATTATGTATTCTTCAATCATTTGAAGTTATTACGCAGACTTTCCTAAGCTTTACATTTAAACCACTCTCTGAGTGTTAGTGAAAGTTCTGTCTGTCTGAAGTTGTATTTATTACAAACCAAATCTCTCAAACAAACCCGAGTGAGCCTGAAGAGGCTAAGTGTGCAAAGAATACTTGTCTTGAGCCTGAAGAGGCTAGGTGTGCAAAGAATACTTATCTTGGAGCCTAAAGAGGCTAGGTGTGCAAACAATACTTGGAGTCTGCAACCTGATCAGCTATAGTGGATAAATATTGGTGCTGCCAAAGACTGGACGTAATTCTATGCTTTGAAGAGTGAATCAGGATAGATAACTGTGTCAATCTCTCTTTCCTTATAACCTCTTTAGTTGCTTTAGTTTTCTTATACGTTTATCAAGTGTGTGTTTGCCAAAGTCACTGTTAATATTTCATCAGACAGGTCACCTGTCTGTCCTGTATCTTTCCACTCGTTCGAACCTAGTTTCTGTATGCGAAAAGATTTCAACTTTGTTTAAATTATGATAAACACAATTCAACCCCCCTTTTCGTGTTTATAGTTGTCTATTTCACTCAGAACCACCCTTCTACCACCACGAACCTGAGTTTCCAGTGACAGTCGCGAGTCCCCCGTCACCGCCGCACGCAGATCTGTAGCACCGCACTCACCGCCGCGTCGTCATTCTCTACCTCACCGCCACAATCACGGACCATCTGCTTCGCAACAACCACCACCATGCGTCGTCGTTCATGCCTCCGCCTTGCGCCGCCGCGTCGCCCACTGCGAATCAAAACACAGATCTGCTCAGAGCACCGTCACCTTCGCTGCCTCGAGCGCGTCACTCGCGTACCACCATCGCATACCACCCACATCAACCATCCACCACGAACGCTGCCGCTTCACTGTCCGATCCACCCCGCATTAGCCACCTCCTCCCCTCCTCTTTGGCTCTACAGTTGGTAACGTTCACAAGACCAGAAGCTTGTGTTTTGTTCTTTTTTTCTTTTTTTGCTATTATTAAGTCATATGTTATTGGTATGTAATTGGGCTTCAGATCTGTTTTGGGCTTATGATGAGTGTTTGTCTTGTTTTTTTAAGTTGCTGATGTCTTTTTTTGTGTGGCAAAACAAAAATTTATTTTCTGTTTTCTTGTTTTAAATAAATAAAAAAAATCATTTTTAAAAAAATATGGTAAATTTCACCTCTTTGTTTATTATAAAAAAAATCCTTTACAAAAAATTAAAAATTTTAAAATTGATTTTTTTTCTTCAAATCCTTGTTTTTTTTAAAAAAATCCTTTTGAATTCACACAACAATTTACAACGTTGATGTACGATTTTTCGTCCTCAAGTGTTGTAAAAAATTGTAAGGGTTTTTCGTATAGTTTTACTATCTTTAACCCTGTGCAAGTGTGAGTTCTCTCATTTTAGAAATAAAAATGATTTTTATGTTCTATTATGACAAAGTTCTTACAAAAATAAATAAATGAATACTTTTAAGTATCTCTAATAAAATTTTAATATATAAAAAATCTTTTTAATTCACGCAACGATCTATGACGTTGATGTATGAATTTTCATCTCAAGTGTCATATGAATTGTAAGGATTTATCATATAGCTTAACTATCTTTAACCCTGTGCAAGAGTGAATTATCTTTTATAAAAATAATAAAATGTTTTCAATTTACACATTTTACCAATTTTATCCGATCTAATTTTATAAAAATATCTTTTGAATTCACGCAACAATCTACGACGTTGATGTATGAATATTCATCCTCAAGTGTCGTATAAATTATAAGGGTTTATCGTATATCACTGCTATCTTATACCCCGTGCAAGAGTGAATTTATTGTGAAATAATTTTTTTAACATAAAAAAAAACAAATCTCATCCAAAAAAATAAAATCAACCAACCAATCAAACATTTTCTATAAGAAATACGTGGCTTTGAGTTTCCCATCGCACCCGGGAATACGTAGGAGCAGAATCAATCATTCTGTCAAGCCAAAATTTTATTTTTCCCTTTTATTGTGTTCATTTTCTTTTTTAATTTAAAAGTGGGGTAAAATTCTTTTGCACAGTTAACTTGAGGTACCGTTTTTTTAAATGGACGATGTAGGGTGCTAACACCTTCCCTACTCGTAACCGACTCCCGAACTCAAACATCTCTCTTTTTTAAAGATCAATTTACCTTCAATAAATGGATTTTCCAATATTTTTCTCAATAAAAACTATTGGTAACAACTCCTTTGTTTTTACCTTCTTTTTACAGCGTCCGGACGGGACGTTCGCAACAATCCCTATTCCATACTGATTAAAATATCTTATTAAATGATTTCAGTGCCGTATTTCTTGCAATTTATGGGTATATATACTTGTAGGTAGAATCGTTAATTAAGGAAAATGATAACGTTAGACGAGTAAACAATCACGGGTCAGGAATATATGCACCCCTAAAATACATATCTGATTGTAAGTGCTTCACCCCGTGCCTGTCAATTGTCGCTGAACTTTATTAATAGACGAAGGTGGCCCGCTCTCCTAAAAAAGAAAAAAGATGCGGGCCGCCTTCGTGTTTCGTAATTTTGTTTTGCGGTCATGCTAACGACTAACGGTGCCTTTTATCTTTTTTTTTTTTTTTTTTTTGATATCTTCCGCATGCAACTGTGAAAACTAATTACTCGAGATACCGGATGATATTTAAGGACCGACCTCTCCCAACCAGGTTTTCTTCATACGCATGGATCGAACCCTTGACCACTTGCTTAAGGGGCTCAGGCTTGTTACCACTTGGACCGACCACATATTTGTTTTTTCCTTTTGTTTTTGATGCATTGTGAATATAAATATTTTAATTAAACATCTAATTACATATTATCAAAGTATTAAAACAATTTGATTCTCAAAATAATTATTTTAAAATTATTCATCCGGTAACTAATGGTGTATAAAACAACAATTAGACCGGCAAATAAAGCTTTTCTTCAAAACAAAAGAATCAATCAACAAGGGGTGCAATGTGCATACATACCCTCTATATCATTTTGTAGCACTACCTTGTGGAATTACGTGGCTCAGTTTTTTGCTCTTGTACAAGCACGATTGGCTTGTTCGAAGATAGGAAGTTAGAGTGGTGTGGGTTCACGGGTCACTAGATGCCAAGCAACGCATGTTCTTTCTCCCAGCCGGCTGACAAAATGAGAAAGACATTGATTCACGTGTAAGAGTTATAATAAATACTATTTTGCTGGAGGTGAGGTAGCTCAACTGGTTTGAGATTTTGAGTTAAGGGTACAAGGTGTTGAAGGAATTAAAAGTCTATGATTCAAATCCTAACAAAAAAAAAAACTAAAATAACAACTCACATACTAACATTTGCTTATAAAAAAAAGAAAAAAAAAACTATTGGCTGTGTACTTATCAAAACAACCCATGAAGGAATAAATTTCAAGAGAATAATGACAGTATTCTGAATTAATTTTATGTATTTTCATACACACACACACAAACTTTTTCACATTATCACGTACATATACATCATATCATAGCATCAATAAATAATACTGATAATTATTATGTTTATAATTAAATGCAAATTTTTTTTTACACCCTAAACACCAAGTTAACATATATTGCCAACAAGTGCTGACACATCTGGTCAAAGCATTTTGTCCACGTTCATAATTTGAGTTTGATTCTCGAATTTTTCTTGCTAGTAAGAGATATGTAAATTCTACTATAAATATTCGTTGAGATAAGTGGTCTTTCCCGACCTTATAAGGGGACATGTAGGGGCGGAGGGAAGGGGGGACGTAGGGTTGCCATGATCCCCCTCCTTCCATGTTCTCATCTCATATATATATATATATATATATATATATATATATATATATATAATAGATTATCATAATAAAAAAATAATTGACTCAAATTCAACTATAATATGTATAATTTCAAATACTTCTATTTTCTTTTTTTAGAATCATAGAATAGATATAATTTTACATTAAAAAAGAAATTGATAAAACATATACCACTTATATTGATAATAGATAATTTTTACTTCATGAAATGTCACCGTGCATAATTGAAGAAGTGAATATTTTAGATATGTATCAAAGTTGGTTATAAGAGCCCATTTGTTTAAGATTAAAAAATAAATGATTTTCATACAAAATAATTTAGTGACTATTTTTAAAGATTTTAAAGAAAAGCATAAGCAGATTTGTGTTTGTTTACAATTAAAAAAAATAATTTTTTTAAAAAAGTGGTTAGTCATATAAAGTGACTTTTTTTTCAAAATCTAATAAAAGTTGATTTTCATTTTGATCCTGAAAATGATTTTTTTTCTTCTGATTTTCATTATTTTCAAAAGCAAAGACAAACACACTAAAAATTTTAAAAAATGATTATTCAGTTAAAAAATTGATTTTTTTAAGAAAAATAAACAATAACAAACACACTCTATCTTTTTGAGTAATTTATATTATATTAAGTTGTTAATCATATGTCAAATTGGTATTATATAAAGGTTTCAATTTTGGTTACCTTGTATATGGGTTGAGACACCCCAAGTGCCTCCTATAAATAAATTTTGGCTTATAAAAAAAAAATAGTATTATATAATTTATTTTTATATATTAGTTTTTTTTTTCTATTTCATCATGTTATGTATTTAAATTTTCTGGATCCGCTCCCGAGAACATCCTTTCCTTTAATCTAAATTTTTGTTAAAAAATATTATCGTATATATAATATACCTATCTTTAGCGTGAAAGTCATCATAGATTTCATAATGGTGTAATAATGAATTCTTTTTTTTTAGGTAAATATCCAATACCTCATCCACGCACAAAAAAGGTGGGCTCCATTCAGTTTAACTAGGCAGAATTTACTGCATAATTTGTGCTGCGTGCAAGACTTACAGACATATTCAGAAGGCAGGGCGTTTAACGGTGGGGCCCCGGTTGATTTTACAAAATCAGGAAGTATAAGGATTAATAAGGAGTCGTGGGGGTTGATTTTACTCCTCTTGGTTTCTAAAGTTTAGAATTGGGGTCGCAGTTGATTGCCCTCGATCCTCCTTTTATTTGTAATGCCTTACGGCACATGTTAGTTCTGTTTCTTTTTCCAAGGTTTCTAGTTTGTTTTTTCTATGGGTTTAGGTTTAAACCCCTTTTATTCATAAAATAATAATAATAATTGGAGTTGTAGTAAGTAACAATTACATAGGTCCTTCCTCTTCTTTTTCATTTTTTTTTATTCGGGTTAGGGTATCCATTGCACGTACCTAAAATCAATATACTTTTTGGCTTATAAAAAATATTGGTTCTATGTATGAAAGAATCCAAAACAGATCCCTGAAACAATGAACAAAGAACAGTTTAGCATGGTTCAGTCAATGTGGCCTACATCCACAGGAGAGAGCATCCTCCACTATGAACTTTGATCAAGATTACAATAGAGATCCATTGGATCTTCACTCTACCATGCTCAAGATGAACATACAAGAAAACCCAAACCTTTCGTCTCTCTATTTTCACACAACCCTTGATCTCTCTAATCATCTCTTGATTTTTCTCTCAATTCACAATAGAATCAATGCAATACAAAGTGAAAGTATTATGTGTTTTTCTCACTCTTTTTAGCCCTAAAAGTCGCACAGAAAATCTCAGAATTGTTCTGCCCATTTTGTTATAACAAATTTAAATATATGATACTGACATGCGATAATCGATTATGCATAATTGGGTAATTGATTACGGTAATCGACTATAGCCTCCCCGTAATAGATTATCAGGTTTCTGCCCACTGAACTGAAACTTTAGGATTCCTGACAGAAGCTTCATAATCGATTATGGCCGCTCCCATAATCGATTATCTGGTTTCTGATAACCAAAATTCTGCAGTTTAACACTTTGATTTTGAGGCACTTTAAAAAAAAATTTACAAAGTCAATGACTTGGATAAAATATAAATGTGAAAATCACCATTCAGCAATTATCACCTCACTTTAGGACAGTTTGAATGGGAGGCTAAAAAGAATTATGAATTGCAACAAGGAGCATGTGATCCATGAGGATAGCTCATTGCGGGGAAGATAGAAGTTATGATGCACGGATATGGATATTATGTTTTGGGCATGGGTATAGGACAAGATACGTGTATGGATATAGTTTTTGTTCAAAAATTAAATACTGATACAGTAGTATATGTATATATATATATATATATATATATATATATATATATATATATATATATATATATATATATCACACTCTTTTGAACATTCTCTCCAACACACTTTTGATTATTAATTAGATTTTATATGGTCCCCATAAAATAAAGTGGGTTCCACATGAAATTTATGTTTCCCATGAAATTAATCCAATAACAAAAAGAGTGTTCAAAAGAGTGTGATGCTATCACTTATATATATATATATATGTGTGTGTGTGTGTGTGTGTGTGTGTGTGTGTTTGTGTTTGTGTTTGTGTTTAATTTATACTCCCTCTAGTTCTTATTATAATAAACAAATTGGTACTTTTTTTGGTCCAAAATATAAGAAACATGCATTAATTTTGACACATATTAAATGCTAATTTCCAATTTTACCTCAATTTATTATAGGATTTATATTTACGAGATAGTATCAACTTTCCATACAAGTGGAACATTAATTAAGATTAAAATGTGTATTTTTTTAAATTTATATAAATATTAATTACAATTAACTTATTTCAATGCATTTTCTTGTTCTGTGTGTTTTAGGGTTTTATTTCTTATAATAAGGACCGGAGGTAGTATATGCTTTGCATGGGATTGAAGGATAAATTTAATAAAACATATGTGTACATATAAAGAATCTTTACCAAAAGAGGTTGACCTAGTGTAGTGGCGGATCTAGAAGCCTCACTCAGCAGGGGAGAATGTTATAAAATAATAATAATAATAATAATTATTAGGGTTCACTATATTTTTTATCCCTATAAAAATGATTTTAGTCTCTATAAAATTGTATTCATTTTAAGTCTTTAAAAAAATACGAGAACTATGTGCCTTTAATCCATGATGAGGGACTAAAAATACTACTTTCATAAAATGTAGGACTAAAAACGAATAAAATTTTTATAGGAGCCAAAATCAATTTTTACCAATTTTAATTATAGGGATCAGAGATATATTTAACCATAATCTATATAGTATATATAAAACTCAATAAACCTCTTCACTGTTACACCTACACGTGTCATTTCATAATTTTCTCTAATACTATTTTTCCTCCCACTGGCTTATAAGAAGGTCGTGGTTCCTATAATAAAAAAAGAGAAGTGTATGGTTCCACAATGCACAAGAAGCATCGTTATTTTTTATCAAAAAAAAAAAAAAAAACAAACACAGAAGCATCGTTATTTGAAGCTCTTTGTTATTTGAAGAGTGAGCAATCAATGGAATATTAAGTTGCTAGCATAGTTTTTTTTCTTCAAAAAAAATTAACATTCTGTGTGGTGCACGTAAAAGGCATAATTTTCTAGAGTTAAATAATTTTTTTGTCACTGTAAAATAAGTAAATTTTGGTTTGGATCTCTTTAAAAAATTTCTTTTGATTTTTATACCTTCAAGATCTGAAATCAATATTTTTTGTTCTTATTGACATGTGATATCCGTTACCTACTTATGTGTCCAGCAGAAGGTCACACGATCATCCTAATTGACACTCAATAACATCTATGGTGTCATGTTGGCATATGGTTCCCCTAGAATCTTCCTTGAACCCTAAAATGAATTTTATTTATCTGCCCTAAAATAAATGATATGGACTAAAAACAGTGATATCAAATTTTAGAGGGATGAAAACCAAATAACTTTTTTTATATGGACCAAAAGCAAAATTGCTCATTTTATAGAGATCAAAGTGAGTAATTTCATATTTTAGATGGATGAAAACCAAAGTTTTTTTTTACAGGGACCAAAACTAAAATAAACCCATTTTCTATGGACTAAAAACATATTTAGCACTAATTTCTATATGCATGTGCATGTGTACGTGTATGTATATCAGCTTATATCAACTTATTATAAATATGTAAAAGGCATGAATTGCAATGATGGATTTTCTATGTAATAACTTATTACTATATTAATATACTATTTTGCATAAAAATTAACCTAACTCGTGCAATAGCACGGGTACCGTTCTAGTTATTATCATATATATGAATATAAAGACAGAGAGGATCGAGTGAGG
This sequence comes from Sophora flavescens, assembly GCA_030762895.1. Lineage (NCBI taxonomy): Eukaryota > Viridiplantae > Streptophyta > Magnoliopsida > Fabales > Fabaceae > Sophora > Sophora flavescens. Next base: position 80,547,007 of record CM061062.1, read on the forward strand.
GTGACAGTTTGAGTGAGATGAGAGGGTTGAATAACTATGTTTGTTGGAAAAATAGAGAAAGAAAGACAGTTTGTTCAAATATATAAAAATTGTGGGGGCAAAATACAAACAATTATGATAATTACTTGTAATTGATTTTATTAAAGTCATGTGCACACCCTCAATTGCATCTAGGTCCGCCCCTGACCTACTGGAAGTATGCTAGGTCCATCAGGTAGGAGTATATAGGGATACTCTCTTGAAATGTATGTGTGAGGTTTTGGCTTCAATCCTGACGAAAAATAAATTCCTTGGGGATGAGTCGTACCCATATCACTCAAAGCCCCGGAGTGATGGATGGAGATCTTCTGTCCTACTAATTTCTTATCATATTTCATATCCCCCATCAATGACAATTTACCACCCAATAAAATAAAATCACAACTCATTAATACTTATGCACATTCTCAATCTTTGATTTTTAGGGGACACCAAGACACCATTTTTTGGGACAGTAGAATCTTGTTCTCGGAGTGGTGCCCACTTGCCACAAATTTTCTTCTCCTTATATATGGGCTTGAGCTAGCACCTTTGGCTGTAAAATTTTTTTTTTAACAAGTGCAGTTTTGGCCCAAATTTTTGTTTTGACAGAATCTTTTAGCTGTTTTCTTATCTTCTGTCGATTTATTATAGGCTATAGCTAAATTGAATTTAAGGTGAAGCTATAAGAATAAAAGAGTTATTTAACCTAAAGTATGTCTGCCTCTGTTGGAAGAATATCCTGATATTAATTATAGTGGAATAGTAGATAGTTAAATAGAACATATGCGCATCCATTGACCAAGAAAACACACAGCTAATTCAATTCATTAAGCACATGAGACGCCTTGATTGAAGCCTGTGACGAGGCAGAGCTTTCTGAGTCGAGACGATTGAGTGCGAGTTCGTCATGCAATGATCCTGCACTCATGCATGTCCGGGTCTAAGTATAAGTTTAATTTTCTTTCTGTTTAACCTTGCTTACACGGCTGTATATATGATCGTAAGGAGCAAAGAGCGAGAGACATGTTCAAGGGACTCAAATCTCTTTCACTTCAATCAAGACACTTTCATAAATACAAACTCTCCTTATTGAATAATTAATATAGGATCTAATTAACTTCCTAAAAAAATAGTACAAGAAAAGTCGAAGTTTTTTAATTAGGAGAAAACTTAGATAAAATTTTACAGGTACGTTAAGCATTGTTTTTCAATATGATTAAGACATTTGTAACAGCTGATATACATGTTATGTTTTTATTGATGAGCTGTTACACATGTTATAATCTTATTGAAAAATAATACATAATATATCTATGAAATTGTATCTAAGTTTTGTCTTTTGAATTAATCGAAACCCAAAAGTTTGATTTAATCTACCGTGAAAATTAACAAGGTAGACCGCAGCCCAACTAGCATGTTGTCTAGTTTCTTAGTCTTCCACGCATTATTATTTTGAAAGTTCTACTAGAATTGCTTATGAACCTAGCAAATCACCAAAGTTCTGTGCTAAAACCCCTATAAATACCTCCCAAAAGCTCTAACTTTTTTCACCAAACATACCATTTAGCATTTCTACATTAGTAAAGAATATAACCAAAATGAGGTCATTTTCTCTATTCTGTGTCTTGGGCTTAGTCATTGTGGGTCATGTTGCCTATGCTCAAGACTCGCAAGCAGACTACCTCAACGCCCATAACGCTGCACGATCACAGGTGAATGTTCCGAACTTGGTTTGGGATGATACTGTTGCTAGTTTTGCACAGAACTATGCCAATCAACGTAAAGGTGATTGCCAACTGGTCCACTCAGGTGGCGGTGGGCGTTATGGGGAGAACCTTGCAGGGAGCAGTGGTGACCTAAGTGGTGCAGATGCAGTGGGATTGTGGGTGAATGAGAAACCCAACTATGACTACAATTCTAACTCCTGTATTAATGGTCAGCAGTGCCTGCACTATACTCAGGTGGTTTGGAGGAACACAGTACGCGTTGGATGTGCCAAAGTAAGATGTGATAATGGAGGCACATTCATAGGTTGCAACTATGATCCCCCTGGCAACTATGTTGGGGAAAAGCCTTATTAAGTCATTCTGTCAGAAAGACTGCAACAATAAAAATCATGAATTTAGGCTACGATAGCAAATTCATGTTATGGTACATTTTCAATGTATCGAAATAATAAAGTAATGATTTTTAGGCAAATAAAATAAAATAATGTTAATGAGTTCATAACTCACATAATTAGTAGTATTAAATCGCTATCTTATTCCCACGTTTATTTCGATTTCCTCTATGACTTTAATTAATATCTAGCATATGTTAAAGTTTTTATTTTATTTTTTCTTCTTATTTTAAGTTAAAATCATTTTTTCCCCATGGTTTGTGTTCATTCACAATTAATTTGATCTTCACATAACGCATACACTACCATCTTTATTAAATAGGACTATCGGATGGGAACATCTATTCTCACGCTCAATATAAGGATTGGTAATTGTGAGAGGATCCCAAAAGGATAGGACTCTTTGTAAAGTAATTTGGCTTTTAAAATAAGAGTCCACCTTACCAAAAAGAAAAAGAAAAAAAAAGAGTCAATTTATTATTGATTTGATAAAGTGTATAAAAATCTCAATTCACTAAATGAATTTTTTAAAATATAATTTAAAAATAATATAAATTTGAATATAAACTTAATAAAAATAGTGTATCAGAAAAAAAATTCTAACATTCCTCTTTTTAATATAATTTCCTTACAAAAATAAGTAGTTTCTTATATTTAGAGGTGGTAAAATTGCTCAATCCACCCTGTCTCTGTCATTGGCCTGCCAAAAATAAGGCGAGGCAATTAATTGACCTGTTTTTTATAAAATGCGTTGAGTCTCCCAACTCGCCAAAAATAATAAAATTACTAACATACCAATATTAATCCAAAAAATCATAATAAATAATTATTTTTTTAAGAATGAACTAACTGTCATTTAAATATAGGAATTTGCTAACATACAACCATCAATTTTTTCGAAGGTGTATGTTAACAAGCTACACCTTCAGATATATTTGACAATTTTTTAGTTATAACCTACTAACATGCTCCTTCTAAAAAATATTGGGATTTGCTAATGTACACCCATCTATTTTTTAGAAGGTGTATGTTAGCGAGCTACACCTTCGAGTGTATTTACAATTTTTTTAGTTCTAACTTACTAGCATGCACCATCTAAAAAATGGATGGATGTATGTTAGTAAATCCCATAAATATATTACTGAACGGGATGAACTACATATTAATATATATATAGTCATAATGGATGGATAATTGTAAAATAAAAATATATAAATATATATACAATTAATTACTAAATAAGATTAACTAACTAATGACGTTACTGGCGAGTAAACAAAATAATTTATAGCAAAAAATATTCTTTTAAAAATAGATTGGTGGGTCAACCCGTCTCATTCCACCTCTAACCCGTTTTCTGGATGGGTTAAGATGGGATATGTCAAAATGAGTTGATTGGTCGAAAATGGTGGGTTAAACCCTGTTTTGCCAACTCTAATTATAACGGTTAATTAATTTTTACAACATCAATCTGTATGTGCTCGTTCATCGCTCCTCCACGGTCCACAATCCCAATAGTTGACGTATAATAGTCATTAGTCATTATTCATTAGTAACAAGGCAGAATTGTCCATCCCTTTCTTGACTATGAATCAACCAATTTGATATTCTGAAATTGTAACAAGTTTAAGTGTTTTTTTTATATCCAGAAAATTTGAACATCGTGATCCACCTGATAAAAGTTAACAGATAACAGCAAGTGTAAACCTTTTTTCTTTTCTAGTCCATCATGATAGCCGATGGCATTTGCAGCCACATTACTGGAAAATATGGAATAAACGATCAGATATAATGCATGTTATGTAAATCGTGAATGTTAAAAAGGAGGTGGTGGTAGAACCGTAAATATGAGGTTCATTTAAATTATTTTTTACTTCAGTTTTACATACAACAGACGTTAAAAGTAATGAGTGTCACCATTAATGTCTGTTGTTTATAAAACAACGTTAAAAGTGAATAATTTATGTCCGCTGTTTCTTCAACAGACGTTAAAGGTGATTTTAATAATTTTTTTAGTTAGTATACCCTCGCGAATTGCCTTCCTCTAAGTTTCAGTTTCACTTGCTTTTGTGTTTTGTGTTTCTGTTCGATCTGTTCTGATACTGCTTTTGTGTTTCCGTTTTGTATATTTCATTGAAAACTAAAATATATGTGCGAAGTAAAACTGCTAAGTTGAATCAATAATCCAAACAGGATCTCATTCATGAAGTGAATCAATAATACAAGTTACAAGATATATTCAAAAATTTAAAATCCTATAAAGTTACATTGACAGGGTTTAAAATCCTATAAAATCTTAAACATTTGTTAAGACTTCGTTCCCTTCATGGGTGAGCAAGAGAGGAGAGTCGAGCGGCTGAGTTTTCCAGAGTGCGACTGAGCAAGGGTGCACTCGATCTGTTTCAGCAATGGTCCTGGACCAATCACTTGCTGCCAAAGATGAGTTTTTGGAACTCTAGCAGCCGATTCTCCTGAAGGATGATAAGGTGAGCAACTCACATTATGTGATTTACACAACCTTATCACCCATGTTATGTGATTTACACAACCTCAAAGTTGTTTGACCATTAAGACAAAGACCTTGGAGTCTAGGAACAGGAAGAAATAGTGCTGATGAAGTTAATCTCCACAGCAGAACCATATTGTGAAGCAGAAAAATAAAGCCTGTGCAGAAATACAATACAAAAAGAAGAAGTCGTATATTTTGGTCATGGAAGGAAGGAAGCTATTTATAGGAGTAGGGGATGAAGTTACAAGGCGCATGGTAAGTTACTAAAAAATTAAATTGTTCATTAAGAGGATTAGGTTCCAAGGCGCATGGGAAGCTGACAGTCAAATAAAGTAATAAATGTGCAGTTATATTATAAACACTAGTGTAAAATATGCTTTTTACATCGGATTTTCCACATCGGTTTCTATAAAACCGATGTGTAAAACGAGGCGGTGGCATTTTTGAAATTAAAATCAAAGTATTCCACATCGGTTTAGAATTTAACCGATGTGTAAATACTTTCCACATCGGTTATTTTTAACCGATGTTTAAAAGTAAAACAAAAAAATTTTAAAGTTAGAATTTTTATCTTTTAACATCGGTTTTTCTAGAACCGATGTGTAAAGTAGTGATTAACCACATTGGTTTACAGATAACCAATGTATAAAATTATTAAAAAAAAATTAGAATTTAAAATTTTATCTTTCCACATCGGTTTCTAGATAACCGATGTGAAATATAAATTAAGCACATCGGTTTTATAATAACCGATGTGTAATATAATCCTTCTTTATGTTTCTATTTTCATTCCCTCCAATGTCACGCGCCCTTTTGCAAGATTAGTCATTTCTTCCCACATCTCAGTTCTACCTTCACACTAACTCACTCTCTCACTCACTCACTCACTCACTCACTCACTCACTCTCAGTTCTCTGGTTTCTCATTTCTACCTTCACACTCACTCACTCTCTCACAACTCCACAACAAACCTTCAAGATCTTCATTTTTCCACAAAAAAGGTGCGTTTTCCCTGTTATAAACAGTCCCATTTGCAAGATTAGTCATTTCTTCGTTTCTTGTTTAGAAAAGTTATGAACTTTGACTCCAAATGGTTGGATAAGTAAATAGGGGATGCCTGAGAATGGCACATGAAACCACTCCTCATTTTCCCTGTTACTGGTTTTCAGGCTCATCACAGGTGCACAAAGAAACCTTCAAGATCTTCATTCTTCCACAAAAAAGGGGTGCATTTTCCCTGTTATAAACAGTCCCATTTGCAAGATTAGTCATTTCTTCATTTCTTGTTTAGAAAAGTTATGAACTTTGACTCCAAATGGTTGGATAATATACTTGAATGTGTTGTTCTGTGTGTGAAGTGCTATAAAGTGTGAATCTGTGTCTAATCCACCATAGTGGAAATGGCTCCAAGACTGGATTTTTCCAGTGGTGGTATCACGCGTCACGGCCATGATGCCTGTCACGGCTAGGCCGCGACGGATTTTGCCTTGGAGGTTGCTTAACTGGTTGGTCTGTCACGGCCGTGACCACCATCACGGCTAGGCCGTGATCAGTTCTGCCTGTGAGGGTCTGGTTCGGTGGGCATGTCACGGCCGTGATGGACATCACGAGCTGGCCGTGACCAGTTCTGACTTTTTCAGCTCTACTCTATCATGGCCGTGATGGCTGTCACGGCTAGGTCGTGATGGGCTCTGTTTGGCTCATTTTCTTCACTTTTCAAGCCCCATCTTCATGCAAGCTACATAATTAGTAAAGCCTTAGTTTCCCATTTGAGATGCAATACTAATGAGCACACGTGTATGTGCTTAATGTACCGCTCATTGTGTTGGATCTTGAATTGTTCAAAGTTGGACAGTTTGGGAAAAAACTTTTTCTTAATTCAGTTAATATAGTTATTCATTGATTCTAATGTTATATACTTGATGAAAGTTCGGATTGATACAATTCCTTTCGTTCTCCGGGTGCATACTTTATCGTGGTGGGATGTCATCGTGTTCAAGTCGTGTACGTCGGAGACCGAAGGGAAATGCTGCCGAAATTTTGTCGAGTATGAGCATGAGAGTTAAGGACTAACTATTAACTGAATGTTGAAAAAGTTTCTTCTCGAATGGGATAGGGCCATACCCTGCCATAAGAAGTGGTTGATGAATATGTTGGACTAAGTACGAAGTTATTGGTTTAGTCATGGATCGCGGTTGGATGAATGCTAGACGGACAAGTGATGAGTATGAGAATGGAGTGAAATATTTTCTACAGTTTACAAAAACAAATGCTCCTGATAGTGGTAACAGAAGGTTTTATTGTCCTTATGTTAACTGTTTGAATGAGAGACGACTAGAAGTTGAGGAGATACGTGATCATCTTATTTATGAGGGGATTTGAAAGAGTTATACAACATGTATATGTCATGGTGAATCGTTAGACAGGCCGAGAGTGTCGGATAGAGAGGAAGTTGATGACGTGGAAATGGACGATGGACTAGAAGACATGATCCGTGATGTTGGGCAAGAGTCTTTTCGGCGTGCACATGAGTATGATACTTTGTGCAGTGATGCAGAAGTGGCTTTGTATCCGTGGTGCACTCATTTCACACGGTTGTCAGCGGTGTTAAGATTGTTCAATGTGAAGGCGAGAAATGGGTGGAGCGATAAAAGCTTTACCGAATTGCTTGAGTTGTTGAAAGACATGCTTCCAGAAGGAAACACATTGCCATCTCGAAACTATGAGGCGAAGAAGATATTGTGTCCGATGGGTATGGAGTATAAGAAAATACACGCTTGCCCCAATGATTGCATATTGTACAGGAAAGAGTTTGAAGAGATGCACGAGTTCCCTAGGTGTGGGGTATCACGCTACAAAGTGAAGGATGGTGATTCTAGTTGTGATGTGGTCACCAAAGGTCCTCCTGCGAAGGTGTTATGGTATCTTCCCGTGATTCCGTGGTTCAAGCGATTGTTTGCTAATGTAAATGACGCAAAGAACATTAGATGGCATGCAGATGAGAGGAAGTGTGATGGACAGCTTCGGCATCCGGCCGATTCTTTGCAATGGAAGAGAATTGATAGTTTGTTTCCGGATTTCGGCAATGAGCCCAGAAACCTCAGGCTTGGACTTGCTACTGATGGAATGAATCCATATGGAAACTTAAGTAGTATTCATAGTTCATGGCCTGTTCTCCTGGTAATTTACAACCTGTCTCCTTGGTTGTGCATGAAGCGCAAATACATTATGTTAAGTATGATGATTTCGGGTCCTAAACAGCCAGGAAATGATATTGATGTTTATCTGAGTCCCTTGATTGAAGACTTGAGAATGTTGTGGGATGAAGGCGTTGATGTGATCGATGGGTATTGCCGTGAGACATTCCGATTGCGTGCCATGTTATTTTGCCCTATCAATGACTTTCCAGCATACGGGAACCTGTGTGGGTATAGTGTTAAGGGGCATAAAGCATGTCCAATATGTGAAGAAGGAACATGTTACCATCAACTGCAACATGGAAGGAAGACGGTTTACCTTGGGCATTGGAGATTTCTCCGACGTAATCATCCTTATCATAGATTGAGAAAAGCTTTCAATGGACTTTCGGAGAATGAAATTGCTCCGGTGGCCTTGACTGGAGAGCAAGTTTATGAAAGGGTGAACAACACTAATGTTATCTATGGGAAGACCCAGAAGAAGGCTACTGAGAAGAAAATATGGAAGAAGAGGTCGATCTTCTTTGATCTTCCATACTGGTGCAAGCTTAATGTAAGACATTGTATTGATGTGATGCATGTGGAGAAAAATGTGTGTGATAGTTTAATCGGAACACTTCTCAACATTCAAGGCAATACAAAGGATGGTGTGAATGCTCGTCTGGATCTAGTTGCGATGGGTATACGAGAGCAATTAGCTCTACTTAAAGTGGGGGATAAGAAGACTTATTTTCCCCCAGCATGTCATACTTTATCAAAAAAAGAGAAAAGAAGTTTCTGTGAATGTCTACGGGGAGTCAAAGTGCCACAGAGTTACTCTTCAAATATCAAAAGACTTGTCTCAATGAAATATCTCAAATTAGTTGGCTTAAAGTCTCATGATTGTCATGTCTTGATGCAACAACTACTACCGGTGGCCATTCGTGACATATTGCCTAAAAAATTCAGACATGCCATTACTAGGTTATGCTTATTCTTCAATGCTATATATCGCAAGGTCATTGACACTAAAAAGTTGGATGACTTGGAAAATGAGGCAGCCATTATCTTGTGCCAATTGGAGATGTATTTTCCACCTTCATTTTTTGACATCATGGTTCATTTGATTGTTCATCTAGTGAGGGAGATTAGATTGTGCGGCCCCGTTTATTTAAGGTGGATGTACCCGGTTGAGCGATACATGAAGATCTTGAAAGGATATATTAAAAATCCACACCGTCCCGAAGCATCTATTGTTAAAAGGTATGTTACAAAAGAAGCTATTGAGTTTTGTACAGACTACATGTCAGAAGCGGAACCTGTAGGGTTTCCGAAGTCTCGTCACGAAGGAAGATATGATGGTAAGGGTACACAAGGTATCACTGTTAAGAGCATGGATTGGTAGGAAGTGCTTCAAGCACATTTGTATATATTGAATAACATTGATGAGGTTGAACCATACTTATGTGAGCATAAAAGCATCATCAATGAAACTTACCCTAGAATGAATGAAAAATGGTGTTTGAACAAGCATAACAATACTTTCTTGAACTGGTTTAAAGAAAAAATTGCAAAGGATGGTATTGCTTCTGATACATTAAAATGGCTAGCACAGGGGCCTAACTTTGATGTCATATGTTGGAGTGGGTACGATATCAATAAGTTTTCCTTCTATACAAAGTCCTAGGATGACAAAAGTACTATGCAAAACAGTGGGGTTATGGTCGTCGCTGAGTCCATGCATTTCTCTAGTTCGAAAGATAAAAACCCTGTTATGGCACCCATTTCATACTTTGGAATCATTGAAGAGATATGGGAGGTTGATTACACGGAGTTTAGAGTACATGTTTTTAAATGTCAGTGGGTCGACAGTAACAATTGTGTGCAAACCGATGAGTTAGGATTCAAATTGGTGGACCTTAATAAGGTAGGTAATAAAGAGGAGCCTTTCATCATGGCATCCCAATCAAAACAAGTGTTTAATATCCGTGATCCTTCTAAAAAAAGGTGGTCAGTGGTTCTCCAGGGAAAAAACATGTATAATGGTAGTGAGGGAAATCAAGATTCAACTCTTGATATTTCTGATACTCCTTCTTTCTCAACACGAGTGCCTAATTTCAATGAGGAAAATGAAGTGGATGATGTACATGCTACTCGTAATGATCACCAAGAAGGGTTATGTGAGAACTTTACTAATTGACCACAAAGTAAGTTTAGTTTAAGTTATGTTTAAAGGCATATTATATGTTTATGTTGATATTTATAAGTTATGTTTACGTATGTTGATCGATATTTATAAGTTATGTTTGATATTTATCCTGACATACTAACAAGTTTTTTTTTGTTTAAACAGGTATACATGGCTGATCGTGAGGATATCCCTCCTTCATGAAGCGGGTCGGAGACCCCATCTACGGGTAGAAAGGGTAGACATGCCACACGAATGAGGAATTTGACTGCCAACCGTGGTTCAAATCAAAGGATAAGAATATACTTTGATAATAACCTCAATCCTATTGGGCCAATGGCAGAGCAGTTTAATAGTTTTGTGGCAACCCTTGTGGTCGCGCTGTCGCGCACGCGCCAAAAAGGACGAGCGGGTTTAAAACTGTAGTATAGTGCGACAACTCGGATGTCGTCTCTCAAGGACTCTGAGAATATTATCTTACACAAAAATCAGTTTTGGTGGGGGGTGTTGGATTGGAGTGCAAATAAGAAACAAACAAAACAGAGCAATTAAAAACAGGGCAGTTGAAGAGAGATTATCAAATATCAAACAACGATTAATCTACTGTCAAGAATTCCCAACTATCCTTGGTTAATGCAATCCCAAGCCCTAAGCAGATTCTAATCCCCTTTCGATTCTGATAACAACTAACAACGTAATTGCTACTATGGATGCAAGTTCCTATTCCCGAAATAACAAACGGGGTTAAGCGCTCATGAACAAACGAACATGAATGAACACACGCGAAATAACAAACGCGATTATGTATAGGAAAATAACATCACTGAAACAAATCAATACAATACTACACACTCCTGAAATAACAAACAGAAATGTGTAATATGGTATTGAAAAGGGAAAAGCAATTACAATAGGGATTTACAAAACCTCAAGTATAGAGAATTCCCATACAGTAGACTAATCCTAGAACTTAGTTCTCCATAACAAACGAAATTACACAGAGAAAAATGTAAAACTAAACAATGGAGAAGCAAGAGTCTTTACAAATTGTTCAGAACAGCCTTTTATACAAATTCTGAAATTGACTAGCTCGCGAGGTGAGCACACATTTGCGAGGCGAATTTCATGAACTGTCAGCAACCTTTGGCATTCTCGCGAGGCGACGTGTTGCTCGCGAGGCGAGGATATGAAGAGTTTTCTCCTTACGCCCGTTATGGCCATCAGGGCCTAACCGTGATGCTCTCTGACTTCCAGACTCGCGAGGCGAATGGATTCTCGCGAGGCGAGACTCTTCAACTTCAAAACTGCCACGGCCATGACCTTCAACACGGGTAAACCGTGATCGTCTCTGACTTTTTCAGGGTTGCAAGACACGCGGGGCGAAGCCTTCTTCGCGAGGCGAACCAGAGACTTAGCAATTTCTTGGAACAGTCAGGCTTCGGGGTCGCGTGGCGAGCGTGTCCTTCGCGGGGCGAGACCTCTGTTCTTTATTTTCTCAGCTTCTACTTAACCTGAAAGTAAGGAAATAACCATAAGTGTATTATTTTGACTTAAAACTAGCTAAATTAACTTAAAACTACTCTAGAGACTCAAAACCTTGCTTGAGGACAATCTAATCTAATTTGGGTAAAAATACGATATAATTTGCACAAAACCCTGGTCATACTAGCCACAAAACTAGATGAGCCAGAGGCTTATCACCTTGCTAGGAGCAGGCCTAGTATACTCATTGATAATTGGAAAGATGTACCAGCGGACGTGAAGGATCAGTTATGGGAGAGTATTCTGGTATCTATACTTTTACGTCCTGTGTTTGTCTGTATCTACTTTATTTTAATCTTACTAATATCATACAGTAATTCGTTGATTCTTTTGGTCTTAATGCAGCTCACCTTTGACATACCGGATACGATGGTTATGAAGAAGCGTTTGTTAAAGTATGCTGGTGAGCGTTGGAGGGCTTTTAAGGTCGACCTGGGAAGATACTATGTATTCAATCCAACATGTGAAAAGAACCCACTTGAGGTGTACTCGTTTCTTGACCAGGCGACGTGGGATTGCTTTGTTCATCCGGCTTTCAGGTTAACTTATTTGATTTGTCTCTAAATTTATGTAATTTCATTAATTTTATTTACTTATGTAATTTAATTGTCTTCTATTTATAACAGGAGAAGAGGAAAAAGGGGCAGGAAAACCAAAGCAAGAATGTCCACCCCCATGTCATGTCTCGTGGGAGATATAAAAAACTTGGTCAGATAATGGTGGAAGAAGAAAAGAAAGCACGTCAGGAAGCAACATCTCAGGCGGATCCTAACGCTGAAAATCGTCCAGAGGTTGTTGATCCACCTCCACTTCCACGCCATCGTAAATGGAAAAGGGCCCGACAAATAAAAACGGGACAATATACATCTGAGGAGGCCCGCGAAGTAGCTGAGAAGATTGTAAGTATAGTTTGAATTGTATTTGTCATTTTAAGATTGTTACCGAATTGTAATGTGACCTGATATTTTATATGTGATAGGATGCCTTGGACGAGCAGGTAACCCAAGGAACCTTTGTTCCTAGAGGACGCGATGATATCTTAGCTGCTGCCATCGGTAAACCAGACCATCCGGGCCGTGTCATTGGTGTTGGATGGGGTGTCGGCATTCGCCAATACCATGGTTCATCTTCACACCAATCCCACAGGGATGTTGATGCAGATAGAGAATGGCTAAAATAGGAGATTGCAGCTGAGCTTAGATAGGAGATGGCCGAGCAGTTTGCCAAGCAGATGGCAATATTGACTTCTATGTCCCAGCAGATGACAACCGGTGTACAACCCTCCGTCCATGTGAGCACTAAGGGCTCATGTGATCCTCCTCATCAGCCTGAAAATGATGACGACGATGACGACGACGACGATGATGATGATGATGATGACCCTGATAGGTGTGAGCTGTATGTTGATGATCATCATAATCGCCGCTTAGTGGCATTGGGGAGGGCACATAATAACTTAGGTAATACCATACACCATCGTTTATTACCGGATGATCAGCTGAGGGTCGTTGTTGAGATTATTCGAGATGCTGATGCTCGAGTCCCTGTGCCCACTGAGGAGGTTCAAACAGTGGGTCAGGCCCCCGGTAACTTCATCCTCTGGCCAAGAAGATTGGTCAGCTTTCTTGTTGCATCTGAGGTATTCAGTTAGTTGTGTTTTTCTATATTCATAGTTGAAATTATTTATTATTGTTTAAAGATAATGCTTTATTTTTATTCGTTATAGGATGTTGGAAATGATCATATTCTGCCTAAAAGGTCGGATCCAGGAAGACCAGAGATGTCTGCTCCAGCCAAGGTATTCATTTGACCATTTAATTAATTACCAATGAAATAACTTCATTATCTGTGATTACTAATATATATCTTTGTTGTTTAGGGGATCGACAAAGGGGCACCTGGTGATGTTTTTAAACTTCTGGCTATACAGGTTGTCACCATGGAGAATGATGCAGCTTTGGTGAGGTTGGAACATGATGCCAGCCTAGGTGATGAACTGTATATTTCAAAGAAGGAACTTATGGAGATTGTACTCAATAAAGAAATGTCTAGTTCTGCACACCTATCGTTATGGTGCACGTAAGTACATTTTATTTATAAGTTAAGTAATTAATTTTTAAATACTATGATAATTAACATGTTTTTTCAATATATTAGGTATCTGCATCATATGTTAGTTGATCAGGGTAACCTCGCCCTTTATGAGTTCATTGACCCCATGTTCATTCAGGGTGATGTTCTTCTAGCATCAGAAGACTGGGTCATCACCATACGTGATATACTTGCCCGAGACGATCATCAATTCTACCTTGCGCCTTATCTCAATAAGTAAGTACATGTTATTTAATTATAACTATATATGACTTAGTCACTAATTGTTCCTCAAATACAGCCAGCATTGGCAACTGTTGATCTTGTACCCTAGGATGAATGTCGTGGTCTTCTTCTGCTCAATTGGAAATAAGCCGGAGAATGAACTGCAGACGATCATCGAAACGTAAGCATTAAAATACTTTATAATCAGTAATGCAGTTGTTTTAATTATCTGAAATCTATAAAGATATACTTTAATTAATATTTATTTTGTCATGATAGTTCTATTAATGCAAGCCACATGTTGCGTGGTGAAAGGCGTTGGCCTATCAGATGGATTATTACTAGGGTAAGATATTTATTAGTACAAATGCATCAAATGCAGTGGGTATAATTATTGATTTCTATTTAATTTAATTCATCATATTCTAATCGGGCTTCATTTGTACGTAGTCACGTGCACAACGTGGATCATGGGAATGTGGATACTATGTGATGCAGTGGATGTTGGAAATTATCTCCTCCAGGATCACTGAAAGATGGCACGAGGTAAATGTTAATTGATAACAATTAGAAGTAACAGTTATAAATTCGTTATATGTTTTATGTTAGTTTATTAATTACTTAAAAGATATAATCTTTTGTCCAATTAAACTTGCAGATATTCAACAATCCAACTCCATTATCTGATTCCGACATCAACAGCATAAGGAGGCGTTGGGCAACTTTCTTTCTTGAAGTGTACCAACCATAGTTTGTATATATATATATGTAGTTAGTTTAAAAACTTATCATGTACTGGCTGTAGTGTACTTTTGACTGATCATATGTATTTTGATATGAAATCTATAATATATCATGTAGCTTTTTGGTTTCTAATTATCTTTGTTGTCTGAATGTAATTGGAGTACATATGTATTGTTCGTAATAAATTTACTATATATTAATTGTGTTTTTGTTGTACAAAAATGATTGATGAGAATATTTAGAGTATGTTATTCTGGTATTGATCTGCATTATTACTTAAACAGGGGAAAGGAATGATAGAAATGTAAATAACAGTTTTAAAAAAAATTAGCCTTTACACATCGGTTTTAAAAAAACCGATGTGGAATGTGAAATTTCCACATCGGTTTTCAATAAAACCGATGTGGACAGTGATTTTTTCAATAGGTTACCAATTGACAAATGAACTTTCCACATCGGTTTGTTATAAAAACCGCTGTTAAAAATGTACTTTACACATCGGTTTCAAAACCGATGTGTAAAGTGGCAATAAACCACATCGGTCTTTTCAACATCAGTTTGAAATCCGATGTGGAAAGCCAAAAATAACCGATGTGGAATCCCTTTTCTGCACCAGTGAAACGTGCAGAAATGAATAACTAGTTGGGAGGTATAATGTATAAACAATGACTTTTAGCGTCTGTTGAGCAGAAAGTAGACGTTAAAAAGAAGGCGGTGGCAACCCACAATTATTAAATCACCTTTAACGTCTGTTGTTTAAACAACGAACGTTAAATATGATAATTATGGATTTTAACGTCTGTTGTTTAACAAAAGATGTTAAAGATGATCTGTAATGTTTTTATAAAGTATACGTTTACCCGCGTGCCTTTCTCTTCATGACTTTCACTTCACTGCCCTAGCCCTTCTCTCTCTTTCTGGTAAGCCACCGCAGCCCACCGCGCGAGCTCCTTCTCTTCTACCACCGCGGTCTCCTCTCCTCCACCGGGAGCTCCTCTCCACCACCACCACGAGGTAGTTACTCTTTCTCTCTCTCTCTCTCTCTGAACTCACACTATCTCTTTCCCTCTCTGAACTTTGCGCGCGTGCCCTAACTTTCTCTTTCCCTCTCACTCTCAGCCACCACATCGAACGACAGCCACCAGTGGAGAGGCAACACCAAGACCATTGAGCCACTATCTTTCTCCTCTCTGTGAACGCAGGTAAAGCCCTAAACCCTCAAAGTTTCAGTTTTTCAATACCCATATGTCATGATACATACTCTTTCTCTTCTCTGTTAGGTTTTCTTGGATTCTCTGTTTGGTTTGCTTTTGCTTGTGACTAAAATCTCATTTCTTGTTCTATAATTTCTTCTGTACTGTGTATTTGGCTTTGATATGTCTTTTATGTAGGGGTGTTCACGGTTCGGCTTGAACCGGTTTTGAGGGAAAAAGTCATCCAATATGAAGTAAAAAAGAGCATGCGGTTCAGTTTGGTTTGGATGACTTCTTAAAAAATATCCGATCCGATCCAATAAAATGTGGTTTGGATCGATTCGGTTGGTTCAGTTTTTAGCCACGCATCATTAGTTAAATGAAGGCATTAAGTGGTTCAACTAAATAACTTGTTAACGAAGAAGCATGCAATAATATCAGTTCAATAATTTCTCACTGTCAATGTAGGATAGCCAATCTAATATAGAGAAATAAGCATGCAATAATATTAGCCTAATACAGAAAAATAAGCATGCAATTATATCAGCTCAATGATACATATGTGGTATCAGAGAGGCTAACCTTAAGAATGTTGCGAGCCCTTAAATCCAGCAAAAGCTGAACAAAAGGAGAACAAGACGAGAGCCTTCATGGTTGCATTTAGAAAGCAGCATAGATTCCCAGAGTTAAAAAGGAATTGAGGCAGTAGATCCTTAATGTGTGTAACAATATGCCCATTAGGTGCCTTTTTGGAGTCTTGATCAGATAACTTAGATGAAGAATCGTGACCACTGCCAAAATACCAGACGCAAATAAGACGAAACAAGTCAGGGAATACCCACATCAGCAACAAAAAGGCAGAACATTAGAATACCCACCCAAATCAATGAATGACAACATCAAAATGAATCAGAAATCAGAGAAAAATACTACTGCAGCAAGAAACATAATTCAAGAGAATCAGCTCCAAGTACCTCCATGTTGCGATGGTTGATAATCTAATTATTTTCCAAATTTTGTTCAGTAATCTGATTCATAGAAGAAAAATGATATTAATATACCACTTAAATAAAAGATAAAATGAGATTAATACACTTAAATTTGATACTGAATTACTGATAAAAAGGAATTCAAATAAACAGATTACCAAATCAAGCTTAAATTTCAATAGAATCTAAACATATTAAATAAGAACCTAAACAACACATTTAGTTTGGGAGAGAAAGAGAAATCGAAAGCAATGGAGCACTCACTGGAGAAGAAAATACTAATCAGTTGAGGGAGAGTCAAGGAGGCGGGAGTTGGGGAGCACTCAACTTGAGACGGCGCGGTCGGCAAGGAAGGAGAGAGCGCGAGACAAGGAAAGGGACATGGCGGCGGCGAGGGAGACTCTACGAGAGGAAGACCCAGGATGGCGACAAGAGGGATACGTGAGGGAGAGGCGGGCGATGACCGAGAAGAGTTGCCAATGCTAAGTTAGGGCTAAGTTTGTGCGGCTGTGTGCTAGGGAAAGGGAGCGTCGAATTGAAAAATCAGAGTAAAGACCAATGGGCAAAATGCAGGAGGTGACAAAAAAATGCAGGGAACATAACTTAATATAAGTGAGCGGTTTGATTCGGTTCGGTTCAGTTCAGAAGATAAAATTGAAAACCGAACCGATCGATTTACATGAAAACTGATCCAAAAAAATCCAATTAAATTCGGTTCCCATTGTTTTTCGGTTTTTTCGGTTCGGTTATGCGGTTTTTTTTTGGATTGGTTTGTATCTGAACACCCCTAGTTCTATGTGTTTCCAGATAGTGAAATGTTCAAATGTTTGGATTTTATTTTAGAAAGAAATTTCTCTGACTAATAGTGTTCTTTTACACCATATCACTGATTTCATACATTCACTATAACTGATCCTGGTTTGGTAAAATGGTTTGCTGTTATATATGGGGGCATGATTGGTTTTGATATGCTTAATGCTTATTGTTGGTCACATAAAAGCTAAGATATGTCTAAGATTTGTTCTTTAAGGGCAAGTGTTTTATTTATCCATGTTAGTTTAGATTTATAATTATTTATCCATGTTTATTTAGCTTTATTTTTATTTATTCATGTTATACCTAGCCTACTTTATTAATTATTTGTCCAAGCAGGCATCACAAAGGTCTGACATCCCTCATGCACTTGCCAGGGGTTGGTGGCGGCTACGCCAACTGATAGTGTTAGTTGTATAGAATTATGTATTATTATGTTATGTATTTTGTATTGTGGCCTGAATTGTGTTAATTAAGATAGTTATATAATTCTAATTGTTTTAATTAAGAATTGTGTTAATTAGCTAGTAATATATATATATATATATATATATATATATATATATATATATATATATATATATATACATTCACTAATTCCAGAATACAGAATTTGCACACACACTCATCATTAACTAGTCCTTATACATTAACTCATGTATTTGCATTCCTATATATATATATATATATAGGAATGCAAATACATGAGTTAATGTATAAGGACTAGTTAATGATGAGTGTATGTGCAAATTGACAAGGGTGTTTGTTTGGGTGGTTTTGCAACATTTCCTTGTCAGATCCATTTATTAAAGTGACATTTGGTTCATGGGTTGTTTTATTGTAAGGTAAACAATATTTCTGGGATTCTCATTGTTAGATTCATTTCTCATATTTACATATTGGAATAGAATTTTTAACTTTTATTCACTAATTTTATTCATGAACATCTTTTATGCATGCGAATAATTTTTTAAAATTTATACCAAACATGAGAAGTTTTTTTTCCTATGCTCACATTCCCGAGAATATTAAAACATAAATGATACCAAACGCTACCTAAATTATTAGCTTAGTTAGTTTGATAAATTTTCCTCCTTCAATATGACATAACCTACTTATGAGTAGGTTAACTTGTGGGTCAAAATAAACTTATGAGTCCAACACACATAAGTAAAATTGTCTTTAAAAAGGTCCCTTCGATTTACCTGAGAAGGTTATGCTGCATGCGGGACATGAAGTTTAAATGTGTAAATTCAAATTCTCATAATGCGCTTCGTTCCTTTCCTATTGTATTCTCCTCTTTCCTCATGTATGGTCTCTGTTAAGACGAATCTGGGCAAGTATACCCAGTCGTGCAAGTAATACGGTGGTAAGACCGGTTATCGTATCCACGGGGATTGGATGTCAAGTACCAATTCGCAAGCTCGGCAACTATCTAGACTAAACTATTGATCAAGAGAATTCGAAATAAACAAAAGAAAAGAAATAAAATCTTTTTGTCTTTTGGGGACTTTTGACAAACACTTGGCGTGCAGAAAGGATATGTTGGGACTAGACTTCACCAAACCTCTAACTCATGCATTATCAGGACTAGATACCTCTCATTCATGCTTCAGATATTAAAATCAATCCACTAAAATACTCAAACCCCGATTCCTCGGATGGCAAGAGCCTTAATCCACTAATAGACCATAATTCCTTAGGTGGCCTAGATTAATGAATTTGCATTAAGATTAGGGATCATGTGATTACTAATAAACCTAGTTCCATTCCTAGATACAAGGCTTACTAGGTGATTAAGTTCAGTTCCGGTTATGATACGAACGTTCCCATTGCATACCAAAACACAAATCAAGTCATGGGGGTGCTAGCCACAACAAGCATTAAGCACAGAAAAATAACCACTAATATGAAGACATGAACATAGATTAATCAGTCAAGATAAATACATAAACATAGGTTTGATTACATCTAATCCCAACACAGGGATTTAACTACTCATAAAACAAAGAAAACCAAACCAGAGAAATAGGAAGGAAGATGAGAGAAGAGGCCCCATGGGAGCTTTCCTTCTTCTTCAAAGCAACCCCTCTTGGCTCCCTTCTAGGGTTGAAACCCTAGCCCAGCTGCAACCTCCAAATGCCTTCAAATGGACCCTCAAAAACTGCCCGATTACATCCGCTGCGTTTCTTTATATAGACCATTGCGCGTCACGGCCGTGATGGCCATCACGGCCAGGCCGTGATGGCTTCTGCCCGGGCGCGTCTTTACTTTTTAGTCCGTCACGCGTGATGTGATTCTCGACTTTGGCTTCTCTCCGCTTGATCATGGTCGTGATGGTCATCACGGCCGGGCCGTGATGGGCTCTGTTTGGCTCATATTCTTCACTTTTCAAGCTCTATTTCATCCAAGCTCCACCATGGCTGATTTTGATCATTTTTACATTGAATTCCTGCAAAACAACACCAAGAAACCGCTTCACCCGTTCCAAGGGAAAATTTAACAAAAATCAAATAAAGAATGCCTAATCTATATGCAAAATGCATGCAAAAGTATACAGAAAACATCATGTAAAATCACACTATCAAATCACCCTAAGCTTATTCAATTGCTTGTCCTCAAGCAATCACTATGGCCAGAAGAATAAACAGAACATTGATAGTGAACCAAGAACCCAAGCAAATAATCCAAGCAATAGGCAATTCAAACAATTCAGTAAGAGACAATCAATTCAAGTCCAATTAGAGGCTTAGGTTCCTTAGACTCATGTTCTCACTGATTTGGGCACTCTTTCTCACCTGAAGCTCACCCCAAGCTTGTTCATTTACTTGGCTCTCTTTCTAACCCCACTCAAGTGTTTAGGGGATAAGACATTTCACTCAATTTTCCTCAAGGAATGAATCCTACCATAGGCTTGACTATCAACCAAATCTCTACTTTATTAATGAAAACAATTAAGAATCAAGAGGTCTTTACTTCGGTTGTAACGTGGCCATGGGATTAATCGTTAGGTGGGGATAACAAGAAAAGGACATTCCAAAAGGCTACATAAACATCAAGCATTGCAAACATGACCTTCTAAAATACCTTCTTGGGTTTTCAATTCACTTTCCACCTTTCTTTGCTTTCCTTTTCTTTTTATTTCTCACTTTTCTTTTTGTCATCCCCTTCTCTATTTTATTTTTATTTTTATTTTCTTTTGTTTTTGTTTTTCTTGGAGAAGGGGAGATTTTTTCAAATCAAGAGAATTATTTTTTTCTGATTCTTTTCCCAAACTTTTTCAACTACCTTTTTACCCTTTTTGTAATACTTTAGAAGGTCCCTTGTCAAACATATTTATCAAAACATTTCAGGGTACCAAGAAAAGTATTTTATTCTTTTAGGCTCAAAATTGGGCCACTAAGGGGTAGCATTTCATCATCCAAAGCTCAGAAGGCCAGAAAAATACCTATTGCCTCAATCATTTTCAAAAATGTTTTCAAAAATTTTTAAGCTTTAAAATGGTTTCAAGTCAAGTTCTAGAGAATAACAAACCAAGAGGAATAACACTCTAACACAAAGAATGGGGTAACATTTTGTGAGTACCCCTTTATGGCTCAAAATCTCACATTTTAGTTCAGAATCAATGAAAAACACAAATCCTCAGAACCATATGCTAATTATCAACTATCCAAGATCATCTCAAACATTTTTATTTGCAGCCATATCACAAGAATAAACAGAATTGGGTTCAACAATTCACTATCACAGATTATTTGGCACTTAGTTCTCACAATTGGATGCAAAATCTAAACAAGGGCAATCTAATGTGTGATCATGCAAAGCTATCATGCAAAACTATATGAATGCAACATGAAACATGCAAAATGAAAAATACCCCTACCCCAAGCTTAAAAATTTACATTGTCCCCAATGTAAACAATCAAGTTAGAGAGAGGAGAAAAATAAAATACGATAAAATGGAACGGCTTACCGAGGCGGTACAAAGTGTTGGCTTACATTCCAGTCAGAAACTGCCTGAGAATTGGGTGCTTTTTCTTGTCATCTTGCTCTTCCCTCCTTCCTTCTTACCCTGAATCACTTGGCAATTTTATTAGTAAAAGAAAACTCTTGATCTTCTCAAATTATTCAAGAGTTTAAAATCAAAAATAAAATCTAACTAAACAAAAAGGAAAAAGGAAAAGGAAAAGAAAAATTGGGTTGCCTCCCAATGAGCGCTTCTTTAATGTCACTAGCTTGACTTATTAAAAAGCATCTACCTGGATCCTCCTCCCGGATCAAATGGAAATTGAAGTGGTGATTGTAGCAGTAAAATAACTTTATTCTCAATTCCACCCAGCCATTGGGTGGAAATTCCATTGACCTTTGCAATTATAAACTCATTTCCTCTTGGGTCAAGTGGAATTTTCAAGAGGAAGTGTGACATACAAGTGGAAGGGGCTAACTTACCATTATCCACACATGCATGCAAGCCAACATATTTATTTAATGCAGAAAGTTCAGCATGCATGGTGGAGGGAGTGCTTTCCAAATGCACCGCCTTCTCACTTGTTCCTCTCCAAGGATGTGTGGAAGGTAATTCCTCTTGTTGTTGTTCACTTACCACCACCACTTCATCTTCAATTTGATCCATTCCCATAACCAGATTTTTCTCAAATTCATGTGGCTCTATGGGAATCATACATGGTGGTGGAGGTGGCAAATATGAACAAAAGGTTTCCCACTCCTCCACGGAGAAGTTATATGTAAGCCTTCCCGTCGTATAATCAACTTGTGCGGGAGTAACATGATCCATCAAATCCATGACATCTCCCAAACACCAGTTGTCTTCCAAAACGTGACGTGAGGCTTCCTTATCAGGTGGATAATAAAAATTTTCCATGAATTTCGTCCACCTGGCACTACCAAAGCTCAAAACAAAAAGATCAAATATATACAAAAAATAAAAGAAATAAAAATATCTAAATTAGTTGCCTCATTTGTTACTAATGATATTGGCAAAACCAATCCCCGGCAACGGCGCCAAAAACTTGTTAGGACGAATCTGGGCAAGTATACCCAGTCGTGCAAGTAATACGGTGGTAAGACCGGTTATCGTATCCACGGGGATTGGATGTCAAGTACCAATTCGCAAGCTCGGCAACTATCTAGACTAAACTATTGATCAAGAGAATTCGAAATAAACAAAAGAAAAGAAATAAAATCTTTTTGTCTTTTGGGGACTTTTGACAAACACTTGGCGTGCAGAAAGGATATGTTGGGACTAGACTTCACCAAACCTCTAACTCATGCATTATCAGGACTAGATACCTCCCATTCATGCTTCAGATATTAAAATCAATCCACTAAAATACTCAAACCCCGATTCCTCGGATGGCAAGAGCCTTAATCCACTAATAGACCCTAATTCCTTAGGTGGCCTAGATTAATGAATTTGCATTAAGATTATGGATCATGTGATTACTAATAAACCTAGTTCCATTCCTAGATACAAGGCTTACTAGGTGATTAAGTTCAGTTCCAGTTATGATACGAACGTTCCCATTGCATACCAAAACACAAATCAAGTCATGGGGGTGCTAGCCACAACAAGCATTAAGCACAGAAAAATAACCACTAATATGAAGACATGAACATAGATTAATCAGTCAAGATAAATACATAAACATAGGTTTGATTACATCTAATCCCAACACAGGGATTTAACTACTCATAAAACAAAGAAAACCAAACCAGAGAAATAGGAAGGAAGAGGAGAGAAGAGGCCCCATGGGAGCTTTCCTTCTTCTTCAAAGCAACCCCTCTTGGCTCCCTTCTAGGGTTGAAACCCTAGCCCAGCTGTAGCCTCCAAATGCCTTCAAATGGACCCTCAAAAACTGCCCAGTTCTGTCTGCTGCGTTTCTTTATATAGACCTGTTGCGCGTCACGGTCGTGATGGCTTCTGCCCTGGGCGCGTCTTTACTTTTTGGTCTGTCGCGGCCGTGATGGGCATCACGGCCAGGCCGTGATGGGCATCACGGCCAGGCCGTGACAGATTCTGACTTTTGGCTTCTGCTCTGCTTGATCATGGCCGTGATGGTCATCACGGCCAGGCTGTGATGGGCTCTGTTTGGCTCATATTCTTCACATTTCAAGCTCTATTTCATCCAAGCTCCACCATGGCTGATTTTGATCATTTTTACATTGAATTCCTGCAAAACAACACCAAGAAACCGCTTCACCCGTTCCAAGGGAAAATCTAACAAAAATCAAATAAAGAATGCCTAATCTATATGCAAAATGCATGCAAAAGTATACAGAAAACATCATGTAAAATCACACTATCAGTCTCCTATATATGAGCCTCTCATTGAAATAATTTTTTTTATAAGCAAAAAATGTATTAATGTAGGTGTAATATCATTTCCCAAGGGTATTTTAGTATTTTCATTATAATTCTATCATGAGTGTGTTTGAATCCTTTTATATTCTTAAATATGAAATTGTATGGTTGATTTATTTAATGAGGTTAATTAATTGTGAATTGAAATGGAATGGAAATATTATTTTTATTTTATTATCAAACACATTCCCACTTATTATAAACCAACTTATCTATCTCTATCATAAAATCTCCCTAAGTGACCAATACTCTTTAAGGATATCTAACCTCCATCGGTCAACTCTTTTCCTTCCCTTTCACTCTCTTATTTTCGGCAGAACAAGGTGGAACACATTGTTTCCCCCTTCTTTCCCCAAGGCCAACAAGAAAAAGATCATACACCTTCCCCTTTCTTCTTCAATATTTCGGTCAGAACCAAAAGTAGGGGACATTGGATTCATTTCATTTCTCCCTCATCAAGAACAGCTCCTCTCCTCCCCTTTCTCCTCACAAATTTTAGCCTTATCCACACACCATTTCCATCCTCATTCCCTTCTTCATTCCTCCTAAAACTCTCGTAAACCTATACCAAATTTCCTTCTAACCTTCTACCTCACAATTTCAACTCATCAAAAAAAAAAAAACTAAATCAAGCAAAATGGACAACATGCAAGACCTCTAGAATTTCGAAAGTATGAGCACAAAGCAGATTAGGGAGGAAGCACAAGGATATCAACACTCACAACTTTCAATCTACCACTTGGTTATGTGAGTTTTGTTGTTTGTAACATTGGGTAACTATAAATCCCAATTTCTTGTTAATTGTTCTAATTGTTTATGTGGAATGCCTATTTTGATCTGATATAGGCTTGTTAACAATTGATTTTGTGATTTTTGCATGTTAATTATTAGTGGTGGTTTTTGATAACAATAGACAAGGGGCTCTAAAATCCTTCAAACCCGTAATGCACCCTTGTTAGTGTTTTATCCATAACTTCCTCCATAGGGCTTGTTTCGAAGTGATCTTTATACCATCAGAAAATAGAATTGATTTACTTAGAAATAGGCTTTTGGAACGATTCAATGTCATTGAGTATCAAAGGAGAAAAATAACATGCAATTTGTTGTTTGTACTGGAGACTCTATGCTGACACCGTCTTAGTATTTAAATTGTAGTAAACTGTAAAAATATTGGATTGACTTTATTCCTGCTTCAATAGAAAATAGACAGAATTGTTAACAATATAGGCTTTGGAAAAATTCAATTTCATTAAGTATTGAATAATAAAAATGATATTTAAGTTACTGCTTGTACTGAGAATTATGAACGAGAACTGTCTTAGTATTTAAATTGTATTAAATTGTCCAAATATTGGTTTGAGATGATTCCTGTGCTAATAGAAAGTTGACAGAATTTGTAACAACCTAGGCTTTGGAAGTTTTTGAATTTGAGTTGGTATTGGTGTAGGAATCTCCATTTCAATTTACTGAAAATTCTGCTGCCAGTTTTCAAATTTGATAACACTTGAATTTTTGCATGATCTTTCCTGGTTTTGGACACTTGAGATTGGTTTATAATGTATTGTCGACATGCTTTGTTTTGATTAGTGTTACATGAACTCCTAACTGTTTGAGATTTGACATTTATACAGTGGAATAAATAGTGGGAATGGTAACATTAGTCATTATCCTAAGAAATTGTGATAAATTAAGTTTTATTGAATTGATGGCTTAGGGTTTTGTTGTAATTTCTCTCTTGATGTCCTAATTGTGTTTGGATTATTTCTCTTAATCATGATAAAGTGAAGTATAGCATGGCATTAAAAATCTAAAATGGTTTACATTTTGGTGAGACAATTGTTTCAGAACCAAATTAGCCATTAAGGCCACATAAGTAATTGTGGGTGAGATATGTTTTTGTAAGTCCTTCAATTTCTTGAATATCTTTTTAGTAAAAAAAAAAAAAAAACAATGTTATCAACATGTGTACATTAATCATAATCACCATGAATAAATTTTTAATAACATTCAAAAACTATATAGTACTTTATTTTTTGAAGATAAAAACTGTATAATACTTGCCAATTAAGAATTTATCATTTTTAAATAAATGTCAATTAAAAGAATAAAAAGGGTCATTCAAAATGTAACCTGTAAAAATAATTCATACCATTGAAATAAAGGTCAATTAATGGTGTAAGTTTAAAACTACATGTCAATTAAGGCTATAAGATTCCTCAGTAGCTACTGTGACGGATAAATTCACTCATGAGATTAAGGTCAATTAAGGGTGTAAGTTTAAAACTAAAAATGACGATAATGGCAATAAAAAAAGGCCAATAAAAATGAAATGTCTTCTAAATTAGAATAATGATAGGTGCACACCCAAAGTTGACACCAAAAATTGATACTTTGTTAATCGGTATAAATATTTAATTAATTTAGTTTATTATATGATTAATCACGTATAAATATTTGGTTAATTCATGATGACTCATTAATCATATAAAAACTGAATTAATTAGATATTTACATGTGATTAACCAAATATTTACATGATTATGGAAAATAAGCTTCATATAACCCATTAACCATATAATAAACTGTATTAACAAAAAATTTACACAAAATTAACCAAGATATCAACGTGATTGTCAAATCAGGTGTTAACCTATAGGTATTCTCTAAATTATTTGACAGCTACCGTAACCGAAGAGCACCATTTATTATTGCTGCGAGAACCATGACATGTGTTTAATTTGCTATATGTCATAAATTGGTATATAAATAAATTTGCTCCATGACCTGCTCCAACTGCAGCAAAAGAACACTCCATCACTGATTCACTGAAATTAATCATTAGTTTGTTATATACTCCCTCACCGGACTCAATTATAAGTAAAAAAATATCAACTAATATGATGTGACACAGTTGGTAAATAATTGAGCCTCTTAAGCATGTGATCGGGGGTTCGATTCCTGGCTCATGCGTATGGAAGAGCATCTGTTAGGAGAGGTCAACCCGTTAAATGGATCTCAATACCTCGAGGGATTAGTCTCTAGCTCTCGACCGGAGAATACACGGGTTTATAAAAAAAAATGCCTAATTTTTTTGGACTCAAATATAAGCAAAACCCAACCAACTCAACTCTGTTTAATGTAAATATTCCACAAATCAAGAAAATTAACCAATCAAATCAATTCTCCCTTTACTTTTTCAAGAACATTACATATTCCCTAGACAATTAAAAGGTAGTTTATTAATTATAACTTGTTTTTTTACATAAATCAAGATAATTAGACTAAATCAACTAATTTCTTAATAAGTGTGAAATTAATTATTTTTTGCTTATAATCGAGTGCGGAGGAACTATCTTCTCTAACAAATGTGATGTAGCCACCTGAAAAAAATTGTGTTATAAAGACTGTTTTCCCAATGGTTACTAATCATAAATTAAATGTATAACTTGCTGCTTCCTAGACTTCCCAATGGTTTACTAGTCAACTTTTAACTCTAATTTGCATCATAAATCAGAAGGGAAATGGCTAGACTTGTGGTTTTTGCTCAATTTAATTTATCATCTAATTTGACATACGTTCCTGTAGAATTGTTGTAGCCACCTGCAACAAATGTAGTGTTAAAAGTTGCTCTTGGTTTGAGATGCTGCAATTTCCCTTCTGATTTAAGAAGCAACTTTGATGGAGGCAACTTCCTCTAGAAGACTAGAACCCAGTATTGAGATGGAGACAATTTCCCTTAGAAGGAGAAAGTTTCCATGAGCACCTGTGGTTATCCCCTACTAATTTGGTGTATATGGCAAGGCCAATCCGGCCTTTGCAGGGTCACTGATGATCTGCCTCAGTGTCGCACCACTCTCCACCATCATTGTCGTTGCTTCCCCATCAATTTATAGGAGATTCAACATATAATAGTAAAATGTTGCTATTATATTGTAAAGAGGACTGGTTTCCCAATTCTTTGCTAGCCATAAAATCTCAATGAGAGTTAATGTGAAACACCAGGTTTGCATTCAAATGAACTCATTCAGTTGAGCATGTCTTTATTTCCTTATTATCCTACACCTTCCATGCCATAACATTCCATAATCATTGCATTCTGTAACATTCAACATTAATGTAGGATTACAAAAGACCATCTAAATATTTTTCAAGAAAGGCAAAATAATTGCTTACCACCCAAGCTCGTGATGTTGTCTTACCTTAGATGGGGTATTGTCAATTTCTCGTTAAGTGTTCATTAAGCCCTAATCCAACCATTCCTCTATGTTAGCTTCACTTTGATTCAAAATATCTCCTTATAATATTCTAAGTTAGATAACCAACTACTCATAATGAAAACTCTATCAAGGTACTTACCAAATCATAATAATTTAAGAAAGGAGCTATAGTCTTTTTTTGTATTTTTTCACCATGCATAGTATCGCATTTTCTTTGGTTTAATAAACCCAGCTATCATGTATACAATTCATTGTTCATATCTTTATTCACAATAGGAGTAGAAGATATTTTTCAGTATTTCAAAGAGGGATTACAAACTTCATATAAACTGCAAATGGAAACAGGACCTTGTGCACAAGGCCATACAATACTTCAATATGAACATGGTCCCAAGGTTGTTGACAATAACATAGACAAATATATTTTTCTCAATCACGCCTAATAGGCACCACAGTAGTTTAATATCTCAGATTCTTAATGTAATTGTAATATATATACATTATCATTCATTGTACTGGTTATATATATATATATATATATATATATAGAGAGAGAGAGAGAGAGACGCACCCAGTTGTGCTCAGGGAAAAAGCAAAAATACAATTCTAATATAATTCAGGGAAAACAATTTTATATAGTTCTATCAAATATTAGAAAAAAATATATTGCATCCATTGAAGGAGAAGAGAAATTTAGAGAAACTATGAATGTGAAATTGATAGAATGAGTAAGTATACTTACAAATCAAGCATTTATATAGGCTAACAAATGAGTAACTAACT
This sequence comes from Sophora flavescens, assembly GCA_030762895.1. Classification (NCBI taxonomy): domain Eukaryota; kingdom Viridiplantae; phylum Streptophyta; class Magnoliopsida; order Fabales; family Fabaceae; genus Sophora; species Sophora flavescens. The sequence goes on from CM061062.1 coordinate 80,575,999, forward strand.
ATTAGCAAACTAATAACTAATCTAACTAACTTTATCTCTAATAGCCCATCGCTAGCTGGAAGTGCTCCTTAGCAAGTCCAGCATGGAATGAACAATACAATAAGAGAAAAAGAAAGAACAATTAATGAAAATTATAAATGTATAAGCCTAATTACATTGGCTAATCAAAAAGTCTAACAGTGATATATGTAACGACCGAAGTTTATAGATCTGAGAAGTCTTCAACTTTTTTTTGGGCTTCATCGATCTTCTTTAAGCGTCCTCAGCTTTCGTTCCAAAAGCATATGAATCTTGCCATAATGAACATTGGCAAAAGAATGGAATTTGTATATGAAATGAGCTGACTCACTGGAATTAATCATCAGTCAAAAGTCGCTTGAAATTGGCTCTATAGGCCTCATGAATTCTGTTTGAAAACAGTTGTTGGTTTTTTTTTTTACCCTTTTTTTAAAGGAATCTTTTCTTGTTTTTTTTTTCCACCCTTCTTGGGGCCTCTTGAATTTTCTTTGAAACACAGTTATTGGGTTTTCCTCACCGATCTTTGAAAATCTTTGAAATACTGGTGTTGGATTTTTCTCACCATTGTTTGAATATGAATCTTCCGTGTTGCTAGACATCTTGAAAATATAGAACACCTTAAAGGACATATGTAAAACATTGGGAATTTCTGCAGCCACAACTCCAACATGAATGGCATCATATAAGGAGCAAACTCTGGCCAACCTCGCCTTCCATCACTGACTAAAAAAAAGAAACGAATTCTGGAATATGCTCCACGCACGACTGCGTTCACCATCTTCCCAGCAAACATTTTATTGTCAATAAAAGTTTCTGCTATGGTAGAAAGACTTTGAGTTTGATGTTGATTTTGAATAGAATGTGAGTCACATGTGTGGGTGGAAAATAGGGTGGTAGCGTGGCTGCAATTGGGAGAGGGAGATTTATGCTTCGTTCTAGGTGCACAACGTGAGCACCCTTCTTGTCAGAGATTGTGAAGGTTCTTACTAAAGAACAAGCAAATTGGTTGGAGCGGTAAAATAGACATGTTGGCTTCTTGTGTTGATCTTCTTCATTGTTGATGCCAGTGCTGGATTTTGAATGCACAGGTGGAAGAGAGAAAGAAATAGAATAAGAAAGAGAGCAAAATCTCATAAAAAAATTCTCGTGTTTTGTAAAAAAAAAAGAAGAAGAAGAAAAAGAATGGTGTTTTGGGTTTTTTTTGGGTAAAAATAAAAAGAAGAAAAATGAATAATCTAAAGAAAAAGAAAGAGCAGCGGAAAAACTTCTCTCATCGTGGATCATATCTCTCTGATATCATATTAGAAAAAAATATATGGCATCCATTGAAGGAAAAAAGAAATTTAAAGAAACTATGAAGGTGAAATTGATAGAATGAATAAGTATATTTACAAACGAGTATATCAAGCCTTCATATAGACTAACAAATAAGTAACTAACTATTAACAAACTAATAACTAATCTATCTAACTTTATCTCCAATATCAAATTCACAAATATCTCGTCTCTATCATGTGTCAGACGGTTAGAACAAAAACAAATAACAGACCAAAAACGTCAGCAAAAACACTAATAATAACTCATAAAGGCTAAATGACTTTCATGTAGTGTAGCTAAATTTATAGTTTCTAAAACAATGACTAACAACATAGACCCTATAAAAAGGAGTCCCTTCGTAACAGGTCAAAAAGTAGAAGAGTCCCATTTTATAGTTAATATACAAAAGCCCTCCTTAAATATGCCATGATGTGAGAAAAACTTTTGCTAGAGGATTATGGCATGATGTGAGAAACCATGTGGAACTGCAAGGGGAAGAAGATAAGACTATAGAGGGAAACCAAAGTAGAACTTACCTATGCTAATCATGTCACAAAATATTTGCTGAAAGTCACCATTTCCCTTCTCGTACTCCATACAGTGCACACACATATATATAAGCATGCTCCCTTTCTTGGGTTGGGCTATGATGCACCACCCATATTTTATAACACTCACTACACCATCTATATGATAAATTTTGGACCAATCAAATTGCCATATAGGTGTTCAAAATTTCAAACTTTCTAGTTGTATTATACTGTAGTCAAACTATATAAATACAATATATTGTAGTATAATATATGTGTTTTTTGTATTTGCAAATTTAACTCATATTAAAATAATGTTTTTTGATTAAAAAAACTGATTATATTGCAAAATATTATTGACAACGAACATTATTTTAATTCATATTAAAATATTATTTTGCAATATAATCAGTTTTTTAAATCAAAAAATATTATTTTAATATGGGTTAAATTTGTGAATACAAAGAGTACATATACTATACTACACTATATTGTATTCATATATTTGACTACAGTAGAAATACAACTAGGAAGTTTGAAATTTTGACCAAACCCATATGACAATTTGATTGGTCCAAAATTTATCACATATTGGTGGTATAGTGAGTGGTGCAAAATATGGGTGGTGCACCTTAGCCCAACCCCACTTTCTTAGCAAAGTGCTTTCAAAAGAGAAGGAAACAAAATTGTGGAGAAGTATCTATACTAATATAAAAGTTGGATAGATAATTTTACTGTACATAGACATGTCAACATTAGGATTTTTTTACTTTTTTTAGTTTTTTTTAAATACTTTAAAATTTTTTACGTTTAAAATTTTATTATTTTATTATTTTTTATATATTTTTTTAAAGTTTTCCTTTATTTTTTATTTTTTTTTCATAATAATTTTTTTTTGCTAATACTTTTTTTTGAATTTATTTGTATACACTGACAATGTAAAGTTTTTTTATGCTGTCAACCAATCATAAATTGACAAACGGTAAAAGTAGAGTTGTCATGTTCTTGATGTTTTAATTTTTACATACTTATATTTTAATGTATATATAATTTAATATTTTTTATTTATATATATATTTTTTCCCGGTTCGAATCGAATCAAACCAAACCAATTTTAATTGGTTCGGATATTGTTATTGACTTTTTAAAGTTTATAATTTTCTTTTTGTTTTTAAATATTTTTAGCCAGGAAAGATAGCTTTCAACCGATGGATTAATTAATTATTTTTTTAAACATATATTATTTATAATATTTTTTTAAAATTTTTTCCCTCGAATTATTTTTTTCTAATTTACTTTTTTAAAAATGTTTATTTTATAACTGATTTTTTTAAAATATTTTTGTTTTCTAATTAATTTTAATTTTCTATTTTTTTGAATATTTTTTTATTTATTATTTTCCTAATTTTTTAAAAATATTTTTAATATACTTTTTCTAATTTTTTTCCTAATTTACGTTTTTTTTGTTTTTTAATAATTTTTTAAAATATATATTTTCCTAATAATTAAATTTTTTTATAATTGATTTTATTTTTCTAATTTTTTTAAATCTATTTTTTCCTAATTTTTTTTTCCTAATTTTTTAAAAATAATTTGTTTCTTAAATTTTTTTTTCGTTTAATTTTTTTCTAATTTATTTTTTGTTTTTCCTTTTAAATATTTTTTTTATAAATAACATTTTTTACATTTTCCTTAATTTTTAAAAACTTTTTCCTAATAATATTTTTTTGCTAATACTTTTTTTTTAATTTAATTTTATACAATGACATTGTAAATTTTTTTTACACTGTCAACCAATCATAAATTGGCAAACAGTAAAAGTAGAGTTGTCATGTTCTTGATTTTTTAATTTTTACATACTTATTTTTTAATGTATATATAATTTAATATTATTTATATATATATATATATATATATATATATATATATTTTCTGGTTCGATCCGAATCAAACCAAACCAATTTTAATTGGTTCGGATATTGTTATTGACTTTTTAAAGTTTATATTTTTTTTTGTTTTAAAATATTTTTAGCCAGGAAAGGTAGCAAAACTTCCTTGTTATTCGAAAAAGTTTAGGGTCGTAAGACTCAAACCAATAATTCGATGAATTTGAAAATCTGAACCAATCAATTATTGAACCGAACCAATTACTATATTTTAATATTTATATATATTTTAGTATTCAATATGTATATAACTTTATCAATTAAAAACTTTTCTTCTACCGTTCCTATAATAGTAGAAGGAGTTGTCAACTGGTGGATTATTTAAATTTATTTATTTATTTATTATTTAAACATATATTCTTTATAATATTTTGTTTTTAAATTTTTTTTCTTGGATGAGTTTTGTTTCTAATTTTTTATTTTTTTAAAATGTTTATTTTTATAATTGATTTTTTAAAATATTTTTGTTTTCTAATTATTTTTATTTTTCTATTTTTTAAATATTTTTTATAATTATTATTTTCCTATTTTTTTAAAATATTTTTTTATATATACTTTTCTAAATTTTTTAGTTTTTTTTATAATTTTCTTTTTTATATTTCTGATATCTGTATTGACATAAATAGAGACAGAGTTATTCATATTTTTTATTTTTTTCTATATCATTGCCTTTGTTTTTTCTATTTTAAATAATAAATCTATATCTATACTAATTAATAAGGGAAAATGCTGATTTTAGTGTAGCACAATGGTGGAAGCCACATGTCAAGTGATGAAAATTTTTTAAATTTTTTTTCTAAAATGTATACATTTTTTTTTGTTTTAAAATATTTACAAACCGATAAAGGTACAATGTTTTGGGAGTCAGACACGACAATCTCTGAATTGACATAAATAGAGGTAGAGTTATTCATATTTTCTAATCTATTTTTTTCTACATCCTTACCTTTGTTTTTTCTATTTTAAATAATAAACCTATATCTATTCTAATTAATAAGGGGAATTGATGATTTTCTAATAAAGTGACACGTGTCAACACCACATGATTTAAGAGGACTAGTTGATCATTAGTAATAATCGAAGAGGAACACTTAACACATAGTGTTACATTACGTATTGTAATATCATTTTAAAATAAAAATAATATTCAATGCTTTGCACTCAAATTATAGATAAAATTGTTTCAAGGTTTTTGCTGATCACTTCTGTCTATAAATAAAAAAAACCTTGGAGATGAATGAGTACCACCATTATGGGTGAGAAGGAAATATTGAAAGCAATGTGTGAAATAAGTCAAGAAAATGTTTGACATAGTGGACTTAATTTGAGATAAAGGAAAAAAAAGTTTCGTACATATAGAGACACAATTTAGGTTATTAATGATAACAATGCTATAAATAATAATAGTAATTGATGACCTGTGCATCGCATGGGTGAAAAAATACTAATATTTATACATGGAAGGAAAGAAAGGCACCCTGTAAGAAAGACAAAACAAACAAATAAAAAAAAGGATGTTTCTATGATGCCTTTCATAATTTAGTTACATTGGTGCAGTTTTAATATCAACCAACAAATGAAAAGTAGCATTTAATGGTTTAATACTTTATCACTTTTAGTACCATCATTATGGGTGAGAAGGAAATATTGAAAGCAATGTGTGAAATAAGTCAAGAAAATGTTTGACATAGTGGACTTAATTTGGGATAAAGGAAAAAAAAAGTTTCGTACATATAGAGACACAATTTAGGTTATTAATGATAACAATGCTATCAATAATAATAGTAATTGATGAACTGTGCATCGCATTGGTGAAAAAATACTAATATTTATATATGGAAGGAAAGAAAGGCACCTGTAAGAAAGACAAAACAAACAAATAAAAAAAAAAAGGATGTTTCTATGATGCCTTTCATAATTTAGTTACATTGGTGCAGTTTTAATATCAACCAACAAATGAAAAGTATCATTTAATGGTTTAATACTTTATCACTTTTATTCAATATATCAATATTCTTCATTTACATAAGCAAATGAAAAGTTACAATTGCAGTGTAGAGGTTCGAAGCCAATACCTGAACATTAAATAGAGACCACTCTATCACTAGGCCATAGCACTTTTTTAAAAGTGTTTTCAAATATCATATATATATATATATATATATATATATATATATATTAACTATTAAAATTCACATATTTAACATATATCGGTTCTCCGTTTCAACCAGTGACCCACTCACATAACCACTTTGTATTTTAAAAAGAATTAAAATTTTAAAAAATTAGAATGAGCTTTCAAATAATGTGTGATAAATAATAATATTTAATATTAGTATAACACTTTTAATGGTTTATGCATAGAAAAATGACCCCGACATTGCCACCTTTTGTTTAGCCAATCGTTCGACTATAGCTAGGGGTGTAACATGTCGTTTTTGCTCGATTTTAGGTGGGGGGAAATCCGAACAAAAAAAAATGTTCAGTTTGGTTTGATTCAATTTTGAAAATTTTTCATCTAAAACCTTAATCAAACCAAACCATTTAAGAATGGGTTGGTTCAGTTTGGTTCGGTTCAGAGGCAAAAATTAATAACTTTCAAAATTTATATAAATATTAAACATAATATGTTAAAATATATTATAAAAAGTATAATAAATAATACACTATTAAAATATATATAAATATAAACATATAATAAATATTAAAATATATAGGTAACTATTAAAAATTGAAATATATAGATAAATATTAAAATATAGTAATTGATTCGATTCGGTTTGGTTCGGTTCCAGAGTCATTGAACTCGAGAATCGAACCAATCGTCATCAGGATTGGATTGGTTCGGACCCGAAGACCAAAAAAGTCAGAACCAATTTAATTGGTTTGGTTCAGGTTCGGGTTCGGGTCCATCGAGTCATCTGTTTGAGTCTTACACCCCTAACCATAGCATAGATAATGCTAGTCTCGTGTAGACTCTATTGTTCATCTTTCGTTCACCTAATCATTCAATCACATCCAAGATAATGAAATCTCAAAGCAAGATAATATTTACCTGAAATTAATTTAATATTATCAATTTTAATTAGATTCATGCATATTGAGAGTAAACTATCCTAAAACATTTAATGAATGTCTTATAACAAATAACTCAATCAATACATATGATATAATTTAAAGTTATTGAGTGGTTAAAAAGAAAATTAAATTTATTTTAATTGACCGTGGTTCACAAAACATTTAAAATATAAATTTTAAATCATAAATCAATGTATAACATTAAAGCAAGTATCTTTAAAACATTTTTGAAATACCCTAACTCAACCCCAACAACCTTTAAACCTAGCTTTGAATTGAAAAATCAAAAATAAAAAATAAAAAATAATCTTAGGTCATCTAGGTCTAAGGAGGACATTATTGAGTTATCCATTATAATACTGTTTTCCTGACATAAATATATTGTCTTCTAAAAAAACTTTATTTTGTTTAAAAAAATTAAAATGAGCTTCCTAATTCAACACTAATAACCTTTAATCATAGATTTTGAGTGAAAAAATAAAAATCTTCTTTTGACATCCTGTACTACGAAGGGATTACTGCTTATTCAATATAGTAATTTTCACCAAGATATTGCCTATTTAAAACTATTAACAAAGTATTTAAATACAATAATTACTACAAAATAAAATTATATATATATATATAACCCTAGAATTTTCATTTGCAAAGTATGTTTTAACATATTTAACCAATCCTTCGATGATATACATTTATGATTTAAAATTAATATATTAAATTATTTGCGAGTCACACTTAATTAAAATAAATTTAAACTATAAAATAATTTTAATTATCAGATAATTTTAAATTATATCATGCAGTTGAATTAAAGTTATTTGCTTAGAGACACATTATTCAGCCCCATCTATTTATTATTTTTAATATATATATATATATATATATAATTTAATATATAATCATAAGTGTAGTTATTAATTACGAGATTATATATATATATATAATTTTATTTTGTAGTAATTACTATATCCCTCCGTAGAATAAGATGTCAAAAGAAATTTATTTTATTTTTTCACTCGAAATCTAGGATTAAAGGTTATCAAGGTTGAATTAGGGTATCTACAAGGTCATTTTAATTTTTTTAAAAAATAAATTTTTTTAGAAGACAATATGGTTATGTTAGGAAAACAATATTATAATGGATAACTCAATAATATCCTCCTTAGGCCAAGATAACCTAAGATTATTTTTGATTTTTGATTTTTCACTCCAAAGCTAGGTTTAAAGGTTGTTAGGATTGAGTTAGGGTATTTCAAACATGTTTTAAAGATACTTTCTTTAATGTTATACATTTATGATTTAAAATTTATATTTTAAATGTTTTGTGAATCACTGTCAATTAAAATAAATTTAATTTTCTTTTTAACCATTCAATAACTTTAAATTATATCATATGGATTGATTGAGTTATTTGTTATAACACTACATGAAATTTGGCAAATTGCGACACACACTTCGCGGCGGTTCAAGCCCAACCGCCGCCGGTGATACTTTGTGATGGTTACTGCGGCAGTTTTAATGAGCCGCCACAAATAGGAAAATATTGCGATGGTTGAGTCTATGTTAACGGTGGTTTTAAAAAAGGCCAACACCACTTCATTTTTTTTTTTACTTTCCCTCTATTTTTTCACTTTCCTTCTTCCCTCTAATTACTTTTTCCCTTGGTTCATTTTTTACCCTAGCCATTGTTGCCCTCTTGTTGCGCTGCTATGACTGCTCTGCTTCTTCATCGTTCATCAGCCAGCGACAAAGGTATGGAGAAAGCCTCCATCGCTCCTCCTCCTCCTCTCTTTGTTTACATTGTTCGTTGTGTTTGCTGAACACATGAAATCTGATTTTGTAACTGTTCGATTCAAGGTGAACAATCAAGAAATAATTAAAGGAGATTACTGGTCTTGTTCATTGTGAGGCAGTTCACCACTCTCGATTCAAGGTAAATGCTACTTTTACTATTATTAATTTATTTAGGGCAAATTTCTGGGTTTGGATGTTTGTTTCTGCAAATTTGGATAAAGTGTTCATTAGGTTTGTACAATAAATTGTGAATTAGGTTTCCTTACTATTTTTCTGGTTTACTGTTTTCTCAGAGGACTACACTCTACAGTGTGTCTATATATTTTATCTCCCCTAGTTTTCTGTAAAACGTGTGATATCAGACTAGCAAGAAAACCTTTCTCAGATTAGCAGAATAACAATATAATCTTAATTTTTTGGCTATGTGTCTAAATTTTATTGTATATAAGAGATTATTGGCATTATCATATAGAAATATATTTACTCATCAATTTTCAGTCTAAGGCTTTGGTTGTATATCTATTCAGCTTGTCCAAATGATTTTTGGTTTGTGATGATGATGATTGATGATTAATGATAGTAAATTGTTTCTGTTGAATCTCAGTTTCTCTCTCTTTTTTTTTTCCCTTCATGTGTGTATGCTACTAAGCATATCAGAAACATCAGCAGCTGTCATATTTTCTTTCAATTTGAACTTACCCTCATCTTTTCACTTGTTTGTTCCCTCTATCTACGTGTAACATTGACCTGAGGTTAATGTTGGTAAAAAAAAACTAGCATTTGGATCTTTATTCAGAACTGTAGCATCAAATTAAAGGCAAATATTTGAATGCTCAATTACAAAATTTTATGTTAGACTTTAGTAAAACTTATACATGAGGAGTGTGTCTTGGCCCACTAACTTGTGAAACTTCCACTCAATAAAATGTTTGTTTTCTATTCCACTCGAGTCTTCTACATTCTCAGGTAACTCACCACCCATAAAAGGTTTGTACATAACTTCCACAGTGAGATGCCCACGTGACTTCTCATTCTCAGGATCATTAGGGTCCATAGTCTTGAGTAAATTAAGAGTCAGCACTTTTGATTCATCAGGCGTAAATTCTTCCAATGGAATGACATTCATACCCATCTTGTCATGCTTGCCAATCTAGGCAAAACAAAGAAGAAACATGTATGTAAAAGGAAACTGTTATGCAATGAAAATAATGGCTTGATAGTTTTTTTTAAAGTCCAAACAGTTTCTAAAAGTGTCCTAATTAATGAAACGTCACATCCAATTCCAATCTAAAATTGCATTTGAGGATACTTACCTACTCCCAGTCATAGATACTAAGCTCTAAGGCTTGAGATTCTGGAATGAATCCTGTCCGAAACCTTTGATAGACTTCCAAATAGATATTGGTAGGAGAAAATGTTGCACTTGCAGTGGTTGGAATCCTGCTTATGCCTTTATTATGCTCTCTTTAAATTAATAATTGAAATGTCCTTGGGAATCTTTTCAACTGGTCATCCTGCATGCTTAATTAATTTTTACAGTTTGTTTTGCTATAGATAGTTTACCAACCCTACAGATTCTTATTGTTCTTAAAAGTAGGTTTTGGGAAGTATCTTTCCATTTATAAAATCTGTATTACCTTTTCCTTTGCATCTCCTTTGAATTTATTCTTTTCTTGCTTTTATTATTTATTAAAAATTAAAATTATTTATTTATTTATGGTGTAGAGCTATTTTCTTATCTTTGACCCAAGACTTTCTTTATTACAAACTTTTTATAATATAATCAATAGTTTTCTAATTCCATGGTAATTTAATTTGGATTAAGTTTAAGTGTAGAGGTCTGGCCGGTGCTTCTCAAATTATGTGGTTGTGGATTCATAGTAGTTTCTTGTCAATATCTCAACTAGAACTAAAAAATTTCCTATGTACTTGCACTTTAAATTAGTTGTGTGTAGCTTGTTTAGTTTTGATATGTTTCTATTAGATGAGAGTTTACATATATTTTTAAAATAGTATATATTTATCAATCTATGATGTGGTGTGTTATTTTTAAATCCAGATTTAATATCTTGAAGCAATGGTAAGTCATGGATAATGAAGCCACGAAACTCCCTTGAATATGAACATTAGGCTCCAAGGGAATTGCGAGGACAAAAGATGAGTTGGTATGGTTCACTCATTTTTTTTAACAATATAATTTATTTGTACTAGCACTTATTGTATGGTGCTTAATTTTAGGAATTGCTAGAAGGACGGGAATTTAGCAAAGCAGAATTTTATTCTATTTCTCAGAAAAGGAGGGATGGATCATTTATTAGCGAAGATGCTAGGAAAAAAATGTAAGTACAATGTGTTATTTGCAACTTTTTATTGTCATTTGTATTTCATTTCTATTTTTATATTTGGTTAATAGGCTCGATGATGATAAGCTACATAGTACACACTTAGTAACCAGAACCCTTCATTTTCAATTTTGATTTGCTAGAAGTAGACCCATTATTTGTTGGCTTTCAAGTAATAGGTTTATGGTGGCTTTGTTTCCAAGTTACATTATTTACTTGTTTGCTAGAAGTTCGGCACTTAGTGTTTACATATTTTCTCAATTTGCATGCCAAAACTTCCTATATATATAGGCAAAAATAACAAAAATGTAGCTTTCTATTGTTATTTGTATTTCATTGTTATTGGTGATCTTTAAGTGATTGTGTATGTCTTCAATATTATATGTAGGAACAATTGCAAAATGAAATTCATGAGGGTTCATCTGAGAATGATGCATTTGTGAAAGTTTTTGGAAAGGACTGCCCTGGATATGCTAAGGGAATGGGACTTAGGGTAACACCATCTCAAGTCACTCGATTTAGGTCTCATTCTGAGAGATCGGTATCTCCCTATGACAAGATTGAAAAACTGGAAGCCGAAGTCATAGCGCTGAAGGCACAAGCTGCATCTTATGAAGTCTTGAAGGAACAAATTGCTTTCCAAATGTAGAATGTTAAGAGAAATCAGGTAAAATAATTGTTTTAAAATTTAGTTTTTAACTTTTGATAGTTCACTTGTTCAATTAGTTGTTATTATCTAATTTATGATTTCTTTGAATTACAGCCAGCTGATTTAGAGTCACCAACAGATATGAGACATTCCTCTGAGTCTAGTCATATGACTGAAGACCATGGAGCATCATCACATGGGACCATTTAGATAGTTTTAGTTTTCAATTTATGAACTTGAGGGATTTTACTTGTATTTCTTTATATTTGTGTATTGTTAAACTCTATTTGAAATATTTCTTTTTGCTCGTACTTTGTAACTCAACATTTTATTTATGAATGGGTTTTAATTTATTTGTCCAGTATTATTTTATATATCTTTATTTGTTTTAAGAAAAAATATATTTAATAAGCAGGATTTGTAAACTCAAAAAAAAAGATATATTTTTTTTAAAAAAAATTATCAAAAAATAATTGTGGCGGTTCCAAAACCGTCGTCAAATAAGTGTGCGCTGCATAGTAACAGTTGCGGCGGTTGAAAACCATCGCTATTTGTGCTTCAAAAATTTACCACGTAAATTTTGCGGCGGTTACAAAACTACCGCAAATTGTTTTCTAGGATTAGGAAAAAATTAGCGGCGGTTATATAACCGTCGCTAATTGTGTTAACAATTTCGACTGTCTAATCTGCGAAGGTCTGTAACCGCCGCAATAATTTTGCGGTAGTTTGTACAACGGTTTTGTGAACCGCCGCAAAAGCTTTTCGCGACGGCTGAGATTGCGACGTTGGAGGAACCGCCGCACAGGTGAATCTGCAGCGGTTTGAATCACCACAATCAACACTAATAACCGCCGCTAATTAGCGTCTTTTTTGTAGTGTAAGACATTCATTAAATGTTTTAGGATAGTTTACTCTCAATATGCATCAATCTAATAAAAATAGATAATATTAAATTAATTTTAGGAAATATTATCTTGCATTGAGATTTCATTATATAGGATGTGATTAAGTGATTAGGTGAACGAAAGATGAACAAAGGAGTCTACGCGAGACTAGCAATATCTAACCTATGGTTAGGGGTGTAAGACTCAAACAAATGAGTCGATGGACCCGAAAACCCGAACCAAACCAATTAAATTGGTTCATACTTTTTTGGTCTTCGAGTCCAAATCAAACCGAACCAATCCAAACTCGATGGTGATTGGTTCGATTCTCGAGTTCAATGACTCTGGAACCGAACCGAACCGAATCAATTACTATATTTTAATATTTACCTATATATTTCAATATTTAATACTTACCTATATATTTTAATATTTATTATATGTTTATATTTATATATATTTTAATAGTTTATTATTTTTTATATTTTATATATATATTTTAACATATTATATTTAATATTTATATATATTTTGAAAATTATTAATTTTGGCTCTGAACCGAACCAACCCGTTCTTAAATGGTTAGGTTTGATTCGGGTTTTATAGGAAAAATTCTCAAAATCGAATCAAACCAAACCGAACCATTTTTTTTTGTTCGAATTTCCCCCCACCTAAAATCAAGCCAAAACGAGTTGTTACACCCTTAGCTTGTTGGAACCAAAGTGGTTTTGGATTTAATAATCTCTAAGTTTTGATGCTAACAAAAGGATTAAATTTGCTTGGCAAAGTGTTAGTTGAGATCTAACATGTGCTTTCAGTTATGCAGGAATATTTACTTATAAGTAAAAGAAACATGGGATAAGTTCTAATACGTGTCCACCCATGTAGACGGGCTGCTCAAATACTTTGGTAAAATTACTTAGTTATTTAATTAAGTAGACTGACTTTCTTAAATAAACAAGGCTCTAAATATTTGCTAGATGAATACCTAAATAACTTGTTAGGTACAACAAGTCCAAAGACTTGATAATAAGCACGTCCATCTTGCCACGTAAGCAGACAAAAGTAATTAGTTGAAGTAAATGAACTGAAAAATAAAGTAATCTAGTAGACGAGCTCTAACTGCCACGTCATCAGACGGAGATCTTTATAACTCATTAAGGAATAGCAAGTCCGAATGTAACACCCTGTATTTTACTGTTTTAAATAACAGTAATACATATAACTATGTTTATAAATTTATTTGAGTTTTAGAAAATTATTTTAAATAAACGAAGTTTACCACTCAATCCTACTTGACCGTAGGAAGCTACAATTAAAATTTAGGTTGGAAAGTCAGGCGAAACCCGGCCCGCGAATTACATTGACAGTATAATAATACTGCTCAAAAGACCTAATTTTAACTCATGAATGAAAGACTTAAGTTTAGTATTTTATTTTCTACAATTATGTATTTTTAGAATTTTTTTTTTCAGAAAAAAATAAAATAATTTACGTATTACGGGCGGAACGCGTAATCGGGTAGACGACGGAAGGGATTTCGGAGTTTCTAAGAGCCGATAGAGGGTTTATCTTATGATTTTGAGATGATTCAAGGGAATGAATCATATTTTTAAGTCTAGAAGGTTTTTCAGGGTTATAGTGAAAATTTAGGAATTTTACGTTTAAGCCCCTGAACTTTCTGTTAATTACCCTTTTGTCCCTAAATTAGTTTCTAAGTTTTTTTCAAGGGAATTGGGCTAGAATCCTTGTTCCCAATCTCAAATGGTCGTGGCTTAGAAGCCCAAAATTTTCTAGTTCATGGATTGATTCCATAAAGCCTATTTGAAACTATACAAGTTTCTATGTCAAGCTTAATGATTAAATCTTCAAGTGGGCCCCACACAAATGAACCCAAGCCCAAACTAACCCAGCCCATGCGTAAGCCCATGAGGATTGATGGCTGACCCATTTGTTGGATGAATCAAGATTTTTCTAGAGTGTTCCACAATTTTCTACATCATTCTTGATTATTCTATATCATTCTTGATTCTTCTCAAACCTTCATGAATTGTTATAAAATATCTTTGACACATAAATTCAGCCAACAAAGTCAAGATAAGCTTGCATTAAATGTGGCAAAATCATCATCATGACACTTTATTGACAATTTGCAAACTAGTCCTTCAACTTACGGAATCTTTGCAAATTGGTCCTTAGAACTTAATTGCATTTGAATCCTTTAGCAAGACAACTCATCATCATCTAGATCCTTCCCAGGATAGCGCCACTATCTCTATAAATACCATACTCTCACTTTTCACTTAGTTTCTTTTGCCATTTGTTTCCAAAACCCTAAAGTTCATAAGTCTCTTAGTGATAAGTTTGTGAAGCAAGTTTCTTGAATTTCCTTTGCTATTGATCTTCAAGAGGTAAATTCAAATCTTCATTCTTAATCATACCTATGTTATTTAGCAAGTTTCTTGATTCAAGGCTTATATCATAGTTGTTCATCACTTTAAAGTTTCTAACCCTAGAACTTTGAAAGGTCATAATAAATTCTAGAAAAATCTAATGATGATGAAACTACTTTCTATCTTCTTGATATCATGCATATTATCTAAATCCAAGAGCATGATGTAATCAAAAATTTCTTTCCTAAAAATCTAGCTTTGACCGAATCTAGCTAATTAGGGTTGGTAGAGTTTTGTTCATGTGTTGTCATATATGATCATGTATTCCATATGGCATGTATGTCTATACACTCTAATCCATGTTAGTTTCTTAAAATGAATATCTTACTCAAAAATCTCTATGTTGGCCGAAACCCTAGGTGGGTTAGATTTGTTGAGTTTTGTTCAAAGTTTTCCTTTATGATCTTGTTAATCAAGCTATTAGTATGCATGCTTAATAAATCCAAGTTGGTATATTAAACTAAAAACCCTAGCCCTATGAACCTATTGAGGCCGAATCCATGTATAAAAGAGTTAGGAAGTTTTGAGTTTTAAACTTAGTTATTTAGTCACTAATCTATGATTTAGGTTAATCAAGGATCATTAATCCATGACTTAATCATGATTAGAAGTTTTAGTCATTCAAAAACCCTAGAGGCCGTGACTATGTATTAGGGTTTAGAATGTTTTAGTTTCTTGATTTGTAACTATTTGGTTGTAATGGTTGAAGGTTAGTTGAGTACGATGTTTACGAGGTAACCGAAATTTCGAAGGAATCTGTAAGTTCATCAAGAAGTCTTCAAGAGGTAAGAGGGGTACACCGGAGGATTTATTCAATGGCTATATGTTATCCCGTGGTTGTTTGTAATTATTTGTTTGTTAGTATTTATTTATGTTGTTTATTATTGTGTTATTTGTATCTGTGTGGTTTTAATTGCGTTAATTGTTTATCTGCAATTATATTATGCTACTGTGATGCATGATCTGCCTGGGAAATATCTGTGATATAATTGTTGGTTGATGTGTGAGAAGCCTGACAGTGGTCAGTGCACAATTAAGTAAGTCGGATAAAAGCTTTAAGAAGCTTTGCAAATTATATTCAATTTTTTAACGGTAAAATATTGATATATAATATTAAAGGGAGTTTATTTTGAGAAAAATAAGGAGTTTTGGAAAATATTATTATTTTAATAATTTATTTATGAAAAAGTGAATTATGAGTCACAACGAGCGCGAAACCGTGAAAATATTTTAGCATTGCTAATTTTTACATAAGAAATTCCGGAATATTAAAAAATATTATTTTATGAAATTAATTGGTGAAAATAAGTTAATCATGATTTTAGAAAATTAATTAAGTGGAAAAAATTAAGTTTTTGGCTTAAAAGCCTTTAAAATAATATTTGACGGCAAGTTTGGAAAAGTGTAGACGGCAAGTATTTTTGAAACGACAGTGCATATTTTGAGAAAATTAAACCTCAAGTGACTCATTGGTTTGTGAAAAACTAAGTTTTTATTATTTAAGGATTTTATAATGAATTTCTACCTTGGAAAAGAATTTCCAAAAATCAAAAGTTGATTCAACCGTGTTGAAAGTACAGTTGGACTTAGTAACCGAGACGTCGGGGTACTAATGTTCTGTGTTGTGATGGACTCAGTCATTTGGACTTTGAGGGCCTATACCGTATACGTGAGGTATACTGTATTGAAACATTGAAGATGTTTTCTAGTACCACGAACCTAAGACTGGTGCACCGGTCGAGAGGTGTCGTGATTGAGCATTCGGACAGTGAGGTCCTGTGTTGTAATAAAAGTTTTAACAAGTGTTTTAAGACTATGTGAGTCGTAAGCCATTTTGAGCTTCGGCAAAGAAAGATTGAACACAAAGAAAAGAACAAAACAAAAGTATTTCACATGCATTTGGCAGACGTGCCTGCGGTTTGTGGTTTGATGCATTAATTACCAGCGGCGAAAGGTAATTCCGATATGCATTTATCTCATGTGCCTAGTGAGGACATGGAGACCCCATCTTACTTGCTATTGGTGCCCTGAGTGTGGACATTAGCAATGTGTAATGGTCTTGTGTACCTGGCCTTGTGTGCCTGTGTGGATGGGAAGAGGTTGCGCACCTATTGGCAGAGTGCCAAGTTAGCCAGTGTGGCTATGGAGCCTGATCAACTCATTATATGTTGGGATATCTCATGATATTAGGACGAAAATTAGATGATGAATATGAAGTGTCATGCATAATTTTCAAATTGATGATGTTTGGGGTGTTGAACCCACTGATAAACTATTTGTTTATAACTGCTGGTATTTGGTAAATGCTGATGTGTTTATGTGGTGGCCAGTATGTAGTTATTGAGTAAGATCCATGTATCGGTTTCTCACTCTTACACATATTCAGATGGACCCAGACATACCCTTGGTACAATCGAGGGTTCGAACGATCACTTTTGATCGTGCACAATATGGTGATGCCTGGGAGATTAACCTTGGGGCACTCAGCGCCACCTACCATGGACCGAGTAGAGAGGTGATCGGAACAATAGAGGAATGACCACAACAGAGAATTCACGTAGTAATAAAAGTTTTAACAAGTGTTTTAAGACTATGTGAGTCGTAAGCCATTTTGAGCTTCGGAAAAGAAAGATTGAACACAAAGAAAAGAACAAAACAAAAGTATTTCATATGCATTTGGCAGACGTGCCTGCGGTTTGTGGTTTGATGCATTAATTACCAGCGGCGAAAGGTAATTCCGATATGCATTTATCTCATGTGCCTAGTGAGGACATGGAGAACCCATCTTACTTGCTATGTGTGGACATTAGCAATGTGTAATGGTCTTGTGTACCTGGCCTTGTGTGCCTGTGTGGATGGGAAGAGGTTGCGCACCTATTGGCAGAGTGCCAAGTTAGCCAGTGTGGCTATGGAGCCTGATCAACTCATTATATGTTGGGATATCTCATGAGATTAGGACGAAAATTAGATGATGAATATGAAGTGTCATGCATAATTTTCAAATTGATGATGTTTGGGGTGTTGAACCCACTGATAAACTATTTGTTTATAACTGCTGGTATTTGGTAAATGCTGATGTGTTTATGTGGTGGCTAGTATGTAGTTATTGAGTAAGATCCATGTATTGGTTTCTCACTCTTACACATATTCAGATGGACCCAGACATACCCTTGGTACAATCGAGGGTTCGAACGATCACTTTTGATCGTGCACAATATGGTGGTGCCTGGGAGATTAACCTTGAGGCACTCAGCGCCACCTACCATGGACCGAGTAGAGAGGTGATCGGAACAATAGAGGAATGGCCACAACAGAGAATTCACGTAGTGGAGACGGTCGAGGTATCTCTACCTCCAGTTTGGCTTTACCTACGGTACTTGGAACAGCACGGATTGATGAATCCGCCTCAACCACATCCTCTTCAGATATTAGGACCTGCGGAGCCTCCTGTTGAAGTGAAGTTAAATGAGGGAGAGGAAGATCCGGAGGAATACATTGAGGACGATCCTGAGTTTCAACCTCCTGCGGTGGATGATGAGGATTCTTCTGAGGATACAGCTGTAGCGAAGGCATCATCGTCAGATTCGTCCGTTGTAGGCGGGATTGATCATCATGATCTTCCCAATGGGTTCAGTAGCTTGACCAGCTTTAGGTAGAGTTTTTGGGGTAGTGAGTCTTGACAGTTTTGATCTGGCTTCAGAGAGCCATAAGTTTTTTAATGTGGTTCTGAACTACTTGTTGTCGATGTGTATATATGTCTTTATTTTCTTTGCTTAGTTTGATGGAGAATAGCCTATACTCATGAGGGCTCTTTTGTTATCTCCTATTATAGATTTCATGTATGTAAAAAGGTGATGTGTATATATATATATATATATATATATATATATATATATATATATATATATATATTGTGTATGTGTGCAATGGTTCTATGTTTTGTTAAAAAAATAAAAATAAAAAAATTCAGCACTATTTTTGTAAAGAAAAAGTCTCTTATAAGTATATTTTCCGAAAGTAACCAGTGTTAATAATTTAATTTCCGTTCTTAGGTAGTAGTGTGATGACCCTAGAGTAGGGTGTCACACCGAAGACTTGATAGACAAGAGAATATTCCATATCATCAGACGAGCAAGTAAAATATTGAACAGACTTAGTCTCTCATATAACTAAGTAGACGGAGTTCTTTTTAGACGAGATCCATCCTTGTAATGAATTAAATGCAATCCGAATATCTTGAATTTATTTCAAATAATTGATATTTATTTTAAAAGAATATTTGTTCTTCACATTTTTTTTATCTGCTTTAAATGTTTCACCTTGTTGTAAAAGAAACATAGTACCATCAAGAAATTCAAAAAGCAGAATCATACAATAAGATACTGCAAAACGATCTGTACGATGACAACTTTATGACTGAAAAAGCTGGTTTTACACAAAGGAGGAACAACAAGTGCTCAAGCTGCAATACTCAGAGGAGTAAGCCTTCTATTTCATGCTACCTCGATAACCAAGAGTACTATTCAGCATTGCCACAATCAAGCTATCAGTCACAACGGATATCATGCATTAAATGCTATCTCTAAACGGGATTATTCAAAGTAACCGTTGAAGAAAGAAGAAGGCCACTATAAATAGAAGACCTCAAGATTTGAAGAACAAGTTTTGTCAATCGATAATCACTCATTCTAATATTCTTTTAAGAGCAAGAGTCTGTATTCTTTAGTTTGAATATTATTGTAATATTCAACTGATCTTAATCTGTCATATTCTCACACATAGTGAGTTAAGAATCAAACATTGAATCTCTTTGTTAGAGTTAGAGCCTGAAGAGGCTTGGCAAGAAAGAAATACTTGTAGGCTGGAGATGTGTTGAATACTTGGTTGTAATCTATTTGGAGAAATAGTGGATAAATCCTTCAAGTCGAAGGGACTAGACGTAGCTCTTGGTTGGAAGAGAGTGAACCAGGATAAAATCTCTTGTGTGAATCTTCTATCCCTAAACTCTTCGATTTTATTTGCTTATACTAACTGTGGGGTTTTGATATTGCTTTTGTTGAAGTCTTTTAAAAAGGATCTTTGTCTTTGTGCTTGCTTCTTTTTCTAATCTCCTTGAGTGCAAAAATTGTTTTAAAGGTTGTTTTCGAAAATTATTAACAAACACAATTCAGCCACCCTTCTTGTGTTTGCCCGTGTCAACTTCAGTTGATATCAGAGCTCAGCCTCGAAAGGGTTGAGCATCTAACAAGTGCTGAAGTAGTACGATCCAACAACCATGGATGCAGAAGGACAAGCTATCAACAGACCTCCTCTCTTTGACGGAACATATTATGACTACTGGAAGAAGAGAATGATGGCTTTCTTAGATGCACAGAATGTAGATATTTGGGAGCTGATTGAAACCGGCTACATTGAACCAAGAAATGAAGCTGGAGCTGCTGTTCCTAGACCCCGATGGACTCAAGAGCAGAAAAACCAACATCAGTTGAATTTGAAGGCTAAGCACTATCTCATGTGTGCTATAACCAGATATGAATATGACAAAGTTCACAGCTGCAATACTGCTAAAGAAATCTGGAATACTCTTGCCCTAACTCATGAGGGTTCCTCATTAGTTAAGGAATCCAAGATCTGCATTCTGGTTCATCAGTTTGAGCTGTTCAAGATGGGTGAACATGAAACAATAGACCAAATGTTTGGAAGATTCCAAACCATCACCAACAGTCTCGGATCTCTTGGAAAATTTTATGAAAATAGAGATCATGTCGGAAAAATCCTAAGAAGTTTATCCAAGCAATGGAGACACAAAGTAACTGCTATTCAGGAAGCCAAAAACCTGAATACACTCTCTCTGGAAGAGATTCTTGGATCTCTCAAGGTTCGTGAACTTGAACTTAATGAAGAAGAAAATTCCATAAAAGGAAAATCTATTGCCCTAAAGGCAAAGAAAGCAAGTTCATCAAAAGTTCTCAAAGCTGCTGAGTCATCTGATGAGTCTGGATCTTCTGATGATAATGAAGGGTCATATGAGGATGGATTATCCTTTATCTCCAGGAAGATTCAACATATGTGGAGAAAGAAAGGTGGTCTCAGAAGGAATCAACTCCACAAAAAGTTTCCCAAGGAGAAGTCAGACTCCAAGGAAAAAGGTCCACCCTTGTGCTTTGAATGCAAGAAACCTGGTCATTTCAAAGCTGACTGCCCTGAGCTAAAGGACAAAAAGAAATTCTTCAAAAAGAAGAAAGGATTAATGGCAACATGGGAGGATCTTGATCTGTCTTCTTCAGATGAAGAAAGTGAAGCAGAGAAAGAAGTAAATATTTGTCTCATGATAGACATTGCATCAGAAAGTGAATACATTGATGCTGAGGTAATGGACTCCGACCCGTCCACTCTTCAAAATGATTTTGATGAACTGTTGCATGAATTGTCTATACTATCACGAGAATATAAAAATCTCAAAAAAGAAGTTTTCTAAACTGTCTAAAGAATATGATAGGGCCTGCACTGAGAAACAAAACCTCAAAAATGAAAACGACATACTAAAATCAGTGAATGTCAGTCTAGCTGACAAAGTGGTGTGTGAACCTGATGTCTCTCGTGAAGTGGCAAACCTGAAGCAAGATATAACATATCTAATTGATTCTCTGTCAAATCTTGTAGGTGACTCAGATAAGCTTAGTCTCATTTTAAGGCATTCTAGGTCACCTTATGATAATTCTGGTCTTGGTTATGACAAAGAGAAGCAAGACGCATCTCACAAAAAGTTAGGACCACTTAAACAACATAGAGTTTCAAAAGTTCCAAATAAATATACCAAAGCTAAGTCTAGCTCGTCCAACACCTTTTGTAAAGTGTGTGGAAAAGTGGGCATATTACATCTAGATGCATACACAATAAATATGCTAAGCATTCTCGTCCAGTGACAACTAACAAGAAAGGACCCAAGTTAGTTTGGGTACCTAAAGATAAGATAATACATGTTGCAGATTTGCTTAACATCAGGAAGAAAAGAGATGTCTTGGTACTTGGACAGTGGCTGCTCACAACACATGATAGGAGAAAGGTCTATGTTCCAAAACCTTAAGCCCAAAGATGGTGGCTGGGTCTCATTTGGAGGAAATCAAAATGGGAAAATCATTGGTATAGGTAAAATTGGTAAGCATCATTTTCCCTCCATTGATAATGTTTTTTTAATAAATGGCTTGAAGCACAATCTACTGAGCATAAGTCGATTATGTGACAGTGGATATGCAGTGTCTTTTGATAAGAACATGTGTACTGTCAAGAAAGATGGTGGATCACTTTTATTCATTGCAAAAAGGTAAAACAATCTCTATAAGATTGACTTGGAGGACCTCTCAAATCAAAGTGTCTCATGTCTAGTGTCCATTGAAGATGAGCGATGGATTTGGCACAAAAGGCTAGGTCATGCAAGCTTGAAATTAATTTCAAAGCTAAACAAGCATAACCTCGTGAGAGGACTATCGAACCTTAAGTTCAAATCTGATGCTCTCTGTGATGCATGTCAAAAGGGAAAACAAGTAAAAGGTTCTTTTGAATCTAAGAATGTTGTTAGTACCAATAGACTACTAGAGTTGCTACATCTTGATCTTTTTGGTCCATGGACATGGGTTATGTTCCTAACTCACAAGGATGAGTCTTTTAAGGTCTTTTCCTCATTATGTAAACGTGTACATAATGAAAAAGGCATGTGTATCATTTCAATCAAAAGTGACCATAGGGGAGAGTTTGAAAATGAGCAATTTCATAAGTTCTGTGAAGAAAGTGGTATCCTTCACAACTTCTCAATACCTAGAACACCACAGCAAAATGGTGTGGAAGAGGGAAAGAACAGATCTCTTCAAGAGATGGCTAGGACTATGCTCAACGACAACTCTGTCCCTAGACACTTCTGGGCTGAAGCTGTTAATACTGCCTGTTACATTCAGAACAGAATATGCATTAGACCTATCTTGAATAAGACTCCTTATGAACTGTGGAAAGGAAGAAAACCCAACATATCTTATTTTCACCCCTGTGGTTGTAAATGCTATATACTGAATACTAAAGATCAACTTGGTAAGTTTGATGCTAAAACAGATAGTGGAATACTATTAGGATATTCTGAAACATCTAAAGGCTTTAGAGTTTATAATTCTAGGACTCTGATAGTGGAGGAAAGTATTCATGTCAAGTTTGATGACAAACATCCTGATAAGAAATTAGCAGAGCTAGATGAAGCTTTTGCAGATCTTGATCTAAGCATTCTAGGAGACTCACCTGAGATAAAAGTTGATGATCAAGAAGATGACCCCACTCAACAACCAGAAACTTCCATTTCTCAACATGGTACAGTTCAAAAATCTTGGTACTTCAAGAATTATCATCCACAAGAACAGATCATTGGAAACCCCAATGACAAGCTAAGAACCAGATCAACCTTCAGAGAACAAGACAATTCTGCACTAGTCTCTGAGTTGGAACCAAAAACAGTAGACGAGGCTCTACTAGATGATGTTTGGATTCTAGCTATGCAAGAAGAACTCAATCAGTTTGAAAGAAATGATGTTTGGACTCTGGTTCCACTGTCCAAAGACAAATCAGCGATTGGAACAAAGTGGGTTTACAGAAACAAACTTGATGAAACTGGTAAGGTAATCAGAAACAAAGCAAGACTTGTTGCTCAAGGTTTCTCTCAAGAAGAATGTATAGATTATACTGAAACTTTTGCACCTGTTGCTAGATTAGAAGCTATTAGAATTCTACTTTCATTCGATGCACATCATAGCATTATGCTTTTTCAGATGGATGTTAAAAGTGCCTTTTTAAATGGCTTTATTAATGAAGAAGTCTATGTTATGCAACCTCTGGGTTTTGAGTGTGAAACTCATCCTGAACACGTATATAAGCTTAAGAAAGCTTTGTACGGTCTCAAGCAAGATCCTAGAGCTTGGTATGATAGACTAAGTTCCTTTCTTATGGAAAATGGATTTAATAGAGGAAAGGTTGACACAGCCTTATTTAGAAAAACCATTAAGTCTAATTTCATAGTTGTATAGATATATGTTGATGATATTATTTTTGGTGGTACTAATGAGTCTCTATGCAAAGAATTCTCTAAGTTAATGCAGAAAGAGTTTGAAATGAGCATGATGGGAGAACTCAAATTCTTCCTTGGACTTCAAGTAAAACAAACCATGGACGAGGTACTCATCAACCAAACTAAGTATACAAAAGAACTTCCGAAGAAGTTTAAGATGGATGATTGTAAGCCAATGAATACCCCTATGCACCCCACTTCCATACTGAACAAAGATGATAAAGAGAAAAAGGTAGACCAAAAGGTATACATAGGTATGATAGGATCTCTCTTATATCTTATTGCGTCTAGGCCTGATATTATGTTCAGTGTATGTTTATGTGCTCTATTTCAATATGATCCTAGAGAATCTCACTTATCAGCAGTTAAGAGAATTTTTAGATATTTAAAAGGTACTACTAATCTTGTTTTGTGCTTTAAGAAAAATGAAGATTACAGATTAGTTGGTTTCTGTGATGCTAACTATGCTGGAGATAAAATTGAAAGAAAAAGTACTAGTGCAGGATGTCACTTCATTGGAGCTAATCTTGTCTCATGGTCAAGCAAAAGACAAAGTACCATTGCTTTATCAACTGCTGAAGCTGAGTATATATTAGCTGCAAGTTGCTGCTCACAACTTCTCTGGATCAAACATCAATTGGAGGACTACAATGTATTTGTAAGTAGTATTCCGCTTATGTGTGATAATACTGCTGTAATAAATTTATCTAAGAATCCAATTTTGCATTCTAGGGCTAAGCACATAGAGATTAAACATCATTTTATTAGGGATTATGTGAAAAAAGGTGTGATTGATATTCAATTTGTAGATACTGACATCAATGGGAAAATATCTTTACGAAACCTCCTGCAGAGGACATATTTATCTTTATTAGGAAGCATCTTAATATGATATGTGTGGATTAATTCAGGCGTCCAGCCTCGAGAAAAAATTGTTTTACTAATCCCGCATCTATAACCTATGCTCGTCTAATACATATTTTAAGTTGTGTGTCTATTGCATATTGTATTGCACGTCCATATGACGCATCCACTGATACTAGTTATCGCGTCCATTGAATAGTTTCAGACCAATTCACATCTGCCTATGATTAAAGATTTTTTTTGTGTTAATAAATGCATTTATTTTGTCACAAGACAAATTTATTCTTTATTCTCTTTGCTAAGTCAGTACTTCCATCAATCCCATCAAGACCTTTTTTTTATGGTTCCAAGTTACCAACGCCGTTTTATCATAATGACATGTCATGTCATGTCAAAAGTTTTTTTTAACCTTTGATATTCAAAATTCCTTTAAAAGTAATCCCTTCCCTCTAAGAAAAACTTTACACTTCCATAACCTCTCGAGCTATCTCTCTCTGCTTTCAAACCCTAAGCTCTTTGATCACCTAAAATGGCTTCTTCTTCAACCTTTAACGTGGATAAGCTCAACTTGGCTATAGAGCATCTTTTCAACCTTGGAGTGCTGCAAGACTACAATCTAGACATAAGCAAATATGTTAATGCAGCTGGGTGGGGAGGACTCTTCGCGGAGAAAGTCTCTGTCTTTCCCAACCTGATCAATGATTTCTGGAGAAAGGTCCAACTGACTGATATTGATTTCTTCTCAACGGTATTAAGAAAGAAGATTGTAATCTCGGAGAAAACTATTGCTGGTGCAATTTCCTGTGCTCATGAGGGTTTAGTATTCACTGAGTCATGGGAAGAGGACTTGGGTGACTCTGAGACTATTGAAGTCTGTCCCATGAAGCAAGATACAATCAGAACTCACACCTGGAAGACTGTTGAAATGAAGAACATTGTTCGTATCCTTCATCAGCTTCTCAACAAGGTGGTTCTTCACAAGGTTGGATCCAAGGACAACCTCTCCTCTCTGCACAAATTTTGTCTTTGCCATATTCTCACAGAATCAAAAATCAATCTTTCAAGAATCTTGTACGGATGATTCAGAGACGTTGTGATGAATAAGAAAAGACTCTCAGCAATTCCCTTCTGCCATCTTCTTTCCAAGATTTTCAAGGCTCAAGGAATTCGTGAGATTCTTCCTGCAAAGAATCTTGAGGAGCAATCTAGGATATTGACTGAAAAACCAATGTCCGCTGCAGACTTTGGAAAAATGAATATAGCCAACATGAACCTCAGTACCTATGTTGCTGCTGCAATGGCTAAGACTGAGGAGTTAATGAAGGCTAAAGAAGAGATGGTGGAACAAAATAATGCCGAAGTCCTAGAAGTTAAAACGGTAACTAGGCAAAAGACCACTGCTACAAGGAAGCCCGCCCCCAAGAGACCTGAAGATGGCATTGTTATCAGGGAACCTTCTGATGCCCCTGCTGCTAAGAAGCAAAGAAGAGTTATCTTCTCTCACAATGAAGATGGGGAAGCTGATGAGGACAACATTCCTATCAGTTCAATTCTAAAGAAGCAGAAGACCTCTGTTGCTGCTGCTGAGGCCGTTGTGCCTATTCCAACAAAACCAAGAAGGCAACCAGTAAGAAAAGCTAGGTCAACTAAGACTTCTAAGGTAACCATCTCTACTAGTGATCCTATTCAATTAGCAGTAGATGCCCTAATGTCTAGTTTAGAAACTACGATAGATGATGTGCCTGTCTCCTCTCCAAATGATGTGTACATTCCCACACCCCTTTCACCCCAACCAACACAAATAACCACTTCACAATTTCAACCTATTATCCATGCCGATGATCCCTGGTTAAATCAACCAGATGAAAGCATTTCCCCTGGTGCTCCTTTCCCCAAACCTTTGAGAACCTTATTTCCCTTCACCCCAACTTCTGTCCTTTATAATGACAAATCTGAGGATTGGGCCAAGGTAAAAAGGGAATGGAAAATTCTGTTTCATTCTCACCAACCTGAACCCGAACACATTCCAACCAGATGGTATCCTCTACCTGAGTATGAGGAAGAAATCAGCCCATTTGTTGAACCCCTTTACCTACCTCATCCTGAGTCTACATTAATAAAAAATGTGCCTTATCAAATGCACAATAATTGAGGGCCATTAGTCACTCACCTACCCTTAACCAAATCCCCCCCACCCCCCCCCCCCCCCCCCTCAGAAAAATTTACCCCAACCTTGTCAAAACTCCACCTTTCATACCACTCACTGATGGAGTTGAGAGACATGTCATACCTGTCTGGAAGACTGACCCAAATAGGAAAAATCCTCCTACCATTCCTAAGAGAAAAGCAAGATCTTCTAAGCATGTCGCCATGATCATGCCAAGGGACACAAAATATGTGTCTTTTGAGCATCCCAGAGTCTATGGGAAGGCCTCCGACTCCTTTCTGGATCAGCTCTACTATGAAATACTGAAATGGGAATTCTGTCAAATCAGAGCTGATAGAGACGCGCATTTTGTCCCTCCATCCTGACTGAGGCATAATGAAACAACCAGAATTGGAATCAAGCCCTACAGGATCTGTCCAAGACTACCAATGCTAGATCTTAATAAGGACAAGGACATGAAGAACATAAGATTCAAGGGAGTGATGCCTGAAGCTGAGTCAGCATTGCTTGATCTGGACCAAGAAACCTTTGACTACTCAATACTGGATTTCCTTTTGCATAGTGAATCCATTGAGTTGATCAATGAGCAAGAGATGTTGATTTTTGGAAGTCCACATTATCCACCGCACCAGAGAAGCATCTTCCTCTGGTCTGTCTGAAGATGAGAAGAAGGATATTCCCAAGGTCAGAGGAAAGTGTGGTTTTCACACTTTAGATATATGATCTATAAAGACCTCTGGGGACTTTCTATAAACATTAGGAATATGGAATTCATCTACCCCATTAGATGAGCAAAGGAAATCTCAGTAAAACCCCCACCTACTTCAAAGCCTATTGCAGATGAACCTGTTACTGAAGAACATGGTCAAATTGTCACTGTTGTTGGTTTGGAAGATGCAGCTGAATCCACTCACCAACGGAGCTCATCAGAAAGACAATCTTCTCAACCCTTAGCTCTAGTTGTGATGCACCCTGAAGATCACTCAAGAACACTGAGCACATTTCAAGAATCTGCAGAAAGCTCAAGGCTCTGCCATCAAATATTGAAGAGGTTCTTGGAAAATTAGTTGATGAAAGGGTTGGCAAGATAGTTGATGAGAAGGTTGAAAAACTAACTGAGAAGATCAAGGAGGATGTCCATCAGCAAGTTCAAACCTCAATGGCTCCAACCTTAGAGGTCGTGAATAAAATGCATGAATTCCTCATGGACTTCAAGAAAAGTCAAGCTCAGAACCCTCTTCCTCCACCACCTCCTCCTGCTTAACCTTTACCTTTATTTTTTTTTCTTTTGTACTGACAATGATGGTCCTCTCCTTTTACCTTTTTGGTTGATGACAAAAAGGGGGAGAAAGGAAAGAAAAGATATATATATATATATATATATATATATATATATATATATATATATATATATATATATAAAGTTAGTTTTTGAAAAACTCTTATTTGTTTGCATATGCATATTCTCTTCTACTTGCTAAACTGCTCTGATATACTTATGTTTGCTTATTTGCTTTGATATATGCTGCTCTGATACTAATGTTTATTCCCTTATATATATTCTAAGTATGATAAGTTGTTTCACTTAATTGTTAGCTTATATGCAGTTGTTTTTCATATGCTTTTTCTGCTTAATCTTTTGAATGCTTCGTCTTAGGGGGAGCTTTGCAAGCTCTCTTAGACTTTGCTTTTCAAATTTAATTAGTTTTGTCATCATCAAAAAGGGGGAGATTGTTGGAACCAAAGTGGTTTTGGATTTAATAATCTCTAAGTTTTGATGCTAACAAAAGGATTAAATTTACTTGGCAAAGTGTTAGTTGAGATCTAACATGTGCTTTCAGTTATGCAGGAATATTTACATATAAGTAAAAGAAACATATGATAAGTTCTAATACGCGTCCACCCCTGTAGACGGGCTGCTCAAATACTTTGGTAAAGTTACTTAGTTATTTAATTAAGTAGACTGTCTTTCTTAAATAGATGAGACTCTAAATATTTGCTAGATGAATACCTAAATAACTTGTTAGGTAAAGCAAGTCCAAAGACTTGATAATAAGGGCGTCCGTCTTGCCACGTAAGCAGACGGAAGTAATTAGTTGAAGTAAATGAACTGAAAAATAAAGTAATCTAGTAAACGAGATCTAACCGCCACGTCACCAGACGGAGATCTTTATAACTCATTAAGGAATAGCAATTCCGAAGACTTGATAGACAAGAGAATATGTCACGTCATCAGACGAGCAAAGTAAAATATTGAACAGACTTAGTCTCTCATGTAACTAAGTAGACGACGTTCTTTTTAGACGAGCTTCATCCTTGTAATGAATTAAATGCAATCCGAATCTTTTGAATTTATTTCAAATGATTGATATTTATTTTAATAGAATATTTGTTCTTCACATTTGTTTTATCTGCTTTAAATGTTTCACCTTGTTGTAAAAGAAACATAGTACCATAAAGAAATGCAAAAATCAGAATCGTATACGATCTGTACGATGACAACTTTATGACTAAAAAAGTCGGTTTTACACAAAGGAGGAACAACAAGTGCTCAAGCTGCAATACTTAGAGGAGTAAGCCTCCTATTTCATGCTACCTCGATAACCAAGAGTACTATTTAGCATTGCCACAATCAAGCTATTAGTCACAACGGATATCATGCATTAAATGCTATCTCTAAACGGGATTATTCAAAGTAACTGTTGAAGAAATACAAGTGAAGAAGAAGGTCACTATAAATAGAAGACCTCAAGATTTGAAGAACAACTTTTGCAAATCGATAATCACTCATTCTAATATTCTTTCAAGAGCAAGAGTCTGTATTCTTTAGTTTGAATATTGTTGTAATTTTCAACTGATCTTAAACTCTCATATTCTCACACATAGCGAGTTTAGAAGATCAAACATTGAATCTCTTTGTTAGAGTTAGAGCCTGAAGAGGCTTGGTAAGAAAGAAATACTTGTAGTCTGGAGAGGTGTTGAATACTTGGTTGTAATCTGTTTGGAGAAATAGTGGATAAATCCTTCAAG
This sequence comes from Sophora flavescens, assembly GCA_030762895.1. Lineage (NCBI taxonomy): Eukaryota > Viridiplantae > Streptophyta > Magnoliopsida > Fabales > Fabaceae > Sophora > Sophora flavescens. The sequence goes on from CM061062.1 coordinate 80,606,174, forward strand.
TCGAAGGGACTGGACGTAGCTCTTGGTTGGAAGAGAGTGAACCAGGATAAAATCTCTTGTGTGAATATTCTATCCCTAAACACTTTAGTTTTATTTGCTTATACTAACTGTGGGGTTTTGATATTGCTTTTGTTGAAGTCTTTTAAAAAGGATCTTTGTCTTTGTGCTTGCTTCTGTTTCTAATCTCCTTGAGTTCAAAAATTGTTTTAAAGGTTGTTTTCGAAAATTATTAACAAACACAATTCAACCCCCCACCCTCTCGTGTTTTCCTGTGTCAACTTCATTGCTATGGTCGAGCGATTGGCTAAACAAAAGATGACAATGTCAGGGTCATTTTTTAATGCATAAACCATTAAAAGTGTTATACTATTAAATATTGGGTCATGCTAATAACTTCAAGTGTTCAAGGTAATAACTTCACCATTTTCCCATAAAAACTTATCACTTTAATTCCTTAACCAGTGCCCTTGGTTAGCATTTCCCTTAAATATTATTATTTATCACACATTATTTGGAAGCTCATTCTAATTTTTTAGAAATTTAATTCTTTTTAAAATACAAAATAATTATTTGAGTGGGTCATCGGTTGAACCGGAGAACTGGTATATGTTAAATATGTGAATTTTATAGTTAATTTACACATACATACATACATACATACATACATACATACATACATACATACATACATATATACATACATACATACATATATATATATATATATATATATATATATATATATATATATATATATATATATATATGTACACACACACACACACACACACACACATATATATACATACTTAAATTAACTATTAAAATTCACGTATTTAACATATACCGGTTTTCCGGTTCAACCAGTGACCCCATAACCATTTTGTATTTTAAAAAGAATTAAAATTTTAAAAAATTAGAATGAGCTTTCAAATAATGTGTGATAAATAATAATATTTAATACTAGTATAACACTTTTAATGGTTTATGCATAGAAAAATGACCCTGACATTGCCATCTTTTGTTTAGCCAATCACTCGACCATAGCTAGGGGTGTAACATGTCGTTTTTCCTTGATTTTAGGTGGGGGAAATCCGAACAAAAAAAAAATGTTCGGTTTGGTTTGATTCGATTTTGAGAATTTTTCATCTAAAACCTTAATCAAGCCAAACCATTTAAAAACGGGTTGGTTTAGTTTGGTTCGGTTCAGAGGCAAAAATTAATAACTTTCAAAATTTATATAAATATTAAACATAATATGTTAAAATGTATATATAAAAAGTATAATAAATAATAAACTATTAAAATATATATAAATATAAACATATAATAAATATTAAAATATAAAGTTAACTATAAAAATTGAAATGTATAGATAAATATTAAAATATAATAATTGATTCGATTCGGTTTGGTTCGATTCCAGAGTCATTGAACTCGAGAATCGAACCAATCGTCAAAGGGATTGGATTGGTTCGGACCAGAAGACCAAAAAAGTCATAACCAATTTAATAGGTTTGGTTCGGGTTCGGGTCCATCGAGTCATTTGTTTGAGTCTTACATCCCTAACCATAGCATAGATAATGCTAGTCTCGCGTCGACTCCATTGTTCATCTTTCGTTCACCTAATCACTCAATCACATCCAAGATAATGAAATCTCAAAGCAAGATAATATTTCCCTGAAATTAATTTAATATTATCAATTTTAATTAGATTGATGCATATTGAGAGTAAACTATCCTAAAACAATTAATGAATGTCTTATAACAAATAACTCAATCAATCCATATGATATAATTTAAAGTTATTGAGTGGTTAAAAAGAAAATTAAATTTATTTTAATTGACCGTGGTTCACAAAACATTTAAAATATAAATTTTAAATCATAAATGTATAACATTAAAGCAAGTATCTTTAAAACATTTTTGAAATACCCTAACTCAATTGTAACAACCTTTAAACCTAGCTTAATTTGAATTGAAAAATCAAAAATAATCTTAGGTCATCTTGGTCTAAGGATGACATTATTGAGTTATCCATTATAATACTGCTTTCCAAACATAAAAATATTGTCTTCTAAAAAAAACTTTATTTTTTTAAAAAAAATTAAAATGACCTTCCAGATACCCTAATAACCTTTAAACATAGATTTCGAGTGAAAAAAAAAATCTTCTTTTGACATTCTGTTCTACGGAGGGATTATTGTTTATTCAAGATAGTAATTTTCACCAAGATATTGCCTATTAAAACTATTAACAAAGTATTTAAATACAATAATTACTACAAAATAAAATGATATATATATATATATATATATATATATATATATATATATATATATATATATATCCCTAGAATTTTCATTTGCAAAGTATGTTTTAACATATTTAACCAATCCTTCTATGTTATACATTTATGATTTAAAATTAATATATTAAATTATTTGCGAGTCACACTTTATTAAAATAAATTTAATACTATAAAAATATTTTTAATTATCAAATAATTTTAAATTATATCATGCAATTGAATTAAAGTTATTTGCTTTGAGACACATTATTCAGCCCCAACTATTTATTATTTTTAATATACATATATATATATATAATTTAATATATAATCATAAGTGTAGTTATTAACTACGAGATAATATATATATATATATATATATAATTTTATTTTGTAGTAATTACTATATCCCTCCGTAGAATAGGATGTCAAAAGAAGATTTTATTTTATTTTTTCACTCTAAATCTAGGATTAAAGGTTATCAGATTGAATTAGGGTATCTAGAAGGTCATTTTACTTTTTTTTAAAGTAAAGTTTTTTTAGAAGACAATATGGTTATGTTAGGAAAGTAATATTATAATGGATAACTCGATAACGTCCTCCTTACGCCAAGATAACCTAAGATTATTTTTGATTTTTCACTTCAAAGCTAGGGTTTAAAGGTTGTTAGGTTTGAGTTAGGGTATTTCAAACATGTTTTAAAGATACTTTCTTTAATGTTATACATTTATGATTTAAAATTTATATTTTAAGTATTTTGTGAATCAGTCGATTAAAATAAATTTAATTTTATTTTTAACCATTCAATAACTTTAAATTATATCATAGGATTGATTGAGTTATTTGTTATAAGACATTCATTAAATGTTTAGGATAGTTTACTCTCAATATACATCAATCTAATAAAAATAGATAATATTAAACTAATTTTAGGAAATATTATCTTGCATCGAGATTTCATTATCTAGGATGTGATTAAGTGATTAGGTGAACGAAAGATGAACAATGGAGTCTACGCGAGACTAGCAATATCTAACCTATGGTTAGGGGTGTAAGACTCAAACAAATGAGTCGATGGATCCGAAAACCCGAACCAAACCAATTAAATTGGTTCAGACTTTTTTGGTCTTCGGGTCCAAACCAAACCGAACCAATCCAAACCCGATGGTGATTGGTTCAATTCTCGAGTTCAATAACTCTGGAACCGAACCGAATCAATTATTATATTTTACTATATTTTATATTTTTTTTATATTTTTTAACATATTATATTTAATATTTATGTATTTTTTGAAAATTGTTAATTTTTGGCTCTGAACTGAACCAAACTGAACCAATCCGTTCTTAAATGGTTTGGTTTGATTTGGGTTTTATACGAAAAATTCTCAAAATCGAATCAAACCAAACCGAACCATTTTTTTGGTTCGGATTTCCCCCCACCTAAAATCGAGCCGAAACGAGTTGTTACACCCCTAGCTATGGTCGAGCGTTTGGCTAAACAAAAGATGACAATGTCAGGGTCATTTTTCAATGCATAAACCATTAAAAGTGTTATACTATTAAATATTGGGTCATGCTAATAACTTTTAGTGTTGAAGGTAATAACTTCACCATTTCCCCAGAAAAACTTACCATTTTAATTCTTTAACCAGTGCCCTGGTTAGCATTTCCCTTAAATATTATTATTTATCACACATTATTTGGAAACTCATTCTAATTTTTTAAAAATTTAATTCTTTTTAAAATACAAAATGGTTATTTGCATATGCCTTAACAATAAGTTCTCTGGCCTAATGGGAGAGTGGTCTCTATTGAATGTGCAGGTACTGGGTTCAAACCTCTACTAATATTAAAAACTTATGGAAGGGAGATAATTGTAAATGAAGAATATTGATATATTGAATAAAAAATGATAAAGTATTAAACCATTAAATGCTACTTTTCATTTATTGGTTAATATTAAAACTGCACCAACGCAGCTAAATTATCAAAGGCATCATAAAAACATCCATAAAAAAATAAACTCAATCATCATTGTTCCGAGGAGGGAGAGACATGATACTGGATAATGACCAGCAGATAACGTGGTGGAAAAAAATCATTTATTGAGTAAATAATGAGATGTTAAAAAAAAGTAAAAAACCACTAGGCACTGAATGATTTCTTTCTATAACCAAAAATAGAGGCAGTAAAAAACCACCTTTAGTCATTATGTTCTCTTGCAGTAGTGATACATTTTAAAGGAAAAAAAACACATTTTTTTTACAGATTCAGAAACCATAGGACTAAAGGAAAGCAGAAATACCAAGTTGAGCAGAGAAGCAAGACCCCAACTGCATCTCTCATAGTCGCATTTCTGAGGAGGCCACCAATCCAAAGTTGCACAGACAAAATCATCATCAATCTTCCCAATAGTAGATTTCCCATGAATGAAAACAATCCCTTTCATAGCTGCATCTCCTCTTCATTCACATCATTGACTACAATGAAAGAGAAAGGGAGAGAAACAGAGGCACCGTTTGCAAAGGAAAGAGAAGACTGGGAGGGTGTTAGGGGGAGAGATTGAAACCATTTGTTTATGCTTCTATTTCCTTTTATCCCTCATACACTGTAGAGGCGGAAACTACCTCCATCACTCCATGTAACGTCCCCCCTTGGGGCATTACTTACGTAACACATGCGGAATTTAAATTAAAAGATAATTTGCTGGTTGCTTTTGGAAAATTTGTTTTCTCTTAAGTCAGAAATTTGGGGCATAAAATTTTCTTCTATAAGGATAACTCTGAAATCCATCATACATACGTTTAAAATGTAAAGTCACGTTCGTAACAAAGTTACCATGACATACAACATTTATCTAAGTTTCCACTTTCGGAAGAAAAGTTCAAACTACAGATGAATGTATATAACACTACATTTACCGACCTCTCTAGATATACAACCCAACTCAAAACTCCTAAGCTGGTCATTCTATCAAGTATTCATTGGAGAGACCCCATTCATAATACTTTCCCAACCTCTAACACTAGGTCTTCAATTGACTTAGAAAGACTCCTCTGCAACATCGGTACTAGAGTACCAAGGTACTACAGCAAAACCCGAAGATACCTGATATAATTGTAAGAGTGATATACCATCATAAGATATATCCCACAACAACCATACACATGATACATACATCACGGAATCATATAAGCAGTTAAATCATGCATGTACACAATATAACAATGTTATATCATAGGGTCTCAAGCCCGCACAGTCAATCTTTGAAAATATGCATGACACTTCAATATCAGGCTCTAACTTAATCTCATGAGATATCAACACCGTTTTCACTGGAGAAGTATTAGAGTTGGTCAATCTCTAGCCCCACCGGGCAGTTGCCTCCTTACCCTCATGGATTAAGGTCTCAGGACGAGCAACGTCACATGTGCCTCTTCACTCGGTTTACATGGACAGACTCCCAGATACCACATTGTATCTGATATGTAAGAAAGGCACGTCTGCCTGGGGAAATGCATATGAGAAAATATTTTATTTAAAAGGTTTTCTTTGTGTTCATTCTTTTTCGCTATCGCAGCTCATAGCTAACGACTTAATCACCATTTCCCCATCACTTGAAAACTCAGAAGCATAAGACTCATAGTCCGAACGCTCAATCACAATGCCCAAGACCGTGGCCACAGTCAAGGGTTGTGGTCGTAGAAAACAACCTTCACCTTTAATCATGTTCATCACACGCGGTTAGAATACACAGTCCAACACAGCGCGATTAGGACCTAAGTCCATAACATCATAACCAGGGCTCGTAGTCCCGAAATCACACTGATTCAAGATCACGTGCACATCACTGAATACTAGAGGCGATGTCTCGCGTACTAGATTCTCTTTCTTAAGTACTTATTTTTCGTTCAGTGAAAAACAAATTCAAAACCGAATCCTCGATAACCTATCCAGGTTATCGGAAAGTTTCTAAAAGACTTAGGAAAAACCTTTTCTTTGAAAATCTTTTTATAAAGCATCTATGAAATTCTTTTATCTTTGAAATATTTTCCCCAATAGGATATTGCCAAATAATCTTGAAAGTTTTCACTTGAAGACACATAGTTCGAAAAGGATTTTTCTTTTGTGTAACAATAGTACACCAAAATCATTTCAACATTTAAAACAAGTACTTTAAGTTTAAAGAGCTTTTGGAAAAGAACACCAATCCCTTCATCTTCAAAGCTTATTAAGGTTTTTAATCCTTATTATGGTTGAGCACAGACGCACGTTTGGCTTAGCAAACTTTCAATCAACAACAGTATATATCATCAGTGCAATGCTAATATCACAGTTGAAAGCAGTTCATCACATATATGCATTTTATCATTTAGAACAAGTACAGTTCAACATCATATAATAGCACAACAGTTCAAGTACATTAGATAATCAAGTAAGCTCAATCAACATATAAATATCCAGTTAAACACCTACACACATGCATACAGTTATTGAATATCTTTAGAAAATCCCCTCTTACCTTAAGAAGGTAAGAGAATGTAAGAAAATAAACGGTTTCGCGGACGTTCTTCAAGGTTGGTTAGGAGGCAAGTCTAGGTTTCAAGACACAAGGTTCAAAGGATTAGAACTCAACCAAGAACTTAGGGTTAGAAGTTTCCAAAACATATGCAACTTAGGGATTTATGATCCTCAAGTGCTAAGAGTTTTAAAACATGATTACTTAAAACAAAGTTGAACAAAAATCCAACCAAGTTACACCTTGATGGAGATTCGGCCTTGACCAATAAAATAGCTGAGAACATTTAAAATTTACAATCTCTTTGGTTTAGCATCCATTAATAGTAAGGAGCTCAAAACCATGATCACTTTGGAAAATGAAAAACGAAACACCCTAGGTCCATAACCTTTAAGATTCGGCCATCCTTGGGTTTTTATGATAAAAATCTTTAAATTCTTCCAATCTCTTAGACCTTTTAGAATCCAATAACTTATGGAACTCAAGTCTATGATCATCTTGAAAGCAACATAGGATTTTAAATAACAAAGCTCATAAGCAAATAAAGTAAGAACAACACAGGCTTATAAATAATTAAAGTATAATGACATAAGTAAATGAATCATAAATGACATAAAGTAAATGACATAATGTAAATGACATAAAGTAAATGGCATAAATATAAATGACATAAAAGTAAATGACATAATGTAAATGACATAAAGTAAATGACATAAAGTAAATGACATAAATATAAATGACATAAAAGTAAATGACATAATGTAAATGGCATAAATATAAATGGCATGAAAGTAAATGACATAAAAGTAGAGTAAAAATCTTTAAACTTTCCAATCACTTTAGACATAACATCTTTTAACATAAAGGAGCCTTGGTCCATGATCATTTTGGGAAAAACAAATCTTTAAACTTTCCAATCACTTTAGACATAGCATCCTTTAACATAAAGGAGCCTTGGTCCATGATAATTTTGGGAAAACAAATCTTTAAATACAAACTCAAACTTGTAAAAGTTGAAACAAGATCCATCAAAACCATAGGCATGGTTCGGCCTCATTAGAAAGTAGAGGTTAGGAAACTTTGTTTTACACAACCTTTTAATATGTTAAACTACAAATAAATACAAGGCCATAGAAATTGGTTTCAACTCAAAAGGAGTTTTCTACCATTTTTAAGTGATTTTTGAAGATAAAAGCTCATAAATGACATAAAGAAGAAACTTTAGAAAAAGATGAAGTTTTTAAAGAAAAGAATACATGAGAGTATTAACCTAAGCAAGAGGAACAACTTTGATGAAGAACACTTAGTGAAAAGAAGAAGAAAAACTAGAGCTTTGGAAGCTTGAAGTTAAGAAAAAGATGAAAACTTAAGGGTTTTAATGGAGTTGGAGAAAGGAAAGTGATGAAGTGAAGTTGATGAGTGGTATTTATAGAGGAAAGATGGAGGGGGCACGGTTTTGGAGAGGAAAGAAGAGAAGAAAGAAGAAGAAAGAAGGTGGTTGCTTGTAGAGAGGATAAAGAGTTAAGGTGATGTGATGTGATTGGAGAGAGAAAGATGAAAAGTAAGATTTTGGAATAAAGTAAGAATTTACTTTTTCTTAGGTGTGTCATAGGCATTTAATGAGACTTCTCATCAAGCCTTTTCTCCTCCTTTAGGGTTCCTTTAAATGCTTAAATACGTAACCGGTTGCACATCCGATCGTATTTTCTGAAGGTTTCGTCCGGATAAAATACTATATTTTATTCCCGGACAACAAAATTCGAAAATTTACCAAACCCACACAAAACATCATAAAAACACTAACTGTCTCGTTCACGAATTAAAATTTTGTTTCTAGCTCAGTAAACTTGTACTGGCAGAGAAAACGCACACCGGTTTTCGTCTAAATTTTCAACTGAAAATTTTACTGTGACTTCATATGGTAAAACAACACAAGAAAAATGATTTTATTTTAAATAAAATCATCCTCTTGATCTTATCAAAATAAATACATTAAAGCATGTATTTACCGATAAAGAAGCATACGAAAAACAGAGTGTTACACTCCACAGTACATCTCTTTATGTCCCCTCAAAATAACATTGCCTTGTCTGACTAAATGTGTGTTTGGATCCGTGGTTTAAGACACTTGGACGTGCGTCAGGCGGAAGCTACTGGGAGTAGCTTCTGTGTTATGGATGTGATTCTGGTTGTGTGTAATGTGTTTTCCAAACATACTATAACTAAAGACGAGGCTTTCCGCATAAGCAACCTAAAAGATGAAAGAAGCAAATTTTAATTAAAAAATCAGAAGTAAAAATTGATTAAAAAAGTCGTTAAAGTTTCCTAATTCATGGATCATTAGCCACGTTAGATGTAAAGTAAATTAAAAAATTCAATCTTATTATTATATAAATGTCATCTATTTTGAAATATATATATATATATATATATATATATATATATATATATATATAATATACCAATAGTGTTACAATATATATATATATATATATATATATATATATATATATATATATATATATATATATATATATATCAACAAAGAAAAAACATGATGTAGGATCATCCATTCTTATGGCAATACTCCAAACAAGCTACTGGATTAGAACACCAATCTGCAAACGAGAAGTAATTCCCTTTTACATGATTTGTGTAATATCCTTTCCTAAGGATATTTTAGTCATTTCATTATGATTGTATTCACTAGTGTGCTTTAATTCTTTACATCTCATGAGTATGAAAATGTATGAATATGAATTGTTGAGCCTCTATATTATTTTTAGGCTGAGCCGATAAAAATCTTATCTGATTTTTATACAACGATAATTATTTGTAATTGATAATTATAAAATGGTATTTTATAATTTAGTATCAAATAATATTTATCTTTGGCTAAGAAATATTCTAGTGAGAAAATATAATTATTTTGGGGGTTTATAAAGGGTAAAATTTATTGATGAAACTACCTAATTTTAATATAACACATTTCATTAAAAGCTGATTTTCTTAAATTTCTAGTCGCACCCCCTATTTTACTGCACACACCCCCTCTCTTTTTACTTAAACCACGAATTCCCCTCCCCATACCTACTTATTCAGTTTTGGAAAACCTAAAAACTCTTCTTCTTCTCTCAAAGAAGCCTCACCACCACCATCACCTCCATTCCACCAAAACCACCACAAACCACCACCAATCTACATCATTCTCCTCCTCGTTTCAGTTCCTAGCAAAAAATACCACCACACTCCTCTTAAACCAAACAAAAATCTGAGCATGCAAAAGATGAAAGTTCTTCCTTTTCTAGCTACAAAAGTAAGGAGATAAGAAGCTACTCTTCTCACCATTCCAAGGACTAGGAAGCAAGTGAAGAAATTGATAGATTGATAATTGGGAGAATTTCTCTAAGATCAAGCGAGATAGAGGAAATCACAAAGTCTTCATTTTCTAGCTTCAGTCAGGTGAGTTCCCTTAGTTTTAGTGCTTGGTAACCATAAATCCAAGCTTAGGAGTTGTTGATATTTGCTCTAAATTGGTTGATTTTCTATTTGCATGTTGACCATGAGAAGATTGAACATTGAAATGAGTTGCATGCATGTGAACTGTTTGTGAAATTTCCTAGATGATGTTGTCCATAAACCCGTTTTGACATAGGTTCGGTGTTCTGCTTATAATTATTTATGTAGGGCTGATCTGTTACTAACGATTCTTGTTTTTTTAGAAACTAAACTCGATTTGCTACAGTTTAGGCACTGAGTTTCCTATTTTCCACTGAGTATTGATAAAGAAAAACCTGATACAAGTTAGAGTAAAGTTGCTGTCCTGTTTTTGAATGCAGTAGCTTATTGGTTAAAAACTGTAATTTTTGGAAAGCTTTATCCCAAAAATAAAATTATATTTATAAACTAGAGTTGTTTAGATTTCCATAGAGGGGTCTTTTGTTTAAAGCCGACTTCTTTTGGTATTTAAATAAAATCATAGAAGTTGGCTGAAAACCGCATAAATTCAGCATATGTTACCGATGCATTATTCCTTCTTAAATGCTTGATTGAGGGCTGCTTTGGCTGATTTAGAGTGTTTCTGTAGTATAATGATGTATAAAATTAAACCACCGCTTGGCATCCAATAATGATAACCATCCTATATCCGTTATGATTCGATTTAGAATGGTTATCAAGGACATTTCAAATGTCAAGTACAGAAGTCCTTTCAGTTTGGAAGGCGAGTATAGAGTCCTTCCCGTTTGGAAGGCAATCACAGAAGTCCTTTCAATTTGAAAAGATAAGTATAGAGCCCTTTCAGTTTTGGAAGGCAAGCAAGTAAGTGAAAAGCAAGTGGGACGCCGCTTGTGGTCATAGACGTATGTCCTGCCTTACAGTATAGAGCTAGTTCCTCTTAAGTACCTCGGTACGCGGGGAATAGCGACGTTTTTCACTGACAAAAAAACCAAAGGGATGTCCAAGTGTGTGAAGTTTACCCTCATGTATGTATGCCTATATTTAGGTTCTTTTTTATCAAATAATTTAGCCCAAGTAATTAAGGACCCGGTAAAAAGAGCCGGTGATGAAAGGGTGAGTTAATATAAGAGAATAATTTCATAGTAGTATAGATTTTTACTAGTCTTACTCTAGCTTGAATTAGTCCATGGAGTGTACACCCGGTTAAATAGTTGAGGTGAGTAGGCTATGAAAAACTCTACCACTACATGAGGTTAATTATAGTACGTGTGCATATATTGTATTTCAATGAGGACGATCAAATAGAATATATATATATATATATATATATATATATATATATATATATATATATATATATATATTTTGATTACTCACATGTTTTGATTGAAGCAGGAACTCATTGAGATTTATTTTCACTAGGCTCCTTTTGTTTCAGATAACAGGTACATATTGGAAACTGATAAGCAAGTTCCGGAGATTGCTTGACAGTCACCCAATAGTGTCCCAAGATACGTTAGTTTTCACAGCCGGATCAGAGTGGGAGTCTTATTACGAGTCAATGTTTATATGAGTTTGAATTGTTGTTTAGGAGCTAAATACTTATTTGTATAAAATTAATTTCAATTATATGTTCAATTGGTACAAAATCTTATAATGATGTCACTCTTAGTTTCAAAATTTTCTATGTTCAACTATTATTTCATATGCTATAATCAGGTTTATATATATTTATTTACTTAGTAGTATCGTGATGGAAGTCGGGATGCTACAATTTGCACACCAGTTCCACATCAACATTTGTTTTTAGAACACTACAAGAATTTTCGCTGTTTCCCAAGGCCAAAGGCCTTGGGAAATCCAGAAAATCCGTGGGAAAGTACACATTTCCCAGAGATGACCCATGGATTCATTTCCCTCGATTTTCAAGGGGTCGGAAACTTTTCCCACGGGTAAGCCGTGGGAAATACCCCGCGATTACGCCCTTGGGAAATTTCCCAGGGATTATTCATTGGGAAACTTTTCCCACGGATAATCCCCGGGAAATGTTTCCCACGGGTTTTAACCCTTGGAAATATTTCCCAGGGTTTTAACCCTGGGAAATATATTTTTTTTTAATTATAAAACTTTATTTATAGCTTAACATTATTGTTAAACTAGATAAATAAATAGTTATTTCCTTCCGGAATGAAGAAGATAAAAGGTATCATAATTTTTTCCTACATAACTAAGACCAAAGCAATGAAATCAAAACAAAGGCAACAAAAATTCCAGTTAACCAATTCCAGATGACAACAAAAAATCAAGACGACAAATTTATCATAATGGGTATTTGAAAACGAAGGGACTTTGTACCTTGAGAGGCTCAGGTCGCGTGGTGGTTTCTGCTTACGCCTAAGATGCGCTGCCATTGCGGAGGTGGTTCTGCTACCGGAGAGAAAATGAGGAGTGAAAATGGAAGGGGAAAGGTGGAGAGAAAGAGGGGCAGAGGGAAATAAGTAACCTGTGGTGCGGAAACGGAGGTGCGGCGGATTCCCTGTGATGCGGCGGAAGATGAAAATGAGGAGCTGGGAACTGATGAACGAAGGAAGAAGAGGTGGCTAGGTATTTTACATATTCCCACGGGTGTGGCCGTGGGAAACGGCGCCTATATGTTGCGACGGTGAGGCCATGGGAAACATCGCCTTCTGACTTGCGACGGTGGAGGCCGTGGGAAGCAGCGCCTTGTGACTTGCAACGGTGGAGTCCGTGGGAAAATCCGAGATTAGCGACGGTTGGATCCGTGGGAAACGGCGTATAGTAGTTGTGAGGGTATTGGCCGTGGGAAATCCGCGGGCTGCAGATGGATTATGAAGGCGGGAAACTCCGCGCGTAATTAACGACGGTTTAACCCGTGGGAAACTCATTCGCACCTATTTTCACACGGCTCTACCCGTGGGAAGCTTACAGAGAGTATTCCCGAGGTCTCAACCGTGGGAAATGTCAAAATTTCCCAGGGATTTAAATCCCTGGGTAAAAAGCCCTGGGAAATAGCAATATTTCTTGTAGTGGAAGTATTAATATTAATGTTAAATGTCGATGAATGTTGGTCCAATTGATAAGGATATGATTCATATCCTACAAGAACGTGAGTTCAAATCCCACTATCGATATGAGTACATCGTTGGTGAGTAATCTACAGGTACATCTGTAAGCGTTTTTTGAGCCGTGAGACCTATCTTAACCTTGGTGCTCCCCCGGAACCCGACTCACCTAAACTTTTCCCTTAAAAAAACCATATTGTTAAATATTATTGTTCACATTATATTATTTAACATGTTATTTCAAATCATTTATCATTTCAAAAACTTAAATTTTATTTTTTTTTAAATTTTAATGGTAATTTAAGTTTAATTATTTTCAATAAATTAAATGGGACAATAAAATAAAATGATATGTTGATATGATTTTTATATAAATTTTATTTTTTTTACATATAAGAAATTATTTTCTACTTTTATCTTAAATATAAACCTAAATAGTGAAATTAATTCTTATTTATATACTTTGTTAAATAAATTAATTATAAATTTTTCACAATAGCTAAAATGCCTATAAATACCTCACAATAGCTCTAATATTTTTCATCAAACATATACCATATAGCATTTCTACATTACTGAAGAATATAACCAAAATGTCATTATCTCTATTCTGTGTCTTGGGCTTTGTCATTGTGGGTCATGTTGCCTATGCTCAAGACTCACAAGCAGACTACCTCAACGCCCATAACGTTGCGAGATCAGAGGTGAATGTTCCGAACTTGGTTTGGGATGATGTTGTTGCTAGTTTTGCACAGAACTATGCCAATCAACGTAAAGGTGATTGCCAACTGGTCCACTCAGGTGGTGGTGGGCGTTACGGAGAGAACCTTGCATGGAGCAGTGGTGACCTAAGTGGTGCAGATGCAGTGGGATTGTGGGTGAATGAGAAACCCTACTATGACTACAATTCTAACTCCTGTATTAATGGTCAGCAGTGCCTGCACTATACTCAGGTGGTTTGGAGGAACACAGTACGTGTTGGATGTGCCAAAGTAAGATGTGATAATGGAGGCACATTCATAGGTTGCAACTATGATCCCCTGGCAACTATGCTGGGGAAAGACCTTACTAAGTCATTCTGTCAACAAGACTGCTTATATATTAAGGATATATAATAAATAAGGCAACAATAAAATCATGAATTTAGGCTTTTAGGCTACTATAACAAATTCATGTTATGGTACTTTTTCAATGTATTGAAATAATAATAAAATAATGTTAATGGGTTCATACCTCACATAATTAGTATTAAGAGTGTGTTTTTGTTGATAATCAATTATATGTATAATCGGCTATTGTGATAATCGATTATAATCAAAATCTGTTTTTATTTGGATATGTTTGGTTGAAAGCAATTTTAAGATAATTTATTTTGTTTGGGTGATGTAAAAAAATAATAATAATCACTTTATATAGGAAAATATAAAAAAAGGGTATGGAGGTATTTGTATAATTTAATAATTTATTTTATCTAAATAAGTGGTTTTTCCACATAGATCTGGGTTTTTTTTTCTTCGTGTTTTTCATGTTTTTCGTCTTCTGTGTGCGGCGGTATTGTCGTTCGTCGTCTTGGTGAGGCGTTGTTTGATTTCCCGTCATGGTGCGGTGTTTGTTTGATTTCCTGTCTTGGTTTTCAAATTGACAGATTTGCTTCGATCCATCACATATTCGATCAAGAATTGGGCATCAATGTTACAGATCCGGAGACTTAAGTATTCCGGTGACTTTGATTTTGTCACTTTTGTAGGCATTTTGATTTTGCCGTGTTATGCTATTAACCTGGGTGCTGTGAGTTTGTTCGCAGATTTATCCTTTTCGGTTTTTAGCGACGTTGGATTTGTGTTGTTTAATGTATTTTATCAATTTGAATAAATGAATATCTTTTTAGTCAAAAAAAAAACTAAAAAATAACTGAAATGGAAAAAATCCAACTCTCCCGAACATGCTAATGTAAGTTTTAATTGTGGTGCTGCATTTAATGTTATAAGTTAAATCCCTAACTTATTCCCCTTTTATTTCGATTTCCTCTTTGACTTTTTTTTTTGACTAGATTTCCTCTTTGACTTTAATTAATAGCTAGCATATGTTAAAGTTTTTAGTTTATTTTTTCTTCTTATTTTAAGTAAAAAAAACCATTTTTTCCCCTACGGTTTGTGTTCATTCACAATTAATTTTATGTTAAATCTTAATAACATAACGCATACACTACCATCTTTATTAATTAAGACTATCGGATTTTTTTTTTTTATTTTTTTGACAAGAATTAAGACTATCGGATGGGAACATCTATTTTTGAATTGAACTCATTATATACGTAATTATATAAATAAATCTCACGCTCAATAAGGATTTAACTTATAAAGAGGAAACAAAAATAAAGAGGAATAAGATAGGGATTTAACTTATAACATCAAGTGCAGCACCACAATTAAAACTTACATTAATACTTATTATTCAACACATTCTTTGGCTTATAAAAAATAAAAATTGAACTCGTTAACATTATTTTATTATATTTCAATACATTGAAAAAGTACCATAATATGAATTTATTATTATCGGAGTCTAAATTCATGATATTTATTGTTGCCTTGTTTATTATATATCTTTTTTTTTGGTTTCCTGGATATCTCCGTACACAACTATGAAGACTAATCCCTTGAGATACTGGACGACATTTAAGTGTTGTCCTCTCCTAACCAGGTTTTCGATCAGGAATCGAACCCCTTACCACTTACTTAAGGGATCCAAACTCGTTACCATTGTACCGACATGTTGGTTTTTATTCTATATCCTTAATATATAAGCAGTCTTACTAACAGAATGACTTAGTAAGGTCTTTGCCCAACGTAGTTGCCAGGGGGATCATAGTTGCAACCTATGAATGTGCCTCCATTATCACATCTTACTTTGGCACATCCAACGCGTACTGTGTTTCTCCAAACCACCTGAGTATAGTGCAGACACTGCTTACCATTAATGCAAGAGTTAGAATTGTAGTCATAGTTGGGTTTCTCATTGACCCACAATCCCACCGCATCTCTACCACTTAGGTCACCACTGCTCCCTGCAAGGTTCTCCCCATAACGCCCACCACCACCTGAGTGGATCAATTGGCAGTCACCTTTACGTTGATTAGCATAGTTCCGTGCAAAACTAGCAACAGTTTCATCCCAAACCAAGTTTGGAACTCTCACCTGTGATCGTGCAGCGTTATGGGCGTTGAGGTAGTCTGCTTGTCTTGAGCATAGGCAACATGGCCCACAATGACTAAGCCCAAGACACATAATAGAGAAAATGACCCCATTTTGGTTATATTCTTCAGTAATGTAGAAATGCTAAATGGTATATGTTTGATGAAAAAGTTAGAGCTATTGTGAGGTATTTATAGGCGATTAATTAGCTAGGGGATTTTGCAATTTGAAAGGTTCTTACTTAAGCAAGTCTAGTAGAACTTTCAAAATGATAATGCGTGAAAGACTAAGTGTGTGTTTGGATGAACATTTGACAAACGTGATTTTGGATGGAATAGATTTTGTAGAATTGATTTCAATACAATTGAGTTTGAAGTAAAGTGATTTTTGTTTGGATGTTTTTACTTTGAAAGCAAGTTTGATGTAAAACCTAGTGTAATTTTTCAATTCAAAAGCAGAAGCTACTCCAAGCTGCTTCTGGTAGAATCAATTCTGGATGCAAAATTGATTCCACAAACGTGTTGCCAAACACCTCTTTTGTTACCAGAATCACGTTTGACAGGTGTAGAAGCACTTCTGATGCCTCTAGAAGTGGAACCAAACACACACTAAGAAACTAGATAACTTGCTGGTGGGGCTGCGGTCTACCTTGTTAATTTCCAAGTTAGATTAAATCAAAATTTTGGGTTTCGGTTAATTAAAAAACAAAACTTATAGGTACAATTTCCATAAGGTAGATTAAATCATAGGACACAATCCTCAAATAAACTTCTACTTAAAATTTTGGGTTTCGATTAATTATAAAACTTTTATTTTTCTGAAAGGGATTTGAGTCCTTTAAACATATAGTCCTGTGTTTAATATTAAAATTCATGTATATGAAAAACAAACAGTATCATTAGGAGGGGTACCCGCTTACACATCTGTCATGATTCTAGAGATTAATATTCACTATGTCAGTTGTGAGAATATTATGGGTATAAATGATATTGTATTATTTTTTGTTTTATAATATTGTTTGTCGATTATTTTTATAAAACTCTGTTCTTTATAATATATATATATATATATATATATATATATATATATATATATATATATATATATATATACACTAGTGAAATAAGTGTTTTTACGTCGAATCTTGATCGACGTAAATACAAATTGACGTTAATAGTTAATATTTTAACGCCGCTTGGAACCGACGTTAAATAAAAAACTATTAACGCCGCTTTTTTAAACAACCGACGTTAAACATAAAACTATTAACGCCGCTTCTTTAAGACAACGAACGTTAATTTTGTTAAAACTAACGCCAGTTGTTATAAAGAACTCGACGTTAAAGGTTTAATTTTAACGTCGCTTGTTTTTTACAACCGACGTTAATAGTGTATCAGATATTTTATAAAATACTATTAACGCCGGTTGTTTGATACAACCGACGTTAATAGATTTTTTTTTTTAAATTCAGTTTTAAAATATCACTCCTCAGCCTATCCCCGGATTCAAGAAATATCCCAAGAAATACGAATATCACACACATTACAGAATTGCAAAGGAAAAATGGAACAATGGGGGGACTTAAAACCAAAACCCATGTATATATATAAATAAATTTTAGTTCCAATGTCTAAAAAACAAAACTACCAATCTAAGGATATATATATACATGTTATTAATTAGTTTCTAAAGTCTAACAAAAAAACTATTTATCTAAGTATTGCGGAGGTATCTTGTCAATTCCTTTTTCAGCCGCATACTTGAAGAAGAATTCAGTGAAGCGCATCCTCAAGTCTCTTAACTCATCTTCTTGAATAGGCGATTGGTCGTTAAATGCCTACAAACGTTCAAATAATAACAATAACATCAATGCAAGTCATCTTCAAAACTATAATATATAATTTAACAAGTTGTTTAAATATTACCTTATTCCATCCATCCGTAATAGATGTGGAGACTATGTTCAGCATATGAAGCATCACATAATAGCCGCACGACCACCCGTCATTTTGAAATCGAGACTACCAACAAAATTAATTTCAATGTCAGTTGAACATACATATAAATTAGTAATTATAATATTAATTATTTGATAAATAAACTACGAAACCTTGATGATGTTCCATACAGGATTTGCTTTAGCCTTAGAAGTCCTACTTCTCCCGTTGGCACAACTTATGCTACTCGCCTTTAGCGCGCTATCATAAACAAATAATCATGTCGATCAATTAACAAATTCATGTATCATGTGTGTAATAAACTAAAAACAACTGATATTAAAACTTAAATTAAATTTAAGATTAGTTACTTACTTATTTATAGCTTCCAACACCACCTGTGGCGGCTGTTGGTGGAGAGAGCAATAGAATATGACAGTATGCCTAGACGGGTGAAGTACGAACAACTGCCAATGGCTTTTCATACAGTAGGGAGCCAGATATAATTCTTTCTGATTGTCTCCCAACAACTTCCCTAAGTATTTACTCAATGCATCGCCAGCAAAGAATTGGGGCACAAGGATTGACGGATCTAAGAAGCCGTAAACTGATGCAACGCCCTTATCAAGCTGAAGACGATGGAGATACCTAAGATATGAAAAGGTGTGGATGTTAATTACATAATATATATATTGAAATTAAAATAAATTATTAAATGGAAAAATACCAAAAATAAATAAGTTATAAAATTAAATTAACTTACATGCACCAGAGACTGAAAACATTGTTGTTCATCCAGACGTTATTTCTGCAGGCGTTCCCGAGATCGTCACCACAGAAGGTAAATTTCCTCCATTGATCTGGGCGTGCCACCCATCCATCGTGCTCCAATGGACATTCAAAAATATCAAACGCATAATCCTCACCAAGTGAGAACAAACGAGTGATAGGTGACAGCGACACCGACGTCGACTTGGCCTTCAGTTTAGGAAAAATAAAATAGATAAGTTGTTGATAATTAAAAAAAACACAAGTAATTATTTGACTAATTTGGACATTAATAATGAATACATACCTTTGTTAACATTTCGAGCTCACGTCGTTTGGAGTCCAACTCAAGCTCACGCCTTTTCATTTCCAACTCATGCTCATGGCGTTGGACTTCGAACTCCCGCTCCCTAGCTGCTAACTCATCATCCTCCACATGTGCCCTACTAAAACTCTCTTTTGTGCTCACATGTGAAAGGTTGGCATGCCCTGCGGTGTCCTGGGATGTACCGATGGAGGAAAGCTCTCTGGCAAGCGCCTGCTTGAATTCCGGGTTGGATATTAAGCTTTGCATCAGATGTGTTGTAATAGCTGGGTTGGACATGAGGTGCTGAGTAATGTCAGCCAAAATTGATGCTTCATCGACCACCCGTTTTCTTGAAGCAGACTTGTCATAATATTCTTTGATGGTCACGTTCCCAGGAACACCGAGAACCTGACCAGGATGGTCTTTCTTGCCTAGAGCAGTCATCAAGACATCTCGCCGTCCAGAAGGGACGAATGAGCCCTGGGAGGATTGTGCTTTAAGATCCTTCTACAATGAAAAAAATGAAAAAACGTGCAAGTGAAAAGTGTTGCAAATATCTATACAAATATCAATTGAAATGAAGTTAATTATTTACTTACAATCTTATCTGTCACTTTGCGAGTGGCATCAACTTTAAAAGATCCCATCTTTGTCATGCGGCCGGCTAACATGACATCCTCGCGATCGATGTCCGACGGAGGACTTAATGGTGTGCCCTCAGGCACCTCTCCTCTTTCAATCCTAGCAGAGTGCTCTTCCTACTTCGCCCTCAGCCTATCCGCCATCATCTGCTCGATCCGAGTCTGGCACCCACCCTGAGACATGGTGTGGCGGTGGACGTTCTTCACCTGATTCTGCCGACCCTTATTTGCCTTAGCCTATTCAAACAAAAACACATAAATAAATACAGTTAAATGATCTATAATAAGCATACAAAATTAACTTAATCAACCAACCTGAAATTCTCCATCCTGTCGACTCCTGGCAAACATATCCCAAGTATCCCGATCAATCCAGGGATAATCCGAGAACATTTTATCAAGCCGCTTCTTCCCAGATACATAGTACCTGGTAAGATCATGCTTGAACCCATTCCAACGCTTTGATGCCATTTTCATACATTTATGACGATGATCCTCGTCATTTGGCACAGGCCAAGCTACCTACGCATTAAATACATAACAACTGGATGGATTATAACTCGGATAATTACCTAATAATGTAAATCAAACGAATGTAAAGGTAAAATACGGCGATAGCCTCCCAAATCTGATCCTTAACGTTCTGTGGAACGTCATTCCAGTGGTTGTAGTTGATGCTTACGTGCTGCTTCTCTTGTAGAAACACCCATTTATTAAATTCTTTAGCACGGGGTCCCTAGGCATTTAGATTAGCATCGAAGGACACCTCAAGCTTCTGTCCGCTTTGCCTGTCCTTCTCTAGTTTCTTCAACGAGGTGGCTCCTCTACCCCGTTTCCTATGAGCCTGTGATGTCTGTATGGACACAAAAAATGATAAAATAGAGGGTTGTAACATTATAAACTTACATTAAAAAAAGGACTAAAGATAGTATATAACATGTAAACTTACACTAGAATCAGGCGTAGGCGTGATCGGGTCCTGCGAAGCCCCCATAGTGTCCTCCCGTGCATGTGGGCTATCCGACTGATCCATATGTATGCCTGTTCAGAAACAATATATATGTATTAACATAGGTTATAACTCAAAATAAATACAGAAGTATAAATAAAAATAACTAGATAGGTCCTGTAGATATACAAAACATCTATCCAATATAAGGACAATACGGGAGATTGAAAACTATAGTTTTTGAAGATTGCCAAGCACTGGTCATGGCCTGGCAGTGATGTCCATCACGACCGTAACGTGCCAACTGAACCAGACCCTCACATGCAGAACTGATCACGGCCTAGCCGTGATGAGCATCACGGCCGTGACAGATCAACCAGCAGAGCACCATGCACTCAAAACAAAAAATAGAGACATTCCAAACAACTCAAACTCACGGTTTCAAGTTTCAACTACTGAGACTACAATTTCAACATACACTCAAAACCAAAAATAGAGACATTCCAAACAACTCAAATTCACAGTTTCAAGTTTCAACTACTGAGACTACAGTTTCAACATACACTCAAAACCAAAAATAAAAAAATGTGCCCTAAAGACTCACCAGAAATAGGCGCTCGCGTGGTGGTGGGGGGGGGAGCTCGAGTGGTGGCCAACGTTCGATGTGGTTACTGAGAGCAGAGGGACAAGGAGAGTTAGTGCGCGGGAAGGGGAAAGAGAGATGTCAAGTTATTGCAAAGAATGAGCGGGAAAGACAGAGTTGGGGGTTAAGAGTGTACCTCACGTTGGTGGCGAAGAAGCCCTCACGGTGGTTGCGGTGGAGATGAGCTCGCGATTAGGGCAGAGTGAGAGTGAGAGTGAGGGTTGAGAGTGAGGGTTGAGCATGATGAAAAGAGAAAAGAGACGTACAGAGCGAAGTGCAGAAGGCGCGCGGGTGTAAACGTTATAATCAAAATAAAACAACATTTTACGTCAGTTGTTTGTAAAAACTGACGTTAAAGGACGAGGGTGTAAACGTTATAATCAAAATAAAACAACATTTTACGTCAGTTGTTTGTAAAAGCTGACGTTAAAGGATATTTAATTAACGTCAGTTTTATTAAGAAACTGACGTAAAAAATAAAAAACTTTTAACGTCCGCTGTTGAAGACAACTGACGTTAAAAGTGTTCTTCAAAAACATTAATTCCTTTGACTACCGTGTTACTACCCCTGAGCATTAAGTTTATAGATCAGTTTTCAAGAAAATCAGTCTCTCTTCTCTATATAGGATATATGATTATTTACGTCAGCTAGTTATTTAACTGAAAATCACACTTTTAACGTCAGTTGTATTATACAACTGACGTTAAAAGTTTATTAGTTTCTGCAAAAACATTCATTCCTTTGACTACTGTGCTACTTACCCATTCACCTTGTAACCTAATCCTCTTAATGAGCATTAAGTTTTTAGATCAGTTTTCAAGAAATTCAGGTGGTCTCTCTTCTCTATATAAAGAACCATATTCTTCTGTATCAGTCGATCTGTATTAAACTCCCCTCTTTTCCTCTATATTTCGTG
This sequence comes from Sophora flavescens, assembly GCA_030762895.1. Taxonomy (NCBI): domain Eukaryota; kingdom Viridiplantae; phylum Streptophyta; class Magnoliopsida; order Fabales; family Fabaceae; genus Sophora; species Sophora flavescens. Next base: position 80,628,881 of record CM061062.1, read on the forward strand.
CTTTTTCCTTCACAATATGCCTCTATCATATTTGAGGTGTTGTTATTTCTTCCTATTCCTAGACTTAAAGGTCTCTGTCTTAATGGTAAAAAAACTTCTGAGGTTGAGTAAATCACATAACATGGATGGTAAGGTTGGGTAAATCACATAATGTGATTCCCTCACTTTATTTCATCCCCGTCATCCCTTTCACTTTGCTTTGGAAGCAAGTGACTGTGGATTCAAGATGATGCATCAAGGAATTCCAGTGAAGGAGAAGATGCATAGATCCATTTCAATGTGGATTCACTTTTGCATCATGGAATTCAAGTGAGGGAGGAGATGCATCCATTGGAGTTTCTGAGGACAGGACTGGGAAGAAAATGATGTTGAAGCAAAACTTTTTTATATTTTAGGGTTATGTTGCAGAAATTTTTTATCTTTTAATCATTTAATTGTAACTTATGAATCACTTCAATGAGATACGATTTGATTATACATATAACTTGTTTTTATGTTAAGTGTTTATTTATTTTAATTTGCACAAGAATTTGTTTACTAATTCAAGCTAATTAATGAAGATTAAAAATAAACTTGTTTAAAAAAAAGTTTAGAAATAAACTGCACTATATATATGGAGTGACCTGTGTTAAGAGTGACAACAGGGCATTTCAGATAGGGATATAGGATTATTTACGTAACCTATTTATTTAACTGAATTAAAAATCACACTTTTAACGTCAGCTGTATAAAAAACTGACGTTAAAAATAAATATTTTTTATTTAACAAAGTTTTAACGTCAGTTGTATTAAACAACTGACGTTAAAGGTATATAGGTTTCTGCAAAAACATTCATTCCTTTGACTACTGTGCTACTTACCCATTCACCTTGGAACCTAGCTAATCCTCTTAATGATCAACTTAATTTTTTAGCAACTTACCACGCCTAGTAACTTCATCCTCTGCTCCAATAAATAGCTTCCTTCCTTTTATTTTCTGCTTCACAATATGGCTCTGCCATGGAGATTAACTTCATCACTCTTTCTTCCTATTCCTAGACTCAAAGATCTTTGTCTTAATGGTCAAACAACTTCTGAGGTTGTGTAAATCACATAACATGGGTGATAAGGTTCTGTAAATCACATAATGTGAGTTGCTCACCTTATCATCCTTCCGGAGAATCGGCTGCTACAGTTCCAAAACCTCAGCTTATGAATGACCACATTATCAGCATGTACCTCGATTCCAACATGAGTAACACCATCACTGCTAGACATGGTCACATTCGGAGTAGAGTTTTCTCTTTGGCATATTTCATAAAATTCTCTGATGGGATGTAGCTTTAATGTTTCGGGTGTGATAAGGGGTTCCAAAAGTGGCCTTATGCTTTGCCACACAACCTCCTCGTTGAATTCTGGAAAACTCAGTCGCTCGACTCTCCTCTCTTGCTCACCCGTGAAGGGAACGAAGCCTCAACAAATGTTTAGGATTTTAAACCTTTTCAATGTAACTTTTTATAGGATTTTAAACCCTTTCAATCTTCTCGTATCGGTCAGATTACACTTCATGAATGAGATCCGGTTTGGGTTATTGATTCAACTTATACTTCGCACATATATTTTAGTTTTCAAAACAGAAACACAAAACATCAAAGCAGTTGTGAAACTGAAACTTTGAGGAAGGCAATGCGGAAGGGTACGTATACTAGATAAAAAATTATTAAAATAACCTTTAACGTCTGTTGATGTAAGGACTGACGTTAAAAGTGAAGTGACTCACTTTTAACTTCAGTTCGATAAAGAACTGACATTAAAATGTTCACTGTTAACGTCAGTTGTTTATTGAACTGACGTTAAAAGTGAGTCACTTCACTTTTAACGTCAGTCCTTACAACAACTGATGTTAAAATCGAATTAATGAAGTCTGATATTTACAAAACTGCCACCGCCCCTTTTTAACATCTAGCTTTTGGTTAACTGACGTAAACCTTTACCGTCTAATGTATATTTTCCACTAGTGATATGATATTAGTGCTTCATACACTACTACAGAAAAGGGTTTTAATAGCGCTTTTTTTAGCCTTTAGTAGCGCTTCCAAGCGCTATCTATTCACCCGCTACTGAAGGTGGGAGAGATTCAATAGCGCTTAAAAAAGTGCTACTGAAAGTAGGAATAGGTAGCGCTTCCTTGAGAAAGCGCTGTCTAAAGTTCGTAATAAGACAATCTATTACATACTTTAGACAGCGCTTTCTCAAGGAAGCGTTGTCTAAAGTTTGCAATAGATAGCGCTTTCTCAAAGAAGTGCTATCTATTATTAACTTTAGGCAGTGTTTTTTTTCAAGAAAACGCTACCTATTCCCTTTTTTTTTTAATTATTTACATTGTTTTTCTATATTTCCCACATGCACTCAGCAAAACTAAGACATTAAACAGTTTATCCATCCCATTGCACTTAGCAAAACTCAACAAACCATACATTTACATACAAAAGCTTAAATACAATAATTTTTTTCGATAAGCTAAAAGTATATTGATTAAAGGGTACAAAGGGTACCCCAACCCGTATACAATAATAACCCAACAACATAAGGAAGAACCACTGTAACTAAAATGCTACACTCCAAATTGCCCAGCATTGCCATTACAGAGTCCTTACACAAATCCACCTAGGAACAGAAATAAATAAATCTGTATAACCTAAGAATCCAAAAAGCTATTTCTTTGTTGTGAAGAGGTAGATCTTTAGTACAACAACAAGGGCCAGCTGCAATAGAAAAATGCCAGCAACAACCAAAAACCACCTTTCACCTGTTGACTTGATATGTGCCCAAAGGTTAAGTGCAACAAATGTTGCGGACATGAACCCTGCCACACCTGCAATCACCCATCTGAATATATCCAGTGGCACAACGGACATACACTGTACCAAACAAAGGGTTTGAGGATACAATAGGATGAAAATGTCAAATTTCATACTTCGTTTAAATAAAAGGAAAGCACTAACTTACCAGAGCTGGAATAAAGACAAAAAGGGAAAATTTATTGTTTACACAAGTTTGACTCTGTCGAATTTTGACATTTATCCGATAATTCACTAATCTTGAGAGTCTTCTCTTCACACTGCCATAGTATCAAAACAAAGGTTAAAAATAAACTTCCAAGTCCTACCTCAAAATTCTACAATAACCTAAGAAAAAGAGATACACATACAAATACAGAATTGGCTAAAAGAATCCTACAAACCAATTGTCCCGAATACTGACAACAAGCTGAAACATCACAAGGTCCTCTAAGCCTGTTGACCGAAGGAGCTGCACTTGAAAATACAATGTTTCTTCCATGAGTCCAATCCATCAACATCTACATGTTTAATTGGTATGAATGTAAGTTTTTTAAATCTAAAATACCATAAAGTACTAATTGGCTGCATTGGCTGCATTCACAAATAGTACTAATTAACGGAGGACCATGGGGTTTGAATCCAAACCTTTTTCTTAGTGAGGCAAACAAACTCACCATCAAGCTAGCAAGCAAAGGTAAAAGTTAAAGAAAAAAATATAACTACATTCACACAGACACACAAAGGAAGAATGAAGAAATCTAACGTATATTGCTGGTGCTCCAAGCTGGAAAACCAAATGATATAAAGGCTGAATTACCCAAACTCAAAAACAACAGCATCAATAGCTTATGTTTCATATTCATGAACAAGAGAGTAGCTTCTAGAAAGGGGATATCTTATTTCAAAAGGTTCAAACAAGCATCAAGGCATAAAGAGTAAAACCTTATTAATGAGGTCCTTTGCAGCGGAAGACACAATTGGTTTAGGAGGAAACTTGAGATCCACTTGTACTATCCTGCAATATAAATCATCATAATGTTCACAAATAATTCAAAATAAAAAGACGTTACACATATCATGATACAAAACAGGGTTCAAAACTCATGTTGTTAATTTATATTAAAATTGTTACCTCCTATAAGTATCAGAATGTTCTTTAGCCTCAAAAGGTGGAACTCCATAAAGAAACTCATAGCACAGCACACCTAGTCTCCATATATCCACACTTGCATCATGTTCTACACTCTCCACTGTTGAAACCTCAAAAGTGTTCAGAAGAAGAAATTTAGTACTGGTGCATCATCTACCGGGATAATAAATATTTGAAAGAGTGACTCATGTGACATAAACATACCCATCTCAGGAGGAAGGTAATCAAGTGTGCCACACATGGTTCTCCTGCGGTTGAATGTGTGCACCGACCATCCAAAGTCTGCTATCTTCAGTTCAATGAGGTCTTCAAATTCATATGGTTTAATCATTTGTTACCCTTTGAGATGGTTAGGGCCATTTTCCCCCCGCTCACATTTTCTGTTCTCCAAGAGGGAGACACTGAAGGAAGTTGATACTCATCTGGTTTCAAGGCCAAGGCAAAATCAGGCAATGTTGGTGCTGTCTCCACGATTCTGTAATAAACATTGACAAGAAAACATATGATTTATTAGTCATTGTACTTCTTTTCATTACACAAGAGATATCAAATATGATCAACATACAAAAAAGATAAAATAAAATAATTTAGCGATCAAAATGGTACTAAAAGCAAACACAAGAATGAACTAGCAATAAAATGACAGTTCCTATAATCCCATTATGATATGTCCATCAAATTGGAAAATAAAAAGCCTATGTTATTTGACAAATTTGACATATACAAGGTCAAAGAAAATTGATCAAGAAAGGTTCCAAACATGATATATAATCATATAGTAAAGGCTTTATAACAATGAAAAACTTTGCATTTGTACCTGTTGCCAATATTTCACCATCTCACATGCAAGTCTACGCTTCACTGCAAGAGTGGATTTGGTACTATCAATTGCCATACCAAGTTGGATATCTACACCCTAGTAAAACAATCAAAGAAATAAACAAGTATATCCAAAATAGATATGAGAGAGAGAGAGAGAGAGAATGAATCTATACATTGAAGATTTCCCTTCTCTAGTCTTCCGTTCAGTATTGGTAGTATTTTACAAGCCACTCCCCCACCCCAGATAGAGTGTAAGAAGATGTACACAAATTTGAATGTTTTGAATCACAAAATTTTTCACATGGAAACAATGCACCATTTGAGACAAAACTCCATGGTTATTATGCTAATTAAAAAAACCCATAGGAATTTACACAGAATGGTATGAACCAAAAAGGTTGCATGCATCAGACAATATCTCCTTTCTAATCCCTTCATAGCTTTAATTTTCAACCTCAGTTTTATATACCAACAGAACTAGGATAAGAGTTGACTTGAAATTTAGTGTAAATACGGTATTTCACTACTTCCTTTACACCCTTATCAATTCAGTCATTTCTTATGTATGGCAACAAGGTCAGCAATAAGAGACTTAAAAGTTGAATGCATTGGTTTTAGTCATTAAATATGACAGGGTTTCAGTTCTTAATAATATATCTTCCAATTTGAGCAAGCACAAAGAACTATAAGATGCATGCCGATTAATTTGGTAGGTCCATACAAAATAAAACATTAATACCTATCCCAATGTCTTCTTTAAATGTGAGATCCAGAACTGAAACTGGACTAGGTTCATATGCCCCCTCCAAGCTAGCTGGGTGTGGATGTACGGAGGGAGCTTCTCAAGGTGGAAGACACTGGACACAGAGCCAGAGTGAGAGAGAGAAGGAAAAATATATGGCATGGATAGTACATGATAAGATATTGTGATATTGTTTGATCCAATGATAATCAAAAATGATACATGGTGAGCTACATGTGTTCCTTGCTCACCCTAGACGGAGCCCCCACTTTTAACCTAATCCTGTAGACAACAGAAAACTCAATGGCCATAATTCCCAATAATATTCAACCAGCCACACACTCCTAAGCAAAACTAAATCAAAGTAATGAAAGGCAAAACCATACCATACAACAGATAATATAATGGCAAAAGAATTGCATAACAAAACAACAAAAAATAAAAATCGCATTGTTCCTAAGACAGAATAATCCTAACAGAACTAATTCAATAATGGTATCTACTTCTCTAAAGACTCACTAACCTTGAAGCCCTTAAGCATCCCTATCATCACTATCATCGTCATCCCCACCAGCATTCACCTTATCACTAGCAATGTGAACTCCGGGATGAGTCGTCCGCCGCCGAGTTCTCGACGGAAGAATGTTATTCAAATCCACCTCCGCAAGTGGGTCATCGGACAAATCAATCTCACCGCCGTAATCATCATCGTCATCGTCATCATCGCTGTCGTCATCATCATCATCTTCTTCTATCATTTTCCCTTTGCCCTTGTCATCGCGCACAACACTTTTTCCCTTTCGGTCCACCTCATCATCGTCATTGTCTTCTTCCTCTTCATCAACGTCCTCGTCATCAACGTCGTCGTTTTGGAGTTCATTGTTGTTGTTGGCAACATCGGCCTCAGTTTTCTCCGAATTGTCGTTGTCACTTGAAATGGGGTTGGGCTCTTCGGTTTCATTGTGGTCCAAATTTGTGAGCTTCGTAGATTTCTTTGGAGGGTCTTCGGTGTCTTCGGGTTTACGCTTGGAAGGGAAGGTAGGTTTTTGCTGGTTCTTGAGTTCAGCCATAAATCTTCGGGTTTCATATGCTCCGGTTACAATCTCGAGCCAGGTGTCCAAAATCGCCGCATTAATAACAGCCAGAACCTTCTGCTCCTCCTCCACAGCCATTGCATCGACCGCCGCCCCTCCATCCGCCACCATAACTGTCATTCCTGGATCGAAGAGGAGCGTCGTTTGGACCGGTTACCATGTGAGAGAGGAGATGAAGAAATGTTTTCAGAGTTCTATGACTTTGAAGGGAGGAATGAATGAATAAAAATCGTTTGGGGATGGAGAGAAAAAGTGAGAGAGATGATGGAGAGAAAGGGGAAGGGTTAGGGATTTGGAAAATGAATTGTGATAGTTCATCACTTTGATAGGCGCAAGTTTTTTATTTTTGAAAAGGAATATATATCGTTTACTCAGAAATGCTATCTTTGATAAGGAATAGATAGCGCTCCCTTGGGGAAACGCTATCTATTCATTACTCTAAGATAGCGCTTCTTCAAGGAAGCGCTACCTATTCCTATCCATAAACATTCAATAGCGCTTCCTTTAGGGAGCGCTGTCTTAGGATAAGGAATAAATAACGCTTCCTTGAAAAACGCTATTAAAAGCCTTCCGTCTATTTTTAAGTAGCGTTTCTTATTAAAACGCTATTGAATGTGTGCTATTAAAGCCCTTTTTGTAGTAGTGATAAATTGGTCAAACGACCAACTGTTACAAAAAAAAATGCCGCTTATCAGGAAAAAAAAATCTTGAGGCTTGAAGCAGTTGGAGATTGAAGTAAAGAAACGTGTAATATTTATGTTAGGGACAAACTGATCGAGTTTTCCATTCTTTCTCATTGGGTAAAGAGGGTAAATGCACATGGAGCAATGTTATTTTGATACTAAAATTGGACATCATGGAGGACACCTTAGTTTTTAGTAGGCTATGACATTGTGTCCAATTTTAATTTTAAAATAACATTACTCACGTACAAGGGGATGAGTACCCCCAACCATGGGCGGAACCAGAAAATCAAAACGAGGGAGGCCAAAATCTAATTTAAATAATATGAAATTGTAGCAAAAAATTAACTAATATATAAAAGCAAATTATATGATACATAGTTTGATATATGGTTAACAACTTAATAAAATATAAATTACTCAAATAGATTTATAGTCAACTTTGGTATATATCTTAAACCTTCATTTCTTTAACTGCACATTACATTTTATGGAGTAAAAATCATCTATTATTATATGAGATTTTTTTTTTTGAGTTTAATTTATAAGCATCGACAGTGTAAATGCTTTTTACATCGACATCCAATAATATTTTGACAAATTAGAATTATTATTATTTATCTCTTACTTACTAAAATAAAAGCACATGTGTCAAAATGTTAGTGAATGTTATTGTAAAACTGTTTACACTGACAATTTATACTATTTTAATCAATTTTTTTTATCAATTTATTTTTTAATGTATACAACCGCATATCCTACTATTTTGAAAAAAATGAAAATAGAAGTGTTTAAAATTGTACCTATTATAGTTGAATTTAAGTCGGTTACTATTTTTTTTGCCATAAGAGTTGAATTATATATATATATATATATATATATATATATATAAAAGAAGCAGTTACTTGAGCATTTTTTCCCTCCAAAACGGAGGGCATTACTGACATTTCTACTTCAATCTATATTTTCACTTAATTTTATTATATTTTAAATAGATAAATTAGGTTCTGAACTAATTTAATATGTGGTCTTTCTGTTCTTCTTTGGTGTGATACATAATTGTGAAATGGTTGAAAATGTTACTCTTCAAGTGGTGGAAAATGATTGGTTTGTAATTTTCAGTTCACACACCTCTGCATAATTGTGAAATGGTTGAAAATGTTACTCTTCAAGTGGTGGAAAATGTTCGGTTTGGACCCTTCACTTAAAAAACTCTCTGGTTAATTGCTTCTGAATGGCTTCTATCCTAAGTGGTCCTTGGTGGTGCTGTTTGTTTTGGTTTGTTGCACAAATCAATGGTTCGTGGTGGCTGTGTGTTTATCAGTTTGGCCTAAAATTGACCACGAAGTCTTTTCCCGGTTAAGCTGAAACTTTGGTACTCTATTTAGTGGTTGTTACTTTATTACTTTTTACTTGGTTAGGATCTTGTAATAACAATGCTAGCAAAGTGTTTTCTAGCATTTTACTTACATTAGTCCTATCTTCCGTCTTCTCCTTTGCGTTCTTGTATATGGGTTGGGATACCCCTTATGTCCCTTTCAATATACTTTTGACTTATAAAAAAAAAAGTTCTGAACTAATAACGAGGTAAGTGAATTTAATAATGTGAAGTGGACTAATTCCAATCTAATCTATCTATCTATCTATCTATCTATCTATCTATAAACAATACATTTCTATCTCCTACGCAATGTCATGTTATCATGTATCATCTTCCCTATGCAGCCATGTGTCATATACCAAGTGTCAATACTACAATTTTTTGATTTATTATTGTGTTTATAAATTTAACAAAAAATAACAAATAAAAATTAAAAAAAAAGGGAAAATTAATTAAATTGAAAACAAATTTTTGAATTTCAATTTTGAATTTAAATCAAATATCAAATTTGAAATCAAAACTTCAACCAATAATTAGTCTTCAACATTTGGGTTAATTTTCTCTCCAAAAAAAAAACATTTGGGTTAATTTCGAGAATTTAAATTTAAAATGTATTTAATCTTATCTAATTATCTTATCTAATTATTTAATTTATTTTAATTTTAATTTCAAATTTAAGGTCATATAAAATGTATTTACGCAAATCTTATCGAAACAAAATAAAAACATGAGAGATAATCTCTTATGTAATTGCACACCTTTAGAATTTTTTTAAAAAAAATTACATGTTATAAAATGTTATCCAATAACGTAACATTGATTTATTTCATATATTAACGTACGTTGAAGGAGATCAACCTATTTATACATATCTTGTAGTTTATGAAATTCGGATGACTATAACAATCCCGTTTGTCAATTTTCTCTGCATATGTGGGATTTGAATTTGATCTTTTACGACTTTTCATACATAGAAAAATCTCACTGTGTAATTGTAAGAAGACTTGGCTACCATTGCCTTTGCTCATTAGCTCATACAGCCGTGTAAGCAAAGTTAAACAGAAAGAATAAACTTATAGTTAGACCTGGACATGCATGAACGTACACATGCAGGACAACATTTGTTGCGTCATTGCATGACGAACTTGCACTCAATCGTCTCCATTTAGAAAAGCTCTGCCTCGTCACAGGCTTCAATCAAGGCGTCTCATGTGCTTAATGAATCATCAATAATATACTAATTAGTAAATCTCATTTTACTATTGAGTAATGGCCAGGTAACACGTGGTGGCTTCGCGAGCCCCACAAAAGTTTCATGCATGGTTTGGTCTTTTTATATTTGGTTAAAGTAATATTTTGATCCCTACACGTGACACGAATTCTCGATTTGGTCCATATACATAAAAAATTATTAAAATGGTTCCTATACATACAGAAAGTCTCCTTTTGGTCCCTATACGTTACCCGTTTGGTCCCTATACGAGCAAAAAATTATCAAATCAGTCCCCAAAAAATTTTGTACAACAGGGACCAAATAGAGACTTTTTGTACGTGTAGGGACCATTTTAATAATTTTTTATGTATAGGAACCAAACTGAGAATTCGTGTCACGTATAGGGACAAAAATATTACTTTAACCTTTATATTTTTTACATTTTACATTTCTGGAAGGTTTTTTTATTTATTATTATTTTGAATGATCTATACTATATTATTTTATTTAGTGTGTCCCTCTCTCACATACTAGACACTTCCAGTAAATGGAGAGGAACCGTGTTCGTGATGACGGGCCGCTGTACACGGGGATTGAACCTTTAAAGTAAAAAAGGATGAACCATCATTACATCCCTATCTTTGTCATTTTTTTATTTTTTTAAAAAAAGACAACACTAGTGGAAAATATACATTAGACGGTAAAGGTTTACGTCAGTTAACCAAAAGCTAGACGTTAAAAAGGAAGCGGTGGCAGTTTTGTAAATATCAGAGTTCATTAATTCAATAAAAGTGACTGACGTTAAAGGTTTACGTCAGTTAACGTCAGTTGCTTTAATGACTGACGTTAAAAGTGAAGTGACTCACTTTTAACGTCAGTTCAATAAAAAACTGACGTTAACAGTGAACATTTTAACGTCAGTTCTATAAAGAACTGACGTTAAAAGTAAGTCACTTCACTTTTAACGTCAGTCCTTACATCAACAGACGTTAAATGTTATTTTAATAATATATTTTATCTAGTATACGATCCCTTCCGCATTGCCTTCCTCAAAGTTTCAGTTTCACATGAATTGCTTTGATGTTTTGTGTTTCTGTTTTTGAAAACTATAAGTTTAATCAATAACCCAAACCGGATCTCATTCATGAAGTAATCGTATGTCTGATCGATCTGAGAAGATTGAAAGGGTTTAAAATCCTATAAAAAGTTACATTGAAAGGGTTTAAAATCCTATAAAAAGTTACATTGAAAGGGTTTAAAATCCTAAACATTAAAGCTACATCCCATCAGAGAGTTTTATGAAATATGTCAAAGGGAAAACTATACTCAAGACCTCGAAAACCGGGGGCATGAGAGAGCTCAAGAGAGAGGCAAAAACAGGTGCACTAGATCTGTTTTCAAGCAAAGCGCATGGTTCCAGAGACTTCCAAGACGGTCACTTGCTGCCAAAGGCGAGGTTTTGGAACTGTGACCCCAGGGACCCGATTAGCCCTCCAAAGAACGATTCTCCGGAAGGTGATAAGGTGAGCAACTCACATAATGTAATTTACTCGGACTTATCACCCATGTAATGTAATTTACTCAAACTCGAGAAGTTGTTTGACCATTAAGACAAAGACCTTTGAGTCTAGGAATAGGAAGAAAGAGTGATGAAGTTAATCTCACTAGCAGAGCCATATTGTGAAGCGAGAAAATTAAAAGGATGGAAGGAAGCTATTTATAGGAGCGGGGATGAAGTTACTAAGCTATTCCGATTTTGATGAAAACTTACCTATAAACTTAATGCTCATTAAGAGGATTGAGTTACAAGGTGCATGGGTAAGTAGCACGATGCTGATCAAAGGAATGAATGTTTTTGCAGATATCTATACACTTTTAACATCGCTTTTTAAAAAAGCGACGTTAAAAGTGTTTTTCAAATAAAAATATTAATTGTTAACGTCGATTTTTATACAATCGGCGTTAAAAGTTTGATTTTTTACTTCAGTTAAATAAATAGCTGACGTAAATAATCCTATATATTATAAACGTGTAGAATGAATATTGGAAATAATGTAATTAATATACGGGAACTTGGCAGTCATCAATTAAGTTGACATTAAAAATGAGGTGGTGGGTAAACTATTTGCGTCAGTTCTATAAATAACTGACGTAAATAATTATGAAACTCATTTCATTGGTTGTCATGTCCTTGTTGTCCCTCTTAACGCAGATCACTCCATATAGTACTGCAGTTTATTTCTAAACCTTTTTTTTATACAAGTTTATTTTTAATTTTTATTAATTAATTAGCTTGAATTAGTAAACAAATTATTGTGCAAATTAAAATAAATAAACACTTAACATAAAACAAGTTATATGTATAATCAAATCGTATGACATTGAAGTGATTCATAAGTTAAAATTACATGATTAAAAGATAAAAAATTTCTGCAACATAGCCCTAAAATATAAAAAAGTTTCTGCATCAACATCATTTTCTTCTCACCCTGTCATCGAAACTCCAATGGATGCATCTCCTCCCTCACTTGAATTCCAAGATGCAAAGTAAATCCTCGATCACTAGCAACGAAAGCAAAGTGAAATGGATCTTTGCATCTTTCTTCTTCATGGAGTTCCTTGATGCATCATCTTGAATCCACAATCACTTGCTTCCAAAGCAAAGTGAAAGGGATGATGGGGATGAAATAAAGTGAGAGAATCACATTACGTGATTCACCCAACCTTAATATCCATGTAATGTAATTTACTCAAACTCGAAGTTGTTTGACCATTAAGACAAAGACCTTTGAGTCTAGGAATAGGAAGAAAGAGTGATGAAGTTAATCCACGGCAGAGCCATATTGTGAAGCAGAAAATTAATTAAAAGGATGGAAGGAAGCTATTTATAGGAGCAGTGGATGAAGTTACTAAGTTATTCTGATTTTCTTGAAAACTTATCTATAAACTTAATGCTCATTAAGAGGATTAGGTACAAAGGTGAATGGGTAAGTAGCACAGTAGTCAAGGGAATGAATGTTTTTGCAGAAACTAATAAACCTTTAACGTCCGTTGTGTAATACAACTGACGTAAGAAGTTGTGAGTGTTTTTAACGTCAGTTTCTTAATACAACTTACGTTAAATATATGACATTTAACGTCAGTTATTACTAACAACTGACGTAATAAGTGTGAGAGTTTTTAACGTCCGTTTATTAAGACAACTGACGTTAAATATATGATCTTCAACGTCAGGTTTTACCAAAAAATGACGTAAAATGTTGTTTTATTTTAATTATAATTTACCCCCGCGCGCCTTCTCCACTTCTCTGTACGTCTTTTCTCTTTTCATCACGCTCAACCCTCACTCTCGCTCTCACTCTGCCCTAATCGCGAGCTCATCTCCACCGCAACCACCGCGAGGGCTTCTTCGCCACCACCGTGAGGTACACTCTTAACCGCTAACTCTGTCTTTCCCGCTCATTCTTTGCAATAACTTGACATCTCTCTTTCCCCTGGCCTTCCCGTGCACTAACTCTCCTTGTCCCTCTGCTCTCAGTAACTACATCGAACGTTGGCCACCACTCGAGCTTCCCCCCAACCACCACGCGAGCGCCTATTTCTGGTGAGTCTTTAATTAGGGCACATTTTTTTATTCACGGTTTTGAGTGCATGCATGTTGCTCTGCTGGTTTGAAACTGTAGTCTCAGTAGTTGAAACTTGAAACTGTGAGTTTGAGTTGTTTGGAATGTCTCTATTTTTGGTTTTGAGTGTATGTTGAAACTGTAGTCTCAGTAGTTGTAACTTTAAACCGTGAGTTTGAGTTGTTTGGAATGTCTCTATTTTTGGTTTTGAGTGCATGTTGCTGTGCTGGTTGATCTGTCAAGGCCGTGATGCTCATCACGGCTAGGCCGTGATCAGTTCTGCCTATGAGGGTCTGGTTCAGTTGGCACATTACGGTCGTGATGGACATCACGGCCAGGCCGTGACCAGTGCTTGGCAATCTTCAAAAACTATAGTTTTCAATCTCCCGTATTGTCCTTATATTGGATATATAGATGTTTTGTATATCTACAGGACCTATCTAGTTATTTTTATTTATACTTCTGTATTTATTTTGAGTTATATAACCTATGTTAATACATATATATTGTTTCTGAACAGGCATACATATGGATCAGTCGGATAGCCCACATGCACGGGAGGACACTGTGGGGGTTTCGCAGGACCCGATCACGCCTACGCCTGATTCTAGTGTAAGTTTACATGTTATATACTATCTTTAGTCCTTCTTGTTAATGTAAGTTTATAATGTTATTACAACCCTCTATTTTATCATTTTTTTGTCCATACAGACATCACAGGCTCATAGGAAACGGGGTAGAGGAGCCACCTCGTTGAAGAAACTAGAGAAGGACAGGCAGAGCGGACAGAAGCTTGAGGTGTCCTTCGATGCTAATCTAAATGCCCAGGGACCCCGTGCTAAAGAATTTAATAAGTGGGTGTTTCTACAAGCGAAGCAGCACGTAAGCATCAACTACAACCATTGGAATGACGTTCCACAGAACGTTAAGGATCAGATTTGGGAGGCTATCACGGTATTTTACCTTTACATTCGTTTGATTTACATTATTAGATAATTATCCGAGTTATAATCCATCCAGTTGTTATATATGTATCTAATGTGTAGGTAGCTTGGACTGTGCCAAATGATGAGGATCATCGTCATAAATGTATGAAAATGGCATCAAAGCGTTGGAATGGGTTCAAGCATGATCTTACCAGGTACTATGTATCTGGGAAGAAGCGTCTTGATAAAATGTTCTCGGATTATCCCTGGATTGATCATGATACTTGGGATATGTTTGCCATGAGTCGACAGGATGAAGAATTTCAGGTTGGTTGATTAAGTTAATTTTGTATGCTTATTATAGATCATTTAACTGTATTTAATTATGTGTTTTTGTTTGAATAGGCTAAGGCAAATAAGGGTCGGCAGAATCAGGCGAAGAACGTCCACTGCCACACCATGTCTCAGGGTGGGTACTATACTCGGATCCAGCAGATGATGGCGGATAGGCTGAGGGCGAAGCAGGAAGAGCACTCTGCTAGGATTGAAAGAGGAGAGGTGCCTGAGGGCATACCATCAAGTCCTCCGTCGGACATCGACCGCGAGGATGTCTGGTTAGCCGGCCGCATGACAAAGGCGGGATCTTTTAAAGTTGATGCCACTCGCGAAGTGGCAGATAAGATTGTAAGTAAATAATTAACTTGATTTCAATTGATATTTGTATAGATATTTGCAACACTTTTCACTTGCACGTTTTTTCATTTTTTTTTTCATTGTAGATGGATCTTAAAGCAAAATCCTTCCTGGGCGCATTCGTCCCTTCTGGATGGCGGGACATCTTGATGACTGCTCTAGGCAAGAAAGACCATCCTGGTCGGGTTCTCGGTGTTCCTGGGAACGTGACCATCAAACAATATTATGGCAAGTCTGCTTCACGAAAGCGGGTGGTCAATGAAGCATCAATTTTGGCTGACATTACTCAGCACCTCATGTCCAACCCAGATATTACAACACATCTGATGCAAGGCTTAATAGCCAACCCAGAATTCAAGCAGGCGCTTACCAGAGAGCTTTCCTCCGTCGGTACATCCCAGGACACCGCAAGGCTTGCCAACGCTTCACATGTGAGCACAAAAGAGAGTTTTAGTATGGCACATGTGGAGGACGATGAGTTGGCAGCTAGGGAGCGGGAGTTGGAAGTCCAGCGCCATGAGCATGAGTTGGAAATGAAAAGGTGTGAGCTTGAGTTGGACTCCAAACGACGTGAGCTCAAAATGTTAGCAAAGGTATTTATTCGTTATTAATGTCCAAATTAGTCACATAATTACTTGTGTTTTTTTTAATTATCAAAAACTTATATATTTTATTTTTCCTAAACTGAAGGCCAAGTCGACGTCGGTGTCGTTGTCACCTATCACTCGTTTGTTCTCACTTGGTGAGGATTATGCGTTTGAGATTTTTGAATGTCCATTGGATCACGATGGATGGGTGGCACGCCCAGATCAACAGAGGATATTTTCCTTCGTTGGTGACGATCTCGGGAACGCCTGCACAAATAACATCTGGATGAACAGCAATGTCATGAGTCTCTGGTGCACGTAAGTTAATTTTAATTTTATAACTTATTTATTTTTGGTATTTTTCCATTTAATAATTTATTTTAATTTCAATATATATATTATGTAATTAACATCCACACCTTTTCATATCTTAGGTATCTCCATCGTCTCTGACTTAATAAGGGCGTTGCATCGGTTTTACGGTTTCTTAGATCCGTCAATCCTTCCGCCCGAGTTCTTTCTTTGGCGATGCATTGAGTAAATACTTAGGGAACTTGTTGGGAGACAATCCGAAAGAATTATATCTGGCTCCCTATTGTATGGATCGCCATTGGCGATTGTTCGTACTTCACCCGTCTAGGCATACTTGTCATATTCTTCTCGCTCTCCACCATGATCCACCACCGAAGGTGGTGGAAGTCAGAAATATGTAAGTAACTAATCTTAAATTTAATTTAAGTTTTAATATCAGTTGTTTTTAGTTTATTACACACATGATATATGAGTTTGTTAATTGATCGACATGATTATTTGTTTATGATAGCGCGGCGAGGCGAGTAGCATAAGTTGCGCCAACGGGAGAAGTAGGACTTCTAAGGCTAAAGCAAATCCTGTATGGAACATCCTCAAGGTTTGGTAGTTTATTTATCAAATAATTATTATTATAATTACTAATTTATGTGTATATTCAACTGACGTTGAAATTAATTTTGTTGGTAGTCTCGATTTCAAACTGACAGTTGGTCTTGCGGCTATTATGTGATGCTTCATATGCTGAACATAGTCTCCGCATCTATTACGGATGGATGGAAGAAGGTAATATTTAAACAACTTGTTAAATTATATATTATAGTTTTGAAGATGACTTGCATTGATGTTATTGTTATTATTTGAACGTGTCTAGGCATTTATCGACCAATCGCCTATTGAAGAAGATGAGTTAAGAGACTTGAGGATGCGCTTCGCTGAATTCTTCTTCAAGTATGCGGCTGAAAAAGGAATTGCCAACATGCCTCCGCACTACTTAGACAAATAGTTTTTTTGCTAGACTTTAGAAACTAATTAATAACATGTATATATATATCCTTAGATAGTTTTGTTTATTAACATAGTCTCCGCATCTATTACGGATGGATGGAAGAAGGTAATATTTAAACAACTTGTTAAATTATATATTATAGTTTTGAAGATGACTTGCATTGATGTTATTGTTATTATTTGAACGTGTCTAGGCATTTATCGACCAATCGCCTATTGAAGAAGATGAGTTAAGAGACTTGAGGATGCGCTTCGCTGAATTCTTCTTCAAGTATGCGGCTGAAAAAGGAATTGCCAACATGCCTCCGCACTACTTAGACAAATAGTTTTTTTGCTAGACTTTAGAAACTAATTAATAACATGTATATATATATATCCTTAGATAGTTTTGTTTATTAACATAGTCTCCGCATCTATTACGGATGGATGGAAGAAGGTAATATTTAAACAACTTGTTAAATTATATATTATAGTTTTGAAGATGACTTGCATTGATGTTATTGTTATTATTTGAACGTGTCTAGGCATTTATCGACCAATCGCCTATTGAAGAAGATGAGTTAAGAGACTTGAGGATGCGCTTCGCTGAATTCTTCTTCAAGTATGCGGCTGAAAAAGGAATTGCCAACATGCCTCCGCACTACTTAGACAAATAGTTTTTTTGCTAGACTTTAGAAACTAATTAATAACATGTATATATATATCCTTAGATAGTTTTGTTTATTAGACATTGGAACTAAAATTTATTTTTATATATACATGGGTTTTGGTTTTAAGTCCCCCCATTGTTCAATTTTCCTTTGCAATTCTGTAATGTGTGTGATATTCTGTGTTACTGGGACTGAATGCAGGGATAGCTGAGGGGAGTATTATTTTAAAGCTGAATTTAAAAAAAAAAAACCTATTAACGTCGGTTGTATCAAACAACTGACGTTAATAGTATTTTATAAAATATACAGTACACTATTAACGTCAGTTGTTTATTACAACTGACGTTAAAATTAAAACTTTAACGTCAGTTCTTTATAACAACTGACGTTAGTTTTAACAAAATCAACGTCCGTTGTGTTAAAGAACTGACGTTAATAGTTTTAGTTTAACGTCAGTTGTTTAAAAAACAGATGTTAATTTTTACAAAATTAATGTCGGTTTTGTTAAAGAACTGACGTTAATAGTGTTATATTTAACGTCAGTTCTCAACTGACGTTAAAATATTAACTATTAACGTCAGCTGTATTTACGTCAGTCAGTATTCTGACGTAAAAAATCAATTTTAACTGACGTAAAAAGCACTTATTGCACTAGTGCAATGTCATCTGGGCAAAAGAGAGGTACACGTTACCTTTCTTCAATCTCTCTTTCTCTTCTTCTCAAAAGCTCATCTTTCCTCACCCTTTCCCTTTTCTTTCATGAAAACCGTGGAAGACGACGGGGAAGCGTGGCCTGGGAAAGCAATGGGGTTGCGGCGAGGGTCAAGGAGGAGGGCGAGGCGATGGTACTGGACGGCGATGTGGAGAAGAGAAAAAACACATATGGGTAAAGACATGGAGGTCCATTATTGATCTATAGATGGGGAGAGAGACATAGAGAAAGAGATGAAGGGATGCCTTTCTGAACAACATGAAGGAGGAAGATGAGGACCCCTAGGGGATGGTGTCTCCATGGAAGGTTTGTAGGTTCTTTCGAAGCTGTTCTTCTTTTAGTTCCTTTTTTTTTCTTCGGTTGCTTTTTCTTTCTAAATTTTTACATTATTTTTGTTCCTGAGGATCATTCTGATTTCGACTGTAGTTTCTAGGGTTTCTTATTGGGGTCTCTGAAGCAGTCAGGGGAGTTAGTGGTGGTAGCGGCGGTGGCAGCATAGTCATCGGAGAGGTTGAGAGGGTTGGCGGCACAAGGCAAAAGATATAGCAACTTCTCAAACCACTCACTCTGGAACAAGGCAAAAGCTAGGTATTATTCTGATCCCATTTCACCCATTATTCAAAATTGGATTTGTAAGCCTTTTTGTATGTTAATTTGAAGTCCAAGAAGTAATTACTAACTATAATGTATCCCTTTATTTTTTTTTTAACTTATTCTCTCGACTTGGAAGCAACTTTTTCTCCCCATAATGTTTGAATACTTGGTCCAGTGTTTGAAATATTGAGATGTTATTATTAGACATTGCTGCTGATTTTTGAGTTTATATTGAAATTAGAGCCAGTTTATATTCATCACTGTTTGTTTCTTCTCAGAAAAGCTGGACTTTTGCACTTGATTTGTTGATGTTTAAGACTTGTCCTATAAACTTGAGCTGCTAAGCACCCTTTGCTTACAAGAAGCAACATGTAAAGTGGGCTATATAGTGAGTTCTCTTTGGTTAAGAAATGATAGTCTTACTTATATTTTTCAACTTTCTTTTATTCAAAATTTCTACAATTTAACTTTTGAAACAATTAAAATTTGATTTTGGATCAAAACAAAATTAGCAGCGTTTGTGATATTGCCACTGTAGCATATATGGGTATTAGCAATGTAACACCCCCTTGGGCATTACTTCGTAAACACGTGCGGAAATAAATTAAAAGTAATTTGCTGGTTGCTTTCGGAAAATAATATTTTTTTAAGTTGTTATCATCTCTTAAAATAGTGATAAATTTTTTTTCCTTTCTTTTTCTTTTCGACAACCACAACAACAATGTAAGTATAACCGTATATGGATATATATATATATATATATATATATATATATATATATATATATATATATATATATATATATATAACGTCATACAACTATACTGCATCATACGGTTTTCACACCTAGATCCTTATAAGTATAGGTCCTTATTTGAAAAACAACAACATGCAGAAAATAAAACCTATGCTGGTCACACCTATAAGATAGACATAATAGTAGCAAATAAACATCGGCATGCCCCGAACTAAGGAACCTTCTTCTTGAATACATCATATCCCCTGAGTGATTCATCTGAACTCCCCAATATAGAGCACAACAGAGAAAATCCAAACAGGATAATGCAAGAGTG
The DNA here is from genome assembly GCA_030762895.1 of Sophora flavescens. Taxonomy (NCBI): domain Eukaryota; kingdom Viridiplantae; phylum Streptophyta; class Magnoliopsida; order Fabales; family Fabaceae; genus Sophora; species Sophora flavescens. Next base: position 80,648,963 of record CM061062.1, read on the forward strand.
AGAAACCAATATATGGATTTAACACGATAACTACATGCGCGACACAAAAGAAAACATATATACATATACATTTCTATAAACAAACAAGTAGTCTATCACTGGGTTTTATACCCGATCAACGTCTTTTGAAAACAAATGCATGAACACTTCAACTTTCAACGTCTAACTTTTCACTTATTCTCCAGAGATCCCAACACCATGTAAATGAGCTGATCAAGCTCGATTGCCAGGTATTTTAGGCACAACGTGGCATGGAATACCATACATAACAACGTAGCACAAAATACCTTATTTATTAAGGCACCATACATAACAACGTAGCACGGAATATCTTATTTATTAAGGCACCATACATAACAACGTGCCATGAATACCTTATCATTAAGGCATCATACATAACAATGTAGCACGGAATACCTTATTTATTAAGGCACCATACATAACAACGTAGCACGAATACCCTATCATTAAGGCATCATACATAAAAACGTGGGCACGTCTGCCAATGAATGCATATAAAACATTTTGTTCACGTCATTTTTCTTTGTGTTCATTATTCTTTTGTCGAAGCTCAAGATGCCTTACGACTATTCGTAATTTTCAACGTATTAGATTTTTCAACGTTAACACAGGACACGAAGTTCGAGTGCTCAGTCGCAACACCTTAGACCTTGTAATCAGTCTTAGGTTTGGGGTGATAGAAAAAAAACATTCAACTTTAACAACGTCCATTACAACGTGAATAGACAACGTGGATAGGACACAAAGTCCATAACAACGTAACACGGATCAAAGATCTTCGTACTTATATTAAATAACACTAGTATTGCGAAGTCTTTGATACTAGGTTCGCGTTTCAACGTTAACACTGTTTTCGTTCTGTGAAAAACAAACCCAAAACAAAGTCTCCGCAACTTATCCAAGTTGTCGAAAATAACACCGTTTAGTAAAACTCGTTTACAGAAAATCCTTTGTAAAATCATCAATTACTTAAAATCTTTTTCCTGAAAACCTTATGTTTCAAAAAAAAAGAGTCACTTGAGACTACAAAAATATTGTTGTTTTAAGAAAAATACTTTCCATAACCGCTTTTTCAGAACTAATTGACGTCTAACGTTTTAAAAGCCATTTAAGCCAATTCTTAAACTTTTCCACTAAAATATTTTATAAAATCATAATTAAGTTATTTTCGAAGATTAATTTAATAAAATAACTTTTTATAATATTACGAAATTTCTTACGTAAAAATTAGCAGTACAAAAATAATTTCACAGTTACGTCCTCACTATGACTCATAGTTTACTTTTATACTAATAAATCATTAAAATAATAATATTTTCTCACATGTCTTATTTTTACCAAATACTATTTTCCATCAATATTATATTCCAATATTTCACCGTTAAACATTGAATATAATTTATAAAGCTTCTTAAAGATTTTATATGGTTAATTGATTGGGCACTGACCACTGTCAGGCTTCTCAAACAACATTCAATAACAACATCATAGCAATATTCCCAGGCAGATCATGCATCACAACATTATAATATAGAACTGCAAATAAACAATTAAGTGCAGATAACCCATCACAGATAAAAATAACATAACTGAAACAAACACCATAGATAAATAATACATACATCAAGTAGATATCACGTAGCCATCGGAAAAATTGACAACACACGTACATGGCACAAGTCTTTATCCTTCAACAAACCACAACTCAACCAAACAAAGCAAGCAAATAACACTATACACCACTTATAGGTCACGACCTTGTATAGGTTTTGTGGCAAAAAAAATTTCTAAAATTGTTTAAGTCTTTGGATTAATGATCCTTTACACTTAAAACCATAGATTAGTTGTTAATCAACAAAGAATGAATTAAAATCTTCCAAGTTCCTCAAAGTATGATTTCGGCCAAAGCATGAAAATAGAGCAAGAAATTTTGGTTCGATACAAGAACTTGGATTCAACATCAATACATATTAGAAAGATGAGATATATGATCACTTTCTAAAAATTGAACAAAAGTTCCTCCACCGACTTTTTATAGGGTTCTTCCTTGACAAATTAAATGGGGTGGAAAACTTTGTTTGCAACAAACTCTTGGATTATGATAGTAGAGTTGATAATAGGAACATAGAAATTAGTTTCATATTTTTGGGATTTTTCTATAATTTTCTATGAATTATCAAAGTTTCTAGATCTAGGAATTGAAAGTGATGAACAAGGGATGGAATCATGAAAATAATTGAAGAACATGATGATAATCAAGTGAGTAGAGTATGGTATAACTCTTGGAATTGAAAAATGGGCAAAAGACCAAGCACTTCCTTCATAAAATCTAGGCTATGGTCTTAAGAGTTTTTAAGAGAAAATGGTGAAACTTTGATGAAGATGATGAACATTGCCTTAAATAGAAGTGAGATGGCTCATGGAGAAGGCTTTGGGCCGTGGGGTATTAGGGTTAAAAGGGTCCAACACATAAATTTTGAGGGACAAAATGGTGATCTTGTACAATGGCATTTTTGTGAATAAAACCAACATTAAGGACATATTAGTAAATTCCCTACAAAGCCATCATTACTAAGGTGAGTCATCTATATGACTCACCCCTTGTGAGTCATCACTTGTCTTCATCCATTGAATGTCAGATTTTGTATCTGCACGTCCGTTCTCGACTCCGTCGATTACCCGATTTAGGTTTTTACGCCCGAATCGAATATAATAACCTATTTATTTTGAAAATTTTCAAAATAACCTATATCGTAGGAAAGTTGATAAAAACCCTAATCGTTTCGTTCACGAGTCAAAATTAGGTTTACCGATCAGTAAGATCTTATTGTCAGTGAAAACACAGACCGGGTTCCGTCTGAATTTTTAACCAAAAATTTAACCGTATATTATAATATGAATATGACTTTGGTTTTCCCAAAATTATTTTCTAAGTTTCGGATAAAAATATAAACGTTGATTTATATTTATACCGACCTTAGAAAACAGAAAAATCGGGGTGTTACATTACTACCCCACTTAAAAAATTTCGTCCTCGAAATTTCGTGACTCAAGGCTAGACAGGATCTCTCAATTCAAAGATATTTCACAAGAAAGTATATAGAAGAATTTTACCAACGATTTAAAAGAACAACAGTCCGACAAGAACGTCTCAAATTGGATCACCTCCACCAAAAGTAAAAATGACTAGATTAAGTCCCTTTAAGAAACTTCTTTCATCATGAAAGTGTCTATCCCGAACAACAAAAGGACAGCCCAAACATATCGAGTTCCATAACACTAGTTGAATAATTGGAGTTTGAAACAATCACATCCTATGACAAAGAAGACATATGCTAACTAAAGAATGCGTTGAGCCTGAATTAAAAGTATAGTTAAAAGATTACCATCATAGTTTGAAGTTTCAGCTCCCCTCACATTATAAACTCTACCCGTAGTTGTCGGTTTATTATTGCTGGTGTTATTGATAGTAGGTCCACGCCTTGGAGCATTGCACTCCCTCGACAGATGTCCCACTTGATCACAAATAAAGCACTTCATTCCCCTCACTGGGCATTTATCAGCCATATGATTTAAGTATCCACATTTGTAACACCTCCTAAATTGACCTTGGTTTTGGTTTGTAGGCCTCCATTTCCCGATGTAGAAGAATTAGGATGATATTGTTGTTGATTCTGATCATTTCCTGCTGGTCGGAAGTAAGGTTTTCTCTGCACTTGCTTTTCTTCCTGATTCTGAAATTGATCCTTAGATCTAGATGGTCCTCCAACATTCCCCTTATCATCTCTTCCTTTCCTCATCTACTCAAACTTCCGACTCATCTCAACTAAAGCTTGAAAAGTTCGGAGTTACAAAGGTAAGACACACTCTTTAATCTCAAATCTCAGTCCTGCCTCAAACCTCTCACACTTCCAGCTCTCATTGGGTTATGCTTGAAAGAAACGGAAGTATTTGGCAAGCGATTCAAACTTCGCCGCATACTCCCCCACAGATAAGTCTCGCTGTTGTAACCCCATAAATTCTTGTTCTTTCTCGATCCTAACGCTCTCTGGAAAATACTTGTCCATGAATGCAATTCGGAAAACGTTCTAGGTAATCTCCTGATGATCAGCTTCCAGATGTTTTTTGCCACATTTCCACCAGTACTCAGCATCTCCTATCAGTAGGAAAGCAGCATAGGTAACCCTAACCTCTGCCGGAGTGACCACCATCTCAAATATTTTCTCCAGTTCCTGAATCCATAAATCAGCTTTCTCATGGTCAGCATCCCCACCAAACTGTGAAGGATTTTGGCTTCGAAACGGAATCAGAGCCATGCCTTCCGCAGTTTGCAAATTCTGACATTCATAGATGCAGTTTGATTTGCAATCACAGCTACCACATGTTCCATCGCCTGAGCCACATAACCTACTCCATCATCATAATTTTCATTCATGTTGCCACGACCGCTAATGGGACCACCTTGACGACCCCTTCCACGACCGCGTTCACGTCCTCGTCCACGTCCACCTTCTGGCGCTAGTTCCATAACTGACCTACAAGACGAAATCAGTTAGACGGCAACCAGAAAATGAAACGCGTACTTATGTATTAACATACATTACTTCTAAGAAGTAATTCAAACAAGACTTAATCAGAGAATACACAACATCAACACAACATACCTATTTTCCAAAAATCCCGAAAGACTCGACCAGCTCTGATACCACTAATGTAACACCCCCTTGGGCATTACTTCGTAAACACGTGCGGAAATAAATTAAAAGCAATTCGCTGGTTGCTTTCGGAAAATAATATTTTCTTAAGTTGTTATCATCTCTTAAAATGGTGATAATTTTTTTTTCCTTTTTTTTTCTTTTCGACAACCACAACAACAACGTAAGTATAACTGTATATGGGTAATTTGCTGCTGCACTGTTATGTTATGCAGCTGTTCTAAGTCAAAATACAGCTTAGGTGTTGATAGGCTTGATTTTTTTGGGTGTGGGGATCCTATATGCTGTAAATGTTGGATCCTTTGTTCGTGATTGGCACCTCTGGTGCTCAACTTTCTATACTTCAATACATTTTTTGTTCATAAAAAAATCCAGTCTTTTGATGAGGCTTTTATGATGTTGCTGTGTCTTTTTCTAGCCATCTGGTTTCCTCTTTTTTTTTTTTTTTTAGTTTCCACGGTGTTTTTTTGTCATATGAATGGGATGAAATTTATGTTGCTGAGATGAAGTTTATGGTGCTGAGATGATGTTTCTGGTTTCATCAGTTCCCTTTGTGATTAACTTTAATATTTTTTATTTATTGATTGAAAACACAGCTTAAAGGAAAGAAAACACAAGGACTAGTGAAGAATGCAGAAAACCATGAACGTCATAAGGTATGTTTGGATTATTTTAGATGGTGGATAATTAATGTGTCAATTTTGCTTATGAGCTCAATGAGTATTGTTGCTGTAAAGTCAATATAGTAGTTTCCCTTGTGATAACGCAGAATAAGAAACCCAGATTCATTTTTCATTTATGAATGTTGTGTCCTTTTGTTTCGCAATATAGCAAAACAGAGTGCTATGAATCTAAGAAGTTCAGTTTTCAGCTAGGAAGAGCAATTTCTTTTCTCCACTAAATTTGACACCTAATATGCAAAAAGCTAGTTACCATATTTGGCAGTTTTATTCAACACTTATTTGCAGAACAACTTATTTTATATTATGATAGCAGACCCCCAGTAAAGAAGGTCTATGTTAATTAGGCAAGAACTCTGAATTGTGCTTATCCTTTGGTGGTTCTTGAAATCATTTGTTTGTAATTCTATATTTTTAAGTGGATGTTAGGTTGAAAGTTGGTCTATTGATATATTGATCTTGGATTTCTTTTGTGGCACAGGTTGCAAAGAGGAAGCATTTTTTGGTTCCAAGCCCCCAATTAGACTAGATTTTGAAAATGACATCTATAGTGCCAATAATGATATAAGGAAAGCACAATATAGAGGTGCTATGGGAAATTCTTGTTGTAAATGGAAGCTCATACATGTTTGAACTTTGAAACAGTTGATACTTTCTCATTTTTTTTTCATATTTGAATTTGTATAGAATTTGTATAGAAGAATGATAAGTAGTTGAATTGTCTTGAAACTTAATGATTTGATCATGTTCATACTGTTTACATAAACATCATTGAAAAATTATATATTGCATGAGTTCTTAAATAATTGAATAAAGTGATGTTTAATACTATTTAAATTGGGTTCTAAAATAAGTTCTAGGAAACATTTAATATTACCTTTTGCGTCATTTTTTTTATAATGTTTACATTTTTAAAAATGTTATCAATGATATCTTTTGGTAATATTTTTAAAGCTAGCAACATCTTTTAAAATGCCGCTAAAAATACAATTAGCGACATTTTAAATATCTAGTAACATTTAACAAAAATGTTGTTATATGTCAAATAAATGTTATAAAAAGAACATGTTGCAACATTTAAGAAATGTTACTATAGCTATGAAAAAAGTTGTCAAAGAATTTTTGCGACATGAGGTTCATGTAAAAAGGTTGATAAGCCTAAAGGTTCATGCTCTATTAGTTCCTAGGGACTTAAGCCTAAATATCCTTCATTATCCTACCCTCAGCCAGGCCCCATTACAACCTTTAAAAGACCTTCTGATGTTGCATGCATGTTTTCGTGGGAACCATTTTTGAGATGAAAATCAAATTCATGGGAAGTGCTCTTAATAAGTGAAATTGAGTGAAAAGTTGATAACCTTGACAAACTTGAGCGAATGAGTGAAATTTTAAATGCCCTTGTGAGGAAGGCAATTGTTTGAGATAGGTGATCTTCCTTTGTGTGTATCTCTGATCCTCAACTTAGAGTAATGATGGAATGAATGGTGAATTCTCAATTGTTTAAAGTAAAAGAATGTGGGGATTACATATATGTAGGGGGGAGATCATTGAAAAAAAAAAAAAACTGTTTTGTAAAGTTGCATTAAATTTGTGCGAAATCGATTGATTCCTTTAGGCTTGCCAAGTCTTGAGTCGTTTTTGAGTTTTAAGCTTGCTTGGGGACAAGCAAGGTTTAAGTTTGGGGTATTTTGATAAGCCTCTGGCTTATCTAGTTTTATGACTAGATGAACTAGGGTTTTTGTGCAAATTATTCGAGTTCACTCTCGTTTTCGCCCAAATTTGCCTTGTTTTGTTCCTAAGTTGGACTTTGACTCGTTTTGCGTCTTTTGTGTAGTTTTTAGGTTATTTTGAATAGAATTACGCTTGTGGGTGCTTTTGTTGTTTCAGGTTAAATAAGTGAAGCTCCGGGAGTCAAGGAAAGTCGAAAAGAAGTGGAAATTGCAAGTCTGGAGACACTCGCCTCGCGAGTGTATGCTCGCCCCGCGAGCCTGAAAGTCAACAAAGCAACAAAAGTCAGCACTTCAGTCTCGCCACGCGAGAGGTGTCTCGCCTCGCGAGATCATGAGGACCTGCAAGACAGAGACCATCACGGCTTGGCCGTGATGAATACCACGCCCGTGGCAGTTTAAGGTTTGAAGACTCGCCTCGCGAGAGGAAGCTCGCCTCGCGAGAGAATGAAGACTTGGAAGTCAGAGACCATCACGGCCCAGCCGTGATGAAGGTCACAGCCTAAAATTGAAGACTCGCCCCGCGAACACACTTTCGCCTCGCGAGAGTTCAAATTGAAAGCGCGCCAATTTTAATTCTCGCCTCGCGAAAGGATGCTCGCCTCGCGAGCGAGCGCAGATCAGGAATCCTATTTAAAGGCTTTTGCAGATCAGATTTGGGGGGGATCCGAACTTTAGAAGGCAGTTTTCCACTTAGGTTAGGGCAGTAGTTACGAATTCTTATTTCTCCTTGGAGCTGCGTCTCCTTTTCGGGTTTCTTTTTATTTTACGATGGTGATTATGTCCGATCGCTTGTCTATGAGCATGAGGAACTAATCCCGTCGTCCGAGGGAACGATGAAGCCACCCATGGCGATGTAAATCCGATTTGATGTATGTCTTTCTCCTTAATTCAATTCTTGTTTTCTAATTCTGATTTGAATGTGTTGATCATACGTGTTGCGTGATTGACTTGTTAACGTTGATGAGGCTTAGTCAGCGATTCACGTTTAGAACTTGAATTAGAATCATCGATCGAATATTGCACGAGAGTGAATAGGAGATCGGTGCGACCTTATAGGGAACACGAATTAACGAGAATTGAGATTAGGGTTAAGAGACCTAGCAAGTAATTAACTCAAATCATCGAATACGTCCTAATGAGCACGGAAGTGGATTTAGGAGAATTTAGGGGTCCCGGTTGACATTGTAATTGAACCTAGGGAGGAATTCATCATCACTTGGGTGTACATATTGGGTAGGTGGATTTGTGACCTTGGACATTTTAGTTTTCTGAATTTTAGTTAATTATTTATTTAGACTAGTTAATTGAATTTAGATATTAATCTCTCTTCCTCAACCACTTTTCTCTGAATTTGACCGAACGTATATGACTTCCCGCGGATAAGTCGAATTGGTATCCCAATCCTTGAGTTCGACCTCGGTATTTACTTACCGTGTTATTTTTATTACTTGCGACGACCCGGTACACTTGCCGGAGTCACAACAAGTTTTTGGCGCCGTTGCCGGGGATTGGCACAACCAATTTTTCTGATTTTAGGGGGTTTGATTATTTGGTTAAGTTATTTTTGTTCTTATTTTTATTTTTATTTTTATTATTTTCTTTTTATTTTCTACTATCTCTCTCTACTTCTTTGATTCCACTTGGTCTTGCCTTGTTTTGTATGCGAGGTACACGAAGGAATGCTTCCGGGTTGCGAATATTGTGATGGGAACCATGACACTTGGAGTTGTCCGTTCTACTTCCCTCAAGTATATGTGGAACCATGGCATAATGACAGCGTGCCCCAGAACAACTATCAGAGTCAGAATCAGTATTGGGGTGATATGAGTAGAGACCATCCGGATGTCGCTTGGAGTAATGTTGATGATGGTCTAGCCTGGCAACCACAACCTCAACAGTATTGGCAACCACAACCTTGGGAGTTGGCTCTGGAGAAGATGAATGCGGCAGTTGAGAAATTCGCAATAAATACAAGCACAGCCATTGACAAGTTGACTCAACTCGTAGAGCGACTAGATGAGCGTCTCCCAGGCACTTTCCCAGGTGATACTGAGAACCACCCTAAGAACCAATACGACGCCACAACAACGAGAAGCAGTGGGGTGTTGGGATCTAACTGGGATGCAACTAGTTCTCAGGAAGTGGAGGAAGAACTGCCACATGTTGAGGAAGAACAACCGGAGGAAGAGGAATTGGCAAGTGACATGGCCCCGGAACAACCACATGATGAGGAAGAGCAACCGTGAGGAAGAGGAGTTGGCAAGAGACAAGGCACCGGAGCAAGGGGGTAGAGAACAAGATGAAGATAAAGTGGCAGAGGATTTCACCATGCTTGCCAAGCAACCTGATTTTGAGGCGTTAAATAAATATGTCGGCTTGCATGCATGTGTGGACACCCGTAAGATAGACCCTCCCACTTGTCTAGCACACTTCCTCGTGAAGACACCATTTGGCCCGAGAGGAAGTGAGTTCATAAGTACGGAGGTCAATGGAGTTTTCACACTCAGGCTTGGTGGAAGTATGGATGGAGTCGTAATGCTCCTGCGAGGGCCACTTCATAAACCATGGGATCCGGGTGGAGGATCTCACATGATGAGCGTCTCTTGGCCCTTGTTTCACAGGCTATGGGATCCAGGTGGATGCTTCGTAATAAGTCAAGCTCGGGACGTTAAACAAGCGCTTCTTGGGAGGCAACCCAAGCTAGGTATCTTTTTTTTTCCTAACTTTTGTTTTGTTTTTGTGTTTGTTTTTTTTTTGTGTTCTGTTTTTGTTTGTCGCTCTTGAATAATTTGAGAAGATCAAGAGTTTTTGTATGAAATGTTGTGTCGGCAAGCTTGTTGGATTTTGATTAGATTGAGCGTAGATTGATTGCATGAATTATTTGACCATTGATGATCTCCCCCTAAGTTCTGAAATTAGAAAAGTTGATCCCCACTTAAAAATTGAAAATTGAACCTTGAGAATTTTATTGTGATTACTTGATTTATGATAAGTTTGGGGTGAGGGGGGTGCACACACTAGGAATCGTATCTCGGTCAAACAATTTGCAAAATGTCCAGGTGAGGATTTGAGCCTCAAACTCTGTTTTTGAATGTGTGAATCACTGTTAAGTTGCACTTTCCCGAATTTGCTTGAATCTCTATATGGTTTGCATGTTTATGTGTTGCATCAAATGATTTAGGCAATTTTCTTTGAATTAACTACTTGGCCTAAAATGAACCATCCCTAATGCATGTTCCCTAGTTAGCCAAATTGAGCCCAATTGACCTATTGTTTCTTGATGACCCTACATTACGAGCCAAAATCTGAAAAACCATGTTAACCCAATCTTAGGATTAGGAGAGCATGGAAATGAGCAAGAGAAAGGTTGTGAGAAACTAAGTTTGGGGTGGCTACGAGGTGATATGTCATATTGGGGTGAGAAAAAGAAAACAAAGGTTGGAACCCAAGGCAATAATAAAAAAAAGAGAAAGAAAAAAAAATATTCAAAATAAATTGCCAAAAGAAAAGGGGCGAGTCAAGAGATTAGCAAGGAAAAAGGCTGTAGTCACCCGAGACAAAAAGAAAAATGAAAAAAGGAATTTGAGTCGAATACGTGTAAAAAGGTTCATGCTCTCTTAGTTCCTAGGGACTTAAGCCTAAATATCCTTCATTATCCTACCCTCAGCCAGGCCCCATTACAACCTTTAAAAGACCTTCTGATGTTGCGTGCATGTTTTCGTGGGAACCATTTTTGAGATGAAAATCAAATTCATGGGAAGTGCTCTTAATAAGTGAAATTGAGTGAAAAGTTGATAACCTTGACAAACTTGAGCGAATGAGTGAAATTTTAAATGCCCTTGTGAGGAAGGCAATTGTTTGAGATAGGTGATCTTCCTTTGTGTGTATCTCTGATCCTCAACTTAGAGTAATGATGGAATGAATGGTGAATTCTCAATTGTTTAAAGTAAAAGAATGTGGGGATTACATATATGTAGGGGGGAGATCATTGAAAAAAAAAAAAACTGTTTTGTAAAGTTGCATTAAATTTGTGCGAAATCGATTGATTCCTTTAGGCTTGCCAAGTCTTGAGTCGTTTTTGAGTTTTAAGCTTGCTTGGGGACAAGCAAGGTTTAAGTTTGGGGTATTTTGATAAGCCTCTGGCTTATCTAGTTTTATGACTAGATGAACTAGGGTTTTTGTGCAAATTATTCGAGTTCACTCTCGTTTTCCCAAATTTGCCTTGTTTTGTTCCTAAGTTGGACTTTGACTCGTTTTGCGTCTTTTGTGTAGTTTTTAGGTTATTTTGAATAGAATTACGCTTGTGGGTGCTTTTGTTGTTTCAGGTTAAATAAGTGAAGCTCCGGGAGTCAAGGAAAGTCGAAAAGAAGTGGAAATTGCAAGTCTGGAGACACTCGCCTCGCGAGAGTTAGCTCGCCCCGCGAGCCTGAAAGTCAACAAAGCAACAAAAGTCAGCACTTCAGTCTCGCCACGCGAGAGGTGTCTCGCCTCGCGAGATCATGAGGACCTGCAAGACAGAGACCATCACGGCTTGGCCATGATGAATACCACGCCCGTGGCAGTTTAAGGTTTGAAGACTCGCCTCGCGAGAGGAAGCTCGCCTCGCGAGAGAATGAAGACTTGGAAGTCAGAGACCATCACGGCCCAGCCGTGATGAAGGTCACAGCCTAAAATTGAAGACTCGCCCCGCGAACACACTTTCGCCTCGCGAGAGTTCAAATTGAAAGCGCGCCAATTTTAATTCTCGCCTCGCGAAAGGATGCTCGCCATGAGCGAGCGCAGATCAGGAATCCTATTTAAAGGCTTTTGCAGATCAGATTTGGGGGGGATCCGAACTTTAGAAGGCAGTTTTCCACTTAGGTTAGGGCAGTAGTTACGAATTCTTATTTCTCCTTGGAGCTGCGTCTCCTTTTCGGGTTTCTTTTTATTTTACGATGGTGATTATGTCCGATCGCTTGTCTATGAGCATGAGGAACTAATCCCGTCGTCCGAGGGAACGATGAAGCCACCCATGGCGATGTAAATCCGATTTGATGTATGTCTTTCTCCTTAATTCAATTCTTGTTTTCTAATTCTGATTTGAATGTGTTGATCATACGTGTTGCGTGATTGACTTGTTAACGTTGATGAGGCTTAGTCAGCGATTCACGTTTAGAACTTGAATTAGAATCATCGATCGAATATTGCACGAGAGTGAATAGGAGATCGGTGCGACCTTATAGGGAACACAAATTAACAGAATTCGAGATTAGGGTTAAGAGACCTAGCAAGTAATTAACTCAAATCATCGAATACGTCCTAATGAGCACGGAAGTGGATTTAGGAGAATTTAGGGGTCCCGGTTGACATTGTAATTGAACCTAGGGAGGAATTCATCATCACTTGGGTGTACATATTGGGTAGGTGGATTTGTGACCTTGGACATTTTAGTTTTCTGAATTTTAGTTAATTATTTATTTAGACTAGTTAATTGAATTTAGATATTAATCTCTCTTCCTCAACCACTTTTCTGTAACTTGACCGAACGTATATGACTTCCCGCGGATAAGTCGAATTGGTATCCCAATCCTTGAGTTCGACCTCGGTATTTACTTACCGTGTTATTTTTATTACTTGCGACGACCCGGTACACTTGCCGGAGTCACAACAAGTTTTTGGCGCCGTTGCCGGGGATTGGCACAACCAATTTTTCTGATTTTAGGGGAGTTTGATTATTTGGTTAAGTTATTTTTGTTCTTATTTTTATTTTTATTTTTATTATTTTCTTTTTATTTTCTACTATCTCTCTCTACTTCTTTGATTCCACTTGGTCTTGCCTTGTTTTGTATGCGAGGTACACGAAGGAATGCTTCCGGGTTGCGAATATTGTGATGGGAACCATGACACTTGGAGTTGTCCGTTCTACTTCCCTCAAGTATATGTGGAACCATGGCATAATGACAGCGTGCCCCCAACAACTATCGAGTCGAGAATCGTGTTGGGGTGATATGAGTAGAGACCATCCGGATGTCGCTTGGAGTAATGTTGATGATGGTCTAGCCTGGCAACCACAACCTCAACAGTATTGGCAACCACAACCTTGGGAGTTGGCTCTGGAGAAGATGAATGCGGCAGTTGAGAAATTCGCAATAAATACAAGCACAGCCATTGACAAGTTGACTCAACTCGTAGAGCGACTAGATGAGCGTCTCCCAGGCACTTTCCCAGGTGATACTGAGAACCACCCTAAGAACCAACACGACGCCACAACAACGAGAAGCAGTGGGGTGTTGGGATCTAACTGGGATGCAACTAGTTCTCAGGAAGTGGAGGAAGAACTGCCACATGTTGAGGAAGAACAACCGGAGGAAGAGGAATTGGCAAGTGACATGGCCCCGGAACAACCACATGATGAGGAAGAGCAACCAGAGGAAGAGGAGTTGGCAAGAGACAAGGCACCGGAGCAAGGGGGTAGAGAACAAGATGAAGATAAAGTGGCAGAGGATTTCACCATGCTTGCCAAGCAACCTGATTTTGAGGCGTTAAATAAATATGTCGGCTTGCATGCATGTGTGGACACCCGTAAGATAGACCCTCCCACTTGTCTAGCACACTTCCTCGTGAAGACACCATTTGGCCCGAGAGGAAGTGAGTTCATAAGTACGGAGGTCAATGGAGTTTTCACACTCAGGCTTGGTGGAAGTATGGATGGAGTCGTAATGCTCCTGCGAGGGCCACTTCATAAACCATGGGATCCGGGTGGAGGATCTCACATGATGAGCGTCTCTTGGCCCTTGTTTCACAGGCTATGGGATCCAGGTGGATGCTTCGTAATAAGTCAAGCTCGGGACGTTAAACAAGCGCTTCTTGGGAGGCAACCCAAGCTAGGTATCTTTTTTTTCCTAACTTTTGTTTTGTTTTTGTGTTTGTTTTTTTTTTTTGTGTTCTGTTTTTGTTTGTCGCTCTTGAATAATTTGAGAAGATCAAGAGTTTTTGTATGAAATGTTGTGTCGGCAAGCTTGTTGGATTTTGATTAGATTGAGCGTAGATTGATTGCATGAATTATTTGACCATTGATGATCTCCCCCTAAGTTCTGAAATTAGAAAAGTTGATCCCCACTTAAAAATTGAAAATTGAACCTTGAGAATTTTATTGTGATTACTTGATTTATGATAAGTTTGGGGTGAGGGGGGTGCACACACTAGGAATCGTATCTCGGTCAAACAATTTGCAAAATGTCCAGGTGAGGATTTGAGCCTCAAACTCTGTTTTTGAATGTGTGAATCACTGTTAAGTTGCACTTTCCCGAATTTGCTTGAATCTCTATATGGTTTGCATGTTTATGTGTTGCATCAAATGATTTAGGCAATTTTCTTTGAATTAACTACTTGGCCTAAAATGAACCATCCCTAATGCATGTTCCCTAGTTAGCCAAATTGAGCCCAATTGACCTATTGTTTCTTGATGACCCTACATTACGAGCCAAAATCTGAAAAACCATGTTAACCCAATCTTAGGATTAGGAGAGCATGGAAATGAGCAAGAGAAAGGTTGTGAGAAACTAAGTTTGGGGTGGCTACGAGGTGATATGTCATATTGGGGTGAGAAAAAGAAAACAAAGGTTGGAACCCAAGGCAATAATAAAAAAAGAGAAAGAAAAAAAAATATTCAAAATAAATTGCCAAAAGAAAAGGGGCAAGTCAAGAGATTAGCAAGGAAAAAGGCTGTAGTCACCCGAGACAAAAAGAAAAATGAAAAAAGGAATTTGAGTCGAATACGTGTAAAAAGGTTCATGCTCTCTTAGTTCCTAGGGACTTAAGCCTAAATATCCTTCATTATCCTACCCTCAGCCAGGCCCCATTACAACCTTTAAAAGACCTTCTGATGTTGCATGCATGTTTTCGTGGGAACCATTTTTGAGATGAAAATCAAATTCATGGGAAGTGCTCTTAATAAGTGAAATTGAGTGAAAAGTTGATAACCTTGACAAACTTGAGCGAATGAGTGAAATTTTAAATGCCCTTGTGAGGAAGGCAATTGTTTGAGATAGGTGATCTTCCTTTGTGTGTATCTCTGATCCTCAACTTAGAGTAATGATGGAATGAATGGTGAATTCTCAATTGTTTAAAGTAAAAGAATGTGGGGATTACATATATGTAGGGGGGAGATCATTGAAAAAAAAAAAAAAAACTGTTTTGTAAAGTTGCATTAAATTTGTGCGAAATCGATTGATTCCTTTAGGCTTGCCAAGTCTTGAGTCGTTTTTGAGTTTTAAGCTTGCTTGGGGACAAGCAAGGTTTAAGTTTGGGGTATTTTTATAATCCTCTGGCTTATATAGTTTTATGACAATATTAACTAGGGTTTTTTTTCAAATTATTAGAGTTCACTCTCGTTTTCGCCCAAATTTGCCTTGTTTTGTTCCTAAGTTGGACTTTGACTCGTTTTGCGTCTTTTGTGTAGTTTTTAGGTTATTTTGAATAGAATTACGCTTGTGGGTGCTTTTGTTGTTTCAGGTTAAATAAGTGAAGCTCCGGGAGTCAAGGAAAGTCGAAAAGAAGTGGAAATTGCAAGTCTGGAGACACTCGCCTCGCAGTGTGTATGCTCGCCCCGCGAGCCTGAAAGTCAACAAAGCAACAAAAGTCAGCACTTCAGTCTCGCCACGCGAGAGGTGTCTCGCCTCGCGAGATCATGAGGACCTGCAAGACAGAGACCATCACGGCTTGGCCATGATGAATACCACGCCCGTGGCAGTTTAAGGTTTGAAGACTCGCCTCGCGAGAGGAAGCTCGCCTCGCGAGAGAATGAAGACTTGGAAGTCAGAGACCATCACGGCCCAGCCGTGATGAAGGTCACAGCCTAAAATTGAAGACTCGCCCCGCGAACACACTTTCGCCTCGCGAGAGTTCAAATTGAAAGCGCGCCAATTTTAATTCTCGCCTCGCGAAAGGATGCTCGCCTCGCGAGCGAGCGCAGATCAGGAATCCTATTTAAAGGCTTTTGCAGATCAGATTTGGGGGGGATCCGAACTTTAGAAGGCAGTTTTCCACTTAGGTTAGGGCAGTAGTTACGAATTCTTATTTCTCCTTGGAGCTGCGTCTCCTTTTCGGGTTTCTTTTTATTTTACGATGGTGATTATGTCCGATCGCTTGTCTATGAGCATGAGGAACTAATCCCGTCGTCCGAGGGAACGATGAAGCCACCCATGGCGATGTAAATCCGATTTGATGTATGTCTTTCTCCTTAATTCAATTCTTGTTTTCTAATTCTGATTTGAATGTGTTGATCATACGTGTTGCGTGATTGACTTGTTAACGTTGATGAGGCTTAGTCAGCGATTCACGTTTAGAACTTGAATTAGAATCATCGATCGAATATTGCACGAGAGTGAATAGGAGATCGGTGCGACCTTATAGGGAACACGAATTAACGAGAATTCGAGATTAGGGTTAAGAGACCTAGCAAGTAATTAACTCAAATCATCGAATACGTCCTAATGAGCACGGAAGTGGATTTAGGAGAATTTAGGGGTCCCGGTTGACATTGTAATTGAACCTAGGGAGGAATTCATCATCACTTGGGTGTACATATTGGGTAGGTGGATTTGTGACCTTGGACATTTTAGTTTTCTGAATTTTAGTTAATTATTTATTTAGACTAGTTAATTGAATTTAGATATTAATCTCTCTTCCTCAACCACTTTTCTGTAACTTGACGGAACGTATCTGACTTCCCGCGGATAAGTCGAATTGGTATCCCAATCCTTGAGTTCGACCTCGGTATTTACTTACCGTGTTATTTTTATTACTTGCGACGACCCGGTACACTTGCCGGAGTCACAACAATGATAGAGAAAGCACTACAATAATTTAAGCTATTTCCCAGGGCATATTACCCAGGAAATTTTGAATTTTCCCATGGTTAAATCCCTGGGAAAGTTCTCACTATTGTTCCAACAGGTTGGGCCGTGGGTAACAGGGCTCCAACTGCTCCCGCTTGATTTCCCACGGGTTAGACCCTGGGAAAACATGTTTGTCCTTAACGCGGCGTTTTCCCTGGGACTGTGCCATCGCAAAAGGAGAGTCGTTTCCTAGGGGCGAAGCCCTGGGAAATATGTACATACAAACCGCCCCTTCATCACTCCCTGCATGTGAACGGCGCACCTTCTCCTTCACTCCTTGTACGCGAACGGCGCCGCCCCAACCTCCTTCTCGCCTCCCAGCCTTTTCTCGGTTCGTCAGCGCCTCCCTCTTCCTCCTCCTGGTCCAGTAAGCTTCTTCTTTCCCTCTTTCTCTCTTCTTCTTCTCCTATTTACCTCTTTCCCTCTTTCTATATTTTCCCTCTCTCATGACCATCTCCGGCCACCGTGCAGAACCACCACAGCTCCATAGAACCACCGCCTGCAGCACCTATTCCCACCGGTCACGCACCTCAGGTAAGAACCTCTATTGAGTTTCCCTTTGAACCCTATGCTAGCTACTATCAGTGTCCCTTTGAACCCTGTTCTAAAATTGGTCTTATCTGTTGCATTGGAACGCTATGCTCAACTATTGTATGGTAGAGTATATGGTAGATGAATCTGAGTGATTTGGTTCTGAATGTTCTGAATCTGATTTGGACAGCACTGGTATACTGCCTGATACTCAGTCTGCTTAACTTTCATGGGTTGGTTTAATTTGTGGTACCTATGTGGCTGGAACGCTTCCCCCTAATAGGTTAGGATCCATGTAACAGGTTGGTTTAGTATAAAATTTGGGGCTGGTTTTATGCTGTTGCGTTTAAGTCTGGTGTTTTTGTGCAGTACCTGTTATGCAGGTCTGTTTGGTTTATTATAGGTGAATATACAGTTCTGTTGCTTTATTCTTGGAAATACTATATGTATAGGTTGGTTCTAAACAAGTTCTTGGGTTGTATTGGGTGGAGTATACCTTATTATTAATACACTTTTGATTTATCAAAAAAAAAAAATCAAACTTATAGCACAAAAGAACCATTCCCTGCACAACCCCAACACAAACAAAGTGCCAAAAAATCAATTTTAATTTACCGATAACTCCATATCATTCACTTGCCAAATTAATGATGTTTGAACAGAAAACCAAAACAAAACTTATTAGTGAGAAATCCTACTATCCTAGCATGCTCCTCCTGAAGTACTATTATAATGCATGTTCAGGAATGATCTCTAATTCTCTATCTATTATTTATCTACAGTTTTGTTATTTAAACATAAAAAAATCCGACACCTGCAACAACGGGTTAAGTTCAAAATCATGGTTAACGGTGTGTTGAGTTTGGTTAACATGTACACCAAGATTGGATAACTCATTAACCATCTGCTGAACTTTATCAACCAATATTTTGTACATCATTAATGTTATAATTTATCTGGATTTTTTATTAATATGCAGAAGATGGATTGTTATCCTTCGAATCGTAGTTGGGTGTATGATAGGCTATATCCGAAAAGAAGGGGTTTGAAACCAACTTTCGTAGATGGGGTTGAAGAGTTTTTTACCCAAGCAAAGCGACAAAAGTGTTTCATCGATGATGGAAACCGAATTAGATGTCTGTGTGCTAAATGTCGATGTCGAAAGATTAAGAGTGAAGACCTTGTGAAGACTGACTTGTATATGAATGGGTTCCAGGAAAATTACTGGATTTGGACTCTCCATGGTGAAGAAGTGCCACATGTTGATTTAGGGGTTGACGAGAATTGCACGGGTGCCTCAAGCACTCGTGCAGGTATGGGATGTGGGGAACAGTTTGTGTCAATGCAGGAGATGGTGGTTGATGCTCTCGGGGTAAACGAGGTGCACGATTACGATAACACTGAAGATCTTCCGAATGAGGAAGCAAAAAGATTTTATAATCTTTTAACTAAGACAGCGAAAAAGCCATTGTTTGAAAGGGCCTCAGACTCTAAATTATCGCTGTGTGTGAGGCTTTTAGCTTGCAAGTCCAATTGGAATATTCCTGAAAAGTGTTTGGATTTTTTTATGAAAATGCTTTAGGACGTGACACCTATAAAAGGAGTTGTACCAAAGAATTATTATGGTGCAAAGAGGTTAGTGTCGAAGCTGGGATTGGAAGTCAAGAGGATTGATTGTTGCATTAATGGATGCATGTTGTATTACGACAATGAATTCGGCATAAATGATGGAGCTTTGGTCAAATGCAAATTTTGTCAAGCTCCGAGGTATTGCCCTCCCAAGTCTGGGACAAGTAATAACAAACCAATTCCCGTAAAGGCGATGTTCTATTTGTCAATAATTCCAAGGCTACAGAGAATTTTCCAATCAATGCAAACTGCAAGAAAAATGACATGGCACTTTAAGAACAAAAGAACTTCAGACGTCTTACGGCATCCATCCGATGGCGAAGCATGGAAGCACTTTGACCGGGTACATACTGATTTTGCTTTGGATAAACGTAATGTACGACTTGTTTAAGCTCCGATGGTTTTACCCCGTATATCCAAGCGTTGGCTTCACCATATTCTTGTTGGCCCGTAATTGTTACTCCATACAATCTTCCTCCTAATATGTGCATGTCGAAACCTTATATGTTTTTGACATGTCTCATACCGGGACCATCCAATCCGAAGGCTGGTATTGATGTTTATTTACAGCCTTTGATTGATGATTTGAAGAGGTTGTGGAGCGGCATGTTGACGTACGATATCGCAAGGAAGGAAAATTTTATAATGAAGGCAGCTTTGATGTGGACCATTAATGACTTCCCTGCTTATGGTATGTTGTCTGGTTGGGGGACTCATGGTAAATTGGCATGTCCACATTGCATGGAATATACAAAGGCATTTACCTTGAAACACGGGGGGAAAAGTTCTTGGTTTGGCTCGCATCGTATGTTCTTGGAAATGGATCATTCATTTAGACGGAATAAGAATGCCTTCAAAAAGGGGGAAGTTGAAAAAGATGCACCGCCGCCTAGGTTCAAACCAGAATAGATTTGGAGTAAAGTAAGAGAACTACCAAAAGTCACTGGCAACGGTCGTGTGTCCAAATTACAAGGATACGGGGAAGGCCATAACTGGACAAAAAGAAGTACTTTTTGGGACCTCCCGTATTGGAAAGATAATTTGTTGAACATAGAGAAGAACTTTTTTGATAACATAGTAAACACTGTCATGAATGTGAGTGGGAAAACCAAGGGCAATGATAATGCAAGAATGGACTTAGCTTTGTACTACAGGCGACCAGAGTTGGAGCTAAAGTCGCAGGCTAATGGGAAGATGTTTAAACCGAAATCTAGTTATACTTTAACTGTCGATGAAGCAAAGACCGTTTGTCGCTGGATAACAGAACTTAGGATGCCAGACGGTTATTCTTCCAACTTAGCAAGATGTGTCGATGTTAACAAAGGAAGGATGCATGGGATGAAAAGCCATGATTGTCATGTATTCATGGAATGTTTACTTCCTATTGCTTTTAGTTCATTGCTCGTGCATGTCTTGAATCCGCTTACTGAATTGAGTCAATTCTTCAAGGATTTGTGCTCTGCAACGTTGAGGGAGAATGACCTGATTAGGATGAAGCAAAATATTCCCATCATTCTATGCAAGTTGGAGAAAATATTCCCCCCTGGTTTCTTTGATTCTATGGAGCATCTCCCAGTACATCTCGCGTATGAAGCGAGGCTTGGTGGACCGGTTCAATATAGGTGGATGTATCCATTTGAAAGGTAATATAACCATCATAGAATTTTAATTAGACTTTTTTCCATTCGAAGTGAAAGGACATGACTATGAACTTCTTGTTGTTTTATAGATTCATGGGTGATTCGAAACGATTGGTGAAAAATAAGGCTAAGGTTGAAGGATCAATCTGTGCGTATTACTTACACCGCGAGACAACCCATTTTTGTTCCCATTATTTCAAGAACTTCATGTTGTCACCAATAAATAGTAGGAATGAAATGGAAAGTGAAAGTGAAAAACATCCGTTAACCTTGTCAGTCTTTTGCCATCCTGGTCGTGCTTCCGGGAAGGAGATCTCTCATTGGTTATCGGACAAAGAGACGAAGTCGGCTCATGTTCATGTGTTGATCAATTGTACCGAAGTTAAACCATACCTTGAGTACGCATTTCGTATCATTTTCGTTAGAATACCTAATGGTATATATTTTTTTGCTAATAATATATATTGTCCAACTTTACAGTGCCTTCTTGATATCTGCAAACAGCGAGCAAGAACAGTCCACTCGTATACATGCTGAATTTCCAATCTGGTTTAAGCAACAAGTTAGTATCTTAAAAATCTTTGAATTATCCATTGTGAGTAAAATCTAGACATGAATTTTTAGAACTGACATATGTGTTTGGTTGATTCATGCATTTTATCACAATTTATTATCATGTGTTTGATTGGTTCATGCATCTTTACTGTTAAGGTTCCCTCCTTGTAAGAGAGCAGCGAGTGCCATCGCGTTTGTTATCCAGCAAAGGTATCATAAGACAATTACATCATGGGGAAAACTCACTGACAATGAGTGGGTTAGTATGTTTGATGCGTTTAGAGTAAGTAGCAAATTTCAATTTACTTAATGTGGTTTTTATTATTTCCGAAACTATTAGTATAACAATTGTTATTTATCTTAATACAGGGTCAGGCGGCATGGAGGAACGAAGATGAGTCAGAGATCAAGAGGATCTTTCACCATAAAGCCTCCGAACGCCTTTCTGATATGCTTAGGGAGGCTCGTGAGAGTGGCATACAACGATCCTGGATTGGAGATGGTATTTGGGAGGAGTTGTGTCGTTATTGGGCTTCTGATCAATTTAAAAAAATTTCTGATCAGGCAAAGAAAAATAGAGCATCATAAAAGGGTGGGAGCCTGCACACGGGAGGTAGCATTTCCCAGTCGCAGTGGGCAGATCGTATGGTATGCTCATACTGTCATTCTTTATGCATTAAATGTATTTATTCCAACATCATAGTTCATTAATTGTTATTTTAATCATCTATGCTTGTGTTATAGGCTCGCCGGTATAATCGAGGATTACAAATTCATGAGGTTCACAAACGTACCCATACTAGGAAGGATACTGGCGAGTACATAGATGAGCGCTCCAAGCGCACTCAGGTAATATGCCCTTTTGATTTTTGAAGAAGCTATTGACTTTAATAGATATTGTAAAACTCATACTTTGCTGGACTTGAGAGGCAGAGAGCCGCAAATGTTATGGCTAGTTTGAGCATTGGCTTTTAAGGAGTTTAATAAGAAAGCAAGATTGTATTTCACATATTCTTTACTGAAGTGAGTATCTTTTTCAACTTTCACATTCTAATTTTAGTGTTGTTAATCAATTTCATTGGACAAAAACAAATGATATAAGTATGTGGTTGTTGCTTTGGCTCTCAAGCCAGTTTGAATATATTGCTTTGTGTGAATCTTATTAAGCTTTTGATGACTTGCAGTTTTAAATTGTGGTGTTCATTTTGTAAAGTTTGGCATGTTATAGGTTTAGGGGAAACTCTGTCCAATTTTCTGTATAATTAATCGTGTAACATACTATTCATGTTTTGATTACTGAGTCTGTAGAGTCACTTTATATTTGGACCTATTGATACTGCCTGACATTGGAAATGTTATAACTAGTTTGGACATGATAATTTATGTGCATCCTATTGAGCTTTTGATGATGATTTATGGATTTAAATTGCGGTGTTCTGTTTGTAAACATTGGGATGTTGTAGTTTTAGGGGAAACTTTGTCCATTTTTCTGCATAATTTATCTTGTAACATATTGTTCAAATTTTGATAGTCTGATGTATTGTAACAGGAGGAGTTTCATGAGAGGATGAGTCAATATAGGTCTCAAGCATCAGCCTCTTCACCATCCACCCCAGCTAACCCACAAGAGGACGAGCAGCTTGCGCTGAATGTTTGGGCAGAAGTCGTCGGCGGCAAGTATAAGGGTCGTTTGTACGGTGCTGGAGACCTTGCCGCCAACTATCGGAAAAAGCCCTCGCGCAAGTTAGAGATTAGGGTTGGAGCGTCCACCACCTGCAGTCGTTACCCTCAGGAGTCTGCGGAGATTGCTCAGTTGGGGCAGATGTTGGTCGTTTCCCAGGAGAGGGAGCGGCAGAGGGATGAGGAGCATCGTCGGATGATGGATAAGATGCGACAGCTGATGGAGACAGTGCGGCAGTTGCAGCCGCAGCATCCCCCACAGCAACGACAGCCTAGTCAGACGACCCAGCGTGCTCAGGAGGATGACGACTCTCTTGACCATTTTGTTGCGGATCCTTATAATGAGGATTCTTAGACTTTTGAATGAATTTATATGTTTATTTTACTTGTCATGTTAATTATGGTTTGAAATACTTTTTTCGTTGAACAAATATGATTTGAATAACATTTTTTGTAGAACAAATTGTTTGCTTGAATTATGATGTTAATTTCTTTGTTGATGTATTCATATAAATTATTTATTTATCTAGTTTAACATTAATGTTAAACTATAAATAAAGTTTTATAATTTAAAAAAAAACATATATTTCCCAGGGTTAAAACCCTGGGAAACCTTTCCCAGGGTTAAAACCCTAGGAAATATTTCCCAAGGATTACCCGTGCGAAAAGTTTCCCAGGGAATAATCCCTGGGAAATTTTCGAAGGGCGTAACCGCAGGGTATTTCCCAGGGCTTACCCGTGGGAAAAGTTTTCGACCCCCTAAAAATCGAGGGATCTGAATCCGTGGGTCATCCCTGGGAAATGTGTACTTTCCCACGGATTTTCTGGATTTCCCAAGGCCAAAGGCCTTGGGAAACAGCGAAAATTCTTGTAGTGAAGAAACAAAAAGAAAACGATGAAATGTGACTCCTTTGGTGGTTTGTTACTTTTACTTGATGTATAACATTCTTTCAGATTTAGTTTCAAATATGCTAGACTGCTTGGATAAAAATTACCTGCATTTTATTGAATTGGACTTGAATGCTGGAATGATGGATCACTTGCTTGGTCAAATATGAAGTGATTCTTCATTGCTGCTGTCATGGTATTTGAGTAGCTCTGTGTTCTTTGAAGATGTTAAAAAAATGATAGGATACAAGAAAAATAGTTTAAATTACTGATTTAATACTCATGTAGGCAAGTTTTTTTATGCTTGGAGGTCTGTTTGGAGGTTACATAACTTTTATTTGTTTAATACTATATGTGATATGAGTGATTATATGTAATAGTTCTTTTAAACATGAAAGTAAAGATCCTTTAAGTTTAATCATCAATTTATTAGTTCTTTCTATCTTAAGTTTGTACTTCTAAAGACCATCATCATAATATCCAATGAATGTAAAGAAAAGTATAGTGATATATTTTCTTGCATATTCCATGAACCAATCCCATAGAGTTAAAAATAGTCGCTGAAGTATAGTTGTCAAGTTTGTTTTATTTTACTCTTACAATGATTGCTTATCTAATAATCAATGTAAGTTAGCATTTGAGACACCCCGCTATGCCTCTTTGTGTCATTAGATTAAAACCTCATTATTTAATTACTTAATCACACGCTTAACATGAAAATACGTAAAAATTAAAACTTAACTTATAAAGTATACAACTTCATATAGAATGGCATATCACAATATAAGTATATTATGCATATTACAAAACACTGTTGAGGATATCCTATCAGTAGGATCCCTCATGGGCATATACTTAGACAAAAGTTAAACAACGGAAAACATAATAAAAATACATCTCACGAGACGCACTGGCCATAACTAACTAGACCCTAATCACCATGGGTCACAGCTCGTCCTCCAGCCTCTGGTTCGTAGGGAGTTCCATCCAACGCCTCTTGGTTACGCTCATCCACAGGGTCTTCTCGTACAATTCCACAAGGAGAGAAAATACAACATATAGAAATATACAGGGGATAAGAAACAGTTCTATCATCAAAAAGCCGAAAAGAGTCATAGTAAATTATACAGTAATTGTCATAGATAATCAACACACATAACTAACGAATCATCCTCGGGTTAATATATATCATCCTCTACCCTTACTCTCAGGAAATCTAACACGTTACTTTAACGTAACCCCTTTAATCCTGTCACCATGTCTTTACGTTATCGTGGCCACTACCACTCCTGTCACCATCCCTCATTTGCATCGGGGCACACCCTCATTCCCGTTAGGATGTTCCACCTAGTGCACACCTCCATTCCCGTTAAGGTGTTCCACCCCCATTCCCGTTAAGGTGGAAGTGGTCTCACGGGAACTCTTGATTTTATGTGTATTATATTACCAATACACGGTGTATTATATTACCAATACACAGAAGTGTTTTAAGTGTATTATGTTACCAATACACAATGTATTATATTACCAATACACAGAAATGTTTTACGTGTATTATATTACCAATACACATAAGTGTTTTACGTATATTATATTACCAATACACGGTGTATTATATTACCAATACACATATGTCCTTGCGTATTATATTACCAATACACTTTTGTCTTTGTGTATTATATTACCAATACACTTTTGTCTTGGTGTATTATATTACCAATATACTTTTGTCCTTGTGTATTATATTACCAATACACGGCCATGGACAACAACACCTATACTTGAATCCCACCAACCCGATTTAACAACATCCTAGTGCCTTAACCTTCCATTAGAACTTGACACATATTCTATGCCACAACACCTCTTTAACATATATCATCTAAGTTAGGCACTTCTAAATCATCATTATCCTCACACCCAAAACAATCATCTCGTAGACAACATATATATCTTTGCTTAATATCCATTAAGCATAATAATAAAAATCAGGCAGATCATGCATAACACAATAACAATCAAAATATTCCAATATCACCAACATAGCACAAAAATCAATTCAATAAAGGTAATAAGCTCAAATAAACCATCAAGAATATAAAATCAACCTAATATTGATAAACCTATAATCCCCGAATCGGCATTGGTTTTTCAGAAAAGGTTTCCAATGTGATTTTGGTCTTATCGATTACTCGACTACTAGTAGGGTTTAGGTCGCCCTACACAATTATTATATCATCTACTACTTATCCATTCCGACGATAGATTGGTTCTTTCCCCCACCTGGGTTATCACCAAACTCCCGAACTCGAAGCTCCTCGTCATCACACCACAAAGTATTAACTCCACCTTCTGTGAAGGTAAGAAGATTAGATGCTCGAAGAGGTATACCACGAATGTCCTCGTTTCCTTCGTGATGGAAGTCTAAGGTTATGAACACAAAATCACAAGTTAAAATCAAATAAGAACACTAAACCACAAGGTATAGGTTCGGCCAAGACTAGTTCTTAGGGTTAGAGATTCCCGAAAATTATACAACTCATGGATTTATGATCCTTAAGTGTTAGAAGTTCATAAACAATGATCATTTAACAAAGTTGAATTAAAATCCCACTAAGTTATACACTTAGGGTATTCGACCAAGGCGAGTAAAATAGGCTAGCATTCACTAAACTTTCCAATCTCTTAGTTTTAGCATCCATATGTATTAAGGAGCTCAAAACCATGATCATTTTGGAAAAATAAGAACAAAGTATCATAGGTCCATAACCTTCTAGGTTCGGCATTCATAGGATTTATAGGTTAGAAATCTTTAAACTTTCCAATCTCTTAGACTTAGCATCCAAATATCTTATGGAGCTCAAGTCCATGATCATTTTGGAAAACAATAAAAACTTAAACATTCCAATCTCTTAGACTTACCATCCAAATATCTTATGCAGCTCAAGTCCATGATCATCTTGGAAAAATGAAAGTAATACATCCTAGCTTTAATAACATAGAATAAACAAGTTAGAAATCCTTAAACTTTCCAATCTCTTAGAATTAGCATCCAAATATCTTATGGAGCTTAAGTCCATGATCCTAGGCTTACTTATTCATATTTTCAGCCATCATAGGAACAAGCTATCAAAACTTCCAAGATTTATAGATTTAAGATCAATGGATAGCTAGACACTCAAACACATGATCATATTCCAAAAGTTGAAACAAAAACTTCCTAGGTCACAAATGCAAGTATTCGGCCTTCATTGGAAGAGATAGGTAGAGATTTTTGTTTTACACAACCTTTTAGTATGTGAAAATATAAGTTAATATAAGACTATAGAAAGTGGTTTCAAATCAAAAGGAGTTTTCTACCATTTTAGAGAGATTTTAGAAGTTTAAAACATATAAAGAACACATAAAGTAAACTAAGAAATAAAAGATGAAACTTACAAAAAGATTCATATGAGAGCATTACCGTTAGTATAAGGAAGAACTTTAATGAAGAACTCAAGTAGAAAAGACTAATAAAAATGGAAGCTTTAAGTGTTTGAAAAAAAGAGAAATGGAAGAAGTTGAAGAAGTATGAAGATTGAGGAAGAAAATGAGAGAATGAAGATGAGTGATGATTATATAGAGGATTGAGAGGGGAGCACGAAATTTTGGAGAGAGGATGAGCTTGGAGAGCAAGTTTTGTCTTTAAGACTTGTTTGGTTGAAGAGGAATGAGAAAAATAGGTTTTTAGAATATAATATGTTATAATTTGAAAAGTGTGATGATTACACTTTTGGAGTGTGTCATAACCCATTTCCATCAAGTCCCATCAAGTCACTTCACTTCTTTTGTTCTCCCTAATCTGCTCCATTTCGTACCCGGTTGTATTTTCCGATCGTAATTCTTCCGACGTTTTCGCCCGAATAAAATATTATATTCCATTTTTGAACGAAAATTTTTAAAATAACCAAAGTTGAAGGAAACATATTAAAAACACTAACCGTCTCGTTCACGGGTCAAAATTAGGTTTTCTTCACAGTAAACTTGTACCAGCAGTGAAAACGCAGACCGGCTTTCGTCTGAATTTTCAACCGAAATTGTTACTGTAACCCTCTACCATAAAGTAGATTATGAATATGATTTTATTTTAATCAAAAACACTTTATAACTCTCAAATTAAAATATAATTAATTATATTTTAACCGGTTGAACAACATAATTAAAATCAGGATGTTACAGCATTCTCTTGAGATCATGGTGGCATGCCTTCACTTTCCAGAAGGTTGTTCCCCTTTGAGGAAGATGGAGAGTTATCAAGTCCAATGCCACTATAAATTGTTGCATTCTTTTGTGCTAAGATATTAGATTTTATTTTGATTTGAAACTTCAACTTTTTTTTTTCAGTTGAATTTCCTGACTTTTTTGGAGCATCATCCTTCAAAGTGGACCCGAGATTGATAGTACATTTGTTCGGTTTTGTTTTAACAAAACATGAATAT
Organism: Sophora flavescens; assembly: GCA_030762895.1. Taxonomy (NCBI): domain Eukaryota; kingdom Viridiplantae; phylum Streptophyta; class Magnoliopsida; order Fabales; family Fabaceae; genus Sophora; species Sophora flavescens. The sequence continues at coordinate 80,677,388 of CM061062.1, forward strand.
GAGTAATGGTTGTAGGCGTTGCTTTTGGGACAAGATGCTAATTCTCCTTATGGGCTTTACAATGGCCAGGGGTGTAAGTTGCTTTTTAGGACAAGATGCTAATTCTCCTTAAGGTGAAGAGGATAAAAGGAAGCCGGAGGAAGTTGTAGGTTAGGTTTGGCTCTATAAGAATTCATATTTATTTTAATGTAAATAATTCTGGTACTGAGACATTTTCTATTTTGTTTCTCACGCCTTTTCACCGGATTATTTTTTGTCACAATTAAATAGAATAGCCATTAGAACTATGATCGTTGCCTTTACTTTGGGATGTGGGAGATGAGTCAGATTGTATCATTTTATTCGGGTACTATATTTGATAGGATGATACTATGATTGCATGTGATTGTACTAATGAGTTTATAACATTGTTCACAACCTGTTCTGTTTCCTTTTCGTGAATAAATTTATTTAATCTGCAACATTAGTTGATCTGTCAGTTATAATAACTCTGGATCTAGATTACCTGCTTCCACCTTCTGCCTTGGCATCATCTGTGAGCATTATTTATTGTGCATAAGCAATTAGACATTTTTGGCCTAACAACTATGTAACTTTTTGCAGATAAACGAAAGTAAATTTCCTGATGATGTTGAATTTGCTTTATAGAAGCCAGAGGATGCGGTCACAATTACTAGCCAACGGCTTTGTCTTGGTCAGAAAGCCCCTTTATTTATTTTAGGTAGATGAAGCTTTTTTTTTTGTTTGATTTGATTGGTCATTAATTACATAGATTAGTGGTGTTGTTTTTCCAATTTTTAGAGTTATTCATATTATGTGTTGCTTTTGGGTTTGGGTTGAAAGTGTAGGTGACAGTGCATCATGTGATCAAATGGATGATCCGGGAAGAGCAATGGTGGCTGGGATGGTCTAAAATGCACTACAAGAAATTATGTGATTAGCTACGACAAATTTAATAGTTAATTTGTAGCTAATCTCTAGCAAACAAATTCAGCTATAGATTAGCTACAACATTACTACAAAAACAATGGTAGCATGAATTGAGCGGCAAATTAGATAAGGAAAATTATTCCTGGCTAATTTGTAGTTAATGTTAATAAGTCTTGGCTATTTTTTAGCTAATCCATAGTAATAAGTTGTTCAAAAATGTTTTTTCCTAGCTACATAGTTAGGATATTGTCAATTTCGTAGCAAATGTATAGCTAATATTTTAATACTTTCCTAGCTAATTTGTTGCTAATTCATAGTTAAGGGTTAATCTAAGTTTTGCATTCCCAAAACTATTACTTAGGTAACTTGTAGCTAATTTCATATTCTTCCCTAACCAATTCATAGTATAATACATAGCTAATTATAACTTAAACAAGTTTACAAAACAAGTTCAAAACAATTCATTACCAATTCATATGTCTATCACGGACAGTTCACAACAAGTTTACAAAACAAGAAATAGAATATATAACTACTAAATTAAAGTCTACAAAACATAGCTGATTGATCAAAGTTCTCCATCAAGATCATTCATCCATGATCTTCCTCTCTTACTTTGCAATGGTGCTTGAGGCTTAGGATTTCTGAATTGGGACCCTAAAATGGGCTCAACATAGTGCCTGAGAGGACTCCTCTGGAAGAATCCATTTCATTGCCCTAAATAAATACCAACAGATTATTAAAGCAAAGCAAGGAAATAGCAGGACAAATGCCAATTACTTTCAATAATTACATTACACACCATACTATCCAGCATGCGGTTATGACTATCCACCTTATCACTCGACAACAGTTGCAATCACCCCCATTAAAACTTCAATTCTAGTCAATTCTAGTTGATAAAACAAAAAAAATTTAGACCACCAAGAAACTGCATGCTACTTGCATCTTTAGATACAATTCTATACATTTAACATCTCTGAACACTCTAGAAGAATAAGGGTGATAACTAGTGAATAAATTTAATCTTTTTGATACATAAATATAAATATTTCATTTAATATATATTGCAATACCCAAATCTTACTTCATTACTTAATTCAGTATATGTCTATTGTGTGCCAAAGAGGTAAAGATACATTAATTAATTACAATTTTTTTTGGAACAAAGCAAGAATATCCATAGAAGGAAAGAAGAAATGCAAGGAACTTTGAGGTTAAGGCATCCTTACATCAAAGGACAAAGAAGACCACAACCAAAAGAATTGATAATAATACAACAAAGTGTGCTAATCTCCTCGTTGAAAGCAATCTTAACAGAAATCAACTCTAAAAGGGTAAGAATTTTCCACAGAAAATCCAAGTGTTATGCACCAATCAAAGACACCAAGAAATCTATTGGCATATGAAACACATAGCAAAAACCTCTGAAGTTGATCAACAAGACAAGAAATGCTTCATGCCCTGTGTACAAAATACAAACCCAAGTTTCACCAAAACTCCAAAAGTGCATTTCAAATTCCAAATGTAGCTGCCCCCAATATAAAGAATAAGTGACAACGAGATCACTGATCCTCCAACCAAACCAACAAAAGGTAAAAGCCATAAAGGTGAATGGGTTTAAAAGTCAATGATTAAACATGATTCCCCAAGGTAGATAAGTTTTCTATTCTACAAACTATTTCTAATTCTAATAAGATCTTCTCAAGTGAAACATGATCCTCAAAAGTAATATATCAAGTTTCTGAAACTACAGATAGTCACTTGTAGAACTACTTACAAGATTTTAAGTTTTTACATTGTCCCAATATATGCTGCCATTCTGGGATCTTTCCTATAATCAAGCATTTTCTCAATATCCTGCATATGGTATCCAATTAAAATATAGGTCAATTAAAAACTACTTTAAGTGAAAGAGAAAGTGGTTAAGTCATTGAACTCACCGTGTCTTCAAGCTATAAAACCCAAACATCTTGCTATAGGTAAATAGTTTCAAGAAAGCAAGCATGTTGAATAAATACGTAAAATTATATCTTTATACCAAGGAAAATTCACTAATGTTGTACATGTGTAAATAAATGCATCGTTATATCTTTTTATGTCCTTTCTTCAACATGATATTTTATATTATACTAATACATAGTTAAATTAAAAGCATAACTAATTTAATAAAATAAATAAGTTGGGATCACATTGAGTCGTTCCCAAACAACCATAATCATGACAACCTAAACCAAATGAAATCATGAACAACCAAGCATAAAAATAGCAGTAATTCTCATTGAGCCATTATATCAAGCACAAGGTCCATTTAATTCTTCATTACAACCATCCACGTGTAATAACCAAGGACGGACCCAGACTCGGATGATGGGAGGGACCAATTATAAAATTAAAATTCATTCAATAAATTCTATATAAAATATCCATAATTATATGTTTGAAAATATTAATTACATTAGTAATATATCAAAACATTGAATGCACTTGCTGCATGTCACGAAAATCTTCTATGATTGAATCTATACTAATTTTTTTCATAATTTTCTTTTCAATTTATACTAGTAGACCATCAGTTAGTCAAAAATTTATCTTTTATCTTATGGGGAAGTGTAGTCTTGACTATATTATAATTGAAAAAGATCGCTATGTAGTAATTGTAAAAATAGGAAGTGTGATAATAAGAGTTAATTATCATTCTGTATACAAGATGATAAACTTTTGTTTTTCTATTTTTATTTTTTACCAACCAATGATATAGATTTTTTTGGTACAACTAATGATATAGATCAAAAATAGTTTCCAAACCTATTATTAATTTTAGAATTAAAAATTAGAAATTTTTAGGAGTTTTTCAAAAAAAAAAAAAAACTTAGGGGGGGCCAAGGCCCCTCCCACAATATATATGTACGTCCGTCCCTGGTAATAATGTTTCATTCTGAATAATGAGCATTAAAAACCAGTTGTACTAAAATAGGAAAATGAATGATTAGCTTTCATTTCCTAAAGATCCTGATTCTTTATTGATCACTATCATATAAATAATCTCACCAGGCGTTTACATTGCTTTGTGTCTTACATTGTTGTTGATGGGTACCAGGATTCGATCTTGCACATTGGTGGTGTAAGGCCACAACAAAGACCACCAATCTAGCAGGCTCAAACGGTTGCTTTGTGTCTTACATGAAAGTTATATGTTGACATTTTATTTTCCATCACATGTTTTACTTACTAAAGATCCTTATTTTGATTCTCTTTCTTAACCCAATAATATCTTTTTTACTGTGGCTGCTTTTATTTGGTGGAGATTACGTTTTTAGTCTGGACTCATGCAGTGATGCGTTAAGTGTTTATTCATGCTATTACAACTTGGAGACTATATTAATTGATGCGTTCAGATTGATCTGTTGATATTTATTTATTTTGAGAGCTTTTTTTTTCATATGGTTGAGTTTGTAAGATATCATTCAGCAAGTCGATTCGATACATTCAGAAGCAAGCTTAAACTTTGAATAAAAATATTGGATTGTGTGGGAATATTAAAGGTATTGGATGTATAGAAATGAATGTTATTTATTAAATTTTTTTTACAACGAGTGCTTTATTTTCTTTCCATAATGATCCCTTATTCTTTTTTCATAAACATCATGTTAGGTAAGACTTCAAATCAATTATAGATATAGAAAATTTTAATTGGGTACTAATTTTAAATACCATACACTTTTAAATAAACTTAAATCACTTCATTATTCCATTTGTTTTTCCTTTTTTTACAATAGTTAATAACAATAATTTGTATTGTTATTGATTCTTTTTTATTTTTATAAACAAAAATGTATATATGAATGAGTACGAGGGGTACCCAACGCATACACAACGAAACGGATTTGTCTACATGTACAAAGGGACAACCAGATATTACAACAACCCAAAGCAAATAATAAGCTATAAGGTTGATAAATAGCTAAAGTCCAATCCCACAATAAGCCATCCCCTGTTCTAAGGAATTTTAGCCTGAACATAACAAAATACAAATAGCCTAAATAGCTAATCGCATCCAAATGAAGCCATGACCAGATTGCTGCCTTCCTTGATTCCTCGTTATGCAGTAGCAGTGAAGTCAAATTGCACCTATCCCAATCTCAACATATTAGAATACTACTTCAAATTGTACCTTCATTCGATCATACTCCCTTGGGCACATAGAACTGCCCCAATCTGTCCCTCATTACCATTGAAAATAACCCATCATTCATCCTAATTACGAAAACCAGAATCTGCATCAATTGCTCCCAGACCATTGAAAGCAACAATCAAAGAAGCAGATCCCACGTTCACAGAAAGAACAGAAAAACTGAATTCCACTTGACAAAACACATATATGACAGTAAACCAGAAATTATACTAAACAATCATAGTGTTAAATAAATTCAGTGCTTATAACCAGCTACAATCATAACTACAAAACCATAATGTCAAGCACAGCACTTCATGCAGTCCAATGGGGAAATACACCAATGTGAGAAATCATACCTGCAACCCTTTCCCCTAAACTGAAACCATTTCCAAGCTCTAAATTTGATGGATTCCATCAATTGAAAGCTGTCGAACTTTTCTTGGTTGAAGATGATACCATTTCTAGACAACCATATTGACCAAGTAGTTGAGAACCACAATGTCATCCACATCTTTGGGGGTAGCTGTATTTAGATTTCTAAAATCCATGCATACCCTCATTTTGCCATTCTTTTTAATAACAGGAACTACATTAGAAAGCCAATCGACATAACTGGTTGTTCGAATGAACTTTACCTTAAGCAGTCTTTCTACTTCCTCTTTAATTCTGTGTACCACCTCTGGGGCAAATCTTCTGCTCGCCTGTTTAACAGGTTTGCAATCCTCCCTGAGTGGTAACCGGTATTCGACAAGATCCCTGCTTAAACCAGGCATTTCATCGTAGTCCCATGCGAAGCAATCTTTATACTCTGCAATTAGTCTGACAAGTTTTTGTTTGTAATCCTCTGGCAGAAAAGCACTCGCAAAGATAGGCCTTTTCTTTTCCTCCGTACCTAAGTTTATTTCTTCCAAGGGATCTTCCAGTTCCACAGTTTGCTTAACTTCGGCTCCCTTTTCAAAACCCAAAGGGCCATCGTCAATGATACAATCCGCTAACACACTTTCCGAAGTATGTACTTCTTTGTCGGCTAGCGGCTAGATAGGCCAACAATCTTCTCAGTTGTATTTCAAGGCTCATTGTCGGAATTTGGCCGAGATTTGTCGGCCTCTTCCTTTATCTTAACGCCAAATTGACCGAGAAGACTCGCTTCCAATGCATCCTTGTCAATGACCCCTTCGTTGGCAGTTATAGGTCTGACGTTTGGTGAATATATCTTGAAGTCAACATGTAATTGCCGAGCATAACAAGCGTTATCATCTGCTTCGACTATTTCTACCTGATCTTGTGCATTCCACAAGATTACTTTCTGATGCACTGTTGACGGAATTGCTCCCACAGCATGAATCCAATCCCTGCCAAGTAATAGGTTGTAGCTTGACTTGGCGGGGATTATCACAAACAGTGTCATCCTTTCAACGGTGCCAACTTGGATATTCAACAAAATGACGCCATCGGACTGAGAAGTTTTGCCACTAAAATCAGTGACGACCATATCTGTCGAAATTAAATCCGACTGATCCTTCCCTAGCTTTTTGAACACTGCTCTTGGCATCAGATTCACAGCAGCTCCCCCGTCAATTAAAACCCTGTTGGTAGGTCTTCCATCTATTACGGTCTTCACATGCAATGGCCTTAAATGGTTCCTCTGCTCATCGATTGACTTTTCCAACTGTGCCACGTTACCAAACACAGTAACCAAGTTTTCTTGGACATACGTCCAAAAATCACCTGAATCTCTATCATTGTTGACAACATCATCATCGTAGGAGAAATCAACTTCGAGATATCCCTCATATTCTGCCGAGATAAACGAAATCAATCATATCTTCATTCTTCTAACTGGCTCCAGTATGACTTCATTTTCTGGATCTTCATCCAAAAACGTACCTCCAACCATTCTGCCATGATTTCTTTTTAAATCACTTTCGTCATCTGATCCGGACCTATCTGACAGCGGTCGGGCCACTCCTGCGCCATGATGAGTGTGATTTTACCTCATTTTTCATGTACATTTCTGCATGCATTTGCATATAGTTAGGCCAATTTAGAGTTGATTTTGTATAGTTTTTCCTTTGGAACGGATGAGGTGGTTTCTGTGTGTTGTTTTGCAGGATTTAATGGGAAAATGCCCAGAAATCAGCCTTGGTGGAGCTTGGATGAAAAAAGAGATTAGAAGTGAAGATTATGAGCCAAGCAGAGAGTATCACGGCCTGGCCGTGATGGCCCTCACACGGCCGTGAGGAGCGATGAGTGAAGAAAGATTGAGCCAAAAGTCGAAGTCTGTCACGGCCTGGCCGTGATGGCTATCACTACCGTGACTCGCTAGTTGGAAAAGTCAGAAACGATCACGGCCTAGTTGTGATGGCTATCACGACCGTGATGAATAAGTGAATGAAGAGGCGCCCAGTCGAGAGACCATCACGGCCTGGCCGTGATGGCTATCCACGCCGTGACGGCGACGGACCTATAAATAAACCTGCACCGAATGCAGAAAAGGGAGGAACTTCTAACCTAAAATAATCGGCACTTGGAGGCAGGCTGAGGCTGGTGACTGGAGAGGGTTTCTACCCAAAAGGGGGGCGTTTTCTCTGCTCTTGGATGGAGAGAAGTTTGGAGGAAGCTTGTCTATGAGTGTTCTTCATCCCTTCTCTTTTTCCTTTTTGTATTTCCTTATCATGAGTAGTTAAATCCCCATTGTTGGGGTTAGATGTAACTTTTCTGAACTTGTTGTAATTGATTCGGTATTTTAATACAAGTTTCTATTTCGTATGAGTATGTGATTCTGTGTTTAATGCTTTCCTTGGATTAGCTACCCATAGGAATGATTTGTTGCTTTGATAGATGACTGGAAGGTTGGTATTAAGGCATGCTCATGAATCATATGCCAAGTAGGTCAAGAATCTAGACATAGGTGTTGGCTGCTTGCAATCTTATAAGTCTTAACTTAATGCAAAATCTCAGGTTATTCCACCTAAGACATTAGGGTTTAATTTGGGGTTTTAGGCTCAATGCACCTAAGACATTAGGCTTGAGTAATTTAGAAAAGGCTTGATTGGCATAATTGAATTAGGACTTGTGTTAGAAGCCATTTCATTGCAACTAAGGGAGGATTAGTGTAGTCTAACCCTGACAATTCTAGCCACATCCCTGTTTGCATACCAAGTGTTTGTTAAAAATTCTAAAAGACCAAAAACATTTTATTTTCTGTTTAATCCCTCACACTTTAGTTAAGTCTAGATAGTTGTTAAATTTGCGAATTGGTAATTGACAACCAATCCCTGTGGATACGATAACCGGTCTCACCGTTTTATTACTTGTTTGCGACGAGGTGCACTTGCCTTTATATCTTAAAAATAACGCATCAAGTTTTCGGCGCCGTTGCCGGGGATTGGTTTTGTTAATATCAATAGTAACAAATGAGACAACTAGTTTAGACATTTTTTTTATTGCCTGTGTATATTTGATATTTTTCTGTATATATTTGAATTTTTTGTTTTGAATTCTGTTTTGTAAGGTGGACAAAAGTCATGGGAAATTTTTATTGTCCACCTGATAAGGAAGCTTCCAGTCATGTTTTGGAGGACAACTTGTGGTGGGATGGCGATATAAATTTGGGAGAATTCTTCGAGGAGTTTTCTCTATCTCATAACATCCCATCACGAGTCGATCCTATGACTGGTGAGCTTATATATGTATACTCCGAGGAGGATTGGGAAACCTTTTGGGCATATTTACCACCTCCACCACCATGTATGATTCCCAAAGAGCCACATGAGAAAAATCTGGTTCTGGGAATGAATGAAATTGAAAATGAAGTGGTGGTGGTGAGTGAACCACAACAAGAGGAATTACCTTCCACAAATCCTTGGGAAACAACAAGTGAGGAGGCAGGGCATCTAGATAGCACTCCTTCCACCATGCATGTTGAGCAATCTGATTTTACTGCACTAGATAAATATGTTGGCTTGCATGCATGTGTGGACATTGGAAAGTTAGCCCCTCCCACTTGTCTGTCACACTTCCTTTTGTTAATTCCACTTGACCCGAGAGGAAGTGAGTTTATAATTTTAAAGGTCAATGGAATTTCCACCCAATGGCTGGGTGGAATTGAAAATAAAGTTATTTTACTGTTACAATCACCATCCCAATTTCCATTTGATCCGGGAGGAGGATCCAGGTGATGATTTTTAATAAGTCAAGCTAGTGACGTTAAAGAAGCGCTTATTGGGAGGCAACCCAACTTTTCTTAACCCTTCTCTTTAGTTAGTTTTTGTTCTTGATTTTCAACCTCTTGAATAATTTGAGAAGCTCAAGAGGTTTGTTAATAATTTTTGTTAAGTGTCTTCAGATTTTGAATAAAGGAAGGAGAAAAAGAGCAGGGAGAAACAAAGCCAAAAAGTATGTGAGCCAACACCCGCTACCGCCTCGGTAAGCCGTTCCATTTTTCTTTTGTTTTAATTAATTTTTCTCTCCTCTCCAACTTGATTGTTTACATTGGGGACAATGTAAATCTTTAAGCTTGGGGTAGGGGTATTTTGCATATGTTCATATCTTGCATTGTAAATATTGCATTCATATAGGTTTAGTCTTGCATGATCACATGAATTGATTGCCCTTGCTTAGATTGAGCTTATGATTGTGAGAACTAAGTGCCAATTAAATTGTGATAGTGGATTTTTGAACCCAATTCTGTTTATTCTTGTGATATGGCTGCAAATGAATATGCTTGAGATGATTTCGGATAGTTGATGATTAGCATATGTTTCTTTAGACTTGTGTTTCTCACTGGTTCTTGAACTGATAAATGTGAGCTTTTGAGCCATTAGGGGGTACTCACTAAATCTGCCCCCATTCTTTGTGTAGAGTGTTATTCCTCTTGGTTTGTTTTCTCTAGAACTTGACTTAAAACCATTTTAAAGCTTAAAATTTTTTGAAAACATTTTTGAAAATGATTGAGGCAATAGGTATTTTTCTGGCCTTCTGAGCTTTGAATGTGTAAATGCTACCCTTAGTTGCCCAATTTTGAGCCAAAATGAATAAAATGCTTTTCTTGGTACCCTGAAAAAAATTTGGATACATATACTTGATAAGGGACCTTCTAAAGTATCACAAAAAGGGTGAAAAAGGTAGTTGAAAGTTTGGGAAAAGAATCAAAAATTTCCCCTTCTCCAAATAAAAGAAAAAAAAAAAGAAAAGAAAAGAAAAGAAAAATAAATAGAGAAGGGGATGACAAAAAATAATAAAAAGAAAAAGAAAGAAAAGAAGGGTGGAAAAATGTATTGAAAACCCAAGAAGGTATTTTAGAAGGTTTCTTGTGTTGAAATGTTTGATACTTGGTTTAGCCTTTTGAAATATCCCTTTCTTGTTATCCCCACCTAAAGATTAATCCCATGGCCACGTTACAACCAAATAAAGACCTCTTGATTCTTAGGTGTTTTCATAAATAAAGTGGAGATTTGGTTGATAGTCAAGCATATGGTAGGAATCATTCCTTGAGGAAAATGGAGCGAATTGTTATATATACTTGAACACTTGAGTGAGTGAGGCAAGAAAGAGAACCAAGCAAATAAACAAGCTTGGGGTGAGCTTCAAGTGAGCAAGAGTGCCCGAATCAGTGAGAATATGAGTCTAGGAAACTTAAGCCCCTAATTGGACTTGAATTGATTGTCTCTTGCTGAATTGTTTGAATTGCCTGTTACTTGGATCATTTTACTCGGGTTCTTAGTTCACTATCCATGCTTTGACTGTTTATCTCTTCTGGCCTTAGTTTTTGCTTGAGGACAAGCAAAGTCTTAAGCTTGGGGTGATTTGATGAGTGTGATTTTACCTCATTTTTCATGTACATTTCTGCATGCATTTGCATATAGTTAGGCCAATTTAGAGTTGATTTTGTATAGTTTTTCCTTTGGAACGGATGAGGTGGTTTCTGTGTGTTGTTTTGCAGGATTTAATGGGAAAATGCCCAGAAATCAGCCTTGGTGGAGCTTGGATGAAAAAAGAGATTAGAAGTGAAGATTATGAGCCAAGCAGAGAGTATCACGGCCTGGCCGTGATAGCCCTCACGGCCGTGAGGGAGCAGTAGGTGAAGAAAGATTGAGCCAAAAGTCAGAAGCTGTCACGGCCTGGCCGTGATGGCTATCACGGCCGTGACCTGCTAGTTGGAAAAGTCAGAAACGATCACGGCCTAGCTGTGATGGCTATCACGGCCGTGATGAATAAGTGAATGAAGAGGCGCCCAAGTCAGAGACCATCACGGCCTGGCCGTGATGGCTGTCACGGCCGTGACGGGCGACGGACCTATAAATAAACCTGCACTGAACAGAAAAGGGAGGAACTTCTAACCTAAAATAATCGGCACTTGGAGGCAGGCTGAGGCTGGTGGCTGGAGAGGGTTTCTACCCAAAAGGGGGGCGTTTTCTCTGCTCTTGGATGGAGAGAAGTTTGGAGGAAGCTTGTCTATGAGTGTTCTTCATCCCTTCTCTTTTTCCTTTTTGTATTTCCTTATCATGAGTAGTTAAATCCCCATTGTTGGGGTTAGATGTAACTTTTCTGAACTTGTTGTAATTGATTCGGTATTTTAATACAAGTTTCTATTTCGTATGAGTATGTGATTCTGTGTTTAATGCTTTCCTTGGATTAGCTACCCATAGGAATGATTTGTTGCTTTGATAGATGACTGGAAGGTTGGTATTAAGGCATGCTCATGAATCATATGCCAAGTAGGTCAAGAATCTAGACATAGGTGTTGGCTGCTTGCAATCTTATAAGTCTTAACTTAATGCAAAATCTCAGGTTATTCCACCTAAGACATTAGGGTTTAATTTGGGGTTTTAGGCTCAATGCACCTAAGACATTAGGCTTGAGTAATTTAGAAAAGGCTTGATTGGCATAATTGAATTAGGACTTGTATTAGAAGCCATTTCATTGCAACTAAGGGAGGATTAGTGTAGTCTAACCCTGACAATTCTAGCCACATCCCTGTTTGCATACCAAGTGTTTGTTAAAAATTCTAAAAGACCAAAAACATTTTATTTTCTGTTTAATCCCTCACACTTTAGTTAAGTCTAGATAGTTGTTAAATTTGCGAATTGGTAATTGACAACCAATCCCTGTGGATACGATAACCGGTCTCACCGTTTTATTACTTGTTTGCGACGAGGTGCACTTGCCTTTATATCTTAAAAATAACGCATCACGCCACAACTATCCAGTGCTTCAGTGATGTCAGTCAGATCTTCATTTTGGCTATTTATGTCCATGTCTTTACCGATGTTTATATCATCGTTTCGATCATTCAATGCCTCGATGACAGCATCGAAAGTCACTTCTTCTTTGGTTAAATCGCACTCAGGCTTGAACGCTGCCAACAGTTGTTTTTCCATTCTCGCCTCAAACTCTTTCTCGAGTCCTGCAACCCTTTCCATGTCTACCAGTCCGATAGGCCATTTGCTTGTGGATCTTGTTGGTGGTGATGCCTGCTCTAAGGCCTTATTCTTCTTTACAAAAACCTATGACATAGGCTTATTCTGCCTTGCTTGATTAATAGGCCCCATCGAATCAACTTCCATGGGATGGGTCTCTATCACGCTTTTCATTTTGGTATCTCCACTCTTGTCAGCTATGTTGTCAGCCACTGCTATCAGACAGCCAGTATCATGTGAAGGCATTTCCTTTATGGTGATGCCCTCTTGCTTAGCAAGCTTCTTCTTTTGAGTCTGTCGGAGCCTCCGTAGCCTCCTCTTTTGACTCTTAGATATAGCCGGCTGACTTGACGGTCCTAACAAATCAGGTCCTATCATCTGAGTGTTCTGAGATAATTGCCCCCTTCAGTAATCCTCATTCCAGAAAGGTGGATTGTGATTGTTGAACTTATTTTTTCTAACCCATTTCTGGTTTCGTAATTCGGGATAGCAGACCATAGCGAAATTTCTTACCCATCGATCCACTGTTACATTGGACGAGCTGACGACTACCTGTTTGCCTGTTAACAACATGCGTAGTATTCCTATGCACATCGTGAGACCCAGCATGGTTGTTCGGGTGCGAGAATTTGCCTTGACTATTACCATCACGAGACTCAGTTATGTCTTGTGGGTGATATGATGGCATTTTCTGCCCCCTTGCCTTCTTGGCAGTAGCATCGTCATAAAATCCTTCACATTTTGGGCAAACTTTGAAGATACCACCAGATTTCTTCCGTGTCATGAAGTCGACAAGCGGTTCCCCTGACTTTGGATAGATATCAAATGAATCCGCCAGGTCCATTTGAATATTTTGTCCACCTTTTATATTGACCATGCCTATTCATATAGGGACTTGGCGGTCAGTTTTGTTAACTTCAGGACCGAATGGTTCTGTATCAATCTTCATGTCTGGTTTCTTGTCAGAAAACTTTAGTCTTCCTTCTGTCAAACCTTTATGAATGATGTCCCTGAGATGCATACAGTCGTTAGTTACATGACCAAAAGTATTATGAAACTTACAATACTTCCGATCTTTTATTTCATGGGCTTTCAATAGCCTATGATCATCTGACAACTTTAACTGCTTATCTTTGAGCAGTATGTCAAATATTTGGTCGGCTTTGGTCACGTCAAATGTATACACTTTCTTATTGATGAAAGGAATCCTTTCTCTGGCCCTTGCAGGCCTCAAGGCTTAACATGTATAAGGGGGATTAGTTTTTAATTCAACATAGTCTACCTCATATTCTTCAGAATTATTGCCCTCTTCGTTGGAATCACGACATGCATCCGACAAAATTAATCTTTTCTCTTTTGAGGAATTTCCTCTGCTTGAAAACCTTTTCGGCCTTTAGTTGTTCAATTTGTCGGACTTTGTCACCCAACTGGGCAAGATCAATTAGGTGTTGGTTGACCAATTTCTTCCTAATATGATAATCTAGACCCCCGACATCAATCTTCACTATTTCTGCTACAGGGATAGGGGTGAAGCAACGACTCCTCATTTGACGGAATCGAGCAAGATAATCATCGACAGACTCGTTATTCATTCTCTTAATGCCGAATAAGTCTATCAACCCAATTTTTAAATCACTCCTAAAGAATTGATCATGAAAGCTCCTCTCTAATTGATTCCAGGAATGTATGGAATTAGGTCTCAGAGTTGAAAACCAAGAAAAAGCATTCTTAGTTAATGAACTAGGAAAGAACTTCATTTTTAATCCCTCCTCTAAAGCCAAATCTCCTAATTCGATCGTAGATCGGGCAATGTGCTCGACAGTTGACTCTCCACTTTCCCCCGAGAATTTTGACAATTTGGGTATTTTGTATCCTCGAGGCATTTCTGCCTGTTGGACCCAGTCAGGAAATGCCGATGCAAAAAATGACTGATTTCCAAAACCTATGTTAAAACCAAACATATTCAATGCTTGTTCGACAACTTGGTCAACATTCTGGTTTAGAACATTTTGGCGAAGCGCTCCAAGAGCACACTGGTTTATGACAAAGTCTTCGTCTTCCTCTGACTGCAGAATGTGTACATTTCCACATCTCAGAGGGACTCGACGATGGGGTTGTGGCCGCTCGTCATCTTGTTCGGATCCATCAAGTTGGATAACTTTTGGTTGTTCAACCAGTGGTTGATTATTCTGACCGTGGTTGACATTCCTATTGACATTTCTATTGGGATTTCTATTGGTATTTTGGTTGTTGTCTAGGGCCAACACACCCAAGGCTCTATTTAACCTACGTATCTCATTTACCAATGTCATGCATGCATTATTTGTGTTTTCCATTAATGGCGTAATCACTGTACCCATTTGCTGAGTAAATGCATTCACCATGTTAAAGTTACTAGAGTCAATTTGTTGTCGAGCATTGCCTAATGTAGCCTCTGACAGACCAACAATACTTTGCGGGGGTTGTCTAAGTGGGGATACTTGTGGCCTTACTACTGGACGCTCTTGTCGAGTATGGGTCATCACCACTGACCCTGTTATCCCATTCGCTTGACTGGGGATTTGCCCCCTAGTCGACGGTCCTGCCTCTCCAGATGTATGGGCGGTCGTCGTTACTCCATTTGGATATGGTATGTATGCAAATGGGGTATTTGGGTTGACAGTGGTGGAATCGTAAGGTATTCCATACATAGTTTATGGCAAAGGTTGCGTAGTCCCTCTTGGGTTTGAATTCACAACACTCCATTGAAACGATCTGGTAGTTGGCAGATTTATTTGTTGAAAACTGGGGAAGTTGGTGACAGAAGTGTTACTTGGCCAACTTCGTCAAGCCTATTGACAACTTGAGCATAAGAAACACCTCTTCTCGCCACTAAACTATTAGTGCTATTATTTCCTGCATTAGTAGCGTTAGCCATGGTTGCAGGAATATTATCAACTGGCGCAACAGTGGTTATAGGATTAGCATCCATCGTTGACACACCGACGTTAGTGCTGACAACGCTTACATTACTCGCACTACTCATATTCAGAGTTTTTGGAATTAGATGACGTTTGAATCAGTCTCCCACTCCGTAGACGCATACAATAAATTTGTATGTTAGAGTTCATGACACTATACGAGTTACTCTAAACTCGTCCAACCGGGCGTGCCAATTTGTTAATGTTGGTTTTTGGTTTTTGACCAAAATTCCTTCGTGACAAATAATTAGAGATCAAACGAGTGTGGACCCTACGAGTTATGCGGTAATCTCGACAGGAATGTGCTATTTTGAAGGTAATGTCTGCCAAGTAAAAATTTGACAAATTAGCCAAATCTAGTAATATACTGGCAAAGACTTAATGTTATGATAAGTTTATAAGTTTGAAAATGGTGTTTAAGATTGTCGTCAACAAGGAAACTTGACAATGAAACTACATGCATTTAAAAGAAGAATAGAAAAGGGAACTTTAAAATTTAAGAGATGAAAGTAGTTCCTATTGTAGAAAATAACTTCCTAATTGAACTCAGTTTATAACGATCAAGAAACAAAAGTCTTGAAAAGAGAGGTTAAGTAAAGTAAAATCTAAGAACAAAAATTTAAAAGAAGGGTTGAAGAAAATAAGATCTAGACAATACTACTTGCGGAAAGTGAAAGAACTTAGATGAGTAACTTGAAAGAAATACTGGAAATAATGAAGAACGAGTAAAGAACTTGAAGAACACAACCAGTATTGCACTGGGTTTTCATATTCAATTGAAATAAGATGGGTGGAGGGAATACTTGAATGTTATCCGTCAATCTGCTGTGTGATCGAGATGTGTAGAATGTGTATCAAGTAATCGACCCTTATTACATTGCGATTGCTAGTATTTATAGGCAAATAAGTTACCTAGAAATAACTCCCCATCTAAATGACTGCCACATGTGTTTGGCAGTTCTCTTAAGTTTTATACTTAAACTGTTTTGTCAAGCAATCCCACTACCTGCTCAATGTCTTGAACCGCTCCGTGTCAATTTGCTTATCTTTGATGGTTTGAACTGCTTGACAACTTGTATTGGTACCTTTCGTCGGATTGGAGACTTAACCAATTTCTTCACTTTTCTATTTCTCTTGACGACTCTTCCTTCGACTAAGTCTTCCTTTATTATTTTGTCAGGAATTTGATTGTCGAATCTTTTCCTCTGTCGAACTGTATTTTCTTGTCAAACCAAATATCTTCAATACTTAGAAAATTTTGATTACCTCCTCAATCCCTTCATCATCCTATCAAGAAAACATCTATCAAAATTCCAAAATTTCATCCTCAACAACCCGGTGTAGCTCATTGTGGACAGCTCTGCCCGCCCCATATTGATTTGTTAATGAACCTTTGTTCCACCTCTTTCTAAATCCTTGTCCATTTTTCCAAACATCTAACTCAATGTTTGGGTGTTTGAGTAAAGGGACATCTCTCTCCCTCCCCCTTACAGCACTCACATCTTGCCTCTCATGGAAACTCACATAAAATCTCTCGGGTTTTCTCACACCTCCCCCTCTCATACTTTGGTTGTTTTGGTCCTTTGGGAAAAGAGAGTGTTTACATCTTGCTGATTGTTTGAATTTCAACATCTCTTTTATTTTGTATTGCTATTAATTTAAATCATGTACTATCAACATTCATATTTGCATTCATGTTTTGATACATCTCTTTTATTTTTATGTACATTAAAAATAATATTTATACAAATAATGTGAAGAAAACTTATATGTCATTAATAAAAGTAAAAAATTAGCCACAAGGAATACTTATACAAACAATGTGATGAAAACTCATATAAAATAATAAAACAAATACATATTACATATCATTTATAGACAAGATTATGTGTGTCACGGGATCTAGGGAGTTCACGAAGCACATACACCTTTAATATACACATATTTCAAAGTTTCAAAAATCTTACTCAACCTGGTATGCTCTCCCGCTTGGAAATGATATTTTATCCATGTTAGCCTATATTATATTTCCAAATGCCACAAAGAAACCAAGGTTATGACTATCTAATTGTTGTTTTTCCTCCCTCTCTCTCTTTCCCAAATCAATGATTAGCATACCACTACCAAAAGATGGTTCTGACGGGGAAGACTCATATATGACAACAACATGTATAATGAGAACAAAAGCGTTTCTTGCTCACTTGCTCTTGAATATATAATGGTAGGTATAGAGACATTCATTTAATTACTTATTTTCACCAACTTGATTTTGCTTCAAACTTAAGAGTCTATGCATTAAATTACTCCCAAGGATGTTCTATTTTAAGGCCAATTCAGTACTATACACTTTCAACTCTATAAAAAATTTGATACCGTTACTTATCTAAAAACATAAAAGTGGAGGCGGATAGCGGATGCCGGGAAGCAGGGCTCCCGAAGAGGGAAGCCCAATGAATGTCAGATGCAAAGCCCCGCACCTCATTACGATCATATTGGCATACTCTCCCAAAAAAAAGAGAGCAGACCCCATTGAAGACGAGAGTGAGGTACAACAAGGCCATTTCTATCCACTGCCTTTCATTGTCTGATTATTTATTAACAAATTTTTGGAATTCTTAGCTTAAGTCTCACATCTTTCTTGCCTTCTCAACTTAATCTTCATTGCCTATGATTGTCTCAATTGAATGTACAAGAACTGTTAAGGTAATCGAGTAAAATGTGTCCCAGGCAGATATTAAACTTTGATTTTTGTCCACTATTGTTAGATTTCTATCAGTCAGGTAGTTTGTCAAGTGCAACAATCATTGGTTAAATTGAATATTTGATCAATTTTTTTATTAGAAATGTTTTGCTTGGGTTCTAGAATGAACAAGAGAAAAACCTGATATGTAGCAATTGGCAAAGGACAATTATCCCTGAGCACCCTTATTTGATATTCAAATAAAGAAGACTAAGCTTCACCTGCTAAAGGATGACTTTATATAAATGCAGTTATAACTGTAAGACTAAGCCCTCATTCATGTTTTGATGTATGACAAACAAAGTGTATTTTGAATAAGATTTTTAATTATGACTACATACTAATTACATGTTAAGTTGCATGCAAGATCACTCGTCCAACAAAGCAAAACTAGCGCACGTCCAACACAGGGAAAATATAAGCGCTCGTCCAATGAAGTGAACCAAGAATGACGTCCAACAAAGTAAAGAGCTGAAGTCCAATGAACAATTAAAGAGCTCGTCCACTAAAAGAACAAAGTAAAAAGCTGTCGTCCACTGAAAGAGCACGGAAGCACGTCCACTAAAAGAAACAAAAAAGCTAGTCTGCTGACGTGGAACATGATACGCGTCCACTAAAAGAAACAGAAGATCTCGTCTGCTGACGTGACACTTGGAGCACGCGTCCACTGATGTAAAAGAAGAGCGTGTCCACTGATATAACAGAAGCACGCATCCACTGATGTAAAAGAAGCACGTGTCCACTGATATAAAAGAAGAGCTCGTCTACTGATGGAAAAAGGAGAGCTCGTCCACTGAAAGTAACAAGATTGCGCGTCTACTGATAGTAACACTTGGAGCTCGTCTACTAATGATACACGCTAAACTAGAAGCTCCGTCCACTTACATGATATATAAAGCTCGTCTACAAATTGGAGCCCGTCCAATTGCCTTGTGTTAGCACTCTCGTCTACCAGTTGGAGTCCGTCCAATTACCTTGAGCTAATACTCCCATCTGCTGACGTGGCAAATGGACACGGATATTTTTCTCTTCAAAATAACTTGGATATTTTTCTCTTCAAATAAACACGGATATTACTCTTCAAAAAGATATGGCTATCCTTTCAGATGGAAGCAATTATATTTCAAGAAGGATGCAAACTCTGCAAAGATCAAACAGAATCACATTTTGAGATCAAGAATCAAGAAAGCAGATTTTGTTAAATCAGATCCAAATCTGTCTTAAATGATCCCAACGGCTATAATCTGTCTTCTATATAAAGAGGGATCAAAGGAACACTTTCTACAACAACATAACAACAACAACAACAACAAAATAACAACACAACAACAATACATACAAAAAAAAACGCAAATCATACTGATTGTGAAACAAAGTGCTTTATCACTGAGAAAAGTGTCATAGTTAGAACTTCAATTTGTTTTATCAGGCTTTTAGAGTCTTACTTCTACTCAATTCTTTTTGTGAATTAGAGTGACTAAGAGAGGGTATCTCTTAGGGTTTAACAAGGATAGAAGGGATCCTTCGGTATAGAAAAGCTAGTGTGCTTTCTGGAGATTTTTCAAGCAAGGAGGTTATCCTTGTGTTGCTGAAATTAGAATTGTGTAAATTGCTGATTATAGTGAAGAAAACCACAGAGGTGTGGGACTGGATGTAGGCTTACCAGAGGAGGTAGCCGAACCAGGATAAATCGGTTTGCGTGTTCTTCTAATCCCTAAACTCCATATACTTGTTAAACTTGAATCTTTAAATCTGCAATCTGTGTTAAAATCCATTGTTACTACTTATAATTCTTCTTGTCATCATCACTTATTCCATAACCTAATTCTTGGGAATTAAAATTGAGTAAAAACCAATTTTATTTAAAGAAACACTGTTTTGCTTTAAATTGTTGAATAAATTTTCAATATCTCAATTCACCCCCCCCCCCCCCTCTTGAGACCGTAGTCACCACCAACAATTGGCATCATGGCTAAAACTCTTGTTAAAAAGCTTAATAGCTTCAAGAGATGGCTACAAATGATATCCTGGGTGATGGGGCTTCACTCACTAGACCCCCTGCCTTTAATGGCTCCCAATACATGTATTGGAAAGAAAGAATGCTTATCTTTCTTGAAGCTGCAGGTTTAAATGTTTTAGATGCTATTGAAAATGGTCCCTATGTTCCATTTATTCTTGATGCTAAGGGAAATAAACAAACTAAATCAAAAGATGACTGGAATGATGATGATAAAAGAAGAGTTGGTTATAATGCTAAAGCAAAGAATATTATAACAGCTGCTTTGAATTATGATGAGTTTTTCAGGGTCTCCAATTGCAAAACGACAAAGCAGATGTGGGATACTCTTCAACTCACTCATGAAGGAACCAACGATGTGAAAAGAGCAAGGATGAATGCACTAGTCCGTGAATATGAACTCTTTCACATGAAGAATGGTGAGGAGATAGATGATCTGCAAAAGAGGTTTACACATATTGTGAACCAGTTAGAAGGACTCGGACATACAATCACCGATGAGAAAAAGATTAACAAGATTATGAGATGTTTGAGTCGTGAATGGCAGCCAAAAATTACTGTAATTGCTGAAGCAAAGGATCTTGACACAATGTAGATTGCTACTCTATTTGGCAAGTTGAAAGAACACGAATTGGAACTAAATAGATTGAAAGATCATGAAGATAAGGAGAAAAAGAAGAAATGACTCTCACTCAAGGCTCATATTTCCAAAGAATCAATAGAAAGTGATGAAGATGAACACCTTGATGAAAGTGAAGAATCCGAATAAGAAGACATGGGATTGCTTGTGAGGAAATTTAAAAGATTCATCAAGAAGAATAGAAACAAGAAGCAATTCAGTTTTCCTACCAAAAAGAACACGAACAAAGGTGAAAGCTCTTCCTCAACAATCAAATGCTTTGAATGTGGAAAGTTTGGACACTACAAAAATGAATGTCCAAAGCTACAAAAGAAAGAAAAGTATGAGAAGAATGACAGCAAGGAAAAGAAAGGAAGAAAGTCTAGAAGAGCATACATAGCTTGGGAAGATAATGATATGGATTCCATTAGTAGTGAATCAGAAAATGAGGAAGCCAACCTATGTCTCATGGCAAATCATCAAAGTGACAGTGGAACCGAGGTAAATGATTCCTCTCCTACTTATGATAAGTTACAAGATGCTTTTTATGAGTTGCATGAAGAATATGTTAAAATTAGAAAACAACTTAAATCTTCTAGAAAGATCATCGCAAAACAATGTAGTGACTCTTCATCTTTACAAATAAAGCTTAAAGAACTAGAAACCGAAAATTCACAATTACTTGCATCTAGTTCAAATTGCACCAAATGCACTACACTAGAAAAGGAGGTTGAAAAACTGAATACAACTCTATCTAAGTTTACTTTGGGTAGAGATAACTTGAATGCCATATTAGGACAGCAAAAGGGTGTGTATGACAAAGCAGGAATTGGATATAAGCCAATGGTACATGAAAAATCCTTTAAAAGGCTTTTTGTTCCACCCATTTCCTCATCTAGTCCTTTTGTTAAATTCTATTATTATCTAAAGAAAGGTCATACAGCTGCTACTTGTAGACTTAGAAAGAACATTCATGTTGGCATTAAACAAATTTGGGTTCCAAAAGGAACTTATGTTGCTACTAACACTAAAGGACCCAAACAGATTTGGGTACCTAAAGGAAAAGCATAAAAGAATCTATTTTGTAGGTGTGTTTGAAGGCCAAAACCTCTAGCTGGTTTTTGGACAGTGGCTGCTCCAAACACATGACCGGAGACATCACAAAATTTACATCTTTCACTCCCAAGGAAGGAGGAAATGTCACCTATGGAGACAACAACAAAGGAAGAATCCTTGGTGTTGGAACAATAGGAAAAAGTCCAGCAATCAAGATTGAGGATGTTCTCTATGTGGAAGAGTTCAAACACAATCTACTAAGTATAAGCCAATTATGTGATAAAGGCTACAAGGTAAACTTTAACTCAAAATTGTGTATGATCGAATCTATCCATGATAATAACATAAAACTGATTGGAAATAGAATAAATAACATCTATATGCTAGACATAGACAACTTAATTTCCAATGATGCATGTTGCTTAATTTCCAAAGAAGATGAAAATTGGCTTTGGCATAAGAGAATAGCTCACATTCATACGGATCACTTGAATAAATTGATTTCCAAAGAACTTGTAATCGGTTTACCAAATAAAAAGTTTGTTAAAGAAGGCCTATGTGATGCATGCCAAAAGGGTAAACAAGTGAAAACCTCATTTAAGGCTAAAAACACTGTTTCAACTAGTAGACCCTTACAATTACTGCACATAGACCTTTTTGGACCTTCTAGGACAAAAAGCTTTGGTGGAAATCTCTATGCTCTTGTAATTGTTGATGGCTTCTCTAGATTCACTTGGACCTTTTTCTTAGCACAAAATAATGAAGCTTTTAAAGCTTTTAAGAAAATGGCTAAGGTTGCTCAAAATGAGAAAGACGTGAAAATTGTTTCAATTAGGAGTGACCATGGAGGAGAATTCCAAAATGAGGAGTTTGATGACTTTTGTGATGAACATGGTATAAAACATAATTTTTCTGCACCTAGGACTCCACAACAAAATGGAGTAGTTGAGAGGAAAAATAGGTCACTTGAAGAAATTGCTAGAACCATATTAAGTGACTCTAATTTACCAAAGTATTTTTGGGCTGATGCTGTGAGTACTACATGCTATATTTTAAATAGAGTTCTAATAAGGCCAATTTTGAAGAAAACTCCATATGAACTTTACAAGGGAAGAAAACCTAACATTTCTCATTTTCATGTCTTTGGCTGTAAATGTTTTGTACTAAACAATGGCAAGGATAATCTTGGGAAATTTGATCCCAAAGCTGATGAGGGTATTTTCCTAGGTTATTCATTAACTAACAAAGCATATAGAGTGTTTAATAAGCGTACTTTATCAATAGAGGAATCTGGTCACATAACATTTGATGAGTCTAACCCCGAAAGGTTGGGAAAGGACATTTTTGATGATGCAGAAACTCTTGAGGATGAAGTGAAATCTGATGAAGGAAAGGAGAGCAACAAGGAAAAGGAAGATGAAGAAAGCAATGAAGAACCTCCAGCAGAACTTCAACAATAAAATCTTCCTAAGGAGTGGCAAGCTTCAAAGAATCATCCCCTAGACAATATCATTGGTGAGATCACCAAAGGGGTAACCACTAGAAACTCTTTAAGGAATATTTGCAATACCATGGCGTTTGTATCTCAAATAGAACCAAAATGTGTTGATGATGCTATTAATGATGAACATTGGATGATTGCAATGCAAGAGGAGTTAAATCAATTTAAAAGGAACAAAGTTTGGGATTTAGTTCCAAAACCCAAAAGAAACCAAATAATCGGAACTAAATGGGTGTTTAGAAACAAAATGGATGAGAATGGAATAATAATAAGAAACAAGGCTAGACTAGTATCTAACGAATATAATCAAGAAGAAGGAATTGATTATGATGAAACATATGCTCCCGTAGCTAGATTAGAAGCCATAAGAATGCTCTTAGCCTATGCTTGTATAATGAACTTTAAACTCTGCCAAATGGATGTAAAAAGTGTCTTTTTAAATGGAATAATACAAGAAGAAGTATATGTAAGCCAACCCCCTGGCTTTGTTGACAGTGAGCTCCCAAATCATGTCTATAAACTGACTAAAGCCGTCTATGGACTCAAGCAAGCTCCTAGAGCTTGGTATGAGAGGTTAAGCAATTTTCTCCTAGAGAAAGGATTTAAAAGAGGAAAAGTTGATACAACACTATTTACTAAAACAAAAGCACACAATATCTTACTTGTTCAAATATATGTTGATGACATTATTTTTTGTGCTACTAATGAGTCTTTATGAAAGGAATTTGGTGACCTAAAGCAAAGTGAATTTGAAATGTCCATGATGGGAGAACTTACCTTCTTTCTTGGACTTCAAATTAAACAATGCCAAGATGGAACCTTCATAAGCCAAACAAGTATTGCAAGGAACTACTAAAGAAGTTTGTAATCGAAAGCGCAAAGGAAATGGCAACACCAATGAGTCCAGCCTGCTACTTGGACAAAGATGAACATGGTAAATCTATAGATGTATCCAAGTATAGAGGTATTATCGGATCCTTACTTTATCTCACTGCAAGTAGGTCAGATATAATGTTTAGTGTGTGTATGTGTGCAAGGTATCAAGCTAATCCTAAAGAATCACATCTTACTGCAGTTAAAAGAATCATGAAGTATCTTTTAGGAACAAAAGAAATGGGGTTGTGGTATCCCAAGGGATCCACTTGCACATTAATAGGATATTCCGACTCTGACTTTGCTGGATGCAAGTTAGATAGGAAGAGCACAAGTGGAACATGCCATTTATTAGGAAATTCCCTAGTGTCCTGGTTTAGCAAAAAGCAAACTAGTGTGGCCTTATCCACAGCTGAAGCAGAATATGTTGCAGCTGGGAGTTGTTGTGCTCAATTCCTATGGATGAAACAACAATTAATTGACTATGGTGTTTATCTAGATCATTGATGAGCCTCTGGCTCATCTGGTTTTATAACTAGAAAAACCTTGGTTTTGGGCTAATTATATCTCGTTTTCGCCCAAATTGGATTTAATTGTCCTCAAGCAACACTTTGAGTCTCTTAAGTAGTTTTCAGGATATTTTAACTAACTTTGAGTCAAATAAGGCATTTAATGCTATCTTATAATTTCAGGTTATCTTAGGGTTTGAGTATTTAAAAAGGCTTCATTGTCATAGTTGAATTAGGAGTTGTGTTGTAACCATTCCATTGCAATTAAGGGAGGATTAGTGTAGTCTAACCCTGACAATCTTAACCATATTTCTATTGCCCTCCAAGTGTTTGATTAAATATCCAAAAGACCAAAAATATTTTACTTCTTTTGTTGTTTTATGTTTTGATCTCTCATCATGCCATAGTTTAGTCTAGATAGTTGTTAGACTTGCGAATTGGTAATTAGCAACTGATCCCCGAGGACGATAACCAGTCTTACCACCGTATTACTTGTACGACTAGGTATACTTGCCTATAGAAAAATCGTATCAAGTTTTTGGTGCCGTTGCCGGGGATTAGTTTTGCCAATATCATTAGTAACAAGGGAGACAACTAATTTAGACATTTTTATTTTATTTTTCTGTATATATATGATGTCTTTCTTTTGTTAGTTTTGTATATATTTGAATTTGTGTTTCTTCAATCTTGGGCCTTATTTGTCTGTGAGGTGGACTTTGAATTGGCAGGATCATGGACTACAATTATTATCATCCAGCTGATGAAGAAATTGAGATATCTGAGCTACAGCTACGGGCAGATATGCTAGAATTGTCCATAAACATCCAACAAGTGAGCAATATGTTGTCAAGGGCAACAGTCTCTCCTCCACCAGTGGTAGGCTATTCTGAATGGGGAAATCAATACCCCAGCACTTCCACTCCATGGTGGGGGAATCCTCCAAACAATGCTTGGATTGATCAAGAGGAACATTGGGAATCTTCCATACCTTCATATCAACTACAACCATCTCAATGTTATGATAAGCCATCACCATTGGAAGTTGCTTGGGAGAACTTCAAATCCGCAATCACAGTCAATTTTGAGCAACCTATTCCGGATGGTCCGTCTCACTTGGAGGTTGTTTTGGAGAACTTCATGGCAACAACAATGGAAAATTTAAAAAATCAAGAATCTGCCATTCGAAGTTGCGGGGCATGTATTGAAGAAATCTCTAACCAACTATCCGGAATGTCAAATATGAACTTGATGGATGATGATGAAGATGATGCCATAATGGATGAGAAGGAAGATGAAGAGGTGGGAGCAACCGAGTCAAGAAGAGAAGAACCTGTTTGTGAGGACATAGTTGCACCATCTCCCATTGAACCCTTGACTGAAGAGATTGA
Source organism: Sophora flavescens (assembly GCA_030762895.1). Lineage (NCBI taxonomy): Eukaryota > Viridiplantae > Streptophyta > Magnoliopsida > Fabales > Fabaceae > Sophora > Sophora flavescens. The sequence goes on from CM061062.1 coordinate 80,703,579, forward strand.
GAGTAAAAGGCATTTTGAGGACATCTATTTCACCATGCTTGAGGATGATGAAGAACTTTTGAAATCAAATGATTCTATTGGCTCCTATGCATGTGTTGATTGTGATGGGAGAAACACTTGTGTGTTTTGTGCTGAGATTGCTGCATACATGGAAGGTGATGGATTTGATAATACAGTGAGTGAAGATTGTGCAGAAGTCAAAGCAGCACCAGTGATCCTCTCTACTTGTTTGCCACCTCCCACTGTGCAGCAACCAACGATGGAGTTCAAGCCTCTGCCTGAGAAACTGGATTTTGCACCTTTAAATATGAAGGCACTATGGCCAGTCCAACCCCACTTTTACTGGGAAGACTTTGTTGATAAAGAGGTCATCTCTGACCTGGGAGATATTGAAAAGTCCTTTACACTTGAAGAAGTCACCATGATTGTCAAGCGCTCACTGTCGTATTCATGCTGCATGCCATGGGATCCGGGAGGATTATGTTACAATTTGAGCATTCCTTGGCCGTTGTATCATAGGCAGTGGGATCCCGGTGGAAGCGCTTTCATGAGTTTTTCTAAACCCTTATCTTTTTAATTATTTTGCTTCTTTTTAATTGAGTCGTATATGTGTGTTGACTGTTGTGTCGGTGAGCTTGATGGATTTTAATTGAAATTAGCATAGATGGATTGCATGAATTATGTTGATTTTTGATGATTTCCCCTAGGTTTTGAAAAATCTGGAAATTGATCCCCATTTAGAAAAATTGAAAATTGAGCTTTGAGAAATTTTATTGTGATTGCATAATTTATGATAAGTTTGGGGTGAAAGGATGCACACATTAGGGATTGTATCTCGGTCAAACAATTTGCAAAAAATGTCCAGGTGAGGAATTTGAGCCTCCAACATTGTTCTTAATTGTGTGAATCACTTTTAAGTTGCATTTTCCCGGATTTGCTTGAATCTCTTCATGGTTTGCATATTTATGTGGTTGCATCAAATGATTTAGGAAATTTTCTTTGAAATAACTACTTGGCCTAAATTGAACCAATCCCTAATGCATGTTCCCTCGATAGCCACATTGAGCCTAATAAGCCTATTGTTTCTTGATGACCTTTTGTATAAGCCAAAAATCCGGAAAAACGATGTTAACCCAATCTTAGGATTAGGAGAGCATGGATGCTTAGCAGGACAAAGGGTTGAAGGAAACTAAGTTTGGGGTGGCTACAAGGATATGATATGTTGTTTTGGATTGAGAAAAAGAAAAAAATAGAGGTTGAATCCAAAGGCAAAAAGAAAAAGAAGAAAAGTACAAAAAATGTCAAAAAATGGGTATTCAAAGAAAGAAGGTTGTAGTCACCCAAAGTAAAAAGAAAAAGAAAAAAAAAAGAGAAGAAAAAGGAATGAGTGGAAATTCAATGTGTCAAAATGTTCATTCTCTCTTAGTTCCTAGGGACTTAAGCCTAGTACCTTTGAATATCCTACCTTCAGCCATGCCCCATTACAACCTTTAAAAGACCTTTTGATGTTGCATGCATGTTTTCGTGGGAACTTTGTTTGAGATGAAAATCAAATTCATGGAAAGTGCTCTTGAAACGTGAAACTGAGTGAAAGTTGATAGCCTTGACACTTGAGTGAATGAGTGAAATACCAAATGCCCTTGTGAGGAAGGCAATTGTTTGAAATTGGTGATCTCCCTTTTGTGTGTAACTTGGATCTCTTGCTTAGATTGATTATTGCATGGATGATTAAATTCTCAATTGTTTAAAGTAAATGAATATGAGGATTACACTGATGCAAAAGGGGAAAACATTGAAGAAAAATTGTATTGTCAAAATTGCATGAAATTTATGCAAAATTGATTGAATCCTTTAAGCTTGTCAAGTTTGAGTATTTTTGAGTTTTAGTTTGCTTGGGACAATCAAAGTTTAAGTTTGGGGTATTTTGATAAGCCTCTGGCTCATCTGGTTTTATAACTAGAAAAACCTTGGTTTTGTGCTAATTATATCTCGTTTTTGCCCAAATTGGATTTAATTGTCCTCAAGAAACACTTTGAGTTTCTTAAGTAGTTTTTAGGATATTTTGACTAACTTTGAGTCAAATAAAGCATTTAATGCTATCTTATAATTTCAGGTTAAAAAGGGAAGGATGAGCAAAGGGAAGGATAATAAAGCAGAAGTCATCACGGCCCAGCCGTGATGTCCATCACGGGCGTGATGAGAAGGACTCTGAAGAACAGAGAGCATCACGGCCTGGCCATGATGGAGGTCACGGCCGTGACAGATCAGCACCCTTGGACCAGAATTGATCACGGCCTGCCCGTGATGATCATCACGGCCATGACAGACCAGCATTTGAATACGCGCCCTTGACAGAACCCGTCACGACTGGCCATGATGGACATCACGGCCATGACACGCACTTTTTAGGTCCAGACTCCTTTCATCTATAAATAGAGCATCAGACTTTTAACCAAAAGGGAGATCTGCACTTGGAGGCTGACGGCTGGGGGTGGTTCTAACCCTAAAAAGGGATGTTTTCCCTGCTCTAGGACTGGAAGAAGATTGGAGGATTCTTCATAGAGTTTTCTTCTTCTCTTCTCTCCTTTTCTTTTGTAGTTTCCCTTTTTATGTATAGCTAAACCCCTGGTTGTTGGGGTTAGATGTTTGCTTTTCTGAACTTGTTTTGTAATTTGATTGGGTTCTAATGCATGTTCCTATTTCTTTATGAGTATTTGATTCTATGCTTAATGCTTTCCTTGGTTTGGCCATCCTTGGAATGATTTGTTTCTTTGATAGACAATTGACAGATTGATGTTAAGGCATGCTCATGAATCAAATGCCAAGTAATTCAAGAATCTAGACATAGGTTTTGGGGTGCTTGCAATCTTATAAGTCTTGACTCTTCATGAAAAATCTCAGATTAATCCACCTAAGACATTAGGGTTTAATTTGGGGTTTTAGGCTCATTTCACCTAAGACATTAGGGTTTGAGTATTTAAAAAGGCTTCATTGTCATAGTTGAATTAGGAGTTGTGTTGTAACCATTCCATTGCAATTAAGGGAGGATTAGTGTAGTCTAACCCTGACAATCTTAACCATATTTCTGTTGCCCTCCAAGTGTTTGATTAAATATCCAAAAGACCAAAAATATTTTACTTCTTTTGTTGTTTTATGTTTTGATCTCTCATCATGCCATAGTTTAGTCTAGATAGTTGTTAGACTTGCGAATTGGTAATTAGCAACTGATCCCCGAGGACGATAACCGGTCTTACCACCGTATTACTTGTACGACTAGGTATACTTGCCTATAGAAAAATCGTATCACCAATAAAATGTGATAACACTAGTGCAATTAATCTAACAAAGAACCCAATTATGCACTCAAGAACCAAGCATATTGAAATCAGACATCATTTTATCAGGGATCATATTCAAAGTGGTGATGTTGTGATTGAACATATAGATACATCTAAGCAATTAGCTGATATTTTCACCAAACCACTCAATAAGGAAAGTTTCTTCTTTATAAGAAGGGAACTTGGCATAATTGATCCTCAAAATAATTGATAACAGATGGCACGCAAGGCAGCACAAGTTGCTGAAAATTATGAAGGACATGGACAAGATGCTAAGCGTCCTTAGGTGTCTGTAATTTTGTTTGGTATTTTGAATGAATTACATAAGTTCTGAAATGCTTTATTATCAATGAATGCAAGACTGTTTATTAAGTTTGATTTCATTATTCTCCATAGTTTCTTTTTGATAATGACAAAGGGGGAGAAAGATGAACCATACATCAGAGATGAACTAGAAAGATGAACCATACATCTGAGAAATATGAACCATAAAAATGAACCATGCATTTTCTAATATGCAAATTTTTTAATTTTTATTTATCTGACAAAAGGGGGAGAAATATGAACCATAAAGATGAACCATGCATTTGCTGTAAATTTTTTTTCTCTAATATGTAAAAAAAAAAATTCTCTGATACCTGAGTATGAACTGCTTTGAAAAGACATACTTGAACTTGTAAAAATGCAAGATGATTTTTTTTTTTTTTTGATAATGATATGATAACACTTGATATTTTGAAAGATATCAATGTCACAGGGGGAGGACGAAAATAACTAAAGAACCATGCTTACTGAATAGATGCACTCTGATTTCTTAATAACTAAGGTTAAGTATGGTAAGGTTTGTCATAATCAAAAAGGGGGAGTTTGTAAGACTAAGCCCTCATTCGTGTTTTGGTGTATGACAAACAAAGTGTATTTTGCATAATATTTTTAATTCTGACTACATACTAATTACGTGTTAAGTTGCATGCAAGATCACTCGTCCAACAAAGCAAAACTAGTGCACGTCCAACACAGGGAAAATATAAGCGCTCGTCCAATGAAGTGAACCAAGAATGACGTCCAACAAAGTAAAGAGCTGAAGTCCAATGAACAATTAAAGAGCTCGTCCACTAAAAGAACAAAGTAAAAAGTTGTCGTCCACTGAAAGAGCACGGAAGCGTGTCCACTAAAAGAAAAAGAAGAGCTCGTCTGCTGACGTGGCACATGATGCGCGTCCACTGAAAGAAACAGAAGATCTCGTCTGCTGACGTGGCACTTGGAGCACGCGTCCACTAATGTAAAAGAAGAGCACGTCCACTGATATAACAGAAGCACGCGTCCACTGATATAAAAGAAGCACGCGTCCACTGATGTAAAAGAAGAGCTCGTCTACTGATGGAAAAAGGAGAGCTCGTCCACTGAAAGTAACAAGATAGCACGTCTACTGATAGTAACACTTGGAGCTCGTCTACTAATGATACACGCTAAACTAGAAGCTCCGTCCACTTACATGATATATAAAGCTCGTCTACAAATTGGATCCCGTCCAATTGCCTTGTGTTAGCACTCTCGTATACCGGTTAGAGCCCGTCTAATTACCTTGAGCTAATACTCCCATCTGCTGACGTGGCAAATGGACACGGATATTTTTCTCTTCAAAATAACTTGGATATTTTTCTCTTCAAATAAACACTGATATTAATCTTCAAAAAGATATGGCTATCCTTTCAGATGGAAGCAATTATATTTCAAGAAGGATGCAAACTCTGCAAAAGATCAAACAGAATCACATTTTGAGATCAAGAATCAAGAAAGCATATTTTGTTAAATCATATCCAAATCTGTCTTAAATGATCCCAACGACTATAATCTGTCTTCTATATAAAGAGGGATCAAAGGAACACTTTCTACAACAACATAACAACAACAACAACAACAACATAACAACACAACAACAATACATACAAAAAAAATGCAACTCATACTGATTGTGAAACAAAGTGCTTTATCACTGAGAAAAGTGTCATAGTTAGAACTTCAATTTGTTTTATCAGGCTTTTAGAGTCTTACTTCTACTCAATTCTTTTTGTGAATTAGAGTGACTAAGAGAGGGTATCTCTTAGGGTTTAACAAGGATAGAAGGGATCCTTCGTTATAGAAAAGCTAGTGTGCTTTCTGGAGATTTTTCAAGCAAGGAGGTTATCCTTGTGTTGCTGTAATTAGAATTGTGTAAATTGCTGATTATAGTGAAGAAAACCGCTGAGGTGTGGGACTTGATGTAGGCTTACCAGAGGAGGTAGCCGAACCAGGATAAATCGGTTTGCGTGTTCTTCTAATCCCTAAACTCCATATACTTGTTAAACTTGAATCTTTAAATCTGCAATATGTGTTAAAATCTGTTGTTACTACTTATAATTCTTCTTGTCATCATCACTTATTCCATAACCTAATTCTTGGGAATTAAAATTGAGTAAAAACCAATTTTCTTTAAAGAAACACTATTTTGCTTTAAATTGTTGAATAAATTTTCAATATCTCAATTCATCCCCCCCCTCCCTCTTGAGACCGTAGCCACCACCACCAATAACATGTGATCATTGCTACATATTGGGTGACTTTTTTTTTACCATTTGGTTAAATTCAAGAATAATGATCATATGTTTCTTCACATTAAACATATCTTTGTCCTTGCTGGCTTGAAAAGCTATTATATATAGTTTAAATGCTATTATTTAAAATCATACATTAATTTGCCATGTAATCTCTAATCCATTAACCCTATATAGTTTTGTATATCAAAGTATGATTGCTTTATTTTTGGATTAAGGTTTACTTTTATTAATTAGATAATTGTTGGAAATTCAAGTGTGAGTGGTTAGTCCCACATTGGCTAGGAATGAGCTAAATGAAGGATATATAAGAGAGGGGACCCATATACTCAATGCCTTAAGGTTTTGGGTGGAGATGTGGTGTCCGGTCTCTTGGTGGTCTTGGTCATTAGCCCATTGTTGCACCGAGGTGCCCCCCGGACTCCCCAACAAGTGGTACCAGAGCCATGGTTTTGCCCTTATGGGGGAGCAGGAGTGGATCCATGTGTATTGGATCCTTAGAGGGAGATTGTTGGAAATGCAAGTGTGAGTGGTTAGTCCTACATTGGTTAGGAATGTGCTCAATGAAGGATATATAAGAGAGGGGACCCATATACCCAATGCCTTAAGATTTTGGGTACAGATGTGGTGTCTTGGTCTCTTGGTGGTCCTGGTCATTAGCTCATTGTTGCTCCCGATGCTCCCCGGACTCCCCAACAAAGTGGTTTCAGAGCCATGGTTTGTCCTGATGGGGAGCAGGAGTGGATCCAGGTGTATTGGATCCTTGTATCGAAAGTCTTCCTGACCGTGATGGAGTCAGATGGCGTGTCCCGTTGTTTGGTAACGGCAGTGCAAGTATAGTGATGTGGGAGACTCACACTTGAGGGGGAGATTGTTGGAAATTCAAGTGTGAGTGGTGAGTCCCACATTGGCTAGGAATGAGCTAAATGAAGGATATATAAGAGAGAGGACCCATATACTCAATGCCTTAAGGTTTTGGGGGGAGATGTGGTGTACAAGAGGAAACCTGCAGTATCAAAAAGTCTTCCTGACCACGGTGGAGTCAGGAGAAGTGTCCCATTGTTTGGTAACGGTGGTGCAAGTATAGTGATGTGGGAGACTCACACCTGAGGGGGAAATTGTTGGAATTCAAGTGTGAGTGGTTAAGTCCCACATTGGCTAGGAATGGGCTAAATAAAGGATATATAAGAGAGGTGACCCATATACCTAATGCCTGAAGGTTTTGGGTGGAGATGTGGTGTCCGATCTCATGGTGGTCCTGGTCATTATCCCATTGTTGCTCTTGGCGCTCTCCGAACTCCCCAACAATAATAATATGTTTTCCAATTAAGTTTGCTGCATGTACTAAAGTTTTAAAAGATGGTTTTTTTTTTGTTACACAATTATCTTTCTATTGTTGTTGTTATAGAAATGTTCAGTATCTTAACATATAATATTAACGAAATGTATATTCTTCGCTTGAACTTAAAAGATTAACGAACTGCATATCACGAACTCAGCCGTAACGAGAAGTCAAGTTTCCATAAAACCTACTAAAATTTTTATCATACAAAATTTACCATATAGCCAGTTATTCATATCATTGTTGTACATTATAGTATTAGTTTATATTTTAAAATTTATTACAATGATTGTTGTTATGTTGAAATTAGTTATAAAATATTAGGTAAAAACATCATCTAATAGATGCCCGTGCGTCTCGCACGGGCAACTACACTACTTCAATAGAAAAACTAAACAACAGAGTGGCAAAGGACACTGTTAGCTCTGTGTTTTCTTGGTCAATGGATGCACATATATATGTTCTTTTTATTTTATTTTATAAGCAACATAATATATTAATTATGAGTACAGAGGGTACTCTACACTAATTACAAAGATTCCAATGACACCTATGTAAAATTGATATATACCATCCCTAAAAAGGAATCAGAATCAATTATACAAAAGATTACCAAGAAGAATAAATTATCCTAGAGCACCACAACTCCCAACACCACCAGCAAAAACCACCAAGAAATTACAAAATTTCACCAACAAATAGAACCATATTACAATTTTGAAGCACAGTACTAAAATAAAACCATGGAGCTCCTGACAAGAGTAAAGGAACCGAAAAGCTAAAACACCCAACAAAGAGGATAATGCTTTATGCACTTGGCAACTACCAGCGCCCAGTAGATCTTTACTTCCAATTTCAAACCAGAGGCAACTGGTTCCTGTGAAGAGTTTTTGATGTGAGTGGAAAGAACCAAACCAAAGGCAAAATTCTCCTGTGATGAATTAATGAGATGAAGAGGGATTACATCCAACCTGCACAGTGTTGGTGTGCTGTCTTCATCCATCACCTAAGTTGGCTCCACGTTATTTGGATCTATCCACGTGCTGCATGCTGCTCCAACCTCCTGCCAACCTGCTCCATATTATTTGGATCTGCCTACGTCCATGCATGCAGTTTTTATCATCTTGCCATCTCTTATCCTCTTGATCTGATCATTCTGTTGTATTTTAAATTTTCAAATGTCTTGTATCTGTACTATATAATAGTTGCCTCTGTTGTAACAGTTAAGTGAAAAAAAATATATACTCAACTATTCATGCTTCAGCCTTAACGTTTATATGGTATCAGATTAAGCGCTAGCTTCACAGCACAGCATCCGATCCTCCTTCTCTTCCATGGCTTCTTCCACTACTCCCTCCAAACAACTAGTTGAACTCACAACTGCTTCCACTCTTCCTATCAAACTCAATTCTGGTAATCATCACACCTGGTACAATCAGATCATTCATCTCCTCAAAGCCAACGATCTCTTTGGTTATGTTACAGGTGACACTGCTTGTCCTGCCCCGAAAGTAGGCACTGGTGAAACTGAAGCTGACAATCCTGCCTATTCTTTCTGGAAATGCCAAGACCATTATGTCTATCTTGCTCTTCTAGGATCGTGTGGTCCCGATGCTCAAATTGTCATGACCTCTGCTGAATCGTCTGCTGCTGCCTGGGCTCGTCTGAAAAAACAATATGCAAATCGCTCACGCACTCGAGTCATGTCCCTCAAAGAACGACTTGCTTCCATCTCTAAAGGCACTTCTAGTGCCAGTGATTATCTTCGTTCCATCCGTGTTATTGGTGATGAACTTGCTCTTATTGGTCATCCAGTTGATGACCTTGATCTCGTTATTGCTGCCCTTAATGGTCTTGGTCCTTCCTTTCGCGAATTCTCAGCATCAATTCGCACTAGAGACTCCCCGCTGCCATTTGATGAGCTCTTTGATAAACTTGTTGACTTTGAAATCTTCCTGCAACGTGATGAACATCAGCAGCAGTCTCTTCCTGTTACTGCACATTACGTGCAACGTCCCTCTCGGGGCCACTCTCAAGGGCGTCGATCGCCTTGCAGAACCTCTCGTTCTCAGCCTCGAGATGTTCCTGCTTCTCACTTGGATCATCCTGGACAAAAACGTCATGTTCCAGTATGCAGATACTGTCGTCGTCGTGGCCATGTTATTGATGATTGTTACCGCTTGCATGGCTATCCTTCTGATCATCCCAGACGTCAAGCCAATTTTGCTCATCATGACAGCCAACATGACTCCTCTTGGCTTCTTGATTCTAGTGCTTCCCACCATGTCACTCATGATCTTGGTCAACTCTCACTGTCCAAGGATTATAATGGCTCTAATAAGCTTCTAGTTGCTAATGGTAAGGCACTTCCCATTGAACATTATGGTTCTATTAAAATTCCTACCTCCTCTACACCTTTGCACTTATCTCACGTGCTGCATGTTCCAACAGTTACTCAAAATCTTGTTTCTGTATCTCAACTATGCAAAACTAATTATGTTTCTGTTGAATTCTTTCCATGGCATTTTGAGGTAAAGAGTCTGAGCACGGGAGCGGTCCTTCTGCGCGGCAAGAATGAAGATCAAGTATACAAGTTGCAACCTGCCCGTACCCAAATCAACCATGTCCAACACCAACCTTCTCTCACTATTTGGCATCGTCGTCTTGGCCATCCTCACCTTCAAGTCCTCAAGCACATCCTTCCTCAACAACCATCCTCTGCATCATTCACTTGTTTAGATTGCTCTGCTAATAAGGCACATAAATTGCCATTTTCTCATTCCACCTTGTCTAGTTCCCAACCCTTGGAAATTATTTTCTCTGATGTATGGGGTCCTACCTCAATAACTTCAATAAATGGATTCTCTTATTATGTCATTTTCATTGATCATTTCTCCAAGTATGTTTGGCTTTATCCTATGAAATTTAAATCAGATGTTGCAACAATTTTTCCAGTTTTTAAATCTCTTGTTGAAACTCAGTTTGACTGCAAAATCAAATCCTTGTACTCTGACAATGGTGGTGAATTTATTAAACTCCGATCTTTCCTTCAAACTCATGGCATAACTCACCTAACAACCCCTCCCTATACACCCGAACATAATGGTTTATCAGAACACAAACACAGACACCTAGTTGAAACCACTCGTTGTCTCCTTCATCATGCCTCTCTACCCTTAACCTTCTGGTCTTACGCTATCCAAACTGCTGCTTATCTTATCAACCGTATGCCAACTCCTGGTCTACAAATGACAACTCGATCCTTTTGAAATATTGTTTCACCATTCTCCTAACTATTCCAAGCTACGGGTATTTGGTTGTCTTTGCTTCCCATGGCTTGGCCCATACACCACAAATAAACTTCAACCAAAATCCAAACCATGTCTTTTTCTAGGGTATAGCCCCACACAAAGTGCCTACCATTGTTTTCATCTAGAGTCTAACTCCCTCTACACCTCCAGACATGTCACCTTTATTGAGGATATTTTTCCCTACACCACTCAACAACCTTCTCCTCCTCAACAACCTCCATCTCGGTCAAACCTTCCTCCCTTATCCCACCACCCTTTATCCCTTATCCACAACATACCTATCATTCCTGAACCTCCTCTAACCACTTCAACTTCAAACTCCCGTCTATCCCTCACTTCTCACTCTGAACCATCATCCATCTCTCCTCATCCCACGGTTTCCCCTCAACCAACGTCACTAACATCGCCAACTCCACACACCTTGGCCCCTATCAACCTCAACCCCTCTAACTCATCTACTTCTCACCGTGACCATACACTATCCCCCTCAACCTCCCTCACCTCCCCCACCTCTCATTCTCCCATGTCTACCATGCCCTCACCTACCAACAATTCTCCTGACTTGTATACTGCAACTCAAGTTCAAAGTCGCGCAGAAGGTCCCCCCCTCTCTATCTCCTCCACCCATCCCATGATCACACGCTCCAAAAGTGGAATTTTTAAACCTAAACGGGCTCACCTAGCCACCAAGTTCCCTCTTCTGGACCCTGTAGAGCCCTCCTGTCTCACTCAGGCTATCAAACATCCGGAATGGAAGGCTGCCATGTCAGAAGAGTTCAATGCACTGCTCCACAATGCCACTTGGACACTTGTACCTAAACAAGATCATTTCAATATAATTGGCAACAAATGGGTCTATCGGATCAAACGCAACACTGATGGTTCCATTGCTCGTTACAAGGCTAGACTGGTTGCTAAAGGCTTCCACCAGCGTCCTGGAATTGACTATCATGAGACTTTCAGTCCTGTTATCAAATCTCAGACCATCAAGCTTGTCTTATGTGTTGCTCTCTCCAAAGGGTGGTCCTTGAATCAAATGGACGTCAACAATGCTTTCCTTCATGGCACCATCACAGAGGATATCTACATGTCTCAGCCTCCTGGTATTACCCATCCTCAATTCCCCAACCATATCTGTAAGTTGAGAAAATCTCTCTATGGTCTCAAACAGGCACCTCGTGCTTGGTATCATGCGCTTAAGGCCTTCCTGCTCCAATATGGTTTCATCAATTCAAAGTCAGACACCTCTTTATTTATTTACAGTAGTGGCGCCACCTTGGCATATTTCCTGGTATACGTTGATGATATTTTACTTACAGGCAATGACTCCCACTTCCTCATGGCATTCAAGTCTGCTCTTGCTACCAAGTTCTCCCTCAAGAATCTTGGTTTTCCTAGCCACTTCCTTGGTGTCGAGTTTCTTCCCACAGAGGATGGCATCTTCCTCACTCAACACCACTATGTCCGTGATTTACTTCATGCCACCAACATGCAGGACGCCAAACCAGTCTCCACTCCCATGTCCTCCACCATCAACTTGACTGCCACTGGAGACACTTCCTCATGCAACCAACCTGAATATTGTCACATTGTTGGTTCTTTACAATATTTGTCTCTCACTCGTCCTGACATGTCCTTCACTGTCAACAAACTGTCCCAATACATGCATGCTCCTACCACTCTTCACCTGCAGGCTGCCAAATGTGCACTTCGCTATCTTAAAGGCACACTGGACTACGGTTTACACATTCGCCGCTCCGGTGATCTTAAACTCCGTGCCTTTTGTGACTCTGACTGGGCTGGTGATTCCTCTGATATGAAGTCCACTGGTGCTTTCATTGTTTATTGTGGTCCCAATGCTATCTCTTGGTCTTGCAAGAAGCAGCGCACAATAGCCAAATCCTCCACTGAAGCCGAATATAGAACTATTGGCTCCACTGCTGACGAACTGCTTTGGTTTCGCGAGCTATTCAAAGAACTTCATCTTCCTTTTCAGCAGCAGCCCACCATCTACTCTGATAACATTGGTGCAACATACCTTTGTGCCAATCCATTGTTTCACTCACGGATGAAGCATCTTGCCATTCATTATCACTTTGTGCGAGATCTAGTAACCAACAAGGAACTCCAAGTACTTCACATTCCTTCCAGTCACCAGCTTGCGGACCTTCTCACTAAGTCCTTGCCTCCATCTCGCCACAACCTTCTCACTACCAAGATTGGTGTTGTTTCCTCCACCACCATCTTGCGGGGGCGTGTTGGTGTGCTGTCTTCATCCATCACCTAAGTTGGCTCCACGTTATTTGGATCTATCCACGTGCTGCATGCTGCTCCAACCTCCTGCCAACCTGCTCCATATTATTTGGATCTGCCTACGTCCATGCATGCAGTTTTTATCATCTTGCCATCTCTTATCCTCTTGATCTGATCATTCTGTTGTATTTTAAATTTTCAAATGTCTTGTATCTGTACTATATAATAGTTGCCTCTGTTGTAACAGTTAAGTGAAAAAAAAAATATACTCAACTATTCATGCTTCAGCCTTAACGTTTATACACAGCCCCTCCTAAAAGTCCTTTTTGTTTTGTTTACCACTAGATCTTAGATAAAGCCCCTTATCAATATGTAGAATATAACCAAATCTATAGAAACCAGAGAAACAGTACAGTATCTCACCACAAAGCTCTGATCTCCCAATAACATTTGTGATAGCCAACACCCTTTGAGCATCCACTCATTTATAGCCCTGAACCGTAGAAAGTTATTAACAACCAATGTCAAAAAGAGCAGTGACATTAAACCCATTAATCCCTCAAAAACCACCTTTAATTATTCCTCATATATTTTCACTTATTTCCTTTTTTTCTTTTTCTTTTTTTTCAAATTTTTTTCCTTTTTTTTCTTCTTTTATACCCTTTTTTTCTTTATTTTCAAACCACTGCAGATGCGCATATGTTCTATTTCACTGTCTACTATTCCACTATAATTTTTTGATAAACAAAAAAACATATTGAAAAGAGTCGGAGGTACTCTAACCCATATACAAAAGGATATCAAAAGTTGTTGATGCCTACACGTGTTACGATGTTGTTGATGCTTAGTACAAAGTAAACCGTTGTTGTTATGATTATATATGTGTGACTATGTTAATTGATATATACAATAACATTTACACTACTTAATTATAAGATACCCAATAATATTATAGAAAAGAAAATTCTAAGTAAATCAGAACAACGGATACTCGTACAGTTGTAAGAACTCAAGTCAGTGACGCGGCAATAAATCATGATCAACAGCGAAGCATGAACAATGGATGCAGGTCGACCCGGTCGAACTTAATTAGTATGTAAAAATAATGTTACGAAGGACTTATGAGAAGAATAATCACTGTAATAATTTATATAATAATATCACTAACATATTTAAAAATTAAATTAAATGATTATATAATTAAAATTATTTAATAAATAAATAATACCATAAGCCTTGTAATGTAGACTTGTCTTATCATTTGGTGTTAGGTCTCCTAAATATTAACTAATATTTAAATGTAATTAACTAAGATTTAAACAATTAAACATGACTGAATAATTAACATTGCTAAATAAATAATTGAGTTTCATAATACTTTAGACAAAAAAATTAAAATTAAGTTAATATTCATTAAAATTTTAAAATTTAATAACATAGTTGACTATTTGTTTGCGAATTTTTCCAGTCCCGATAGTTTGCTTATGTGTTTGTTTGCCAATGTTTCAGTCTTGTTACTTAAAGTTATATTTTCTTATAGAGTACAATTATTATACGTTTTTGAGAAAAACCTTAGTTTCTTGTTCAATGTTCAATATTATTGAGCATGTGCACTCGTGGTCATGGTATCGCTCATTTTGTTGAATCTCGAATTGTCCAATTGGGACAGTTTGGGAATAAACTTTTTTCTCCACTGATATATTAATTACTCGTTGATTCTCATTTGTTAAATAGTTGATGAAATTTTGGTTCTAAGCATTTCCTTTTGTTCTCTGGGTCCATACTTGATTGTGGTATCTTACCGCAGTCAAGTCGTGTACTTGGAGACCAATGGGAAATGTTGCCGAAATTTCGTCAGCTATAAGACATTAGAAGTAATGAGTAACTAGTATAATACAGTGGTGAAAAAGTTTTTCCTCGAATGGGATAGAGCCACACCTTTTAAGGAAAGGGAGCGATTCAGGTTATAATATCATGTTTAAACATACGTCAATTTATCTGAAAATGAAGAAGCATGAAATAATATCCCCTGAGCCGTAGTTGGGTGTATGATAGGAACGAGTCTGGGAGACGACATCAGAAACAATCATTTGTAGATGGAGTTGAGGAGTTTATATCAAAAGCCAAGCAACATTGTGATTATGCCGATGTCGTGACCAAAAAGAAAACCTGATTTTCTCTTAGAGAATAAACATGGAGTCGCCACCAACTTTATTTAATTTCGGGAAAGTTGGAAAACCCTTTAAAAAACTTTGGGTTCGGGAGTCGATTACGTCTAGGAAAGGCATGGAGACTTAACCCCACGGCACCCTAGAACATCCATAAAAATGGTTACCCAAAATTAGTTGGGTAAATTATTGGTAACTTTGAAAATATTTGTTTTACCCCGAAAATCATTTAAAGGAAAAATCATTTTTAATTTTAAAATATTTTGTATTTCTTATCGGTTTTATATTTGTGAGAATTTTTGGTTAAACCTAAATGAGGTTGAACATGGCACGTAAGTCCACAGGGCAACCTCAAAATCTAAAGGGTTGAGCATGACACTTGTCATAGAGCAACCCAAAAATAACATTGATTTCTTTGTTTAGTAAAAAGGGAACAAACCAGTTGAAGGGGATTTAAGTGATCATCTTTTATTTTTATGTAAAAAAAAATAGCCTTATGAAAATAGAACAAAAATGAAACATTTTAAGTATTTAGCAACAGTATGGCCAAATGAAGATTAGTAGTGTATCATGCATTTCAACATATGACAGCAAACAATGAAATAGGAACCTTGCGATACACCATTTCTGAAATAGACATAAGAGTTCATATAACAAACATCATACTAACTCATTCAGTTTCAATATCTATGGATTTTCTTTTCATCATAAATAGAGACACAAAAATAAGAATGTCAAGAGAAACTCATGAATAATATCAACAAAGAGAATAAGGATTACCAAATGAGAGCAGAATAACAATGATTTTGCTTTCTCCCAATAGTAAAATTTTAAGATCAAAACCCTTACATTTCAGTTTCACTGACTCTTTTAACTCTCTCTTCTTCTGAAAACTTGGAACCACTATAATGATAGAGAAAATAAAAAAGAAACTCAAACACTATCTCTTTTCTTCACAAAGAAAACATCAGATAAAAATCTCTCTCCCCCTTTGTCTTCGTATCCTTTCTCCGTATCTCTTTCTTCCTATCTATCTCTCTGTATATCTCCCCTTCTTCTCCCCACTTTTTCGATCTTCCCCCTCTCCTTTTATAGATGGAGGAGAGGGCTTAATGCTTCTCCTTACCCGGAGGCTTCAAGGTTGGTCTCACGAAATCCGGAGCTATGGCGGTTCTGAGCAGAGATCGCGTGCGTCCAGATGGAGGTGGCACGAGCAGAGGAAAGGAGGAGATTTGATGTGAAGGTTAAGTGTTTGAAAAGAGAAGGAAGTGTGGTGCGGTTAAGATAATTCAGGACATGAGGGAGAAGAAGGACCAATGGGTGGAGGAGGTGTAGGGGCGGTTGGAAGTGTGGTGAGGAAGAGAGGTTTTTTCTGATATGTAAAATGGGGTCTTTTAGGGTTAGGAGAAGTAACTCAATCTCCTTTCTTCTCTTTTTGCTGATTGTTCTTTTCTCCTTCTTTTCTTCCTCCTTTCTTCATTATTTTATTTTTATTCTTTCTTTATTGTTTAGTCTCTAGTCTAAAAATAAAATTGCAATGGATGGAACCTCCTCATCCAACAGAAAATTAAATATGCAATGGACGGAACCTCCTCGTCCAACAGAAAATTAGATATGCAATGGACGGGACCTCCCCGTCCAACAGAAAATTAGATAATTGCAGTGGACGGAACCTCCTGGTCCAACATTAATTTCTTTTTCTTATTTCTTTATTTTTTAGTCTCCCTGAAATATAATAACATAAAATTAGAATAAAATAAAATGAAGACGGACAAAAAGGGGTGTTCACGGTTGCCCCTCTTTACTTGTTGCATACTAGAAGACATGATTAGTCGTGACTTTTCATGTATTGTAGTAATGAAAAAGTAAAGAAAATGAACACATTTTGTTCGACAAAACGTGAGGAGCTCAAAAGAAAACCTCACAGTTTGAAAACAAAATTGCAGTGGGCGGAACCTCTTCGTCCAACAGGAAAGTAAATATGCAGTGAGCCTCAGAGCTCGAAAATAAACTAATTGCAGTGAGTCTCAGAGCTCGAAAATAAAATTACAGTGGACGGAACCTCCTCGTCCAACAGGAAATTAAATATGCAGCGAGCCTCAGAGCTCGAAAATAAACTTACAGTGAGCCTCAGAGCTCGAAAATAAACTTGCAGTGAGCCTCAGAGCTAGAAAATAAAATTGCAGTGAGCCTCAGAGCACGAAAGTAAAATTGTAGTGAGCCTCAAAGCTTGAAAATAAAATTGCAGTGGACGGAACCTCCTCGTCCAACAGGAAAGTAAATATGCAGCGAACCTCAGCTCGAAAATAAACTTGCAGTGAGCCTCAAAGCTTGAAAATAAAATTGTAGTGAGCTTCAGAGCTCGAAAATAAAATTGCAGTGAGCATCAGAGCTCAACAAAATTCAATCAGTAATCTGAAACTAATGAGAATCCCTTCCTTTTGAAGACAGCGGAACCAAATGCTCCATGGAAAAACTTCGACCAACCAAACCCTTGTTCACTGACCACTCTGAGCCGAGGCATCATTCCTTCTTTTAACAACATGAGTCACCCAAGAATCCGATAATATATGAGGTGGATGTTATGTTTATTCTCCCAATCTTATTTGCGTCATTCTTTTGTTGTCTAGTGCAAGCTATCTCTTCCATTGAATTTGAAATATTGAGTCCTTTTGGTTCAAACCATTCATTGGTGCTACCATTATAATTATCAAATCATACCATTAAACTTATATTTACTTTTATTGAGACATGACCATAGACATGAGAGTGAACACAACAGGGGAGTATGAAGGAAAAGCCTCTTGCCTTAATACGAGAATTTAGTTTGTTAAGAGAAAATAACAATATGAGGACAAAATTACAGAAGGGATCATGAAGATTAAAAACAGAGATAAACAAAGAAAATTACGAGAATCACATAAAATTTACCCCAGTGTTGGTCCTTTTATTTTCATTTAATTGATTCCCAAAGCCTTTTGATGACACGGACCTTGGCTTCTGTTTATGATTCTTCAAACACACCTTCTTCAATCATTCCTTAACAATTTTGCCCCAGTATACTTAGTCGGATAAAATTGCCCCAGTGTGGTGA
Organism: Sophora flavescens; assembly: GCA_030762895.1. NCBI lineage: Eukaryota > Viridiplantae > Streptophyta > Magnoliopsida > Fabales > Fabaceae > Sophora > Sophora flavescens. The sequence continues at coordinate 80,721,679 of CM061062.1, forward strand.
GTGCTTGCAGGAGTGTTGGACCATATCCTCCTCCTATGCTGCCTTTGCAGGTTTTCAGCCTAAGGTTTTTTTACCCTAACTTTTGCCTAGGTTGCCCTTTCGGGTTTTCAACCTAGTGAGCCTCTTATTTTCTTTTGTTTTCATCGTTCTTTGCCCTAACTTTTTCCTAGGCCGCCCTTTCGGGTTTTCAACCTAGAGGGCCTTTTCTTTTCTTTTGTTTTCATTGTTCTTTGCCCTAACTTTTGCCTAGGCCGACTTTTCGGGTTTTCAACCTAGCGGGCTTTTTTTTTCTTTAAGCTTAGAATTTTTTCACAGCATCAGAGTTTACTGGCCTTGATAACTCTTCCCCATCCATATTTTGCAAAATCAAAGCTCCTCTTGAGAATGCTTGTTTGACAATATAATGACCTTCATAATTTGGTGCCCATTTTCCTCGGGCATCCTCCTAATTAGGGAGGATTTTCTTTAAAACTAGGTCCCCAATGCAAAATTCTCTAGGGTGAACCATCTTATTAAAATCTCTTGCCATTCTGCTTTGATACAATTGCCCATGACAGATAGCTGTCAGTCTTTTTTTTTCTATCATGTTCAACTGCTCATATCGAGTTTTCACCCACTCAGATTCTTCTAAATGTTCTTCCATCAAGACTCTTAGAGAAAGGAGTTCTAATTCGATAGGCGAGACAACCTCCATCCCGTACACCAAAGAGAAAGGGGTTGCCCCAGTGCTTGATCGTATATTAGTCCGATAAGCATGTAGAGCATATGGCAGCATTTCGTGCTAGTCTTTATAATTTACAACCATCTTGGCAACGATCTTCTTGATATTTTTGTTTGCTGCTTCAACTGCACCATTCATTTGAGGTCTATAAGGATCTGAATTGTGGTGTTTGATTTTGAAACCATAGCAAAACTTTTGAATCTCGGTACCATTAAGATTAGCAGCATTATCTGTGATTATCCTCTATGGGATCCCGTATCTACAGACGATGTCCTTCTTTAGGAATTTGATAAACACCTTTTGAGTTATGCTGGAATATGAAGCATCTTCTACCCATTTAGTGAAATAGTCTATCGCCACCAAAATGAAACGATGACCATTGGAAGCCTTGGGATTAATGGGACCGATGACATCTATTCCCCACATCGAAAAAGGCCATGGGGATGCTAAATTGTGCAGTGGAAATGGAGGTGCATTGACCCGGTCTGCATACATCTGACATTTTTGGCATTTACGAACATGCTCTATACAATCCGACTCCATAGTAGACCAGTAATAGCCACTTCTCAAGATTATCCGAGCCATCATGTGGCCATTGGCATGAGTGTAACACCCCGACTTTTCGTTGTTTTCTAATATCAGAAATTTATATAATTATGTTTATATTTTTATCTGAGACTTATAAAACCATTTTAAATAAACGGAGTTTACCACTCAATCCTACTTGAATGTAGGAAGCTACGATTAAAATTTAGGTTGGAAAGTCAGGCGAAACCCGGCCTGCGAATTCCATTGACGGTATAATAATACTGCTCAAAAGACCTAATTTTAATTCGTGAACGAAAGACTTAAGTTTAGTATCTTATTTTCTACAATTCTGTATTTTTAGAATTTTTTTCATAAAAAAATAAAATAATTTACGTATTACGGGCGGAAAGCGTAATCGGGTAGACGACGGAAGGGAAATTAGAGTTTCTAAGAGTAGATAGATGGTTTATCTTAGGATTTTGAGATTATTCAAGGGGATGAATCATATTTTTAAGTCTAGAAGGTTTTTCAGGGTTAAATAGAAAATTTAGAAATTTTACGGTTAAGTCCCTGAACTTTCTGTTAATTACCCTTTTGTCCCTAAATTATTTTTTTCAGTTTTTTCAAGTGGATTGGGATAGAATCCTTGTTTCCAATCTCAAATGGTCGTGGCTTAGAAGCCCAAAATTTTCTAGTTCATGGTTTGATTCCATAAAGCCATTTAAGTTTCCTTAAGTTTCCTATCTTAAGCCTAATGCCTAAATTTTTAAGTGGGACCCACAAGAATGAATCCAAGCCCAAAATAACCCAGCCCATGCGCAAGCCCATGTGAATTGTGGCTGCCTCATTGTTGTTGGATTCATCATGTTGATTCTAGAGTTTTCTATAAGTTTCTACAAGTTTCTACTTTATCCTTGATTTTTCCACAATATTCTTGATTCTTCCTAAGTGCATGAATCATCCTAATCTATTTTTGACTCATAAATTCAGCCAGCAAAGTCAAGATAAGCTAGCATTTAATGTGGCAAAATCATCATCATGACACTTTATTGATAATTTGCAAACTAGTCATTCAACTATTGGAATCTTTGCAATTTGGTCCTTAGAACTTAATTGCATTTTGATCCTTGAACATGACAACTCACCATCATCTAGAGTCTTCCTAATATGGCGCCACTCTCACTATAAATACCCTACTCTCACTTTTCATTTAGTTTCTTTTGTCATTTGCTTCCAAAACTCTAAAGTTTACAAGTTCCTTAGTTCTAAGTTGTAAAGCAAGTTCTTGGATTTCCTTTGTCATTGATTTTCAAGAGGTAAATCCTAATCTTCATTCTTAATCATGTCTATGTTCTTTAGTAAGTTTCTTGACTCAAGGCTTGTATCATAGTTGTTTATCACTTTAAAGTTTCTAACCCTAGAACTTTGAAAAGTCATAATAAATTCTAGAAAAATCTAATAAGGATGAAACCACTTTCTATCTTCTTGATATCATGCATATTATCTAAATCCAATAGCATGATGTAATCAAAATTTTCTTTCTTGAAAACCTAGCTTTGGCCGAACCTATCACCTTAGGGTTGGTAGAGTTTTGTTCATGTGTTTTCATGTATGATCATGTATTCTATATGGCATGTATGACTACACACTCTAATCCATGTTAGTCTCTTAAAATGAATATTTTACTCAAAAATATTTGTTTTGTCCGAACCCTAAGTGGGTAAGTTTTGTTGAGTTTTGTTCATGGTTTTCATAAATGATCTTAGAAATCAATCTCTTAGTATGTATGCTTTATAAATCCAAGTTGATTTGTTAAACTAAGAACCCTAGCTCTATGAACCTATTAAGGCCGAATCCTTGTATAAAAGAGTTAGGAAGTTTTTGAGTTTTAAACTTAGTTATTTAGTCACTAATCTATGATTTAGGTTAATCGAGGATGATTAATCCATGACTTAATCATGATTAGAAATTTTAGAGATTTCTAACCCCAAAACTCAGCCCTTGGCCGAAACCAACATGTAGGATTTTAGGCTTGATTTAGTTGTTAGTTTGTTGATTTAGTGTTATGTTTGATGAAGGATAAACTAGATTATCGAGTACGTGCGTTGACGGTTCCCAGATTCATGACAAAGTTTTGAATCGGAAGCTAAGTTCTTCAAGAGGTAAGGGGAGCTTACCTGAGGGATTTTTCTTAATAACTATTTGCTTGTGGTGTGGTTTATATGATTTATATGTGGTTGTGGTTGTGGTTATTGGTTTTGTTAGTGGTGTGGTTTATATGATTTATATGTGGTTGTGGTTATTGGTTTTGTTATTTACGTGGTGTGGTTTATCTGTGTATTGGTGTGGAGTTGTGTTTAATTTATTTAATTATTTGCAATTGTATATTATACTGCTATGATGCATGATCTGCCTGGGAAATATCTGTGATATAACTGTTGGTTGATGTGTGAGAAGCCTGATAGTGGTCAGTGCTCAATTAAAGTTAATCGGATAAAAGCTTTAAGAAGCTATGCAAATTATATTCAATGTTTTAACGGCAAAATATTGATATATAATATTAAAGGAATTTTATTTTGAGGAAAATGAGGAGTTTTGGAAAATATTTTAGCACTGCTAGATTTTATATAAGAAAACCCGGAATATTACAAAATATTCTTTTATGAAATTAATTGGTGAAAATAAGTTAATCATGATTTTAGAAAATTAATTAAGTGGAAAAAGTTAAGTTTTGGCTTAAAAAGCCTTTAAAATAATATTTGACGGCAAATTTGGAAAAGTGTAGACGGCAAGTATTTTTGAAACAAAGAAAGCATATTTTGAGGAAGTTAAATCCTCAAGTGACTCATTGGTTTGTGAAAAACTAAGTTTTATTATTTAAAGACTTTATTGAAGAATTTTCCATGTGAAAAGATTTTCCGAAAACAAAAATAAATTCAACCGTGTTGAAAGTGGTGTGGAACTTAGTAACCGAGATGTCGGGGTACTAATGTTCTTATGACGTTATCCTATTTTGGATTTGTTTATCATAGACAAAAACAACGTAAACGACGATATGGAACTTAGTAACCGAGACGTCGGGGTACTAGTGTTCTTATGATGTTATAGATTTGGTGTCTAGTTGGTAGACGGTGTGTCTACTTTACGACGTAATAATCGACGGTAAAAGATTTATGATGTTTTCTATCACCACGAACCTAAGATTGATTGCAAGGTCTAAGGGCTTCGTGATTGAGCACTCGGGCTATGAGGTCCTGTGTTGTTAATAAAAGTTGTAAAGATGTTTAAAACGATGATGGGTCATAAGCTTTTGAGAGCTTTGACAAATAAAGATTGAACACAAAGAAAACGACGAGAACAAAGTGTTGTTCTTGCATGCATTTTGGCAGACGTGCCTACGAGGTTAATCATGATATCTTGGTGATATTCATGTCTCGACGTATTTGTTAATCATGGTATCTTTATGATATTCCTGAAATCGACGTGTTCATTGTGCCTTTGGGCAATCGACGTACAATGAAATTCATTGTGCTCAAGGCAATCGACGTACAATGAAATCAGGGTATTTTATGATATTCATGTAATCGACATATTCATTGTGCCTTTGGGCAATCGACGTACAATGGAATCATGGTATCTTATGATATTCATGAAATCGACGTGTTCATTGTGCCCTTGGCAATCGACGTACAATGAAAAAAATCCATAAATCGACGTTCTCACTGTTCCGGACAGTGGGCTATGGTAAAATCGACGTGCCTCTGTTGGCAAAAAATCGACGTGCCTCTATTGGCAATCGAGCTTGATCAGCTCATTTTGAAATGACGTTGGGGGTCTCCGAAGATTAAGTGTGAATGTGTAGATGATATATTGAAGTGTTCATGCATAGTTTTCCAACGTTGATGTTTGGGGTGTGGAACCCATTGATAAACTGTATGCTGTAGTATGGATTGCTTAGGATGTTATAAACATGTATATGTGTATGTGTCTTCTTTTGTGTCGTGCATTTAGTTATTTTGTTAAATCCATATATTGGTGTCTCACCCTTACAAACATATCGATCTTGCACAAGGGATGAGATCTCTACAAAAGGAGAAGGCTGACTAGTTCGAGACATGCTGTGCTGCTCAGGTTGTTGGTAGTGTCAGTTAGTTACGACCGGCTTAGGTCCTATTGAGTTATGTTATGTTTTGAAAGTCACTAAACTGATAATGATCTAGATGTTAAAACATATGAGGCATATAGTTGTATAACTTATATACAGTATGTAATTATGTGTGGTTTGATTTCGTTGTTGTTGTCTTGAGGAAAAAAAATTTATCACCATATTGTGAATGTTGAGAAAACATTATTTTTCGAAAGCAACCAGCAAATTAAATTTTATTTCCGTAAACGGGTAGAAATGTGATGACCCGAGTTAGGGTGTCACAATGAGTCCCACAGATTCCTTCATGAACTTCGATCATGATCAACTTAGCTCCACGAGCATCCACACATCTGAGTAGGGTACCATCATATCCTCTTTTATACAGGACTTCCTTGCTTAAGAAAAAGGTCATAGCTAGTCTTCGGATGGTCTCCCTATTTGCTTCGCTCGCTTCTGCCGGGTATTTCATGTTCTGAATATATTGCTTGATATCATGATACCAAGGCTTACCATCAGGTTCTCCTTCCACATGGACACAGTATGCCGGTTCATCTTGCACTCTAACTTGGATGGGTTGGACATTGGTATGGATGTCCAGCTTGGTCATGACAACTAGTATGGCTAAAGCATCAGCAAATTGATTCTTATCTCGAATTAAATGCGAGAGAGTAATCTCGTCAAACTTCGCAATCAGCTGAGTCAAGTATTTCTGATACTCAATCAACTTGGAGTCTTTGGTTTGCCATTCCCATTGACTTGGTAAATGATTAGAGCTACATCCCCGAAGACTTTCAACTGCTTTATACCAAGTTCAAGTGCCATTTGTAATCCACTAGCACATGCCTCGTATTCTGCAATATTATTCGTACATTCAAATTTCAGCTTTAGGGTCACCGGGTACTGCTTGTCGTTTGGTGAGATAACCACTACTCCTATACCACTGCCATGCATATTGACTGCTCCATCAAAATACGTCTTCCACACATCTTCCTGTTCTTCATCTTCCTCGAGGGACATTATCTCTCAATCTGGGAACTAGGAGTTGACAGGCCATCCATCCTCAAGAGGATTCTCTGCTAAATGATCAGCAATCGCACTTCCTTTGATGGACTTATGAGTCACGTATTTGATGTCAAATTCTGACAATATCACTTGCTACTTCAAACTCTTAAGGAGATATGAGGACTTTCAATGATATACTTCAAAGGATCCATTCGAGAAATGAGTCAAGTGGTGTGATATAACATATACTGTCTGAGTCTTCTAGAGGTCCACACTAGCGCACAACAAGTCTTCTCAATTGCCATATAACGAGCCTCACATGCATTAAACTTCTTACTCAGATAGTAAATTGCCTGCTCCTTCCTGCCAGATTCATCATGTTGTCCCAGCATTGCCCCCATTGAGGTTGGCAATATAGTGAGATAGAGTAACAATGGACGACCTTGGGTAGGTGGTTCCAATACTGGGGGATTCAGTAAATATGCCTTTATCTTGTCAAAGGCCTCTTGACAGTTATCATCCTATCTTCCCGGATTATTCTTCATGAGGAGTTTGAAGATTGGCTCGCATGTGCTAGTCAAATTTTCAATGAAGCGCGCAATATAGTTCAACCTTCCAAGAAAACCCCTTACTTATCGCTCGTTCTTATGTGCTGGTGCTACGATTTCGGCAAGTATACCTAGTCGCAAACAAGTAATACGATGGTAAGACCGGTTATCGTCCTCGGGGATCGCAGACAAGTACCATTTTGCAAATTGAACTACTATCTAGGCGATCGTTTGGATGGAAGGGAGTTCTAACATAAAACAAACAAGAATAAAATGTTTTTGGTCTTTTAGGATTTTTCACAAACACTTAACACGCGACAGAGATGAAATAAACAAATGAATGAAATTGTCAGGGTTAGACTATGCTAATCGTCCCATGATTGTAATGACATGATTAATAACACAATTCCTAATTCAATTATGACAATCAAATCTTCTCAAATACTCAAACCCTAATGTCTTAGGTAGAATGAGCCTAAAATCCCGAATTAAACCCTAATGCCTTAGGTGGATTAACCAGAGACTTTGCATAAAGAATCAAGATTTATAAGATTACAAGTATCCCAAGACCTATGTCTAGGTTCATGAACTACTTGGCATCTGATTCATGAGCATGCCTTAACATCAATCTTTCAATTGTCTATCAAGGCAACAATTCATTCCTAAGATGATCAGGCAAAGGAAAGCATTAAGCATGGAATCAAATACTCATAAAGAAAGAGGGAATTGCATTACAATCAAATCATAAGACAATCATGTTCAGAAAAGCCATCATCTAACCCCAACAAAAGGGGGTTTAGCTACACATAATCAAAGGGAAAAACAAAAGAAAAGAAATAGAGATGAAGGAAGGAATGAACTCCATGGGAGGATCCACAGCAGCCAAAGCAGCCAGAGAGTGTGTTCTAGGGTTTTTTGGATCCTTTTTCTGTTCTGCTCAGAGGTCTTTTATAGAATAGGTGCGCGTCACGGCCGTGATGGCCATCACGGCCAGGCCGTGACGTGTTCTGCCTTGGGCGCGCTTTCAAAAACTTGTTTGCCACGGTCGTAACACTCATCACGGGCAGGTCGTGATTGGTTCTGTTTGGTTCAACTAGCAGGTCACGACCGTGATAGGCATCACGGCTAGGCCGTGACCAATTCTGACTTTTGGAGGTCTGGTACAACTGACAGGTCACGGTCGTGATAGCCATCACGGCTAGGCCGTGACAGCTTCTGACTTTTGACTTCTTTCTCTTCAGTTATTGCTCCATCACGGCCGTGATGGGCTCTGCTTGGCTCATTTTCTTCTCTTTTCAGGCTCTATCTTCATCCAAGCTTCATCATGGCTAAATCTTGGGCATTTAATCATAAATTCCTGCAAAACAACACGAAAAACCGCCTCACTTGTTCCAAGATAAAAACTAACTAATAATCAAATTAAATATGCCTAAACTATACGAAAATGCATGCAAAATGTACATGAAAAATGAGGTGAAATCACACTCATCAAACAACAAAGCCAAGTAAATTCCCTGCGGATGCACCAAAAGTACATTTTGCAGGGTTGAGCCGCAACTTGTACTTCCTTAGCAGCTCGAACAACTTTCGCAAAACTGCTACATGGCTTTCTTCTTCCTTGGACTTAGCCATTATATCATCAACATATACCTCTACCTCCTTATGCATCATATCATGGAACAATGCTACCATAGCACGTTGGTAAGTGGCCCCAGCATTCTTCAACCCAAAAGGCATCACTTTGTAACAAAAAGTTCCCCAAGGAGTGATAAAAGTTGTCTTTTCTTTGTCATCATCATCCATGAGGATCTGACTGTACCCAGAATACCCGTCCATGAAAGAAAACCTATGACTTATGGCTGTACTGTTTACAAGGACATCAATATGAGGTAGCGGGAAATCATCCTTTGGACTGGCTTTATTCAAATCTCGGTAGTCCACGCACATTCTAACCCTTCCATCCTTCTTTGGTACTGGAACAATATTAGCTGCTCATTCCGAGTGTCTAGCTACTTCCATAAAGCCAGCTTCTAACTGCTTAGTCGCTTCTTCCTTGATCTTCAGTGACATCTCAAGATGCATCCTCCTTAATTTTTGCTTCTTTGGAACCACATCTGAGTACAAGGGAATTTTATGTGATGCTATCTCGGGATCTAAACCTGGCATATCTCTATAGGTCCATGCAAAAACGTCCAGATACTATTTGAATAGTGCAACCATTTCTTCATGCTCTAGGTTATGCACTATTTTCAACTCCATTTTGTCTTCCTTGGTTCCAATATTGATCACTTCGACAACCTCATCGTTCGAGCTAATCCCTTCTTCTGACCGTTTCACCATCTTCATGAATTCTTCAATGTCTTCTTCCTCATTGGATTCAAGGTTGTATTCATCAACGGCTTCGAGGGAATCAATAAATGAGTTTTCAAAGTTCCTCTCCTGAGGTAAATCTTTAGTGGAAGAATTATTCCTAGAAGAAAAAGTAAGGAATAGGAGAAGTATAGGTGAGAGTCTTATTCATGAAAGAAAAGCTTAAACAAAGTAAAGAAATGAAAGAGAGAGAAAAGAAACGATGGAACTGAAAGGAAAACACCAGACAAAGTGCTACATTCTCATTCATGTCTCAAATAAAGTAAACATCGGTTCCTATTTAGTATAATAAGATAATTACTTCATGGAAATAACATCAATAAATGGTTCAGACCGCCAATTATTGAGAACTTTATCTATTTCAGAGCTTAAGTTTCTTCCTTCCTCATGCATGTTGGCAGCCATCCTGGTCCGAGATCTGGCATTGTGAACTCGGGTTTGATTGGTGTCACCTTTCCTAGGTCGCGCAATGGTTCCCGGATTCTCAGAAGTACATGACTCTGTAAAGAATCCAAGAATCACATTAGTAAACCCTTTTTTTGTGTGTGTATGCATGTGCCAATTAACACCCTTTGTTTGATCGCGAGAGTGCTCTTAGGAAGACTGTCGTATACACCTATAGCAAGAATACTCATCCTGTAATCAGATCTAGTGGTATGGTTCCCTCTAGCTTGAATGCAGTTGGTGTCAAGTCCAAGGGAGAATCCACTCCTCGAAGGACCACACCCATACTAGCAACGTCCTTATTGTTACTCAGAAAACACATCGTTTTTAGGGTAAAAATATAGTTGATGACGTATCTAAGGGAGAACGCACTCCTCGATAGATATCATCTAAAAAACGCTTGACAAACATTGATGAAAAATTCCATTCCATTATAAATATTTCGATACAAATCATGAGTCTTTGATCAAATAAAAGAAATACATTGATAGTTTCTGTCTCTCTCCGAGGTCCATTTGAGCAAAGCACTATGTTAAGAGTCTCGTCTTCTTTTTCCTGAACCCTTTGGCTAGTTTCCCAAAATGATTGAAGAACTCGGTCACCTTTGGTGGTATCTGAAAGAAATGGTTCATACGAATGTGGATGGAGGCTTCTTCAAATCGCTCAACCAGCTGGGAAGTGTGATATTGGAGCTTATCCATCATGTCCTCGTATTTTCTTTTCCATGCTTCCTTTTCATTCATTACATCCTTTACTACCAATTTCCATCCCTTTACCCATTCTGCGTGGCATTGAGCTTCAACTCTTTCAGTGTCTTTTATTTTGGCTCTGAGCCAATTTTCTCTCATGTTGGCCTCCGCTAGTAGCTCGCGATACTTGGCTGCTTCGTTCCATCCTCGATCGAGTACATTTCTGTTTGGGCCAAGGATTCTTGCAGGGATTCAACTCTCTCTTCTAGTATATGTACTATTTCAACATGAACCCCTACTTTTGTCTTGAGCTCTTTTTTCTTCCTTTGAAGTTTGACAAGCATCTTCTCTTGATATTCTATCTTTGCCAGTAGCTCTTGAATTTATTCTTCTTCTTCTTTTCTTGCCCTTTTTGTACGACTCGAGGCTTCGTAGGCATCAACGCATTCGTCTTTCAAATGCTCAATCTGTAAACTTAGTTCCTGCACTTGGCTTCGGAGCGTGACAATAGTTATTTCGGCAGCTTAGTTCTTCTCATCCAAAACCCTCATCTGAGCTTTTATAATTTCGATTTCTTTCAACATTTGACCTTCGATAAGAGGATTATTTTCACTATGGAGAGGGGATGTAGGTCTTGAGGGGTAACCTCTTCTCACTTTTCTCCATACTTCATATCTTTTTGTGTGAGCTATGATTCGCCTTCCTAATTCATCAGATCTTTTCATATGAACATCATTCCATGCTGACCTTATTGCTATTGTTTGAATCTTGGTGCTTTCACCTTCTTGGTATAGGAAGAATACCCCACCAAGTAGCTCTTTGGGGGGTTCATCCTGTGTCCATTTGAGCTGACTCATCACCAAAGCTGGTGAATATGATACACAACCTCTGGGACCCATCAATGGAACATTTGGAAAACTTCCACAGCTGAATACAATTGAATCTCCATTATACCATGGACACATACAACTAAATGACTGCGGGTCGATCTGATCAAACTCTTGTTTCCATTCATATAGCTTATGTGGCTTTAGTTGCATGCGAGCGAATCCTTTCAGCGGGTCATCTGTTCTATCAATTTTATCGCAAGCGTACAAGTGAGTCATGATCCAGACATACAATATTGATGCACAACATCGCAGTTTTCCTTGTTGATTCTGATGACAAACCTGTAGGGAGAGGAAAGTTTCAGTTAAGATAGCAGGGACCGGGTTCACACCATATTCTTCAACCCTATAGAAAACATCCATGGCTGACTGATCAATAAGATCCGGTACAAAAGGAAAGAGCACCGACCCTTATATCATGAGGGCTAGTACTTTGTTGAAGGTAACCCATCGTTGTTGCTGGGCCAGCTTGTTGAGATACACTTCCAAAAATCGCCTCTTCAATCCATTGGTAGTTCCTTTTTCCGCTTTCTCTAGATGTTCCGGTTGAAGCTCCATTAGACTTGCTATCTTCCAATCTGTTACATATTGGCCATAATACATGTAGACACGGGTTCTCTTTTGAATTGGCAGTCTTATCATATAAGCATACTCTTCTTTGGTCGAAGTGATGCCTAAGTCAAGCAATTCAAAACACCTCAAAGTTGAATTCCAATATTGGGCCAACGCACTCAGAGCGGGGGCTTCCACCGGAACACGCAATAGGTCCAATATTCTATCATACTTTCTGACAAAGCCTGAGCATGCTTTTTTTGGCATTTTCTGGCTAAGTTCACATAAACTCTTCACGTCATTGAGTGTCACATCGATCTTGATACTTTTCTTGGAATAGCTCGCATTGCTAGTACTCTTTTCGGAACCAAACTTTTCCATTTTCCTGCTATAAGATGAATACCAAAGTCTTCTAACAAAAAGGAACAAGTGAAAAAACAAAAATGAGTATAGTGAAACAAATATATATCTTGCATGATTCATGTTGTATGAGACCCAATGGGGTTGAAAACCCTGATGGGTATGCTGCCAATGCATCACCTTCATTATGACATAGCGCCTATTAGATGTGCAATATTCGAATATGCCATTCAGGTTTGAGGCGGCAATGTGACTCCCCTAGTTTTGTGAATATTCACAATGAACATGCATGACAAGTTATGCTTATGATGATAGAGAGAGAAAAGAAAAGTATGCCCCCTTTTGTCCTAAGCCGGGTAAAACTTAAGGATGGACACACCCTAAGTTAAGACTCTAAACAGGTCGGCCACTAGGTTTGCTCTATTAGTGAAAATTGGGACGGGTCTAGACCTCTAAAAGTCATGGTCCCCAGATTGCCCTTATAAGGATCTGATTCATGAATCTAGCGACAAGTAGGGATAAACCCTCTCAATATGACTATTCCATGATCTCATGTATAATCTGAGTGGTGAACCGACAAGTATCAGGGAGGTACAAGACCTCTTCAATGACAATGTCATAGCACGGTCTAATCCTTGGGTTTTTGAGCAAGCTCGGGTATAGAGCCAAGAGTGTGTGCAATATGTGACAGTGATGTGTGTGAAGGGGGCATACAAACCTGTAACACTTTAAAAAAAAAGACAAGAAAAACCTGCAAAACAAAAACATAGGTATATATGAAAATGGTTATAAGTCATCTACCCTATTGTTAAAACATAGGAAAAAAGAAAAGAAAAGAGGAGGAAACAAAAACATTGTTAGCGAAACATATACAAAAAATAACATGAGTTAAAATGTATATACAACTAATTTTTTTCATTTTTATTTAAATAAAAGGAAAACCCAAACAAAAGGACAATCCAAACAAACATCACTAAAAAATTAAAAACATTTTTTTGTTTTTGTTATGCAATTATTATAAGAAAAAAAAACAGCAAGATATAGCAACAACAAAAAGGTAAAACAAATAAGCTACAAGTTATTAAAAATTTACAAAACCTATTTTTACGAGCCTGACTCTCTTAAAAGTATCCTCAGTGGAGTCGTCATCTATCGCGACCAAAAAGAAAACCTGATTTTCTCTTAGAGAATAAACATGGAATTGCCACCAACTTTATTTAATTTCGGGAAAGTTGGAAAACCCTTTTAAAAACTTTGGGTTCGGGAGTCGATTACGTCTAGGGAAGACATGGAGACTTAACCCCACGGCACCCTAGAAAATCCATAAAAATGGTTACCCAAAATTAGTTGTGTAAATTATTGGTAACTTTGAAAATATTTGTTTTACCCCGAAAATCATTTAAAGGAAAAATCATTTTTAATTTAAAAATATTTTGTATTTCTTATTGATTTATATTTGTGAAAATTTTTGGTTAAACCTAAATGAGGTTGAACATAGCACGTAAGTCCATAGGACAACCTCAAAATCTAAAGGGTTGAGCATGACAGTTGTCATAGAGCAACCCAAAAATAACATTGCACTAGTGCAAAATATACTTTTAACATCGGGGTTTTAACATCGGTTTTCAAAAAACCGATGTGAAAAAGGACGCGGTGGCATTTTTGAAATTAAATTGAAAATTTTTAACATCGGTTTTATATTAAACCGATGTTATAAAGTTTTTAACATCGGTTTCTAAAAACCCGATGTTGAAAATTGAACCAAAAATAAAAAAATTTAAAAATGCATAATTTAACACATCGGTTTTATCATAACCGATGTGGAATGTGTATGTTTTAACATCGGTTTTTTGAAAACCGATCGGTTTTTTGAAAACCGATGTGGAAAAAGAATAAAAAAATTAAGGAAATTATAACTTTTAACATCGGTTTTTCTGTTAACCGATGTGTAAAACCTTATAACATCGGTTTTATTTTAACCGATGTGTATTGTTATCTGTTATTTTTTAATTCCCTCTTTCTCCTCTTCATTTTCACGCTGTTATATAAGAGACCTTTTCATCTGTCCTTTTCATCTCTCATTTTTAATTCCCTATTGCATGCCTGTGCTCACTCTCCCTCTCCTCTTCATTTTGAATATTTGCGCCAGTTGCTATCATCATTTCACTCAACGCTGCCACCATTCACTCCTCGAAAGGGTTCTTCAACCCCCACCTTTTCATCTGCATGCCTGTGAGCTCACCCACCCCACCCACATCGTTACTGGTTGCTGCGCCTGCAACTTAAGGAGACCCACCACTCCGTTCGTGCTTCCGCGAAGAGGACCGCAGAAAAACGAGAACCACCACTCCGGTCTCTTAGCATCTCACAAATCTAGTATGTTCTCTCTGCTCTATTTTTAAACCCAAAAACCTAACATCTGTGATTTTTTCAGATTATATTCTTGATATTTTTTTAGATTTTTGATTTTGTGTCTCTGAAAACCTGGTTGTTGTGAGGCTAATGGTGAACTGCATCCATGTACAACTCATGCATGTCTAGGCTCTGTCATGAGTGTGTTAGTGATACACAGAAAGGAACACCAGTGGTGGTATCACGCGTCACGACCGTGATGCCTGTCACGGCTAGGCCGTGACGGATTCTGCCATGGAGGTTGCTTCACTTTGGTTGGTCCACACAGGCGTGACCACCATCACGGCTAGGCCGTGATCAGTTCTGCCTGTGAGGGTCTGGTTCAGTTGGCATGTCACAGCCATGATGGACATCACGGGCTGGCCGTGACCAGTTCTGACTTTTGCATTCTTTCATTTCATCTCTACTCTATCATGGCCATGATGGCTGTCACGGCTATGCCGTGATGGCTGTCACGGCTAGGCCGTGATGGACTCTGTTTGGCTCATTTTATTCACTTTTCAAGCCCCATCTTCATGCAAGATACATAATTAGTAAAGCCTTAGTTTCCCGTTTGAGATGCAATACTAATGAGCACACGTGTACATGCTTAATGTACCGCTCATTGTGTTGGATCTTGAATTGTCCAAAGTTGGACAGTTTGGGATAAAACTTTTTCTTAATTCAGTTAAAATAGTTATTCATTGATTCTAATGTTATATACTTGATGAAAGTTCGGATTGATACATTTCCTTTCGTTCTCCGGGTGCATACTTTATCGTGGTGGATGTCATCGCGTTCAAGTCGTGTACGTCGGAGACCGAAGGGAAATGCTGCCGAAATTTTGACGAGTATGAGCATGAGAGTTAAGGACTAACTGTTAACCGAATGTTGAAAAAGTTTCTTCTCGAATGGGATAGGGCCATAGCCTGTCATAAGAAGTGGTTGATGAAAATGTTGGACTAAGTACGAAGTTATTGGTTTAGCCATGGATCACGGTTGGATGAATGCTAGATGGACAAGTGATGAGTATGAGAATGGAGTGGAAGATTTTCTACAGTTTGCAAAAACAAATGCTCCTGATAGTGGTAACGGAAGGTTTTATTGTCCTTGTGTTAACTGTTTGAATGAGAGACGACTAGAAGCTGAGGAGATACGTGATCATCTTATTTGTGAGGGGATTTGCAAGAGTTATACAACATGGATATGTCATGGTGAATCATTAGACAGGCCGAGGGTGTCGGATAGAGAGGAAGTTGATGACGTGAAAATGGATGATGGACTAGAGGACATGATCCATGATGTTGGGCAAGAGTCTTTTCGGCGCGCACATGTGTATGATACTTTGTGCAGTGATGCGGAAGTGGCTTTGCATCCGGGTGCACTAATTTCACACGATTGTCAGCGGTGTTAAGATTGTTCAATGTGAAGGCGATAAGTGGGTGGAGCGATAAAAGCTTTACCGAATTGCTTGAGTTGTTGAAAGACATGCTTCCAGAAGGCAACACATTGCCATCTCGAAACTATAAGGCGAAGAAGATATTGTGTCCGATGGATATGGTGTATAAGAAAATACACGCTTGCCCCAATGATTGCATATTGTACAGGAAAGAGTTTGAAGAGATGCACGAGTGCCCCAGGTGTGGGGTATCACGCTACAAAGTGAAGGATGGTGATTCTAGTTGTGATGTGGTCACCAAAGGTCCTCCTGCGAAGGTGTTATGGTATCTTCCCGTGATTCCGCGGTTCAAGCGATTGTTTGCTAATGTAAATGATGCAAAGAACATTAGATGGCATGCAGATGAGAGGAAGTGTGATGGACAGCTTCGGCATCCGGCCGATTCTTTGCAATGGAAGAGAATTGATAGTTTGTTTCCGGATTTCGACAATGAGCCCAGAATCCTTAGGCTTGGACTTGCTACCGATGGAATGAATCCATATGGAAACTTAAGTAGTATTCATAGTTCATGGCCTGTTCTCCTGGTAATTTAAAACCTGTCTCCTTGGTTGTGCATGAAGCGCAAATACATTATGTTAAGTATGATGATTTCGGATCCTAAACAGCCAGGAAATGATATTGATGTTTATCTGAGTCCCTTGATTGAAGACTTGAGAATGTTGTGGGATGAATGCATTGATGTGATCGATGGGTATTGCCGTGAGACATTCAGATTGCGTGCCATGTTATTTTGCACCATCAATGATTTTCCAGTATACGGGAACCTGTGTGGGTATAGTGTTAAGGGGCATAAAGCATGTCCAATATGTGAATAAGGCACATGTTACCATCAACTGCAACATGGAAGGAAGACTGTTTACCTTGGGCATCGGAGATTTCTTCGACGTAATCATCCTTATCGTACATTGAGAAAAGCTTTCAATGGACTTCCGGAGAATGAAATTGCTCCGGTGGCCTTGACTGGAGAGAAAGTTTATGAAAGGGTGAACAACACTAATGTTATCTATGGGAAGACCCAAAAGAAGGCTACCGAGAAGAAAATATGGAAGAAGAGGTCGATCTTCTTTGATCTTCCATACTGGTGCAAGCTTGATGTAAGACATTGTATTGATGTGATGCATGTGGAGAAAAATGTGTGTGACAATTTAATCGGAAAGCTTCTCAACATTAAAGGCAAGACAAAGGATGGTGTGAATGCTTGTCTGGATCTAGTTGCGATGGGTATACGAGAGCAGTTAGCTCCACTTAAAGTGGGGGATAAGAAGACTTATTTGCCCCCAGCAGTCATACTTTATCAAAAAAAGAGAAAAGAAGTTTTTGTGAATGTCTACGGGGAGTCAAAGTGCCACAGGGTTACTCTTCAAATATCAGAAGACTTGTCTCGATGAAAGATCTCAAATTAGTTGGCTTAAAGTCTCATGATTGTCATGTCTTGATGCAACAACTACTACCGGTGGCCATTCGTGACATATTGCCTAAAAAAGTCAGACATGCCATTACTAGGTTATGCTTATTCTTCAATGCTATATGTAGCAAGGTCATTGACACTAAAAAGTTGGATGACTTGGAAAATGAGGCAACCATTATCTTGTGCCAATTGGAGATGTATTTTCCACCTTCATTTTTTGACATCATGGTTCATTTAATTGTTCATCTAGTGAGGGAGATTAGATTGTGCGGTCCCGTTTATTTAAGGTGGATGTACCCGGTTGAGCGATACATGAAGATCTTGAAAGGATATATGAAGAATCCACATCGTCCCGAAGCATCTATTGTTGAAAGGTATGTTGCAGAATAAGCTATTGAGTTTTGTACATACTACATGTCAGAAGCAGAACCTGTAGGGCTTCCGAAGTCTCATCACGAAGGAAGATATGATGGTAAGGGTACACGAGGTATCACTGTTAAGAGCATGGATCGGGAGGAAGTGCTTCAAGCACACGAACAGATCATTGGAAACCCCCAATGACAAGCTAAGAACCTGATCAACCATCAGAGAACAAGACAATTCTGCACTAGTCTCTGAGTTGGAACCAAAAATAGTAGACGAGGCTCTACTAGATGATGGTTGGATTCTAGCTATGCGAGAAGAACTCAATCAATTTGAAAGAAGTGTTGTTTGGACTCTGGTTCCACTGTCCAAAGACAAATCAGTGATTGGAACAAAGTGGGTTTACAAAAACAAACTTGATGAAACTGGTAAGGTAATTAGAAACAAAGCAAGACTTGTTGCTCAAGGTTTCTCTCAAGAAGAAGGTATAGATTATACTGAAACTTTTGCACCTGTCTCTAGATTAGAAGCTATTAGAATTCTACATTCATTCGTTGCACATCATAGTATTATGTTTTTTCAGATGGATGTTAAAAGTGCCTTTTTAAATGGCTTTATTAATGAAGAAGTCTATGTTATGAAACCTCCGGTTTTTTAGTGTGAAACTCATCCTGAACACGTATATAAGCTTAAGAAAGCTTTGTACGGTCTCAAGCAAGCTCCTAGAGCTTGGTATGATAGATTAAGTTCCTTTCTTATGGAAAATGGATTCAATAGAGGAAAGGTTGACACAACCTTATTTAGAAAAACCATTAAGTCTAATTTCATAGTTGTACAGATATATGTTGATGATATTATTTTTGGTGGTACTAATGAGTCTCTATGCAAAGAATTCTCTAAGTTAATGCGGGAAGAGTTTGAAATGAGCATGATGGAAGAAATCAAATTATTCCTTGGACTTTAAGAAAAACAAACCATGGACGAGGTGCTCATCCACCAAACTAAGTATACAAAAGAACTTCTGAAGAAGTTTAAGATGGATGATTGTAAGCCAATGAATACCCCTATGCACCCTACTTCCATACTGAACAAAGATGATGAAGAGAAAAAGGTAGACCAAAAGGTATACAGAGGTATGATAGGATCTCTCTTATATCTTTTTGCGTCTAGGCCTGATATTATGTTCAGTGTATGTTTATGTGCTCGATTTCAATCTGATCCTAGAGAATCTCACTTATCAGCAATTAAGAGAATTTTTAGATATTTAAAAGGTACTACTAATCTTGTTTTGTGCTTTAAGAAAAATGAAGATTACAGATTAGTTGGTTTCTGTGATGCTGACTATGCTGGAGATAGAATTGAAAGAAAAAACACTAGTGGAGGATGTCACTTCGTTGGAGCTAATCTTGTCTCATGTTCAAGCAAATGACAAAGTATCATTGTTTTATCAACTACTGAAGCTAAGTATATATCAGCTGCAAGTTGCTGCTCACAACTTCTCTGGATCAAATATCAATTGGAGGATTACAATGTATTTATAAGTAGTATCCGCTTATGTGTGATAATATTGTTGCAATAAATCTATCTAAGAATTCAATTTTGCATTCTAGATCTAAGCACATAGAGATTAAACATCATTTTATTAGGAATTATGTGCAAAAAGGTGTGATTGATATTCAATTTGTAGATACTGACCATCAATGGGTAGATATCTTTACTAAACCTCTTGCAGAGGACATATTTATCTTTATTAGGAAGCATCTTAATATGATATGTGTGGACTAATTCAGGCGTCCAGTCTCGAGAAAAATTTGTTTTGCTAATCCTGCGTCTATTACCTATGCTCGTCTAATACATATTTTAAGTTGTGCATCTATTGCATATTGCATTGCACGTCCATATGATGCGTCCACTGATACTGGTTATCGCGTCCATTGAATAGTTTCAGACAAGTTCACATCTGCCTATGATTAAAGATTTTTTGTGTGTTAATAAATGCATTTATTTTGTCACAAGACAAATTTATCCTTTATTCTATTTCCTGAGTCAGTACTTCCATCAATCCCATCAAGACCTTTTTTTTATGGTTCTAAGTTACCAACGCCGTTTTATCATAATGACATGTCATGTCAAAAGTTTTTTTTTAACCTTTGATATTCAAAATTCCTTTAAGAGTAATCATTTCCCTCTGAGAAAAACTTTACGCTTCCATAACCTCTCGAGCTATCTCTCTCTTTATCTCTCTCTGCTTTCAAACCCTAAGCTCTTTAATCACCTAAAATGGCTTCTTCTTCAACCTTTAACGTGGATAAGCTCAACTTGGCTATAGAGCATCATTTCAACCTTGGAGTGCTGCAAGACTACAATCTAGACATAAGCAAATATGTTAATGCAAGTGGGTGGGGAGGACTCTTCGCGGAGAAAGTCTGTCTTTCCCAACCTGATCAGGGATTTCTGGAGAAACGTCCAACTGACTGATACTGATTTCTTCTCAACGGTATTAAGAAAGAAGATTGTAATCTCGGAGAAAACTATTGCTGATGCAATTTCCTGTGCTTAGGAGGGTTTAGTCCTCAGAGTCATGGGAAGAGGACTTGGGTGGCTCTGAGACTATTGAAGTCTGTCTCATGAAGGCAGATACAGTCAGAACTCACACCTGGAAGGCTGTTGAAATGAAGGACATTGTTCGTATCCTTCATCAGCTTCTCAACAAGGTGGTTCTTCACAAGGTTGGATCCAAGGACAACCTCTCCTCTCTGCACAAATTCTGTCTTTGCCATCTTCTCACGGAATCAAAAATCAATCTTCCAAGAATCCTGTACGGAAGATTTAGAGACGCTGTGATGAATAAGAAAAGACTTTCAGCAATTCCCTTATGCCATCTTCTTTCCAAGATTTTCAAGGCTCAAGGAATTCATAAGACTCTTGCTGCAAAGAATCTTGAGGAGCAAGCTAGGATATTGACTAAAAACCAATGTCTGCTGTAGACTTTGGAAAAATGAATATAGCCAACATGAACCTCAGTACCTATGCTGCTGCTGCAATGGCTAAGACTGAGGAGTTAATGAAGGCTAAAGAAGAGATGGTGGAACAAAATAATGCTAAAGTCCTAGGAGTTAAAAGGGTAACTAGGCAAAAGACCACTGCTACAAGGAAGTTCGCCCCCAAGAGACTTGTAGATGGCATTGTTATCAGGGAACCTTCTGATGCCCCTGCTGCTAAGAAGCAAATAAGAGTTATCTTCTCTCACAATGAAGATGAGGAAGCTGATGAGGACAACATTCCTATCAGTTCAGTTCTAAAGAAGCAGAAGACCTCTGTTGCTGCTGTTGAGGCCATTGTGCATATTCCAACAAAACCAAGAAGGCAACCAACAAGAAAAGCTAGGTCAACTAAGACTTATAAGGTAACCATCTCTGCTAGTGATCATGTTTAATTAGCAGTAGATGTCCTAGTGTCTAGTTTAGAAACTAGGATAGATGATGTGCATGTCTCCTCTCCAAATGATGTGTACATTGCCACACCCCTTTCACCCCAACCAACACAAATAACCACTTCACAATTTCAACTTATTATCCATGCCGATGATCCGTGGTTAAATCAACCAGATGAAGGCATTTTCCCTGGTGCTCCTTTCCCCAAAACCCTTGAGAATCTTATTTCCCTTCACCCCAACTTCTGCCCTTTATAATGGCAAATATAAGGATTGGGCCAAGGTAAAAAGGGAATGGAAAATTCTGTTTCATTCCCATCAACCTGAACCCGAACACATTCCAACCAGATGGTATCCTCTACCTGAGTATAATGAAGAAATCAGGCCATCTGTTGAACCCCTTTACCTACCTCATCCTGAGTGTACATTAATAAAAAATGTGCCTTCTCAAATGCACAATAATTTAGGGCCATTAGTCACTCACCTACCCTTAACAAAATCCCCCCCCCCCCCCCTTCAGAAAAATTTACCCCAACCTTGTCAAAACTCCTCCTTTCATACCACTCACTGATGGAGTCGAGAGACATGTCATACTT
The DNA here is from genome assembly GCA_030762895.1 of Sophora flavescens. Taxonomy (NCBI): domain Eukaryota; kingdom Viridiplantae; phylum Streptophyta; class Magnoliopsida; order Fabales; family Fabaceae; genus Sophora; species Sophora flavescens. Next base: position 80,743,577 of record CM061062.1, read on the forward strand.
GTCTGGGAGGCTGACTCAAATAGGAAAAATCTTCCTACCGTTCCAGAGAGAAGAGCAAGATCTTCTAAGCATGTCCCCATGATCATGCCAGGGGACACAATGGGTGTCTTTTGAGCATCCCAGAGTCTATGGGAAGGCCTCTGACTTCTTTCTGGATCATCTCTACTATGAATGCTGAAGTGGGAATTCAATCAAATCAGAGCTGATAGAGCCGTGTATTTTGTCCCTCCATCCTGGCTGAGGCATCATGAAACAACCAGAATTGGAATCAAGCCCTACAGGATCTGTCCAATACTGCCAATGCTAGCTCTTAATAAGGACAAGGACATGAAGAACAGAAGATTCAAGGGAGTGATGCCTGAAGCTGAGTCAGCATTGCTTGATCTGGACCAAGAAACCTTTGACTACTCAATGCTAGATTTCCTTTTGCATGGTGAATCCATTGAGTTGATCAATGAGCATAGAGATGCTGATTTATGGAAGTTTCACATTATCCATTGCACCTGAGAAGCATCTTCCTCTGGTCTGTCTGAAGATGAGAAGAAGGATATTCACAAGGTCAGAGGAAAGTGTGGTCTTTCACACTTTAGATATATGATCTATAAAGACCTATGGGGACTTCCTATAAACAGTAGGAATGTGGAATTCATCTACCCCATTAGACGGGCAAAGGAAATCTCAGTAAAAGCCCCCACCTACTTCAAAGCCCATTGCAGATGAACCTGTTACTGAAGAACATGGTCAAATTGTCACTGCTGTTGGCTTGGAAGATACAGCTGAATCCACTCACCATCAGAGCTCATCAGAAAGACAATCTTCTCAACCTTTAGCTCTAATTGTGATGCACCCTGAAGATCACTCAAGAACACTGAGCACATTTCAAGAATCTGCAGAAAACTCAAGGCAACAGGCTTTGCCATCAAATATTGAAGAGGTTCTTGGAAAACTAGTTGATGAAAGGGATGGCAAGATAGTTGATGAGAAGGTTGAAAAACTAACTGAGAAGATCAAGGAGTATGTCCATCAGCAAGTTCAAACCTCAATGGCTCCAACCTTAGAGGTTGTGAATAAAATGCTTGAATTCCTCATGGACTTCAAGAAAAGTCAAGCTCAGAACCCTCCTCCTCCACCACCTCCTCCTGCTTAACCTTTACCTTTATTTTTTTTTTCTTTTGTACTGACAATGATGGTCCTCTCCTTTTACCTTTTTGGCTGATGACAAAAAGGGGGAGAAAGAAAAGAAAAGAGATTATAAAAAAGTCAGTTTTTGAAAAGCTCTTATTTGTATGCATCTGCATATTCTCCTCTACTTGCTAAACTGCCCTGATATACTTATGTTTCCTTATTTGCTTTGATATCTACTGCTCTGATACTTATGTTTATTCCCTTATATATATTCTAAGTATGATAAGTTGTTGCACTTAGTTGTTAGCTTATATGTAGTTGTTTTTCATATGCTTTTTCTGCTTAATCTTTTGAATGCTTTGTCTTAGGGGGAGCCCTGCAAGCTCTCTTAGACTTTGCTTTTCAAATTTAATTAGTTTTGTCATCATCAAAAAGGGGGAGATTGTTGGAACCAAAGTGGTTTTGGATTTAATAATCTCTAAGTTTTGATGCTAACAAAAGGATCAAATTTGTTTGGCAAAGTGTTAGTTGAGATCTAACATGTGCTTTCAGTTATACAGGAATATTTACATATAAGTGAAAGAAACATGGGGTAAGTTCTAATACGAGTCCACCCCTGTAGACGGGCTGCTCAAATACTTTGGTAAAGTTACTTCGTTATTTAATTAAGTAGACTGGCTTTCTTAAATAGACGAGGCTCTAAATATTTGCTAGATGAATGCCAAATAACTTGTTAGGTACAGCAAGTCCAAAGACTTGATAATAAGCGCGTCCATCTTGCCACATAAGCAGACGACAGTAATTAGTTGAAGTAAATGAACTGAAAAATAAAGTAATCTAGTAGACGAGCTCTAACCGCCGCGTCACCAGATGGAGATCTTTATAACTCATTAAGGAATAGCAAGTCCGAAGACTTGATAGACAAGAGAATATTCCACGTCATCAGACGAGCAAAGTAAAATATTGAACAGACTTAGTCTCTCATATAACTAAGTAGACGGAGTTCTTTTTAGACGAGCTTCATCCTTGTAATGAATTAAATGCAATCTGAATCTCTTGAATTTATTTCAAATGATTGATATTTATTTTAATAGAATATTTGTTCTTCACATTTGTTTTATCTACTTTAAATGTTTCACCTTGTTGTAAAAGAAACATAGTACCATCAAGAAATGCAAAAAGCAGAATCGTACAATAAGATACTTCAAAACGATCTGTACGATGACAACTTTATGACTGAAAAAGCTGGTTTTACACAAAGGAGGAACAACAAGTGCTCAAGCTGCAATAGTCAGAGGAGTAAGCCTTCTATTTCATGCTACCTCGATAACCAATAGTACTATTCAGCATTGCCACAATCAAGCTACCAGTCACAACGGATATCATGCATTAAATGCTATCTCTAAACGGGATTATTCAAAGTAACCGTTGAAGAAATACAAGTGAAGAAGAATGTCGCTAAAAATAGAAGACCTCAAGATTTGAAGAACAACTTTTGCCAATCGATAATCACTCATTCTAATATTCTTTCAAGAGCAAGAGTCTGTATTCTTTAGTTTGAATAATGTTGTAATATTCAACTGATCTTTAACCGTCATATTCTCACACATAGTGAATTAAGAAGATCAAACATCGAATCTCTTTGTTAGAGTTAGAGCCTGAAGAGGCTTGGTAAGAAAGAAATACTTGTATCCTGGAGAGGTGTGGAATACTTGGTTGTAATCTATTTGGAGAAATAGTGGATGAATCCTTCAAGTTGAAGAGACTGGACGTAGCTCTTGGTTGGATGAGAGTGAACCAGGAGAAAATCTCTCGTGTGAATCTTCTATCCCTAAACTATTTAGTTTTATTTGCTTATACTACCTGTAGGGTTTTGATATTGCTTTTGTTAAAGTCTTTTAAAAAGGATCTTTGTCTTTGTGCTTGCTTCTGTTTCTTATCTCCTTGAATGCAAAAATTGTTTTAGAGGTTGTTTTCGAAAATTATTAACAAACACAATTCAACCCCCCCCGTGTTTGCCTATGTCAACTTAATAGCTATGGTCAAGTAATTGGCTAAACAAAAGATAACAATGTTAGGGTCATTTTTTAATGCATAAACCATTAAAAGTGTTATACTATTAAATATTGGGTCATGCTAATAACTTCAAGTGTTCAAGATAATAACTTCACTATTTTCCCATAAAAACTTACCACTTTAATTCCTTAACCAGTGCCCTTGGTTAGCATTTCCCTTAAATATGTTAAATATGATAAAGTATTAAACCATTAAATGCTACTGCACCAATGAAGCTAAATTATCAATGCAAAAGTTACAATTGTAGTGAAGAGGTTCGAACCCAATACCTGCACATTAAATAAAGACCACTCTACCACTGCCCATAGCACTTGTTGTTAAAACATTTGCAAATATATATATATATATATATATATTAACTATTAAAATTCATATATTTAACATATACCGGTTCTCCAGTTCAACCAGGGACCCCACTCACATAACCATTTTGTATTTTAAAAAGAATTAAATTTTTAAAAAATTAGAATGAGCTTTCAAATAATGTGTGATAAATAATAATATTTAATACTAGTATAACACTTTTAATGGTTTATGATTAAAAAAATGATCGTGACATTTCCATCTTTTGTTTAGCCAATCGCTCGACCATAGCTAGGGGTGTAACATGTTGTTTTGGCTCAATTTTAGGTGGGGGAAAATACGAACAAAAAAAAAATCGGTTTGGTTTGATTCGATTTTGAGAATTTTTCATCTAAACCCTTAATCAAACCAAACCATTTGAGAATGGGTTGGTTCAGTTTGGTTTGGTTCAGAGGCAAAAATTAATAAATTTCAAAATTTATATAAATATTAAGCATAATATGTTAAAATATATATAAAAAATATAATAAATAATAAACTATTAAAATATATATAAAGATAAACATATAATAAATATTAAAATATATAGGTAACTATTAAATATTGAAATACATAGATAAATATTAAAATATAGTAATTGATTCGATTAGGTTTGGTTCGGTTCCAGAGTCATTGAACTCGAGGATCGAACCAATCGTCATCGGGATTGGATTGGTTCGGACCCGAAGACCAAAAAAGTCAGAACCAATTTAATTGGTTTGGTTTGGGTTCGGGTCCATCGAGTCATTTGTTTGAGTCTTACACCCCTAACCATAGCTTAGATAATGCTAGCCTCGCGTAGACTCCATTGTTCATCTTTCGTTCACCTAATCACTCAATCACATCCTAGATAATGAAATCTCAAAGCAAGATAATATTTCCCTGAAATTAATTTAATATTATCTATTTTAATTAGATTGATGCATATTGAGAGTAAACTATCCTAAAACATTTAATGAATATCTTATAACAAATAATTCAATCAATCCATATGATATATTTAAAGTTATTGAGTGGTTAAAAAGAAAATTAAATTTATTTTAATTAATCGTGGTTCACAAAACATTTAAAATATAAATTTTAAATCATAAATGTATAATATTAAAGCAAGTATCTTTAAAACATGTTTGAAATACCCTAACTCAACCCTAACAACCTTTAAACCTAGATTTGAAGTGAAAAATCAAAAATCAAAAATAATCTTACGTCATCTTGGCCTAAGGAGGATATTATTGAGTTATCCATTATAATACTGTTTTCGTGACATAAATATATCATCTTCTAAAAAAACTTTATTTTTAAAAAAATGAATTAAAATGAGCTTCCAAATACCCTAATTCAACCCTAATAACCTTTAATCATAGATTTCGAGTGAAAAAAAAAATCTTCTTTTGACATCCTGTTCTACAGAGGGATTACTGCTTATTCAAGATAGTAATTTTCACCAAGATATTGCCTATTTAAAACTATTAACAAAGTATTTAAATACAATAATTACTACAAAATAAAATGATATATATATATATATATATATATATATATATATATATATATATATATATAACCCTAGAATTTTCAATTGCAAAGTATGTTTTAACATATTTAACCAATCCTTCGATGTTATACATTTATGATTTAAAATTAATATATTAAATTATTTGCAAGTCACACTCAATTAAAATAAATTTAAAATTATAAAAATATTTTTAATTATCAGATAATTTTAAATTATATCATGCAGTTGAATTAAAGTTATCTGCTTTGAGACACATTATTCAGCCCCATCTATTTATTATTTTTAATATATATATATATATATATATATATATATATATATATATATAATTTAATATATAATCATAAGTGTATTTACTAATTACGAGATAATATATATATATATATATATATATATATCATTTTATTTTGTAGCAATTACTATATCCCTCTGTAGTAAAGGATGTCAAAAGAAGATTTTATTTTATTTTTTCACTCGAAATCTAGGATTAAAGGTTATCAAGATAGAATTAGGATATCTAGAAGGTCATTTTATTTTTTTTTAAAGTAAAGTTTTTTTTAGTAGACAATATGGTTATGTTAGGAAAGCAATATTATTATGGATAACTCGATAATGTCCTCCTCACGTCAAGATAACCTAAGATTATTTTTTATTTTTGATTTTTCACTCCAAAGCTAGGTTTAAAGGTTGTTAGGATTGAGTTAGGGTATTTCAAACATGTTTTAAAGATACTTTCTTTAATGTTATACATTTATGATTTAAAATTTATATTTTAAATATTTTGTGAATCACTGTCAATTAAAATAAATTTAATTTTCTTTTTAACCATTCAATAACTTTAAATTATATCATACGTATTGATTGAGTTATTTGTTATAAGACATTCATTAAATGTTTTAGGATAGTTTACTCTCAATATGCATCAATCTAATAAAAATAGATAATATTAAATTAATTTTAGGAAATATTATCTTGCATTGAGATTTCATTATCTAGGATGTGATTAAGTGATTAGGTGAACGAAAGATGAACAATGGAGTCTACGCGAGACTAGCAATATCTAACATATGGTTAGGGGTGTAAGACTCAAATAAATGAGTCGATGGACCTGAAAACTCGAACCAAACCAATTAAATTGGTTCAGACTTTTTTGGTCTTCGGGTTCGAACCAGTCCGAACCAATCCAAATCCGATGGTGATTGGTTCGATTCTCGAGTTCAATGACTCTGGAACCGAACCGAATCAATTACTATATTTTAATATTTACCTATATATTTCAATATTTAATACTTACCTATATATTTTAATATTTATTATATGTTTATATTTATATATTTTAATAGTTTATTATTTATTATATTATATATATATATATATATATTTTAACATATTATATTTGATATTTATATATATTTTGAAAATTATTAATTTTTGGCTCTGAAGTGAACCAAACTGAACCAACCCGTTCTTAAATGGTTTGGTTTGATTCGGGTTTTATAGGAAAAATTCTCAAAATCGAATCAAACCAAACCGAACCATTTTTTTTGTTCAGATTTCCCCCCACCTAAAATCGAGCCGAAACGAGTTGTTACACCCCTAGCTATGGTCGAGCGATTGGCTAAACAAAAAATGACAATGTCAGGGTCATTTTTTAATGCACAAACCATTAAAAGTGTTATACTATTAAATATTGGGTCATGCTAATAACTTCAAGTGTTCAAGGTAATAACTTCACAATTTCTCCATAAAAACTTACCATTTTAATTCTTTAACCAGTACCCTTAGTTAATATTTCCCTTAAATATTATTATTTATCACACATTATTCGGAAAATCATTCTAAATTTTTATTCTTTTTAAAATACAAAATGGTTATTTGAGTGGGTCACCGGTTGAACCGGAGAAGTGGTATATGTTAAACATGTTAATTATATATATATATATATATATATATATATATATATATATATATATATATAAAGTTTTGCAAATTTTCCGTGACATTAAACTTCACCGTGCTCGTGTTGTGGACGTTGGTGGAGCGCGTGTGACAGCCTCGAGGAGCGTGCATAATTAATATTAAAAAATTAAAAATTTATGGAAGGGATATAATTTTAAATGAAGAATATTGATATATTGAATAAAAAATATAAAGTATTAAACCATTAAATAGAGGTGTTCGCGGATTGGATTGGATCGGTTTTGAGCTAAAAAATCATCCGATCTAATGATGAAAACATCGTGCGGTTTGGATTGGATCGGTTTGCTTTCTTAAAAAAATCCGATTCGATCCAATCCAATCAAATGCGGTTTGGATTGGATTGGATAATTCGGTTTTTGTCATACTTTATTTTTTTCTAATGTCAAGTGTCTTTTCTACTTATTTAATAGTGGATAAAAGATAATCTTCGTTTTAATTTGGGAGTTTGAGAAGAAAAAAATTATTGATATTTTTTAACACGTTCTTTTATATTAATTCTGTATATCTGCTACCACTTATCCTATTTTTTTCTTGAATCGACTACAAATAAATTGCAGCTAATTATTTTTCAAATTTACTTAATTGTTTTCCTATTTTTCATGATTAATCAATCAAATATATATATATGTTATGTATCAAAGCTTTTAGTAAAATATAACTTCAAGACATTAATATTTATTCTAAAAAGTCTTATATATGTCATTTCAACAAAAATATTAAAGAGAATGAAGGACATAAAAGTATGAAGAATAATGTTAAGTATGAGTAATACTATAATTTCAAAATAATAGTATATGTATATAATAGATCGGTTTGGATTGGATTTCACTATAGGATTCAAAATCCGATCCAATCCAATAAAAAAAATTGCGGTTTTTTCGGTTTTCGATTTTTTTGGTTTTCGGTTTGTTTGATTTTTGGTTTTTGGGTTTGGCTTTTGCAGTTTGAATCGGTTTAGATCGGTTGATGAACACCCCTATCATTAAATACTACTTTTCAATTTATTGGTTAATATTAAAATTGCACCAAGGAGGATAGACGTGATACTGGATAATGAGAAGAGACATAAAAAATAAATTCAATCATCATTGTTCCGAGGAGGGAGAGACATGATACTGGATAATGACAGATAACGTGGTGGAAAAAATCATTTATTGAGTAAATAATGAGATGTTAAAAAAAGTAAAAAACCAACAGGCACTGAATGATTTCTTTCTATAACCAAAAATAGAGGCAGCAAAAAACCATCTTTAGTCATTATGTTCTCTTGCAGTAGTGATGCATTTTAAAAGGAAAAGAACACATTTTTTTTCAGATTCAGAAACCATAGGACTAAAGGAAAGCAAAAATACCAGGTTGAGCAGAGAAGCAAGATCCCAACTGCATCTCTCATAGTCGCATTTCTGAGGAGGCCACCAATCCAGAGTTGCACAGAGAAAATCATCATCAATCTTCCCAATAGTAGATTTCCCATGAATGAAAACAATCCCTTTCATAGCTGCAACTCCTCTTCCTTCATTCACATCATTGACTACAATGAAAGAGAAAGGGAGAGAAACAGAGGCACCGTTTGCAAAGGAAAGAGAAGACTGGGAGGGTGTTAGGGGGAGAGGTTGAAACCATTTGTTTATGCTTCTATTTCCTTTTATCCCTCATACACTGTAGAGTCGGAAACTACCTCCATCACTCCACAGCACATCTCTTTATGTCCCCTCAAAATAACATTGCCTTGTTTGACTAAATGCATGTTTGGATCAGTGGCTTGAGACACTTGGACGTGCGTAAGGCGGAAGTGCGTAAGGCGGAAGCTACTGGGAGTAGCTTGTGTCATGGATAGAGGTGGGTATTTGGACTCGGGTCCGCGGACAGTCCGTTAAACCCGTAGTCCGCGCGGACTTGGACACCCTAAAATACAGGTCCAAAAAAATGCGGGCTTTTTGGGTCCGGTCCGTTTAGCCCACGGGCTTAACGGACTCGGTCCGCGGATTCACGGACCCGTTCGCGGACTGGAGCTGTTTTTTAAAAAAAAACTTGCTGGGCCAACAAAAAACTAACCCATCTAGCCCAAAACTAACCCATCTCACTCTGACACTCACCCATCTCTAACCCTAGACTACTCAGTACCCACTTCTCCTTCAACCTTCATCTCCCTCTCCATCTTGCTACTGTGGCGGTGGTATGTTGCTACTGCCGTTGTGTTTTTCTTGATTTCCTTTTTCCCTTTCTTCGGATTCACCATGAGAGAGTGCTGTGAGCTTTTGCACGAGTGCCATGAAGTCTTTAGGGTGAGTCTCGATGATCTTTGGAGAATGAGTGTAGATGATCACTGGTTGGCGATGCTGCTGTTGTACTTGTGGCTTGTTCACTGAGAGTGATGATGATGATGTTTTCTTAATGGAATGAGAAACCCTATTTGTTTTCTTAAGATTGGTTGTGATTTCTGTCTTTGCTGGGTGGAATGGTGCAGGGCTCATGATGATGATGAGTTCCAAGTTTTTGAAGCAAAAGAAAAAAGGGTAAATGAAAATGGTGGACGCTATGGAGATCCAGAAGTGTTTGTGTTTGAATAGCTATGGATGGTTGAATGGAAGCTAAAATTGAAAAACGACGCGTACACGTTGCTACTCGGCAAGAGATAGGAAGAAATCGAATATGTTTGTTTTGCTTAGCTTTCAAAAGATTAGTTAAGGTTTCAGTAATCCATGGGATAGATCCAAATTTTTTGTGCCTTTTTTTTCTTTCTGTTGTTTTTTATTTTTATTTTTTTGTTTTCATGGGATAGAGTCTGCGGACAGTCCGTTTAGTCCGCGGACTATGCGGACTGGACTTGGACTCTATTTTTCAGAGTCCATTTTTCATGCGGACTATAAAGTCCGGTCCGTTTAAATGCGGACTTATGCGGACCGGACTTAAACGGACCGGACTGGTCCGTTTACCCACCTCTAGTCATGGATGTGATTCTGGTTGTGTGTAATGTGTTTTTCAAATAAACTATAACTAAAGACGAGACTTTCCACATAAGCAACCTAAAAGATGACAGAAGTAAATTTTAATTAAAAAATCAGAAGTAAAAATTGATTAAAAAAGTCATTTAAGTTTCCTAATTCATGGATCATTAGCCACGTCGGATGTAAAGTAAATTAAAATGTTCAATCTTATTACTATATAGATTTCATCAATTTTGCAATATATATATATATATATATATATATATATATATATATATATATATTGAAAATATCAGAGTATGGCCAAGATTATTGTATCAATCCAATATGTAAAAATTTGTATTTTAACTTATGTTCTTTTAACATCGAAAGATTCAAAAGGTTTAAAGACTCTTGAGTCTTATCAACCTTTATCGTATATTCAGCAGTTTTTATAATAAAATCTGACTTGAACTTGTCAAGCAGTTTTGTTTGATATATTTCAGAAACACTTAAAGGAGGGATACTCCAATTATTAAGTTTTTGCTCTATTTCAGGCAAAACTATTTGAAGTTCATTTATTAAGGAAGAATTTTGAAAAGAGGAATGAATCCATTGATCTTCGAGAATTGTTTGTATTAGTTCTAGAACCCTCAGGACAAGTCCTAAAAGATCTAGTTGAATTACTCATGTTTAAGGGAGCAAAACTAATAGAAACATTTCCAGAAGCATGTTCAATAGGTACAGAAGGGAATAGTATCATCCTCTACCTCCTCCGAAGGCAGAACGCTTTGTAAATTCCATTCTAAGTTTCTAGAGACTTCATTGTGGTTCAGTCTCCTTGGTGTAACAGCATTTGATTTATTTAAATTTACTTGCAAAAGCAAAGTATCTTCTTTGGAAGATATTCTTAATGCTTTTGGCGAAATATTCGTTTTCATGGCTTTATAATATATTTTATATATCACAGCCATCGGATAGGAATTGGGATTCCAGATTCCTTCCTTTATTTTAATATCCAACTTTATATTATGCTTGTTTTTACCCAAGCTGTCCAAAGACAAAGTATAATTTGGAAAATTATTAAAGAAAGTGGGACCATCATGAAGATTGGTCTCAATTATTGAAAGTATTTGATCCTCGAACTTTGCAGGACGAGTATCTCGTAGGCATACACACACTGGGGTGTCTATACCAAGTCTATGAAGTGGTTTGATAGCTACTTGTATCAATCCAATATGTAAAAATTTGTATTTTAACTTATGTTCTTTTAACATCGAAAGATTCAAAAGGTTTAAAGACTCTTGAGTCTTATCAACCTTTATCGTATATTCAGCAGTTTTTATAATAAAATCTGACTTGAACTTGTCAAGCAGTTTTGTTTGATATATTTCAGAAACACTTAAAGGAGGGATACTCCAATTATTAAGTTTTTTCTCTATTTCAGGCAAAACTATTTGAAGTTCATTTATTAAGGAAGAATTTTGAAAAGAGGAATTATTTTCAAAATCATTTGAAGAACTTGTTTCACCAATTTCTTCAATTTTCTCTTTACCCTTTCGGGAAATCATCTTAAGAAGACTCGACATGATAACCTAGCCTAGAAGCTCTAATACTTAAGACAGACCATAGACTTTTTCCTTACCCACACCGGGAACACCAGGCTTACCAACGGCTTTACTACCTACCTTAGGATTTACGACCGGGATCACCCTTCAGGCTTACCAACGCTGCAAGAAGGAAAACTCAAAGACTGTATTAAGTACCAGAACCCTTAGGCTCTGATACCAGGAGGGCCACTGCGGATCATTTCACAAAAATATGTTAGAGACATATTGAAAATATTGATAAAAGAAAGTTCAAATATCAAAGTATGAAAATAAACTTTCTAAAAGAAAGGATATTGAAAATAGAGATTTATTTTGATTTTAACAAAGATCACTATATGCCACAAGTTTAGGCGAGTGATTATACAAAGTATTCAAAGATATTCCAAGAACTTACAAATACAAGAGGCTCTTAAGAAAACTTGAAAACACTGCAAGATTACAAAAGAGAGAGATTAGTAAGTTCAGAGTGAAGTAAGCTGTCTCTTGCAATCGAGTCTTGAGTTCCTTATATAGAGGAGGAACCTTCAGGTGATCAAATACGGATTCCAAAATTTTCAATTCAAAAGCAGGTACTATTCTTCTTTTGACTTTGGTACCAGCTTTTACTATTCAACTTTTACTTTTTGTCTCCGCCACGAATCTGCTTTCGGAAGTCACGACAAACAACTTTTCTTTGAAAAAGCAGAATGGCACATGGGCGGCCACATTTGTGTCTATCAGACTCTGCTTTTAATATTTTATTCTAAGTGGGGAATCAATTCTGTCGGCCATCTTTATTTTAATGGGAAGATGCGACAAAACCTTATCTTGTAGTTTTAGAAATCAACAAATCCAACATCCGGGTCATTATCTTCCGGATAAGGATTGTATTCTTCAAGATCTTCTCACAAAAACTCCTGGTTCTTCAATGGGCTCATCGAGAACCAACAATCAAGCGACTTCTAATAATTTCTTCTTTAATTCTGCTGGGGAAGCAGCATCAAATGTTAAAGTATAAGGGGAGAAAGGACTGGGGGGTTGAGAGATTACTGAAGAAGTAGTCCCAACTATATTCTTGCCCTCATCTCTTGCTGGTGAATTTGTTGGAGTGGACACAGACTGAGGAAGTCTTCTCTTCTGGAGTCCATGTTTCTTCCAAGTTTCAAATTTTGTTAGAACAAAATCCTCATTAAATTTTCTCCACCATGAAACCATAATGGAGGCACAAATCCATCGAGGAAAAGGTTCTGGAAGATGTTGATGAACATCATAGCTATATCGGTGTAGCCATGAAATTCCAAACTGAGCACAGAATTTTAACAACTTTTCATGAGCTGGTATTTTGGGGGTTAGAGTTTTGTACTCTAAGTATGTTGAGTATATTGCATTGGGGAAAATCTCAACAGATAATCCATGATGAACAAACCAATCTAAAAACCATGAAGGGTAAGTAGGTTGGTTACTCAGTATTTGAACATACCAAGAATGCTTTTCATTTGGGATATTTAAGAAGTTATCCCAAGCAGCTTGGTAATCAAAATAATCATAAACTGCAGGGTCGAATACCCTGGAGAATCTTTTGGGTTTTAGAGGGTGCTGACCCCAATCTGACATGGTCAGAACCTTTAATATTTTACAGCGGAGTAAGCCACTTTTGATTTATCTTTATCATTATAATTTTCAACTATTTCGGCTGACCCCGAATCTAACAGTATAAACTGATAGAATTTTAAATTTTTCACAAAAAGATGTTAGAGACATATTGAAAATATTGATAAAAGAAAGTTCAAATATCAGAGTATGAAAATAAACTTTCTAAAAGAAAGGATATTGAAAATAGAGATTTATTTTGATTTTAACAAAGATCACTATATGCCACAAGTTTAGGCGAGTGATTATACAAAGTATTCAAAGATATTCCAAGAACTTACAAATACAAGAGGCTCTTAAGAAAACTTGAAAACACTGCAAGATTACAAAAGAGAGAGATTAGTAAGTTCAGAGTGAAGTAAGCTGTCTCTTGCAACTGAGTCTTCGAGTTCCTTATATAGAGGGAGGAACCTTCAGCTGATCAAAGACGGATTCCAAAATTTTCAATTCCGAAAAGCAGGTACTATTCTTCTTTTGACTTTGGTACCAGCTTTTACTATTCAACTTTTACTTTTGTCTGCCACGAATCTGCTTTCGGCAAGTCACGACAAACAACTTTTCTTTTGAAAAAGCAGAATGGCACATGGGCGGCCACATTTGTGTCTATCAGACTCTGCTTTTAATATTTTATTCTAAGTGGGGAATCAATTCTGTCGGCCATCTTTATTTTAATGGGAAGATGCGACAAAACCTTATCTTGTAGTTTTAGAAATCAACAAATCCAACATCTGGGTCATTATTTTCCAGATAAGGATTGTATTCTTCAAGATCTTCTGCTGAAAACTCTGGTTCTTCAATGGGCTCATCAGAACCAACAGTCGAAGCAGCTTCTAATAATTTCTTCTTTAATTCTGCTGGGGAAGCAGCATCAAATGTTAAAGTATAAGGGGAGAAAGGACTGGGGGGTTGAGAGATTACTGAAGAAGTAGTCCCAACTATATTCTTGCCCTTATCTCTTGCTGGTGAATTTGTTGGAGTGGACACAGACTGAGGAAGTCTTCTCTTCTGGAGTCCATGTTTCTTCCAAGTTTCAAATTTTGTTAGAACAAAATCCTCATTAAATTTTCTCCACCATGAAACCATAATGGAGGCACAAATCCATCGAGGAAAAGGTTCTGGAAGATGTTGATGAACATCATAGCTATATCGGTGTAGCCATGAAATTCCAAACTGAGCACAGAATTTTAACAACTTTTCATGAGCTGGTATTTTGGGGGTTAGAGTTTTGTACTCTAAGTATGTTGAGTATATTGCATTGGGGAAAATCTCAACAGATAATCCATGATGAACAAACCAATCTAAAAACCATGAAGGGTAAGTAGGTTGGTTACTCAGTATTTGAAAATACCAAGAATGCTTTTCATTTGGGATATTTAAGAAGTTATCCCAAGCAGCTTGGTAATCAAAATAATCATAAACTGCAGGGTCGAATACCCCGGAGAATCTTTTGGGTTTTAGAGGTGTTTGACCCCAATCGACATGGTCGAAACCTTTAATATTTTACACTGGGAGTAAGCCATTTTTGATTTATCTTTATCATTATAATTTTCAACTATTTCGTGACCCAGAATCTAACAAAGATAAACCGATAGAATTTTAAATTTTTCACAAAAAGATGTTAGAGACATATTGAAAATATTGATAAAAGAAAGTTCAAATATCGAGTATGAAAATAAACTTTCTAAAAGAAAGGATATTGAAAATAGAGATTTATTTTGATTTTAACAAAGATCACTATATGCCACAAGTTTAGGCGAGTGATTATACAAAGTATTCAAAGATATTCCAAGAACTTACAAATACAAGAGGCTCTTAAGAAAACTTGAAAACACTGCAAGATTACAAAAGAGAGAGATTAGTAAGTTCGAGTGAAGTAAGCTGTCTCTTGCAACTGAGTCTTCGAGTTCCTGATATAGAGGGAGGACCCTGCAGCTGATCAAAGACGGATTCCAAAATGTTCAATTCCGAAAAGCAGGTACTATTCTTCTTTTGACTTTGGTACCAGCTTTTACTATTCAACTTTTTTTTTGTCCGCCACGAATCTGCTTTCTACAAGTCACGACAAACAACTTTTCTTTTGAAAAAGCAGAATGGCACATGGGCGGCCACATTTGTGTCTATCAGACTCTGCTTTGAATATTTTATTCTAAGTGGGGAATCAATTCTGTCGGCCATCTTTATTTTAATGGGAAGATGCGACAAAACCTTATCTTGTAGTTTTAGAAATCAACAAATCCAACATCTGGGTCATTATTTTCCAGATAAGGATTGTATTCTTCAAGATCTTCTGCTGAAAACTCTGGTTCTTCAATGGGCTCATCGGAACCAACAATCGAAGCGCTTTCTAATAATTTCTTCTTTAATTCTCACTGGGAAAGCAGCATCAAATGTTAAAGTATAAGGGGAGAAAGGACTGGGGGGTTGAGAGATTACTGAAGAAGTAGTCCCAACTATATTCTTGCCCTTATCTCTTGCTGGTGAATTTGTTGGAGTGGACACAGACTGAGGAAGTCTTCTCTTCTGGAGTCCATGTTTCTTCCAAGTTTCAAATTTTGTTAGAACAAAATCCTCATTAAATTTTCTCCACCATGAAACCATAATGGAGGCACAAATCCATCGAGGAAAAGGTTCTGGAAGATGTTGATGAACATCATAGCTATATCGGTGTAGCCATGAAATTCCAAACTGAGCACAGAATTTTAACAACTTTTCATGAGCTGGTATTTTGGGGGTTAGAGTTTTGTACTCTAAGTATGTTGAGTATATTGCATTGGGGAAAATCTCAACAGATAATCCATGATGAACAAACCAATCTAAAAACCATGAAGGGTAAGTAGGTTGGTTACTCAGTATTTGAACATACCAAGAATGCTTTTCATTTGGGATATTTAAGAAGTTATCCCAAGCAGCTTGGTAATCAAAATAATCATAAACTGCAGGGTCGAATACCCTGGAGAATCTTTTGGGTTTTAGAGGGTGCTGACCCCAATCTGACATGGTCAGAACCTTTAATATTTTACACTGGGAGTAAGCCACTTTTGATTTATCTTTATCATTATAATTTTCAACTATTTCGGCTGACCCCGAATCTAACAGTATAAACTGATAGAATTTTAAATTTTTCACAAAAAGATGTCAGAGACATATTGAAAATATTGATAAAAGAAAGTTCAAATATCAGAGTATGAAAATAAACTTTCTAAAAGAAAGGATATTGAAAATAGAGATTTATTTTGATTTTAACAAAGATCACTATATGCCACAAGTTTAGGCGAGTGATTATACAAAGTATTCAAAGATATTCCAAGAACTTACAAATACAAGAGGCTCTTAAGAAAACTTGAAAACACTGCAAGATTACAAAAGAGAGAGATTAGTAAGTTCAGAGTGAAGTAAGTTGTCTCTTGCAACTGAGTCTTCGAGTTCCTTATATAGAGGGAGGAACCTTCAGCTGATCAAATACGGATTCCAAAATTTTCAATTCCGAAAAGCAGGTACTATTCTTCTTTTGACTTTGGTACCAGCTTTTACTATTCAACTTTTACTTTTGTCTGCCACGAATCTGCTTTCGGCAAGTCACGACAAACAACTTTTCTTTTGAAAAAGCAGAATGGCACATGGGCGGTCACATTTGTGTCTATCAGACTCTGCTTTTAATATTTTATTCTAAGTGGGGAATCAATTCTGTCGGCCATCTTTATTTTAATGGGAAGATGAGACAAAACCTTATCTTGTAGTTTTAGAAATCAACAAATCCAACATCTGGGTCATTATTTTCCAGATAAGGATTGTATTCTTCAAGATCTTCTGCTGAAAACTCTGGTTCTTCAATGGGCTCATCGAACCAACAATGGGCAAGCAGCTTCTAATAATTTCTTCTTTAATTCTGCTGGGGAAGCAGCATCAAATGTTAAAGTATAAGGGGAGAAAGGACTGGGGGGTTGGGAGATTACTGAAGAAGTAGTCCCAACTATATTCTTGCCCTTATCTCTTGCTGGTGAATTTGTTGGAGTGGACACAGACTGAGGAAGTCTTCTCTTCTGGAGTCCATGTTTCTTCCAAGTTTCAAATTTTGTTAGAACAAAATCCTCATTAAATTTTCTCCACCATGAAACCATAATGGAGGCACAAATCCATCGAGGAAAAGGTTCTGGAAGATGTTGATGAACATCATAGCTATATCGGTGTAGCCATGAAATTCCAAACTGAGCACAGAATTTTAACAACTTTTCATGAGCTGGTATTTTGGGGGTTAGAGTTTTGTACTCTAAGTATGTTGAGTATATTGCATTGGGGAAAATCTCAACAGATAATCCATGATGAACAAACCAATCTAAAAACCATGAAGGGTAAGTAGGTTGGTTACTCAGTATTTGAACATACCAAGAATGCTTTTCATTTGGGATATTTAAGAAGTTATCCCAAGCAGCTTGGTAATCAAAATAATCATAAACTGCGGGTCGAATACCCGGAGAATCTTTTGGGTTTTAGAGGGTGTCGACCCCAATCGACATGGTCAGAACCTTTAATATTTTACACTGGGAGTAAGCCACTTTTGATTTATCTTTATCATTATAATTTTCAACTATTTCGGCTGACCCCGAATCTAACAGTATAAACTGATAGAATTTTAAATTTTTCACAAAAAGATGTTAGAGACATATTGAAAATATTGATAAAAGAAAGTTCAAATATCAGAGTATGAAAATAAACTTTCTAAAAGAAAGGATATTGAAAATAGAGATTTATTTTGATTTTAACAAAGATCACTATATGCCACAAGTTTAGGCGAGTGATTATACAAAGTATTCAAAGATATTCCAAGAACTTACAAATACAAGAGGCTCTTAAGAAAACTTGAAAACACTGCAAGATTACAAAAGAGAGAGATTAGTAAGTTCAGAGTGAAGTAAGCTGTCTCTTGCAACTGAGTCTTCGAGTTCCTTATATAGAGGGAGGAACCTTCAGCTGATCAAAGACGGATTCCAAAATTTTCAATTCCGAAAAGCAGGTACTATTCTTCTTTTGACTTTGGTACCAGCTTTTACTATTCAACTTTTACTTTTATGCACTTACGAATCTGCTTTCGGCAAGTCACGACAAACAACTTTTCTTTTGAAAAAGCAGAATGGCACATGGGCGGCCACATTTGTGTCTATCAGACTCTGCTTTTAATATTTTATTCTAAGTGGGGAATCAATTCTGTCGGCCATCTTTATTTTAATGGGAAGATGCGACAAAACCTTATCTTGTAGTTTTAGAAATCAACAAATCCAACATCTGGGTCATTATTTTCCAGATAAGGATTGTATTCTTCAAGATCTTCTGCTGAAAACTCTGGTTCTTCAATGGGCTCATCAGAACCAACGATCAAGCAGCTTCTAATAATTTCTTCTTTAATTCTGCTGGGGAAGCAGCATCAAATGTTAAAGTATAAGGGGAGAAAGGACTGGGGGGTTGAGAGATTACTGAAGAAGTAGTCCCAACTATATTCTTGCCCTTATCTCTTGCTGGTGAATTTGTTGGAGTGGACACAGACTGAGGAAGTCTTCTCTTCTGGAGTCCATGTTTCTTCCAAGTTTCAAATTTTGTTAGAACAAAATCCTCATTAAATTTTCTCCACCATGAAACCATAATGGAGGCACAAATCCATCGAGGAAAAGGTTCTGGAAGATGTTGATGAACATCATAGCTATATCGGTGTAGCCATGAAATTCCAAACTGAGCACAGAATTTTAACAACTTTTCATGAGCTGGTATTTTGGGGGTTAGAGTTTTGTACTCTAAGTATGTTGAGTATATTGCATTGGGGAAAATCTCAACAGATAATCCATGATGAACAAACCAATCTAAAAACCATGAAGGGTAAGTAGGTTGGTTACTCAGTATTTGAAAATACCAAGAATGCTTTTCATTTGGGATATTTAAGAAGTTATCCCAAGCAGCTTGGTAATCAAAATAATCATAAACTGCAGGGTCGAATACCCTGGAGAATCTTTTGGGTTTTAGAGGGTGCTGACCCCAATCTGACATGGTCAGAACCTTTAATATTTTACACTGGGAGTAAGCCACTTTTGATTTATCTTTATCATTATAATTTTCAACTATTTCGGCTGACCCCGAATCTAACAGTATAAACTGATAGAATTTTAAATTTTTCACAAAAAGATGTTAGAGACATATTGAAAATATTGATAAAAGAAAGTTCAAATATCAGAGTATGAAAATAAACTTTCTAAAAGAAAGGATATTGAAAATAGAGATTTATTTTGATTTTAACAAAGATCACTATATGCCACAAGTTTAGGCGAGTGATTATACAAAGTATTCAAAGATATTCCAAGAACTTACAAATACAAGAGGCTCTTAAGAAAACTTGAAAACACTGCAAGATTACAAAAGAGAGAGATTAGTAAGTTCAGAGTGAAGTAAGTTGTCTCTTGCAAGCGAGTCTTGAGTTCCTTATATAGAGGAGGAACCTTGACTGATCAAAGACGGATTCCAAAATTTTCAATTCCAAAAGCAGTACTATTCTTCTTTTGACTTTGGTACCAGCTTTTACTATTCTACTTTTACTTTTGTCTGCCACGAATCTGCTTTCGGCAAGTCATGACAAACAACTATTCTTTTGAAAAAGCAGAATGGCACATGGGCTGCCACATTTGTGTCTATTAGACTCTGCTTTTAATATTTTATTCTAAGTGGGGAATCAATTCTGTCGGCCATCTTTATTTTAATGGGAAGATGCGACAAAACCTTATCTTGTATTTTTAGAAATCAACAAATCCAACATCTGGGTCATTATTTTCCAGATAAGGATTGTATTCTTCAAGATCTTCTGCTGAAAACTCTGGTTCTTCAATGGGCTCATCAGAACCAACAGTCGAAGCAGCTTCTAATAATTTCTTCTTTAATTCTGCTGGGGAAGCAGTATCAAATGTTAAAGTATATGGGGAGAAAGGACTGGGGGGTTGAGAGATTACTGAAGAAGTAGTCCCAACTATATTCTTGCCCTTATCTCTTGCTGGTGAATTTGTTGGAGTGGACACAGACTGAGGAAGTCTTCTCTTCTGGAGTCCATGTTTCTTCCAAGTTTCAAATTTTGTTAGAACAAAATCCTCATTAAATTTTCTCCACCATGAAACCATAATGGAGGCACAAATCCATCGAGGAAAAGGTTCTGGAAGATGTTGATGAACATCATAGCTATATCGGTGTAGCCATGAAATTCCAAACTGAGCACAGAATTTTAACAACTTTTCATGAGCTGGTATTTTGGGGGTTAGAGTTTTGTACTCTAAGTATGTTGAGTATATTGCATTGGGGAAAATCTCAACAGATAATCCATGATGAACAAACCAATCTAAAAACCATGAAGGGTAAGTAGGTTGGTTACTCAGTATTTGAAAATACCAAGAATGCTTTTCATTTGGGATATTTAAGAAGTTATCCCAAGCAGCTTGGTAATCAAAATAATCATAAACTGCAGGGTCGAATACCTGGAGAATCTTTTGGGTTTTAGAGGGTGTTGACCCCGATCGACATGGTCGGAACCTTTAATATTTTACAGAGGTAAGCCACTTTTGATTTATCTTTATCATTATAATTTTCAACTATTTGGTGACCCCGAATCTAACGAAGATAAACTGATAGAAATTTAAATTTTCTTGGACCCATAGGATTGGATCCAACCACAACCTTCTACACAAGATTTTTTGAAAAGATGTTCCAGGGAGCTGAAACATTAATTGCTGGATCACCCATTTCGGGCTCCAAAAGTAACAACTGCTGACATTTTGGTTTGTATTTATGTTGGAGGGGTTTTCTTTCAAGGGTTTGGGCCCGAGTTTGAGTATTTTGGATAGGTTTTGGATTTTGTTGTTGGACAGGTTTACCCAAAGGAGCAAACCTATTGGCTATTTCAAGAGATGATGAGGTATTTTTTGTGGGCTGAATATAAAGAAAAATTTTATATTCAGCAATTAATGATCCGCAGTGGCCCTCCTGGTATCAGAGCCTAAGGGTTCTGGTACTTAATACAGTCTTTGAGTTTTCCTTCTTGCAGCGTTGGTAAGCCTGAAGGGTGTTCCCGGTCGTAAATCCTAAGGTAGGTAGTAAAGCCGTTGGTAAGCCTGGTGTTCCCGGTGTGGGTAAGGAAAAAGTCTATGGTCTGTCTTAAGTATTAGAACTTCTAGGCTAGACTATCATGTCGAGTCTTCTTAAGATGATTTCCCGAAAGGGTAAAGAGAAAATTGAAGAAATTGGTGAAACAAGTTCTTCAAATGATTTTGAAAATAATTCCTCTTTTCAAAATTCTTCCTTAATAAATGAACTTCAAATAGTTTTGCCTGAAATAGAGAAAAAACTTAATAATTGGAGTATCCCTCCTTTAAGTGTTTCTGAAATATATCAAACAAAACTGCTTGACAAGTTCAAGTCAGATTTTATTATAAAAACTGCTGAATATACGATAAAGGTTGATAAGACTCAAGAGTCTTTAAACCTTTTGAATCTTTCGATGTTAAAAGAACATAAGTTAAAATACAAATTTTTAAATATTGGATTGATACAAGTAGCTATCAAACCTCTTCATAGACTTGGTATAGACACCCCAGTGTGTGTATGCCTATGAGATACTCGTCCTGCAAAGTTCGAGGATCAAATACTTTCAATAATTGAGACCAATCTTCATGATGGTCCCACTTTCTTTAATAATTTTCCAAATTATACTTTGTCTTTGGACAGCTTGGGTAAAAACAAGCATAATATAAAGTTGGATATTAAAATAAAGGAAGGAATCTGGAATCCCAATTCCTATCCGATGGCTGTGATATATAAAATATATTATAAAGCCATGAAAACGAATATTTCGCCAAAAGCATTAAGAATATCTTCCAAAGAAGATACTTTGCTTTTGCAAGTAAATTTAAATAAATCAAATGCTGTTACACCAAGGAGACTGAACCACAATGAAGTCTCTAGAAACTTAGAATGGAATTTGCAAAGCGTTCTGCCTCCGGAGGAGGTAGAGGATGATACTATTCCCTTCTGTACCCATTGAACATGCTTCTGGAAATGTTTCTATTAGTTTTGCTCCCTTAAACAGGAGTAATTCAACTAGATCTTTTAGGACTTGTCCTGAGGGTTCTAGAACTAATACAAACAATTCTCGAAGATCAATGGATTCATTCCATTCTTTGAGATTAGTAGGTATGAATACTCATCCTACTATTCCTCAACCGGATTATAGGGTTGAAACCCCTGTTACGGTTCCAGTGCAACAGGAAGCACAGAGAGAGTCTCCGACTCTATCTGAAATAAATCAAGCTTTCGAAAATATGAATCAAATTTTTGTCTTAACAAAATTCATAGCAGATAGAACCAAAGTTCAATCTGAATTTATGAAATCAGAATATACAGAAAAACGAAAATGGTTTTTTTCGTCTTTTCCTCAAAATATATTAGCTGAATATAAAGAAAAATTTTATTCTTATTTGGAGGAGGTAGAGGATGATACTATTCCCTTCTTCGAATGGTTTGAAAATCACTGTTTTCCTCACTTAGAGTTAAAAGTTCTTAACTCTGCGAAAAAGATTTGGAAAACTTCAAAGGGTAAAGAAGTAATTTCTGTTATTCCACCTTTGGAAGAAATATCTTTTCCAAACGTTGATAACAACGAAATTATTGCATTACCTTTCAAATCAATGAAATTTGATGACAAAACCCTTTCTGTTCAAACTCCGACACGATATGATATTAAAAACATTCAACAGCAGTTAAATTATACAAATCAACTTTTGTATCAAGTGGCTAGTACCACTGAAGAATTTGACACTTCGACTCAAGTCGAATCTTCTTCAAAAACATTTTCAAAGAAAGAAAAACCTTTGATTTCTCCTTACAAACTTTCTGATTCAGAAATCAAGGATTTAAAAATTGGAAATGAATCCAATACCACTCTATTGGATGAAATCAATAAACAATTAGCTTCTTTGAAAATATCTTCTTCAAAAGTAAATGTTTTGAAAAATAATAATGATGACGTTTTAGAACTTGAAAAAAAAATTCAAGATTCTGATGTTGATATTGTTAATAAAATTAAAAATACGTCAAAATCTTTTCCAAAATCTCGAAATTATTATCACAGGCCTACTCTGCCTGATATTCAATATGAAGATTATTTCTCATCAGAATATGCCTCGCAATATACTGGTAAAGGAATAGTTGAGTGGAACATTGATGGTTTCACTGAACACCAAATTTTGCGAAAATTAGAAGAAATGTCCATGGCAGCTACTGCATATAGAGCTCGTGGAAACACGGCCCTAAGTACTGTCAAAATCCTTATTAATGGCTTCACTGGTAGCCTAAAAGGATGGTGGGACAATAATTTGAAAGAAGAAGAGCGAAATTTAGTTTTTACTTCCGTAAAAACTGAAACTCGCGTTGAAAATGGTCAACAGGTTGAAAGACAAGTTGATCAACAAGTTGAAACTTTAATATTAGGGATATCTTTGGCATTTATTGGTGATCTTTTGCTGATAGGTCCCTTGAAATTTTAAATAATTTATACTGTCCTACTCTTGGAGAGTTTAGATGGTATAAAGATAATTTTTTGACAAAAATTTATACGAGAACTGACTGTAGAGAAGCTTATTGGAAGGATAGATTTATATCTAGTCTTCCAAAGAATTTTTCTACAAAAGTTAGAGCTCAGTTAAAAATGGAGTACCCTGGCACTCCTTTGGAGGAATTAACCTATGGAAGGTTAATTTCAATAATTAACAAAGTTGGTTTACAATTTTTTACTGATATTAAAATGCATCGCCAAGCTAAATTCGAAAGTAAAACCAATTCCAAAGAATTGGGTAATTTTTGCGAACAGTTTGGTTATGAAAAATTAACTCCTCCTTCTAAACAAAGGAGAGTTACTTCTCAAAAGTTTTCAAAAGATTTTAAGAAAAATATCACATGCTATAAATGTGGTCGTGTGGGGCACATGGCAAGAGATTGTCGTGTGAAACAAAAGATCAAAGAATTAAAAATGGATGATGATCTTAAGGATCAGATTTCGAAAATTCTTCTCTATGATACTAATTCTTCAGAAGAATCATCCTCGGATGATGATTCAGATGTTATATTTCAAAATCAAGAAACATCTGATTCAGATGCAGGTTGTTTAAGTTGTGGTTGTCTTGGTGATAACTGTAATTGTAAGTTTACAATTAACGTTATTACTAAAGAAGCAAGAGTATTACTTGATCTGATAAATCAAGTTGATGATCCACAAATTAAATTAGCTATGCTTGAAAAGTATAAAGAATTAGAATCACAGGAAGTTGAAAAACAAGAATTTAAAGGTTATTCTTTAAAAGAAATTTTGTCTTCTTCAAATCAGACAACATCTGCTTTTAATCAAGAACCTTTAAGTCTTTCATTTTTATATAAAGAAATTAAAGTTTTAAAATCTGAAATTGCTGATCTAAAATTAAAAACTAAAATTTTGGAGCAAAATTTTTCAAAAAATCTGGGGAAGGATCAGGTACATCTTTCTGCTTCTTCTTCCTCTCAGAGTTTTCAAAATGAATTTCCTTCTGTTAATAATGAGTTGGGTGAAAATCATTTTTTAATGAGAATTAAAATCTTACAGCAAAAATGGCATGTGAAAGTTAATTTGAAAATTAAAAACTCTTTTCACAAACCATTTATTGCCTTGATCGATTCAGGTGCTGATCTGAATTGCATCCAAGAAGGATTGATCCCTACTCAATATTACAAGAAAACAATTCAAAAACTCTATACTGCAAATAATGAGAAGCTTCAAGTTAAATACAAACTTGAAGAAGCTAGTATTTGTAATAATGGAGTTTGTTTTAAAAATACTTTTTTACTTGTTAAAAATATGTCCGAACAAATCATTTTAGGAACCCCTTTTATAACTCAGTTATATCCTTTTGGAGTTTCTGAAAATGATTTAACAACAAGAAGAAATAATCAAGAAATATTATTTGAATTTTTAAATCCAGTAAAATCAAAGGATTTAAATATTCTTTCTGAAAATAACTTTCTGTCAATTCTAAATGGAAAGCAAAACCAGATCAATTTTCTACAAAAAGAAATTGTATATCAGAAAATTGAAAAACAATTGCAAGATCCTTTGATAAAGGAAAAGGTAATTGCTCTTCAAAAAGAATTTAAAACAGAAGTATGTTCCATTATTCCAAATGCTTTTTGGAATAGAAAAATTCATCATCTTGTATCTTTCACCGTATGAAAAGGATTTTGATGAAAGGAACATACCAACCAAAGCAAGACCTATTCAAATGAATAGTGAAACTTTGGAGTTTTGCAAAAAAGATATACAAGATCTTTTAAATAAAAAAATTGATTAGGCGAGCAAATCCCCTTGGGTTGCAATGACTTTTTATGTTAATAATAATTAGAAATAGAGCGTGGTGAACCTCGAATGGTCATCAACTACAAGCCTTTGAATAAAGCATTACGGTGGATCCGCTACCTGTACCTAACAAAAAGGATTTAATAAAAAGACTGCACAATGCGAGTTATATTTTCAAAATTTGATTTGAAATCAGGTTATTATCAAATAGCCTTAAAAGAAGAAGATAAATATAAAACTGCTTTTACTGTGCCTCTAGGTCATTACGAATGGAATGTAATGCCTTTAGGTTTGAAAAATGCGCCTTCAGAATTTCAAAATATCATGGATCAAATATTAAAGCCTCATTCTGAGTATGCTTTAATATACATCGATGATATATTAATATTTTCAAATTCTTTGGATCAAAATTTCAAACATTTGAATGTTTTCAAAGAAACAATAAAAAGAAATGGAATGGCTTTGTCTGCCAAAAAGACAAAACTTTGCTTAACAAAAATGAGGTTTTTGGGTCATGAAATATTTCAGGGCACAATTACCCCCATCAGTAGAAACATAGCTTTTGCTGATAATTTTCCAAATGAACTAAAAGATAAAACACAACTTCAAAGATTTTTGGGTTGTTTGAATTATGTTTGAGTTTATTCCAAATATTAGAATAAAGTGTAAGCCCTTGTATAGTAGACTTAGAAAGACTAAGAATCTAAAACCTTGGTCTGATGAGTTGTCAAAATTAGTGGCTGAGATAAAACAGGAAGTCAAGTCTCTACCGTGTCTTGGTATTCCTCATCCCGATGCTCGTCTAATAGTTCAGACTGACGCATCAGAAAAAGGATATGGTGGCATTCTGCTACAGATCCTCCCAGAGTCAAAAGTTGAACAAATAGTCCGATATCACTCTGGTCTTTGGATCTCCTCACAGGAACAATATAGTACTATTAAAAAATAGATTTTATCTATAGTACTATGTATTACAAAATTTCAAGATGATCTTTTTAACAAATTTTTTTTATTACGAATAGATTGCAAAGCTGCTAAAGATGTTTTAGAAAAAGATGTTAAAAATCTTGTTTCAAAACATATTTTTGCCAGATGGCAAAGTCTTCTTAGTTGCTTTGATTTTGAAATAGAATATTTAAAAGG